>CM076993.1:113035908-113635908 GCA_039090855.1 Macrothele yani
CTCCAGAAGTATATCGTAAACTTTTTTTTTTTCATTTTTCAACTGAAACAGGTATTGAAAATATCAATTAACACATTATCAGACACCCTCCCCCCCCCCCCACACACACAAAATGGTAAACCGAAGAAAGAAGCATCAACAAACGTGTTCATTTATTATATATAAGTACGTACTTTTTTCGCCCCGATGTGCTTCTTACAGAAAGAAACGAAAACTTCTAAAGAACATTCATACATCAGTGGAGAAATGCTTTTGAAATCTCCCCATTACACTTTTTTTACAATCAAACTGATTGTAACAAAGCAAAGTGACATTAAAAGTAAAACCTACACAGGACCCTCTGATCCTTCTGCTTCTGCAGAGAGTGATTGCGATGGCCCTCTGACCGTGACGTCACACCCCTACGCAGTTCCCACGCTGGGGCTTCCTCTCCAAGGGGTTTTGGCTTGGCCATCGTTTTTGTGACGTCACGCTAAGCGACGGAGTTGTGCACCGAGAATACTACATCACTAGGCATTTCTGAGCATTCAGTCGTACTTAATGTTTGAAGGAAATGCTTAATGTAAAGTCAATATTTCAGTTTTCTGTAAATTATTTCATGCCATAGCAATTCAACCGAAATTTAAAGAAAAAAAGAAAATCGCGTTTGTTTTGCCTTTCTCAGGAATTATGCTTTCTCGCTATTTCTGTCCTGCACGAATATAAACGGTTATACCAAAAAGCTGTGTTAATGCAGTTTTAAACAGACACAGAAAATAATTGAAATCTAATCTGTTAGTATGTTGACGTTCAGTTAGATTACAATTTGCATCTGTAAAAGAAAAACCGGAGAAAAAAATTACTAAAACAGCCTCTAAACTTGCGTCTTTTTTTCAACTTTTTGTGATTGAATTACATTGGTTTCATCCAAACAATAATATATTTGAAGAGGCAGACTGTTCCAAATTTAATATACTGTTTGAAAAGGTAATTCACAGAAAAGAAAAATTATAATAATGATGCATCAGGTTAATGTTGCAGCATACACAAAAATAAATAAAAACATTGGGGGTTAATAGGACGCCATGACACTAAAACGTGGTAATTCGAAGTGGTAATTTAACACACTAAACGAATTTTCCTAAAGTCGAGATCAAGCTAAATCGGTATCTAGTACCAGAAAACGGTAGGTTAACGACTTTTATCAAAATCCTTAGAGCCGTTTTCAAAATAAAATTTACATACATACAAGAATTGCTCCTTTAATAGTATAGGATAAGGGCGATGGAATGGATCCCTATCCTATGTCCTGACCTTTGATTCCATTTCGTCCATTTTCAACAGGGTTCGTCCCCAAATGGTTCCCTACCACATACTAAAATTTCATCGAAATCGAACCAGTTTTACGTACGTTATGACGCATAAAGGCAATGGAATGCATCCCGCTCCTATGTCCTGACCTTTGACCCCACTTCACCCATTTTCAACAAGGTTCATTCCCAGGTGGTTCCCTTCAATATACCAAAATTTCATCGACAGCGAACCATATTTACGCAAGTTATGACGCAACAGAGCATGTAATGGATCCCGCTCCTATGACGTGACCTTTGACCCCATTTTGTCCATTTTTAATAGGGTTCGTCCCCAGGTGGTTCCTTATCACAGACTAAAAGTTCATCGAAATCGAACCATTTTTACGCGAGTTATCGTGCCGACAAACGGACGGAAAAAGCTGGATCATATACGCTTCTTCAACCTACGGTTGAAAAGCGTAAAAAAGACATACAGAGGCTACGAACAAATTTAGAAGTACGCTGTTTTTACCAGAGTACTTCTAAATTTACCCCACCGACCTCTAATTATTCTGTTCTTGTTAAAACATTGTGTATCAAATTTGTTTTCTGAGCAAGTTCACCTGCAATCCTACTTCTTCGCTCTTTTCAGCAAGTTCATGGATCCTACTCTGCAGCTCTGACTGGGAGAGGAGCAAATATTATTACTACGTCTTCAGAAATCTGTAATACTGATGACTATATTTTTGTATTTGGTCCCCTGTGCCATAAATCCTAAAGGCGTTAGCAAAGAGTGTTACAAAATGAGAAACTTTCTTATGTAAAAACAAAAGAAATAAGAAGTTACCACATTAAGATCCGCATCTGAGAGATCGCTGAGGAATCGGCAGAAATCAGCGGCTTCGTAAGAACATTCATTTTTCTTCTTTTCCTGTTCTGTTGTAGTGTGGATTTCCATAAGTTCTAATGACCCGTCTATAACCGTCCAGCTTTTGAAACTGAGTTGCGCTGTTTTCTCACGCTGTGACTGCAGCAACATTTCCAGAGCCAAGTTAGCGGACGTTGAGACACTCAACAAGTGTACAGGAGACCCAGCACAAGCCTTGTAGATATTCTAGAACACAAAAGAAGTAATAAATGTTAAGACTAAGTTTGCAAATAAATCTAATATTAAACGTTCGGAAAATTCCAAGACATAATATCTTACAATGCACAGAATTTCTTTCCATGTAGCGATCAGAGCCGTAGAGGACCGGCACTGATTGCAACAAAATTTCTTTTAAATTCAGGGTCAACTGTCAGGAGACATTTGCTTAGTTCATGCTACGTGAAATGTGGCGACGTCCTTCATTTTCCGAGCTTCAGTCATTGCTACATCGTGTTGTGTACTTTGCAGGGTCATGTTTTCGAAGTTATGGCACGTACCATGTGACACATACGGGCTGTAGGAAACAATTTGATGGTCGTTTTTCATCTAAGTTCACGACACGTAATTTGGCACGATTATTGCAGCCGACAGTGCCTTTTGGATAAACGCGGGAAACATCATCCGTACATGCTCGACGCTACGATAGCATATGCTCTTGCTAGGTTGCATCACACTCTCCCAGAAAATCGATCTGATTATTATCCAGTAATTAAGTTAGTCTTATTCCACAAGTCATAGTGTTGCCAAGAAGGCACAGCTTTGACCATACAAATTTACAGTGGTTCACCTATTGCTGGAAATCCGTAAGATCTGATTTCACATTTCAGAGAGCCTTAAAAAACGCTAAGCTTCTCTTTTATGAAATTACAGTGATTCACCTATTGCTGGAACCAGATAAGGTCTGATTCCAGTAATAGGTGTCAGAGCTGTGAAGAAGGAAAAGTTTCTCCTATAGAATGTTACAGTGGTTTACCTGTTGCTAGAACCAGATAATGTCTGGTTTAACCAGTCAGAGAGCTTCTAAGAAGACACAACTTCTCCGACTCAAAGTTACAGTTGTTCACCTATTACTAGAACCAGATAAGGTCTGATTCCACATGTCAGGGAGATGTTAAGGAGGCACAGCTTCGGTCATACTAAATGACAGCGGTTCACTTATTGCTGGAACCAGATCAGGTCTGGTTCCACATGTCAGAAAGCTGAATAGAAGGCAGAGCTTCTTCTATAGAAATTTACAGAGGTTCACCTATAGCTCAAACCAGATTAGTTCTTATTCAACATATCAGGGCTGCTAAAAAGGCAAAGCTTATATAGAAAGTTACGGTGGTTCACCTATTGCTGGATTCAGATAAGGTCTGATTCCACATGTCAGAGAGCTGCTAAAAAGACAAAGCTTCTCCTTCAGAAAGTTACAGTGGTTCACCTACTGCTGGAAATCCAATAAGATCTGATTTCTGATTCCACATTTCAGAAAGCTTTCAAAAAGGCTAAGCTTCCCTTATATGAAATTACATTGGTTCACCGATTGCTGGAACCAGATAAGGTAGTAATGTCAGAGCTGTGAAAAAGCAAAGCTTCTCGTATTGAATGTTACAGTGGTTTACCTGTTGCCGGAACCAGATAAGGTCTAGTTCCACATGTCGCAGAGCTGAAAAGAGGGCGAAGCTTCTTCTATAGAAATTTACCGAGGATCACCTATAGCTGAAATCAGATAAGGTCTTATTCCACATATCAGGGCTGCCAAAAAGGCAATGCTTCTATAGAAAGTTACAGTGGTTCACCTATTGCTGGAGTCAGATAAGGTCTGATTCCACATATCAGAGATCTGCCAAAAACAAAGCTTCTCCTTTAGAAAGTTACAGTGATTCACCTATTGCTGAAACTAGATAAGGTCTGATTCCACGTGTCCGAGAGCTTTTGAGAAGACACAGCTTCTCCTATACAAAGTTGCAGTTGTTCACCTATTGCTGGAACATGATAATGTCTGATTCCACATGTCAGGGAGCTGCCAATGAGGCACAGCTTCGGTCATACTGAGTGACAGCGGTTCACCTATTGCTGGAATCAGATAAGGTCTGATTCCACATGTCAGGGAGCTACCAAGAAGCCAAAGCTTCTGCTATAGAAAGTTACAGTGGCTCACCTATTGATGGAACCAGATAAAATCTGGCACCACAAGTCGGGAAGCTTCCAAGAAGAAACAGATTCCCCTACACAAAGTTACAGTTGTTTACCTATTGCTGGAAACAGATATGGTCTTGTTCCACATGTCAGACAGCTGCCAAAAAGACACAGCTTTGGCCATACTGTGAGTGGGAGTGGGAGAGAGAACAGTCCACCGATTCCTGAAGCCAGACGAGGCTTGATTCCACATGTCGGAGAGCTAGAAAGAAGGTAAAGCTTCTGGTATAAAAAGTTACAGTAGTTCACCTATTGCTGGAATTAAATAAGATCTTATTCCACATATCAGAGAGCTGCCAAGAGGGCAAAGCTTCTTTTAAAGAAAGTTACAGGGGTTCACCGATTGCTGGAACCAGATAAGGTCTGGTTCTACATATCACAGCTGCCAAAAAGGGAAAGCTTCTATAGAAAGTTACAGTGGTTCACCTATTGCTGGAACCAAGAAAGGTCTGTTTCCACCAGTCGGAGAGCTTTCAAGAAGACACAGCTTCTCCTATAGAAAGTTACAGTTGTTTACCTGTTGCAACCAGATAAGATCTGATTCCATATATCAGGGTGGTGCGAAGAAGACACAGCTTTGGCCACACTGAGTGGCAGCGGTGCAGCTATTGCTAGAACGAGATAAAAAGTGAGTTTGCTACAACTGCCTACGTTTTAAGGATCTTGTTCCCAGTTCGATGGTAATACTGAATTACAAGTGGTTTGCTGATGAAGCCTGGTTACATTTTTCTTCGAACGTGTAATTAGGTTCCAGGATACTGGCTGCATCATCACTTGAATCATGAAGAACCATCGTATCAGAAAAAGTTATTGTTAGGGTCGCTGTGTCTGGTCAAAGGGATATTTTTCTCATTTTCTCCGAAGAAATTTAGACAAAGCGCATATTTGCACATTTTATGTGAGTTTGTGGAAGAACCGGCCGATGGGGAACGTATTAAAAAATTTTCCGAGCAACATGCCACATATTACTGGACAAAAAATTAATGCGCTCCATACCGATCAAGAAGTTTTTCCAGCATCAAGCAATTTCTATGAATGTGTATGGCAAATACGGTCCTCCGACTTAAACACTCCTGATTTGTTTTTGTGGGGTTATTGTAAGAAACCCCGCACAATTGACACATTGAAGGAAAACTCTACAAATGAAACATTATGGACAAAGCCATAGTGAGGTGTACAGTAAACAACATGGACCGTTTCTAGATGGACCTCGGGGGAAGTTGCTTCTAGCATGTGATGTGACGTCAGTTGAATCTGTTTGAAAGAAGGTATGTGGCTGTTCAATGTCATTATATTTCCTCCATCAGTTCATGATCTATAGCCAAATATGTGGACACAATCTAATCATTTGTATAACAGGCAGATCGTTAACCACGCTGCTTTCCCGAATTTTATGTCAGCATTTATCATCGAACACTTTCAAACCCTGCAGAATAAGTTTTTAACACGCAGTTAGGAAAAGAACTTACTTTCAAGTGCCAAAGCGCCACGTCAGTTAAAGAACTCATCGGCATGTCTGTAGCACTTCGAACGGCATACACTGGACGTGTAACTTCTTCCCAAAGTTTCTTATGTTTTTCAAGCATTAGATCATTTCCATAGACTACAAAAATAGGAACACCTTCCTTACAACTATTTAACGGAGCAACTGCCTTTGTTGGCAGCAGTACTTCTGGACAGCTAATGCTGATATTTTTTAGCCCTTTTGTTTGTGTTGATTGTCCGTTTTTGTTTTTATTTTGGTCTTCCACGAGTTTTTTCACATCATCTAATTTCATGTCTTGGACCTGTTGAAGAGTCAGAGAAATGTCGAAAGCGGATTCGAACATCTGTTTCATTTCTACGCCAACTATGGAATCGATTCCCATCTCGCCGAATGTACGATATGGGTTCATGTGGTCGATATCCGGCATATCTGAAATGAGGGAGAAAAAATGAGACATGATTTTCAATGCATGGAACATCAGTAAAACTATGAAAATATATTCTCAGGTATAATTTCCTTTGTAATTCCGTAACGAAAGTATTGTGCTTTCTTGGCTTTTTCAACACCTGCTTGAAATCGCGCTTTGACGTCATCTCATCCATATGACGTCAGAGCTGGGTTACGTCATACGATTAAAGTCGTTTCAACAACAGAGTAGAGACACGAAACGGAAAACGTTACGTCACGAATATTTGTTCCATTTTCACCCATAAACGAACTTTAAAGAACAAAGAGATGGATTTATAAATAATTAACATTGTCTTTACGTCTTTTGTAGCTTCACGCACAAAACGGCCGATTTTAAAAACCTCTTCACTTCAATTTCATAGAAGGGTTTGTGGCAGGTAGCCCTAAACATACATACGAAGTTCGAGCCCGGGACTACAGAACAGTATTGGCACTTCCTACTGGATTTCCGTATCAATAACAATTTCGTTATCGGCGATGGGCTATACCTCCAAACTCGTGGTATCCCGATGTGAAGTCGCTTTTCTAGCAGTTTGGTTAATCTATATCTACATTTCTTTGAGGATAGATTTGTTGCCAATCATCCTTTACCTGGGATTGCTGTAAGATATGTTGATGACATCATTGTCATTAACATTCCGGACTTTGCGTTGCGCCACTGACTTGTATCCTGACGACCTTACCCTAGAAAAAACCCAACAGATCGTCTACTTGTGTTTGTTACCTCGATTAGAGGTTCAGGTGGACGAGGAGGAAGAGGTGTGGTGAACTTATTTGATAAAAGAAACTCTTTGAGTTTGATATCACTCACTGGTCATCCAACATTTCAAAAGTTATACATCGCAATCTACTCATCTCTCAGTTTCATAGAATAGCTAAAATTTGCTCTACACATTTCTTACTTGTAAAACATCTGAAAGCTCTTCTTTCTAAACTGCAATCTAACAACTTTCCTAAACATTTCTTAAGACATCATTTTAACCATTTAATTTTGAACTATAATTCGGTGTCCAAGAGTTTCAAATTGTACCTTGACATGCTTTATAAACCTTGGACCTAACAATTTTAAGTATATAGGCAACATAAAGTGCTATTTGGTGGGTCCTTAATAACTGAAGATCCTATCTACATACGCAGTTTTGCATCTTGTCAATTCACACATTTTGTGGCTTACCAGGTAGTTGATTAACCGTGACCACCTTTTATATCAATGTATATATTTGGGTTCTTGGGGGCGCTCTGTTCAGTTTTGTTTGATGTCTTGTCATGGTGGTTTTGTTCTGCCGGTAAGCTTTTAATTACTTTTTTCAGTTGTATAAATTTGATTCTTGGAATTCTTGTGCTTATTAGAATCTGGTTTTGTGGCCTAGGCAACACGACCAACCGACAATTTTGGCTTGCCTTGTCGTTTTGTTGGTACTAGAAAGGCCACTTTCACAGGTTGATGCTCTCCTGATGACGGCAACCTGTTTTAGTTTTCACTTGTTTTGAAGTTCCTTTTTTAAAATTTTGTATTTTTGTTCTGTAATGTTTTCATTCTATATATGCTACTACATGAGGTTTAGCTGCCTTCGGCGCTTCTCATAGTATTAGCCTTTTTGTCTAATTTCTTTTGTGTTATAATAATTTTTTTATAAAACATTTTTTTGTTTTATTCGTTTTAAATTCTAAAGTTTTTCCTTAGTCTTCAGTTTTGCTCTTCAGTATATATATATATATATATATATATATATATAGAGAGAGAGAGAGAGAGAGAGAGAGAGAGAGAGACGAGAGAGCTTACTAGCTTTCCTACACGGGAAAATCCGGGTATATATATATAGCAGAAAAACCAAGTAATATCATAAAAAAAAAAAAAAAACACCTTTGAAATTCTAAGGCGCCCAAGTTGCACAAAAAAAGATCAAAACATATGCTGATATAATGCTAAAACCAAAGCAAAAAAATAAAGAGAAAGAATAAAACAAAATTAAAAGAGGGAGAAATAGAGGAAAAAAAATAAAAAATGCCAAAACTTCCGAATCAAACGAGCACCGGAGCAAACTAAAAAAAAAATTCCAAAAGCTAGAAGAACACAGGGATTGCAGATCGTATGACCGAGTCTCTAATGGCTTCGTCAGGGGCAAGCAGATGAAGAAAAACTCTCATATATCTACAACGATCAGAAACGTGTGGGTTTCTGCTAATTTAGTTTGCTACAATAGAAAAATTAAAGTTAAGGGAAAATTCAACGAATTTAACAGGAACAAATATCCTACTATTAGCAAACCAAATAACATTTCCCGACGCACACTTAACGATGACTAGTCCAAGAGAATTCATGCAGGCATTTCAAAAGAAGACGAATACCCACTATAACACAAAACGAGAAGACAAACATAAATATATGAAAAGTGAATAGCATTGCCTAAAGAAAAGGTTTACTCAATCAGAAGCAATTGTTTCAACCACTTTAAAATTTTGAAAAATTAAATTTAAAAATCACGAGCCAAAGGAGCTGAGAACTAAAAAATCGTGGTAATAGGGGAGATGGAATCCCTAGAATCGAGGTGCAAACCTCAAAGGAGAAAGAGAAAAGCCCAAGACACACACAATAAGTTCTTAAGAAGTTAAGCAAAGGACATTACCTAGCACTATGCATTTCACTTCAAGAATAGATGTAACAACCTTAAAAATAAAACATAAGAAATAAAACATAGAGAATTGCTAGTTAAAGATAAAATATTTTCAAATTATTCTTTGAGGTTTGCACATCGGTTCTAGGAATCTCATCTCCCCTGTTACCATAGTTTTTTAGTTCTCAGCTACTTTGGCTTGTGATTTTTAAATTTAATTTTTCAAAATTTTAGAGTCGTCAGAACAATTGTTTCTGAATAAGTACACCTTTTCTTTATGCAATGCTATTCACTTTTCATAAGTTTATGTTTTTGTTCTCTTGATTTGTGTTGTAGTGGGTATTCGTATTGTTTTGAAATGCTTGCATGAATTCTCTTGGGCTGGTTATCGTTAAGTGTGCGTCGGTTAATGCTATTTGGTTTGCTAACAGTGGACTATTTGTGTCTGTTAAATTCGCTGAATTTTCTTTACTTTAAGTTTTCTTTTGTAGCAAACTAAGTTAGCAGAGACCCATACTTTTCTGGTCTTTGTAGATATATAAAAGATTTTCTTCATGCTTGCCCCCTGACGAAGCCATAAGATACTCGGTCATACGATCTGCAATCCCTGTGTTCTTGTAGCTTTTGGAAAATTTGTTTTTTTTTGTTTTTTGTTTTTAGTTTGCTCCAGTGCTCGTTTGGTTCAGAAGTTTTGGCATTTTTCATTTTTTCCTCTATCTTTTTCTCTTTTAATTTTGTTTTATATTTTCTCTTTATTTTTTTGCTTTGATTTTAGCATTATATAGGGCTTGTCTAAAATAATGGAAAGACCTTGAAACAATACGTTTTATGCTCCTAATATGGTGTGGGAGCACCCTTAGCATTTAAAACTGCTTGAATCCTCCTTGGAATGGACGCATACAAGTCCTGGATGGTGGTAAGTGGTATGTTGAACCATTCTTTCTGCAGAAACTGCTCCAATTCCTCGAGAGACGCCGGTGGACGATAACGGCATCGCACTCTGTTTTCCAACACAGACCACAGGGGCTCAATGAGGTTTAAGTCCGGTGATTGTGCAGGCCAGGGAAGGTGTGCAACTTCATCCTCATGTTCCTCAAACCATGACTGAACAGTTCGACCTCTGTGAATTGGGGCAATATCATCTTGAAAGGTGCAATCACCTAACAGAAACAATGTTTTCGCCAGTGAATGTACATAGTGGGCCAAAAGAGTGACATAGTCTCCGCTAGTGATCCGTCCGTGTAAGGTGATGATGGAACCTGCTGCAAACCACGAGATCATGGCCCAAACCATTACGGAACCGCCCCCATGCTTCAATGTAGGAAGGAGATAGTCTGGGTTGTAGGCTTCTGCGGCTGTTCTCCACACGTAAACCCGTCCTGTGGTGGGGAATTGTGAGAAACTTGATTCATCGGAAAACAAGACATGTTTCCATTAATCCGCAGCCCACGTTTTGTGTTCCTGGAACCACTGTAGTCTCCGTTTCATACTCACCTGTAGCACTAGGGGTTTTGCAATCGCAGCTCTGTTGTAAATATTGTGCTTATACAATTCCCTTCCTACGGTATGGGTTGACACTGGGTTTTGGAGATGTGCATTAAGTTCCGCAGACTGCAAGGAGGTCTTCCTCCTTGCAGTCACAATCCTCCTTAATGTCCTCCTGTCTCTCGGAGTGAGTTTGGTTTTCCTTCCACAGTTGTGTCTCGCAGATGATGTTGTGCCGTGACCATTGTATGCTGTCACGACCATCGACACGGTACCTCTCGATTCCCCCAGTACCTCCTACAATCTTCTCCCTTTGGAACTCCGACAGGTCACTCATTGTGCCTTCACCTGGAACGAAATTATGCAAACGCCGATTTACAATGCAATCACACAGACCATTGAGACTATAAGCAACACTTTTTTACCAAACAAATTGTAGCTACATGTTCGTTTTATTCAGAAAGCAGTACATACCAAAGTCATTGTTTTAAGCGAGGTGTCTCCATTATTCTAGACAACCCTTGCTTCCTTGGCCTGCACAATCACCAGACTTAAACATCAGATATATATATATATATAAACTTCATGTCTACTCCAAGTCACAACACCATGAACACACAAAACAACAAGTAAAGAGCCCTCAAAACAACCCAAAAGTAAACCACAGAACCACACAACAAGCAAAAGGAAACTACAAATTTCAAAGAACCACAGCAAAAATGAATAAAAAACAAAAAGTAGTTAGCAGTCGGTAACAACTCTTCAACTCTTCAGGGAAAGACATCACATACCACTGATCACACCTAGTCAGGTTTCATGTGGGCGAACAAAAATCTTAGCCAAAAGTAAAGATTAGTAAAATTTAGAAGTAATTTTGAAATAAATTTGGTTCACCCAGTCTTCCCTACCTGACTTGGAATAACAAATTAAACAGCACTTACCAAAGCTACAATGACAGTCGGAATACATAAAAATCAAAAGGATAAACAACTCAAACACCTCACCAACTGAACAACCCAGCAAACCCTAATTATTTACAGTGGCGACACCTAGTTTGTATAATAATCAGCAATGCATGTAAGCAATATGTTGTTAATTTTCCGGGGCGACACGGAAGAAATGAGTTTTTCTATGTAGCCCGAAAATAATATTAGCAGATAGAGGAGAGAGGTGTAGTATCGATTATATTACATAATCTAATACACTGCCGGACAATTGCTAAGGACGGATGACAATAGCAACGATAGCAACCATAAAATGGAAGGCAGGAAAATGTGGAAATTAGCATAAGTGCGGGATATAGTAAGACGTGTTGTGCGCATGCAAATTTTGGATTGCCGAACTTGTTCGTGACGTCATAGCGCTGATAAGAGATATAAAGGATTTGACGCGTATTGACCGTTGTTGTTCAAACGCAAAGTTGAAAGGGAACGAATCAATTGACGAACTTGCAATTTTCAGTACGTCTTCCCGACATCACCTAGATGATTTTACGCGTGGCCGTATTATTGGCAAGATTGAAGAAGGGCGAAAAATAACAGATGTTGCCAGGGAGTTCGACGTCAGCCACAGTGTTGTTTCAAGGCTTTGGAAATCATTTCAAACAAATGGAGAGTGTAGCAAACGTCACGGGGTAGGTCGTGTTCGCAGTACGACACCTGCAGAAGATCGGTACATAGTGCTCTCAACAAAAAGACACCGGCGCAGCACAGCTAGTGAGGTAGCAAATCAGTTTATGGCTGCTACTGGCAAGCGGATCTCCCGAAAAACTGTCGCCAGACGTTTGCATGAAGGAGGACTATACGTCCGCCGTCCTGTTATGTGCATCCCATTGTCCAGACGTCACCGTACCGCCCTTTTGCAATGGTGCCATCAACATCGCAATTGGACTGATAACGACTGGTCTTCTGTCCTCTTCTCAGATGAGAGTAGATACAGTCTATCGTCTGATTGTCGACGACAACTGATCTGGCGTGATAGTGGTACTGCATATTGTCCAGCAAACATACAGGAAAGGGACCGATATCCGACATGTAGTGTCATGGTATGGGCTGCATCATGATCAATGGCCGTACGTCCCTCTATGTGCTTCCAACTGGGACTATGACTGGCCAACGATACATTAATGATGTTCTGCTACCTCATGTTCGCATGTTTCGTGGTGCTGTCGGTGATAGATTCATTTTCATGAACGACAACGCAACATGTCATCGAACAGTCGCTGTCCAGGAGTGTCTTGAGAGCGAGGATATTCAACGCCTCGTATGGCCAGCACGTTCTCCAGATCTGAATCCCATTGAAAATGTGTGGGATGCTTTGGGGAGGAGTCTTGCTGGTCGCCAATGCCCTCCAATAAACAAGGACACCCTCATCCGTGCACTGACAGAGGAATGGGATAAATTACCCCAACAGCTGCTTGATAATGTTGTGCAAAGCATGACACGACGTGTGGAATCTTGCATCGCCCTCCATGGTGGCCATATCCCGTATTGACATCTTACGCCGGAACGCCTGCGGACGGTAATTGCATTTTTTTCACGTTTACGTATTCTGCACAAAATGGCTTGTATGTCCCTTGAACACGTTCCAAAGCCTTCTGGATTTCAGAGCACAATAAATTGTCTTTCTTGTAATGTCCTGGCATTCTGACATTATTTTATTTCACTTGGCATCCAACCACACTTACTTTTTTATGCGCTATATAGCCGCCGTTTATGATCCGTCCTTAGCAATTGTCCAGCAGTGTATTATAGGAATAATTTTGATTAAAGTGTTTAAAAGGGTTCTAAAATGAAATACGTAAAAATCATATGGATAATTATTCTTAATACATACAGAAAAGAACAATTTAAGCTGTTTAGTAATATTTGATTTATTATTACAAATCCTGGTAATTATCAAAACCTAAGAAATAATATTTCTATGAATACTAATGGAAATATTAGGAAACCAATTACTCATAAAAATAGCAGTAAAATTAAAACTAGCACTTTTATCGTAGACAACAGTAATAATACCAAAGTGATCTGAGTGGATTGCCAAATCAAGAAAATATGAATAATAACCTGAATCTGCCTTAATCAAAACAAAATTTTTTGGGTAGATTTTCGCTGCGTTAAATACGAAATTATTTGAACTAAAAGGCAGATTCAGGTTATTATTCATATTTTCTTGATTTGGCTATTCACTCAGACCACTGTATTATTACTGATGTCTACGATAAAAGAGCTTGTTTTAATTTTACTGCTATTTTTATGAGTAATGGGTTTTCTAATCTTTCCATTAGCATTCATAGAAATATTATTATTTCTCAGGTTTTGTGAATTACTAGGATTTGTAATAATAAATCAAATATTACTAAACAGCTTAAATTGCGTCCATGATAACCGAGCATATGGGCTTCCTTACGGATGATATTAATCGAGAGAACACTCCTAGTTGCCCGTTGAAACTCCTCGCGGATGTGGCCCATCGATATGGTGCGGTTCTTCCGAATTTCTCTGGCCAGCACCCGTCGGTCTCTAACTCCCAGTTTTGTGGGTCTGCCGGGTCGGGTCACATTCCGACAGTCACCTCACATCTTCCACTTGCCAATCACGTAGGCCACTGTCGAGTTTGGGTACTTCAACTCGCTGGATATGTCACGTATGGATCAGTTATTTCTGTGATACCCGACGATTACACCTTTCTCGAAATCAGAGAGCTCCGAACTGCGTGGCATCTTGCATGCGACTGGTTGCGTTGTTGTTTCCCACACAATATTTAACGGCGGCGGCCGTGACGTGTATCAGGACCGCAAATATTGTCAATTGCAGGGGTGTCCAATTACTTGTTGGTAGATAGTGTATATATATATATATATATACGTATACACTCACGGACAATGAAATTTGCGCAGCGAGAAGGAAGCATCGGATTGAACTGAAATTTTATGGACGTAAGAATACAGATGATGGCAAAAACAGAGCTGTAGGACAATTACAGAGTGATTTGTGGCACGCAGTTCGGTCATCTTCAACAGCGCGTCGCACCGCCTCCTGCGGCGATACATGCTGCAATACGGTCCGGCATGGAGACGAACAGACGCCTGATGTTGTCCTGCGGCAGACTGGCCCCACACGTGTTGGACGGTGTGCTCCCGATCACAGTTAGTGCGGCACACGGCGGCAGCTGGCATTTCAACCGGTTACACGCATGCTCGATAGGGGACATATCCAAAGAGCGGGCAGACCATGGAAGTGTCTGAACATGACGTAGGCAGTCCCGGGCAACCCGAGCCTTGTGCGTGCGGCATTATCCTGCTGGTATAGCTCACCTGGAATCCCGAACTGGAATGGGAGCACATGGGGCTATAGGATCTCATCCACATACCGCTGGCCTGTCAATGAGTCACGTACCACTACTAGAGATGATCGGCTATCGTAAGCAACGGCTCCCCAGACCATAATGCCTGCAGTGGAGAAAGTGTGGCGCTCGATAGCGAGGTCGGGTTCGTGAGGTTGACGAGGGGACCTCCAAACCCTGACACGATTAACATCTGTCCCCAAAACGAAGCGGCACTCATCGCTAAACACTACACGTCGCCACTCTGTGGCGTTCCACGTCGTTTGGCACCACTGCAGATAGAGTCGGCGATGTTCCAGTGTTAATGGCAGCACGCATAAGGCGCGTTGGGATCGCAGATTCGCTTCCGCGAGGCGTCGGGAATTGGTTCGTGGGCACACAGGAGCCGCTACATCTGCCAGTATAGTGGATTGGGTCCCCGTGGGATCCGTTCATGCCTAGCACACGATCCGTCGATCCTCTCTACCGGTGGTCCTCCTGGTTCTTCCGTAGCCGATCCGCCGTGTAGCAGTGCCTTTACGTGTCCGTAGCTCCCAACACAGTCAGAACGATTCATGTGGCGAACTATACGGCGCGCCGACCACTCTGCGGCTTTCAGCTCGATGATCAGGCCTCTCTCAAAGTCCGTAAGTTGCGTAAATCGACGTTTCTGGCGTCTACCCGGCATTCTTGTCACTCTGTACCCTTGCTTGTGTCGGTCGGTTCTTCTCGCTTTCATGGGGCATCGACTACACGCCGGTTTATAAGGCTGCCGGTTCGTGCTTGCAGCGCCAACACAGGTTATGCGCAATCGCACCTAACATGGATCATTTGCATACCAGCACGTACTATAGCTATTTGCAAAGTTTCGCGGTTGTAGCATGATTTCTTCTAGGTGCGCAAATTTCATGGTCCGTGAGTGTATGTATATATATAAATTTCATATTCTCTTTTATTTCACTGGAAAACTCTAAAAAAACTTAATGCCTGAATGAAAGAAAAAGTCGATTTGACTAATTCAGCCATCACAAATTATTTATTCATGGTGTGGTTATTTCAGCACTTGGCCGTACACAACATTTTGGATTTCTTCTTCTTGATCGGCGGCAATGTATAATTTTGTTGGATCCTTTGCTCTTGATTTCAGTGCATCGCAGAAAGTGCGCTTCAAAGACATGCTACCAATGACAATCGGAGGAAAGTTTGAATAATTCAATTCAGGATCGTATCAAACATCAAACAGAAGTCATCGCTCTTTTCACGTTTATAAGTGAGTCACGGAAAAATTATTATCGGTCGCCACCGGGAATCGAACCCAGGTTCTTCCAGTTACGCGCCGGACATGCTTCTGCTGCACCACAGCGTCCTCAAGACTCACACGTGAGTCTAGAGGAATTCGACTCACGTGACTTATGGTAAAATTCGGAGCGTGATGAGGAAACGGAATGAGATATCGGACTTTGAGAAAGGACAGGTTGTGGGAGGTCAGAGAGCGTTTGCCTAGATTACCCTCGCTTCGCACGCTCGTATGTATGTCAATCCCATAGAGCACTTGTATGACGCTATGGAACGGCATATCAGGCGTCTAGATACACCAATCAGCTCCATACTTACATTGAAGGTCGCTACACACAGCTTGATTGGCCACACCTCCCACACAACTGCATCCAGCATCTTATTGAATCCGTGCCACGTCGAATTGTTGCTGTACTGAGGGCGAAAGAAGGACCTACCAAGCATTAGGTAGGGGGCCATAATTAAGTGATAACTCAGTGTAATTCGAGAATGATATTTCGACTTCTCCTTCATCCGAGAATCGTCACATCTGAATATATTGAAAAGTTCAGGAAAGATCTAGAATGTGTAAATTAACTTACTTGAAGGTATTAAGGAAGACGCTTACTAGGATCTATACTTTGTTTCTGTACTTACTGAACATCTTTGCCAGTTGAGTTAAAACATCATCCGACCGCTTAGCTAGTCTGGAACTATCTGCAGTAACGAAACTGGATACAACTGGTTTGTCTTGAAGAAGAAAGTCTTCCAGAGAATGCAGGCAAGATTTGATCTTCTGAGCCATGACTCCAGAAATCATAGCATCATCACCCATATTCCTGTGAACCAATCCGACATCTCCAATGATGCCCCACTGCACTGCTAAACCTGAAGCATAAGATTTATTTATTTTTCAACTTATTTTTAGCAAAGGAATATCAGGTATAATAAATAAATATGAAATATGAATTTTGAAGATGACAGTCCGATTTTTGGGGTAAATGTGACAAGGATGGTAAGTCAGATAATATCTAAAAACTTGAAAATTTTCATCGTCCTGGAGCGGGATTCGAATCCGCGTCTCCCAGATAGCGCCCGTGTATGCTAACCACTACACCACCCAGAACGACCAAGTTTCAAATTTTTGATTAATTTGAATATAATCATCACAGGATTCGCAAGGGGAGACGCGGGTTCGAATCCTGCTCCAGGACGATCAAAATGTTCAAGTTTTCGGATATTATACTTGTCACATTTACACCAAAATTCGGATTGTCATCTTCAAAATTTGTATTATATGGTGTAATCCCGTATTTCTTTCTTGATGAAATATGAAATTAATTATAAAATATTTCGAATTTGTGATAGTGTCAACGATGAGTCAGCAACACATGCTTCTTTTCTGCTTTTTAAAGTAAGAAATATTTTTTATTAGTTCCGCGGTGGAAAGCAGCGAAACTGTTCACAACTTTAGAGGAAAATAATGATGGTTTTCGGCATTTCGCACTTAAGAGTGACCTTGACGGGATTGCGGGCCTACAGCTTGATTTATACACCGATCAGCCAAAACACTAAAACCACTCCAGTGTTATGGAAATTAACGCCCGTGCAGCCCATAACTGTCACATGCCAAGGTCGCGAATGATATATATAATACCTGGGTCTGAGCTCTCTCAGTCCGTATTTTGTTTCGTCTCAACATGAGAAGGCAAAGTATTTATCTTATTTCGACAAAGGCCAGATCGTTATGGCACGATGCCTTGGTATGTACATCTCCGAAACAGCAATGTTTGTAGGCTTCTCACGCTATGCAGTAGTTAGTACCTATCAAAGATGGTCCGAAACAGGTGACACTTCAAGCCGTCGACAAGGAGTGGGCAGCCATGCCTCGGTAATGCCAGACATGAAGCCAGGCCATCTCATCTTCTCCGCAGGAACAGGAGGGCTACCGGGGCTGACATTATCCGTAATTCCAATTGTGGTGAACGGGATAATGTATCCGAACACAGTTCACTGTAAGCTCTTGAATTTGAGTCTCCGCAGCCGCAGACACATTCATGTGCTTATGCTCACAGCAGCAGACACATTAGTGGGCTTATTCTCACAGCCGCACGCAGACACATTCGTGGGCTTATGTTCACAGCCGCACGCAGACACATTCGTGCGCTTATGTTCACAGCCGTTCACCATCGTCAACGCTTGTAGTTGACACGTAATCATCGACACTGGAAAACAGAAGACTAGAAGAGGGTCTTTTGATCGGACGAATCCAGTTTTCTGTTACACCATGTCGACGGATGAGCTGGTATGCGAAGTTCACCCAAGGAAACCTTCCTACCTTGATGCACTGTGGGACGTATCCAGGCTGCTGGACGGAGTGTGTTAGTCTGGGCAATATTTTAGGGAACCCATTATTCCAGTAGAGCGAACTCTGTTTGAACACTGTGGTTCATTGGAGAATTTACCTAAGAGCTGTTACAGTCGGAGAAATTTGGGAAATGGGCTCTGGAAAATATCACTGAGGATCTTCAGTGGTTGCTAAATGTGTTGTGGACAAATGAAGCTCTAAGTTTTCGTTACATGAGTCCGTTAACAAAGATAACAGCCGAAAAAGGACTCAGGATATTCCACATGCGTACGAAGAGGAACTACTGCGTTCACCAAGAGTTACAGTTTGGTGTGGTGTGTAAACACAAGTTTATCCGTTACGGTCATCGAACCCGTGTCCCCCTCACTCCGGAGTAAGTCGCTCTCCCAACTGAGCTACGCGGACAGAATGTCTCGCTGCAGATTTGTCTTCTTGACACATGTTTTTCACCTCTGTAGTACGTCACATTGGATTCATTGCATCCGTCATTCTTGGGACTTAGCTGGTCACCAGAAATAGCTGGAAGATTTGCTCAGTAATTGCTGAATGTCACTTGAAACTGTTGCATGAAAACGTGACGTCATGTTTGCAAGAACAGAATCTGCTGCACATAGTCAAATTGTACAGAAAAGCGTGCAAGAACAAGTCACATGTACAGTACAGAACGTTTTACTTTTCTTTTTCTGTGGCTACGTCGTATAGTAAAGAGCTTCTTTCTTTCTTTTTTTTTCGTGGCCACGTCGCATCTCTAGTAAAGAACATTAGAGTCATCATATTTGGTATAGATTGACTAATCAGCCGATGCTTCAGCGTCCCGTTGCCAGCCGGCTTTCCAGAGCGGACCACCGTGGGTTTCTGATTGTGGGGTCATTTAAAGTGTAAAACGGGTACGAGACAAGACTTTCGACACTGTCGCAGCTGGGGGAAGCCATTCTCCGCGAAGTATGTTGCTTTCACCCGGACATTCCACATTTGGCGGTCACTGGGGTTGTCACATGCTGTAATGCAGGGGCGAATATTCGGGGAGTGCCTGGTGTGCGGCGCACACCCACAAAGAGTCGCAATTTAGCCTATATTATCGATTTTAGTTTTTTCTGATTTACTTCTAATAAAACTCGCCAGAGTTCGTACTAAGGCTAGTAAGCATATCGCATTCGCGCTAGAATCTTCGGGTGTGCTATTTCGCGTGTGCACATCCGACGACCTTAAATCAGATGTGATACAAGCGCTCCCCAGATGGCGCTGCAGGTCACGTTTTTATTTCTCTATGGTTTCAAACATAACATCGGAACTGTCAGTATGTGCTAGCCCAAATGAGTACCGCTTGACTCCCACGGATCAATTCAACGTTGTGATACGAGTTGCTGTTATATTGTTTGTTTGTTTTTTATGTATTTTCAATAAGACTTGCTGAAGTTTTCCCGCTAAACTTAATTCCCTTGTGCAATATTTTCGTGAAGAGGAGAAAGTTCCTTGTTTCGTGCAGTAAACAAAACCTGGTAAGTAATATTTTCAGCTGCAGGAGTACTATTTTACCAGGGGACACCCCAAGTCGTTAAAGCAACTGTAATTAAAAGCTCACCAGGTCATGTTTTATTCCTCGCGGCGTTAATGCACAGGTTTAAATTCCCAGGGTGTACACACTTAAAAAAGCACCACTGGTCATTCTCCTTTGCGTTTGGAATAGCATGGAGTCAACACAATTCAATGTTCTGCTACGAGTTATTATTTTTCTGTCTTTTCGTCGCTGTGTGAATCGGTGTGTTTATGAGCACAGATTTAAATACACAATTTGAATTTTGACATCCATTTAGGTTAACGATGTACTAAGTGTCCCATTTTCTGCCAGATATTTTGGAGATTGTGTAAAACGGGTTAAAGAAAGTAAGCCTCGTGCTGTATCTAAAACATATATATAAAAAAGAAATACCGAAAATTCGTTCATCACTCTCGTATTCGCACTGAAAATTAAGACTTTTCTTACAATGGAGTGTATGTAAAGATCTTTACCGTAAGTTATTACAAGACAGCTAAATAAAAGAAATGCTTTCGTATGTTCAAAATCAATACGCGAATTTTGCAGCTCGGGATACATAATAAAATTTTTTCATGGTTTTCCCCGTAACAGCGCACACACAACTTGAACGGGTACGCGACGCCACTGATGTAATGCCTTTTGGTGAAGGACATGCTGAACAATTACTCTTCTGAGAGTGTAACCAAAAGAATGCAACGCACGTATTTTCATAGACTTAGAGACTTCCACTGTACTTGTAAGCTGACCAGAAGTCCCCAATTCTTGAGGACAGTCCTCGAATTTAGTTTACTGTCCCTCAAAAACAACGCCTGATGCCTTTGGGGACGCAGATTGTCCTCAAATTTTTATGTTTGTCCTCAAGTGTCCTCGAATTTACACTTCCTCATCAACTCGTTAGATTTCTAATGAAAAATGTTCTAAAAAGTAATTTTTGTTGTACTGGTTTTCCTACAGGCTTCTTCTGAAAACAAATTTTGCCTATTTTTGTTTTCTTATTTCCGAGTTTAACGCCCACCGCGAGCAACTCAGAGGACTATAAGCAGTCACTGGTCTCTAATTTAGAGACATTCGTTCCAGGGAAGGGAGAGAGCAAGTGATGTAAGACAAACACACCACCCATGCCTCATTCGGGACTCGAACCCGTGCCAACTTGCACGAATCATCGTCAGTGACTAGCACCAAGACTCTGCACCACTGTCACAGTCAAATTTCGACTGCACTTATTTTGAGTTCCTTGAAGAACTTTGGCCAAATGAAAAATGTTTGACTTGATTTTAATTCGGCACATATACCTAAGGTAAAGCATTTTACTTTTGCTAATATGTTCTCGTCATAATAGTTCTACTTTGTCAATAAAAATTACCAACATTCTACAAGATATATGCTTTTAAGACACAAATTTTCATACGCAAATCACACTTATTTAAGCAATGCAGTTTTGTTACAAAAAGATTTGCATATTTATATTGAATACGTATATGTCCCCAAATGAACTGCCGATTTAAGGACGCCACGCCCTTTTGTCCATAAATCAGTGTTCCAATATCTGGCCCCCTTATGTACTTGCAAACTTTTCAGCCGTTATCGCTTATCTCCGTCTTTTGGAGACTATATGAAGGAGACTGTTCCCGTTGCCAAACAAACAGCTGATTCAATTCATGCAGACCGCACTATAATACACATATTTGTTCTTTTGTAAATCTGGGGAATACAAGGGAAATAGTACGCTTTATTAAGCAATGTTTAACGGAAATCATTGTAACACGAAAAACTACTAGGAAATGAAAAGGATGAAAAAATTAGGTATTATTTTCGTCAATGTTTTGACTTTTTTTTTTTTTTTTAACATTTTGGTGTCTCTTATGAGGAAATTTATAGGACCTTAATGGCCTGAGCGATACGAATTGAAGGACCCTGTTCTAATACGCCAAGGATAAATACAGAGAGAAAAAAATCGAGAGAGTACCGTGATACTCGCTGTAGATAATTTATGCAATGCATATTTGGCATGCCAAGTTATTTATGAGTGTGAAATAAAACGAATGGTTCGAGAGTATATATTTATTTAAGAACAACACATTGCATTTATCCGCGTTACTCTCGACAACACCGAGCCATAGTGCGGTATACACTAAGTGGAATTAAATCATAACAACAAGTTAGTAAAATCATGCAATGCATTGATTATGATACGCTTTCCAACTTAACAGAAATAATTACTTAAGTTATTACCCAAGTTATTAGGATAATGGCTGAACCTTTGACCCCATTTCGATGGTATTCAAAAGAACCTGTAAAGTATACTTCCGGAACAACATGACAAAACTTTGTCTCAATTGAAGCATTTTTACGTAAGTTATAACGCATAAGGGCGATGGAATGGACCCTGCTCCTATGTGCTGACCTTTGATCCCATTTCGTCTATTTTCAAGAGAGTTCGTCCCCAGATGGTCCCTTACCAAATACTAAAATTTCATCGAAAACACTTTTACGCAAGTTATGACGCATAAGGGCAATGGAATGGATCCCACTCTTATGTCCTGACCTTTGACCCCATTTCACCTATTTTCCACAGGGTTCGTCCCCAGGTGGTCCCCTACCACATACTAAAATTTGATTGAAATCGAACCATATTTACGCGTTATGGCGCATAAGAGTAATACAATACATCCCGCTTTTATGTCCTGACCTTTGACCCCATTTCACCCATTTTCAAGAGGGTTCGTCCCCAGGTGGTCCTCTACCATATACTAATATTTCATCGAAATCGAACCATATTTACGCGAGTTATTACACATAAGAGCAATAGAATTCCTCCCGCTCTTATGTCCTGACCTTTGACCCCATTTCGCCCTTTTCCAATAGGATTCGTCCCCAGTGGTTCCCTACGACATACGAAAATTTTATCGAAATCGAACGATTTTTACGCCAGTTATCGTGCGGACGGACAGACGGATAAAGCTGGAGCATATAAGCTTCTTCAACCTACGGTTGGAAAGCGTAAACAAACAATAAGGTTTACTAAGTCCTGACATTGAGCGGTACTTAGGTAGGTTGGTTGATGTATGTTATGGTCGTAAAACCAATGAAAGAAGTTATGTGAGACATAAAAGTAAATATTTATTTAACCATGTCGTCGGCAGTAGTAAGTATTTCGAGTGTTTAGTTTTTTCGAAACAATATTTATCATTCAGATTTAGACGAACGTAAGAAGCAACCCTGACTCCGATGAAATGTGATGTAGTCCACCTGCGCAAGACGAAATCTGGCCTCAAGGTAGAAAAAAGTTAAATCGCAAGTGTGTTAATGAGAGGCATTGGTAACCTTTGCTCTACGATATCTACAGGCTACTCCCTATTGTGTTATACACTATTGTGACAAAAGTCACCGGACACCTAGAAGAGAAACACAACATAGCATTTATTGATGTACGGTGTCGGCCCACCTTTGGCCTACACGTGTCTTCACGTGCTCTGTGTTTGAGTGCTTCACGTACATGTTTTGTGTGTCCCATCATTGTTCTTCTGTGTGTGTGCCAAATTCAAAGGTCCTGTGCTTTCGTTTAAGATCCCTCACGAGTTCGCTGTTCCCGCCCGCATCGCTGCAGCTCCTCGCGTCGCCTCTTCAACGACAGACGCAGCCGATCAATCATCTTCGGTTGCTAGTGGAGAACCTCTTAATTTTCTTCCTGTCATTTGCACGTCTTTTCCTGCTCAGGTCTCCGACTCTGCCATTGAGAACGTGGATGTGACGTCCCTGGCCTCTGCTGACGATGATGAATTCATGGACGTCTCTGATGGCGTTGCTAATCTGCCCTCTACAGTTTCTACTGCCTCTGCTTCCAGTACATTGTCTCATGCTGCGTTGATGCCTTCCAGAGGAGGCGCTTGTGCACGGCCGTATTCTGCAGCTGCCTCCGGTATTCCACCGGCTTCCTCTTCGTCTCGTCTGCCCACTATGGATTCCTACGTTACTCTTAACGGTGAAACCATCTTATTAGACACTCCCAAGAACTCTCCTGCTGGTCAACGTCTTCATTCGACCCTCGAGTTGGGGGTTTGTTTTGATGTGCTGCCCAACACTCCTTGAAGCAGTACAGCTCTGCTCTCAAGAAGATGCTCCCTTCTGGTGCCATCACCCACCTCACCGGAAAGCCACGAACTGTGATTGTTTATTTTTCGAGGAAATAATATGCCGAGCTTGTCTTGTCTCGGGGCCTATCAATTGGCGATCGTCACCTTTTGGCCGAATCCATCTCCCAGCGTCCTGTTCTGGTCCCTCTATATTCGGTATCTCCGGAGATCTCTGATTATATGCTGTGTGCTGAACTTAGTCGATGCAGCAGAGTAGTCGGTACAGTGAAGAACCTCCTCCTCTTCCCCATCTGACCCCGATAATAAACATATCTGTGGCTTCCGTAGAACTGCTCGCATCATCTTCCCGTCGGAAGAGCATCTCATAAAGTTTCCACGGTTCCTCGATGTTCGTTGCGGTAACGAGCGCCACCGGGTTCAGCTCCTCACCTCTGCTCATTGCTCACGTCGCAAGGCTTACGGCCATCAGCAGGCTCAATGCCCCATGCAGAGCCACTGCCTCCTGAAGCTCCAAGGCAGCATTCTACCTCTTCCTCCGTTTCTGCTGCCATGCCTCCTCCTGCGTCTGCACCCCTGGACCCAGTTCTGCCGAAATTCTGATTAAAGCCTTCGATCAACAAGCGTCTTCCGATGTTGCTTTCTCCACACTGCCGGATTTTCCTCCGCTTGACTCCTCCTTGAATTCCCGTGTTCTCTCTTCATCAGAAGACATCACGGCTGATCTTCAAGCTTCATTCACCGTCGGCACTTTTGCTCCCGGCGATGAGGTGGACCTTTCCTCTGATTCCACATCTCGTGTGTCATCGATCCACGGCAAACGTCGCTCTACTACCAGTACCGAGACCCTGAGGAAAAATAAGAAGTCACCTTCTCCGACTGGAGGACCACATCGTTCTACCCATCTAGCAGGCTCCAAGTCACCACTGTCATGTTCTAGCTCTTCCTCTTCAAAGTCCAAGGGTCCTCTGCCGACATTTGAAGATTCCTCGACTCTGCTTACCAATGCATCTCTTCCTTCAGAACCTGTCTCCTTTGAAGATCTTTACGAGTTTCTCACTCATAAAACAAATCAGGAGGCTTCTCTCATCTTTTTGCAGCAGTTTGAATCAGTTCTTCCCGAGGTCATCGACCAAGCAACCTCCATCCTCGAATTCCTCCGGCATAATGCCAAGTAACCCGACTACGTCTTGTGGTGTCGTGGTATCATCAATGAACTCGACGCATTCCAGAAAGTTGCCACAGCTGCCCTTCATCCGACGTCGGACTTACCCATTCAAGGCCACCACTCTGAATTGTAAGATGTTTGCTAACCCCTCGCTGACGCTCTCATTCTGGAAGATCCCTCGCCTCTTGGGGCCGACTTGCTCCTGCAAGAGACGAACTGCCACTCCTCGACACTTTTTCATAGATGGCGCACTTGGGATTTCACCTTTCACTATGCTTTCCGTTACTCTGTGCACGGTGGTACAGCAGGAGTATCAGTCTGCCATCTCCGCATGCCGTGAAAGCTCCTCCTTATGCTACGTTGTCAGGTGTGACCCCGTGGTTCGCTGTTACACCAAGTCCGTTACATCTCACTGTGAGTTAAGACTCTGCGTTCACTTTTTGATGTTCTTTCGCACTGCGGGGCCCCGTCTGTGATAATTTTGTTCTAACTCAAGTATTGCTTTGTTTGTATCAAGTTGTAAATTTGTCATTACTCATTCAATGTACATATAATCGCTTTATCAGTTTGTATCATTCCTGTTCTTTTTTTCATTGAGACGATTCCATGTTGCTCGTCTCCTCTGTTTTGTTACATTAAAGCGATTCTGAAACCACCTTTGGCCTTAATGCATGCACTGACCTTTCAAGACAGGCTTTCAACAAGGTTTTGGAACACAGCGATAGGTATGCGCTTCCATTCAGTACATAATGCTGCCGCTAACTATTGCTTTGTAGTAGGCCTTGGTTCCAAACTTCTTATGCGGCGCTCTGTTTCATCCCATAGGTGCTCTATGTGATTAAGATCAGGGCTCTGTGCTGGCCAATCCACACACGATACGGAATTTATCGTCAAACCACGCCGCAACAGTCTTTGCTTTATGGCTCGGTGCATTATCCTGCTGGTACCAACAAGGCTCGGTTCCATAGTATTCCCACAAAGTTTGTAGGGCATAATTGTCCAGAATATCAAGATAGACGTGCTTTTTAACAGGTTTGTCCACGATAACCAATGGGTCAGGACCATGCCACGAAAAACACCCCCACACGAGTACACTGCCAACTACGCACACACGGCCATCAGACTGATGGATCGTGTATCTGGATTCGTGAGTCCATAGGACCTGTTTCCATTGATCTACGGTTCACGATAAATGTTCTTTACACCATGCTAAACGACGAGTAGCATTCTGAGTGGAGATGAAAGGCTTATGAGCAGCCCCACGACCATGGTAACCCATGGAACGAAGTTCTCTACGAATGGTACGCGTACGTACCGAGGTTCTAGAATTTGTACTCACCTGTACACTGAGGTCTTGTGCAGTACTCCGTCGATTAGCTGTAACGACTCTTCTTAGGTTTCGAAATCCATTATCGCTGATATTCTTTGGTCTGCCGGTACGTTTTGATGCTTCAGGCACGCCATGTGTCTTTCACTTATTCAGTACATCCAAAACAGTTGACTTGGGTATGTTTAAACGCCTCTCGGTTTCTCTTATGGACAACCCACTAATGTAACACCCAACAAGTTTTCCTTTCTCAAAGTCAGTTCTCTCCGGCCGCGACATTGTAACTCAACCTCACAGTGCGATATGTTCGCGGACAGCTGCAGGCTTGTTTTTATAACGTTTGCAGCTGTATCGCGCATCTTAACAACGCAGCGTATCCGTTCATTTGCTTTTGAAAAATGGTGTCCGGTGACTTTTGTCAATATAGTGTACATTATTTTAAAACTCACGCCAATGGATAGTAACCTCCGTTCGAGAGAAAGCCAAATTTCGCTACGACGCAACGTTTTCATAGTAGCAAAAATTCATGTTTGTAATAGCTTTAATCATATTTAGCATCATGTTCTGGCAATTTATCCAGTTTGCAATTAAATATTCTTGCGTTTATGTAAAACGTGATGAAATAATGTTCGGTGATAGTTTAATAAAATACATTGCTCAGTAAGAATCAAATTTGCTATGTTGCGTCACTTCATGGGACAGCATTGAAAAATCACATTTCAACAATTTGTGTTGACTACTTCCGTTACCAATTTTCATTACGTCGAAAGTTTTTATTTGGGATTTACATCGATCAGCCATTTCAGTGTGACCACCCTAGCCTAGAGAAATGAGCGCGCCTGGAGACCGAACGGTGGCGCAGGGGAAGTTCATAGAGCAGTTTATACAGAACCCGAGGACCGGATTTCGGTTAGTAGAGTGTTCGGAGACAGAACGGGGAAAGCTGCCGATCTATCAGAGTTCGATAAAGGACAAATTGTGATGGCATGGTGCCTCGGAACTACGATCTCGGAAACGGCGCTGCTTGTGCGTTGTTCACGTGCCGCTGTAGTGAGTACGTATCAAAGGTGGTGCACAGATGGCCAAACGACGAATCGTAGCCATCCGCGTGTCGTCCGAAGCTCATTAATGCCAGAGGAGAGCGGAGACTATCGCGTATTGCTCACATTGACCTCAGGACCACAGTGTGACAAATCACTCGCAGCTAGGATGAAGGGCAATGTGTCACAGCACGGAGTTCATCGCAGCCTTCTGCGCATGGTACCCTGCCGGGTACCCATCCTCACTGCATGCCATCGCCAACAACGCATGAAATGGGCACAAGACAATCGAGATTGGATCATGTATGATTAGAAGTAAATGGCCTGGTCTGACAAATGAATATTCCTGGTGCATCACGTAGACGACCGAGCGAGGGTATGCCGATTACCAACGGAGTCAATGGCACCTAGATGCACTTGGATGGGCGCAAACAGGTCTGAAGCGGCAGTGTCATGCGGCGGGCGATGTTTTCTTGGGGCACTTTAGGCCCCATTATCCCAATAGCACAATCCCTGACATCTGTCGGGTATCTGAACATCATTGCGGACCAAGTTCACCCATTCATGGCAACTGTGTTCCCTGCTGGTGATGGCCATTGCCAACAGGATAATGCGCCATGCCACACTCCCAGAACAGTGAAGGAGTTGTTCAAGGAACATGCTGGTGACTTTCTGTTAATGCCTTGGCCTCGAAATTCACCTGACATGAACCCAATTGAACATTTGTGGTTCGACTTACGAAAGCGGGTTTGCGCTCAATCACCACCACTCCGAAATATACGGGAACTGGAAGACCTGCTGTTGACATTATGGTACCAGATACCCCAGCATACCTATCGCCACCTCAACGAATCGATGTCTCGCCGAGTGGCCGCTGTTTTGAGGGCTAAAGGGGGTCATACAGTTTATTAGGTAGGTGGTCATAATGTAATGTCTCATCAGTGTGTACCTCCTTGTGGTGGAAGATCTAAATGTGATAATGCAGAGGGATACGAGTGGTTAACAATATGCAAAATGATCGTGTAGGTAGAATACATTTCTCTAAACACACGTGTACATCAAGAGAGCTTCGAAGTCTAACGTACACTGGTGTGCAAAAATTATTGGTGTGTAAGCTTATTAAGTAGGTGGTCATAATGTAATGGTGTGCAATCTTATTAAGTAGGTGGTCATAATGTAATGGTGTGCAAGCTTATTAAGTAGGTGGTCATAATGTAATGGTGTGCAAGCTTATTAAGTAGGTGGTCATAATGTAATGGTAGGTGGTCATAAAATTATTGGTCATAATGTAATGGTAGGTGGTCATAAAATTATTGGTCATAATGTAATTGTAGGTGGTCATAAAATTATTGGTCATAATGTAATGGTAGGTGGTCATAAAATTATTGGTCATAATGTAATGGCAGGTGGTCATAAAATTATTGGTCATAATGTAATGGTAGGTGGTCATAAAATTATTGGTCATAATGTAATGGCAGGTGGTCATAAAATTATTGGTCATAATGGTTGTCATAAATTAGTAAAGGAGGGTATCCAGGCCACAGTGATATCTTTATTATTAAATACTTATTAAGTCTTGTCACGTTTATGATAAAACAATATTCCACTATTGTTCCACTATTTTTTCCGCTATTCCACTATTGTTTCGCTATTCCACTATTTTTCCGCTATTCCACTATTTTTTCCGCTATTCCAATATTTTTTTCCGCTATTCCACTATTGTTCCACTTTTCCACTATTGAACAATATTCCATTATCTAACAATATTCCACTTCAAAAATTCAAAGACAAAATCTACTTATTAAGTCTTGTCACGGTAAAGGTGGTCATAAATTAGTGGTCATAATCTAATGGTAGGTGGTCATCAAATTATTAGCGTGCAAGCTTATTAAGTAGGTGGTAATAAAATTATTGGCGTGCAAGCTTATTAAGTAGGTGGTCATAAAATTATTGGCGTGCAAGCTTATTAAGTAGGTGGTCATAAAATTATTGGCGTGCAAGCTTATTAAGTAGGTGGTCATAAAATTATTGGCGTGCAAGCTTATTAAGTAGGTGGTCATAAAATTATTGGCGTGCAAGCTTATTAAGTAGGTGGTCATAAAATTATTGGCGTGCAAGCTTATTAAGTAGGTGGTCATAAAATTATTGGCGTGCAAGCTTATTAAGTAGGTGGTCATAAAATTATTGGCGTGCAAGCTTATTAAGTAGGTGGTCATAAAATTATTGGCGTGCAAGCTTATTAAGTAGGTGGTCATAAAATTATTGGCGTGCAAGCTTATTAAGTAGGTGGTCATAAAATTATTGGCGTGCAAGCTTATTAAGTAGGTGGTCATAATGTAATTGCTCATTGGTGTGCTTTACTGCTCTCTGGAAGGATGCATAGCATAGAAAAAAATCACGTAGAGCGAAAGTGAACTTGTGTTTTCTATATTTTTTTTTTGTACCTGGTAATCCGTCTTCCTTCCTCTGCTCACATATCCTTTCCATGACGGAATTTGCATAACCGTAGTTGGTCTGGCCGGCATTCCCTTTTCCGCAGCTAATAGAGGAGAAACAGACGAACATATCCAGCTCCGGGCACATCTTGCGGGTTAGCTCATCCAAGTTCTTCGTGGCGAGAGCTTTAGGGGCACACACCTCCTCAAAATCTGAAGCGCTCTGGTTATCAATGAAAGCATCCCTCAGGACCTGTAACAGAAATTCAATTTAACTTTAAATACAAGAGTATAAACATAAAAAAAAAATTCATATTGCTTTAGCCCGGCTGTACTTTCCCTGCGTTTGGAATTTATGAACTGACCAAACGAGTTTGCTCTGCTTAACTACACTGGCGTGAAAAAATTGAGGACGAGACGGTTTTTCGAATGTAACGTCGTGCAGAAGTGCTCCACATCGACTCAAATCATCCCATAAGATCCCCAAGATGTAAGAATATGGGACAAGTGAGAAAAACCGTCCAAACAAGGAATCCAAAGGATACAAAGGCACTTTATTGAAAAGGTAGCTTCGAGCACATCTGGACAGAAGACAGAAACGTCCATGTGACAAGCGGCCTCCACGAAAAATCCAGTCTTTAGTAGGGGATATGATCACCCCTAACTGCGTTGCAGAATTTACAACGTCTGTCCTTGCTGAGGACGAGGTTGTCAAGGAGCTGTTGAGGCATCGCGGCCCATTCCTCTTGTAGCGCCGCCAATCGCAGCTGCGGATTCGTTGCTGGCGGCTAGTGACGTGCTGCCAAGCGTCTCCCGACAAGGTCACACACGTGTTCGATTGGATTTAGGTCCGGGGACCTTGCCGGCCAATCCATGCGTTGAATATCTTCACTCTCCAACAACTCTGCGACAGCCACTGTACGATGAGGTATAGCATTATCGTCCATGAAGAGGAACTCAGGACCCACAGCACCTCTAAACAGACGCACGTGAGGCAGGAGAACCTCGGTACAATAGCGGACACCAGTGACTGAACCTCCTTGGAAGATGTGGAGGTCAGTACGGCTACCAAGCATGCTACTGCCCCAAACGAGAACTCCGCCAGCTCCAAACCGGTCCCTTTCGATTATGTTGGAGGTGTGATTACGTGTTCCCTGCTCTCTCCAGATGTGTATACGTCTAGAATCGCTCGTCAGCCTAAATCGGCTCTCATCCGTAAAGAGAACTCGTCCCCATTGCTGATCTGTCCAGTACTTGTGTTCCTGGCATCACAGAAACCCCCGTCTCCGATGAGCAGGCGTTAATGGCACACACCGTACTGGTCGTCGTGCAAACAGACCACCTTTGTGCAGCCTCCTGGCAACGGTTAAGCGCGATAACGGACGTCCAGTTGTCTGTTGCATGTACCTTACGATTTCTCCCGCTGTCTGCCGTCTATCTCTTCTCGCCTGTACGACAATATACCGGTCGTCCGCCGCCGTGGTTACTCGTGGACGACCACTGCTAAACTCTCGGACAGCTGTTTCTGTCGTTTGAAATGCTCTCCAAGCTCGTGAAACGATGCTGTGAGCGATCCCGAACTCCTCGGCCACACTAGTCACACTTCGACCTTCTTCCAATTTCCCAATGACGCGACCTCGGGCAAAGTCATCCAGATGTCGTCTACTGGATTGCCTATTGGCCATATCACACGGTGGAAGCAACTCGACGTCGTTCAAACCGATGTACACCGTGCAATAGCTTTCACTGAATTGCTGAGCGTACACCGCCTGTGTGCTTTATACCCTTCCGACAATCCCCCCGCCCCCTACGTCATGCTGCATATATATGCGCATGCCCTACCGTACCGGACCCTAGTCTATCTCCTGAGTGGTCTTTCGGTCCGTTATGCCTGCTCGTTCCGCTGTTATGCTAATTTCGCCTCTTCGTCCTTAATTTTTGCACACCAGTGAAAATTTGAATTAATATGGGCATTGCTACTTTTGTCTTACCAGTTTCAGGAATTCTTTTGTTTACACATAACATAACATAGCACAAAATTCCGAATGTGCACGCGATGTCATTATTTAACAAATTTAGTTTTTATCCATACATTTCGGAATTTTTCTCTGGCAAGGACTTTTGAACAGCGTCTTTATGATGATTCTGCGTAAAAACATTTTCAGCCCAATTTTTCGAAACACAGTCATGTAAAGATTGCATGCAGTACAGTTGCTAGTACAGTACAGTAATCGGATATCTCTGAACTGCCAGGATCTACTGTTTCTCACGTAATACAGGGTGATTCATAAAGAAACGTACAGTTTCAACGCACTATAAAACAAGAACAATGTAAGATATTTTATGTTACCTGTAACAGAATTGTAGGGGAATGTTTCAAGTTTTTTTTAGAGACAGCCACAGATTTTATATATGTGCACCCTTAGTCACATGACACACATCGAGCCGGTAATCTATTTACGCCCAAACGCGAGGTAAGATATCTGAATCAAGTGCAGTGATAGTGGCTGTGATCATTTACAGTGATCATCTTGTATGGAATCACTTTCAGCTTCTTTCTCAAAATTCTCCAGACAGTGGGCTGTGAAATCTGTACTTCGCTACTCATCCTCCAGCGTTGATTTTCTCGGGATTTGTTGAATGGCGGTGCAAACACTATCGACGACTTCTTCCGATACACGCGGTCGTCCAGGACTTTTAAGTTTGCACAAACAGCCCGTAATTTGAATTTTTTTTTATGCCAATCGTAGATAGATTTTCTGGTTGGAGGTTCTTTTCCGAATCGTGATCGAAAATGCTGTTGCACAACAGTTACAGATTCTGTTTCGCTCAATTCAAGAGCACAAAACGCCTTCTCCACTGCAGACGCTGCCATTTTGACTGACTAATCACATGACACGCGGGCTATCGCCTACGTCACTTCCCTCAGTAAATGGACACAAAATTTATAAGTACATCTACCAACGGTTCGCAGTTGCGGTCCGTGTCTTCCATTGTTCTTGTTTTATAGTGCGTTGAAACTGTGTACTTCTTTATGAATCACCCAGTATTAATCACATCAGAAAACTTGAAAATTATATGACCCGGGGAAGGGAATCGAATCCGCATCTCCCGATTATCATTCGAGCAAGCCAACCACTACACCACCCAGGACGATGAAGTCCCAACTATCTAGGTGTTGGGTATCGGAATATTTCCGACCATCGCTTGACGAAACTAATTCGGCTTCCTTAAGTAAATCTCCAGTCACTCAGGTAAATTGTGTAGGAGAAATATTCTTCACATAATATGTGAAAATACGTCACAATTACTAACTCAGCAACCAGACATCTCTGAATAGCGAGTATTTACTATTTCCCATGTAATACACGTTGCTTTACTAGGCACTCCCCCATAAGAACCAAGTATTGTTTTCTTCCCACTCTACATAGAAACACGACGTTTGGTTTACGAGTGACCTTCATCCTTGAGAAATGCGCGGGAGTAATTTCCTTGATACGTTGTTGACTCATTGTGCCGTCACCCCACTAGATGGCCGGGAACGCTAATTCTGTGCGGAAGCAATCTGCTTGTTTTACTGTGTCGTTGAACGTTGTTCAGGATGGTTGTGTATAACGTTGCGGAGAGGGCATTCATTTTGAAAAGCTATTGGGTAACAAAGTCTATTAAAGTAACAGCGTGAATTTCTGGAGAAATTTGGTGGAAACAAAGCACCAGACAAACGTTACATTGCAAGGTTAGCGGAGAAATTTGAAACCACGGGCAGTGTTTTGAACTAGTACAGTGGTGGACGTCCTCCTTTAGCGGCAGAAAAAATCGAACTAGTGAAGCGCATGCTGTTCGCTTCACCGAAAAGTCACTACCACGTTTTGTTACAAGAAACTGAGTATCTTGCTTCCACCTGTCATAGAGCCGCGAAGAAAGCGTTGCTTCAACCGTACCACGTGACAACTGTTCAAGAGTTGCAAGAACCGGATCTTGAAAAGCGTGTCTCTTATTGTCGCTGTGGTTCCTGACGTTTTTACGTGTAATTCCGAACATTTTGGGTATCATATGGTTCACTGACGAATCATGGTGTCATTTGGACGGTGATATCAATTCCCAAAACTCCCACATCCGGGACACAGATAATCCACATGAATTATACGAAACCCCATTACATCATGCAAACGTGAATGTTCGGTGTGCTGTGTCCCGAACCAGGATGATTGACTCCATTTTCTTCAAGAGCGTAGTAAACTCGGCGTCATACTATACTGTGCAAATTAATTGGGACAAAGTAAAGAATCACTCTTTTTTCCAAAACTATGCCTTTTTATCATTCTATGCCTTGATATACATTGATAAATACCTGTATTAGTATGAAGTATGTCCTCCTTTAGCAGAAATGACCTCTTGAATTCGTTTTGGCATTGACTCCACTAATTGAGTGCACATATTTTTGACTTCATAATCGTGGAACCACACTTTTATAGCATTCGTTATCATGCGTTCTTTGGTTGTACAGTCCATTTTACCTAAACATCTCTTCAAAATATTCCACAAGTTTTCTATGGGATTTAAGTCTGGTGAATTTGCAGGACAATCAAGCAAATGAATTTGATTTTCCAGCATGAAATTCTTGATCAATTTCGAATTGTGACATGGAGCCAAGTCATGTTTAAATGTACCGTCAAAAGTTTGCAAGAATGGAACAATACTACGTTGTAATATTTCTACGTACTTGGCTCAATTCATCATACCTTGAACAGGAACTAAACTTCCAGTGCCATTTGATGTGAAAACCCCCAAAAAATCGGTTTCAGAGGGTGTTTTACAGTTTGTTTGACATGTTCAGGTCTTGAGGTTTCACAGTTGCTTCGTCTGACGACATTTGCTTGGTAACCCTGCACAAATAAATGAGTTTCTTCACTGAAAATTACCTTTTTCCAGTCGTCAGCAGTCCATGATTTATATTTTTTGGCCCATGCTAAACGTTTTATCTTCATTTTCGCATTCAAATATTGTTTTTTCGTTGGTCTTCTTGCCTTCCAGCCAACTTCCACAAGTCTACGGCGTACAGTTGACTAATCACTAACATCAGAACCATTAGCCAATAAATCTCTTTGAAGGTCGGTGCTTGTTTGTTTTTTTGGATTCATTTAACTATTTCTGATTAGATATTTATCAATTCGTGGAGTTGTTTTTCGTTTTCTTCCACATTTACCTCTCCTTTTTGTAGACGATGATCCAGATGCATTGTATCGCGTAAGCAGTCTTGTTACACTTGATTTGCCTACACCAACTACAGAAGCGATATCTCTCACTATCATAGAAGTGGGATCCTTCAGAGCAATTATTTTTGCACGCTTCCTTGGGGAAATATCCATTTTCAATACACGAAAGCAACACGTACTCACAGAGAGCAAAAACTAACATCCACCTGTCACACACGAAAGCTCACAACTGAAGCTGAAGTGCCTATTTCCTGTTTAAAACCTGTCAAACCACATTCTTACTATAACGTTCTAACAGTCACACCACCTCACATCTGATAAAACCGGTTTACGTGGGTTTCCGACATCAACTGGCGATCACATTACAATTCTGAGAATAAAATAGCTTGTCCCAATTAATTTGCACGGTATAGTATGTGAAAATTTTCAGACAATTTGTGGAACAATTAACCGACATCGATTTGAAAACGGGGTGCTTTCAATAGGATGGAGCGACATGCCACACGTCACGTGTGAGCATGTGTGAAACTTCCTCTTTCTTCGGTAACCGAGTGATCGCCAAAGGACTGTGGCCAACTCGTTTACCCGATTTGACTCCTCCTGATTTTTCTTATGGGAATATTTGAAGTGTCGTGCAATAAGCCTCGCACGTTAAGAAGACCCACAAAGTAACATCATTGCAGCAATCCGGACTATTGATGAGATCATACTGCGGAGGACCCTTCGACAATATGCAGCGTCACGTTTGAGTGAGTTTGGATGTTGGTGGTGGACATTTCCAGAATTTATTGCGAACGCTGATACATTCCCACGAACTAAAGTAAGTTGCAAACTACATGTTATGCGTTTAAGTAGAGTGTGTTGCAAAATATTGGGTTGATGCATAAGTTTATGCCATTGTATTTCACGAGGGTCTTCCAGGTCAGTAGTGACGGTACAGATGGCCAGTTGTATATCGAAATGTAGCCAGTAATATAGTGTTCCTAAATCATATTGCGTTGTGTGACTGTGGCTAATGGCTTTTGGTTTTCATGTCCGGAAGTATGGAGTGTCAATTAGAGAGGAATGAACATTTCCGACATCTGCTCCTCTACGAGTTTAACAAGGGATTCACAGCAACCGAGGCAACTCGAAAATTTTGTGCTCTGTAGGGGAGGATGCTATTGCACCCAGGATAGCCCGCAAATGGTTTAAGCAGTTCCGAGTTGGCAATTTTGACCACAACGTTTCTACACGCTCAGGTCGTCCCTCTCACTTCGATGAGGATCGTTCGAACCATCTCATCCACTTGGATCCGCGTCAAACCACACGCGGATTGGCCACTGAGATGGACTGTGATCAGGCCACAGTGGTGCGACACCTGGAACGTATGAGAAAAGTCCAGAAATTGGGGTCTTGGGTGCCTCACACTCTCACCGAGGACAACAAGAATCAGCGAGTTGCCATATGCGGTTTCTTTCTGGCCCGTTATCGCGAATGTTCAGAGCAACACAGACTTTTTGTGCCACGTATTGTTACTGGAGATGAAAAGTGGTGTCTGTACGTGAATATCAGGCACCGGAGGGAATGGTTAAGCCCAAATAAAACGTCCACACCACGTCCAAAACATGACCTTCATCCTGCGAAGATCATGTTGTGTGTCTGGTGGGACATGGAAGGCATTATTCACTGGGAAATGCTGCCGAGGAATCGGACCATCAACGCTGCACTCTATTGTGAGGAACTCCGCCGTGTGGAGGAAGAAAATCTGCAGAAACGGCCACATCGGTGCCATGGGGTCCTTCTCCAGCATCATAACGCACGCCTTCACAGTGCAAACATGACCAAAATAGCCATTCAGGACATGAAATGGGAGACCCTTCCGCATCCGGCCTATTAGATGTCGCCCCCTTCAGACTATCACCTGTTCCGATCTCTGTCGAATGCACTCCGTGGCAGAACGTTCAACAATGATGTTGATCTCCAGAATTTCCTTGATGATTTCTTCGCAGCAAAACCTGCACGTGACTTCAAGAATGGCATTGCAGACCTATCCAGACGTTGGGGCACCATTGTAAACAATGGGGGATACATAGTTGATTGATTCCGTTTTCCCTTCTGATGTAATACAATCCTGTAGTGCAGTGAAAAAAACAGTATGAACTTACGCATCAACCCAGTATGACTGATTTTTTGCGGGTGGACTACCTAGTGAAACACCCTGTATTAATCACATCATACCAGGTATTATGTGAAGGATGTTTCTTCTACACAATTTATCCGAGTAACTGGAGATTTAATTCAGAACGCTACTAGGAAACCGAATTGGTTTCGACAAGCTATGGTCGGATAATATTTCGATACTTCTTCGTCCTTGGTGGTCTAACGTTAGCATTCTCGAACGGAAATCAGGAGATGCGAGTTAGGGTTCCGCTCCAGGGCCGTGCAATTTTCAAGTTTTCTGATGTGATTAATATTACCTGAGAAACAGTAATTACTCGCAGTTCAGAGATGTCTGATGGCTGAGTTAATAATTGGGACGTATTTCCATGTATTAAGTGAAGAATATTTCTTCCACACAATCAATATACACTCACGGACAATGAAATTTGCACACCAAGAAGGAAGCATGGGATTAAACTGAAATTTTATGGACGTAATGATACACATGATGGCAAAAATACAGCTGCAGGTCAATTACGGAGGGATCTGTGGCGCATACTCCGGTCATCTTCAATAGCGCGTTGCACCGTCTCGTGCGGCAATACATGCTACAATACGGTCCGGCATGGAGGCGGACAGACGTCTGATGTTGTCCTGCGGCAGACTAACCTACACGTGTTGGACGGTGTGCTCCAAATCCTGGATTGTGCAGCACGGTGGCAACCGGCGTTTCAACTGGTCCCACACATGCTCAACAGGAGACATGTCCGGGAAGCGGGTAGGCCATGGAAGTGTCTGGACATGACGTCGGATGTCCTGAGCAACCCGAGACGTGTGCGGGCGGGCATTAACCTGCTGGTATAGCCCACCTGGATTCCCGGCCCGGAATGGAAACACATGGGGCCGTAGGATCTCATCCACATACCGCTGAACTGTCAATGATCCACGTACCACTGCTAGAACTGATCGGCTATCGTAGGCAATGGCTCACCAGACCGTAATGCCTACGTGGGAGGTGAGGCGCTCGATAAAGAGGTTGGGATAGTGCCGTTGACCCGGAGACCTCCAGTAGGCCTAGATGCAGAACATTTTAACAGATTTTAACCCTACTCATATTTGACCGTAGGCCTAGATGCAGGGCATTTTAACAGATTTTAACCATACTCATTCATAAGCATTACATAAAACGTAAAGTAACTTTTTATGTAAACCTTATGAATATAAGCACGCACGGTTAAAATTTGCTAAAAAGGCTTAAGCTGAGACATAGGGACCTAAAATTGATTCTTTTTGCCTGAAAAAATGTGCAACATTATTAACTTGACATTTTATGTAAAACTTATGAACATGAGTTCGTACGATTAAAATTGGGTAAAAAGGCCTAAGTCAAAGCCTATAGGGACCTAAAGTTGATTCTTTTTGTCTGAAAAAATGTGCAACATTATAAATTTTACTTTTTATGTAAACTTTATGAACATGAGCACTGAACATGACTTTTATGTAAACCTAATGAACATGATTAAAATTTACTAAAAAGGTCTAAGCCGAGGCCTAGGAACTTAAAATTAATTATTTTTGTCTTAAAACTAAATCTTTGCGTTCTCTGTGACACGGGGAAATCAAAAGTGCAATTTGAGTATGATCCCCTAACGTTTCGGTGGTCCGTCTGGCGAACTTGCACCATGCTTCAACAGATCCTGTAATGAAATCCAAAGTTTTCGATAAACTGACCCTTCGGTGAAATGACCTTTCGATGAAATGAACTTTTAGGTAAAGAGACCTTTTGGTAAAATGAACTTTTCGATCAAGTGACCTTTCGGTAAAATGTACCTTTCTATCAAGTGACCCTTCGGTGAAATGAACGTTTCGATCAAGTGATCTTTCGGTGAAACAATATTTTCGGTGAAGTGATTTTCGGTCAAGTGACCCTTCGGTGAAGTAAACGTCAGGCAAATGAACGAGACCCGGGATAGCCACACCTTCCTTTTTCGTACGGGACATGATCTTAGGCCCAACGGGGACAAATTAGCCAGGAGATCACGCCTCCGAGCCCTCGGCTTCTACGTTGATAAATTATTAATATTTTTGTTTCCAGATTTAGTGATCACTGAGCAACTCTAAGGGTTATAAGCAGAGTTGGAAATAGGTCAAAAATTTGGATCCGGACATGACCCGGACAAATCTGGTTTGAACTATAAATTCAAATGTATCATCATCATCATCGTTGTCAATTATTATGAACTCACTGTTGGCTGAAGGCCGCCCCAGATTACTTCAACAAAGGACTGTCTTGGGCAGTCTCCTCCATCCAGCCATCTCCCACGTGGTCTTCTGGGTCTTTTTCTGTTCTTTGGATTCCAGTCTAAAATTTCAGTTGTTCATCGGTGGCCCATTCTGCTGGCAATATGTCCAGCCCATTGCCATTTCAGGGATTTTACTCTGATCACGATGTCTTCCACTCTTGTCAATTTCCTTATCCACGAGTTTCTCTTTTTGCGTTTCTTAGTTACACCAAGCATGCATCTCTCCATGCTACTTTGAGTTGTCTGCAGCCTTTGCATGTTTTTTTTAGTTAAGGTCCACGTCTCTGCTCCGTAAGTAAGCACTGGCAGGATGCATTGTTTAAACACTTTTTTTAAAGACATAATGGCATACTGCTCTTAAAAATTACATTGTTTCTTCCAAAATCTCCTCAACCAAGTTTTATACGTCGATTAAGTTCTTCATCAATGTGACCTTTGCTTGAAATCAGCGCACTAAGGTAAATGTAGATATCTGTTATCTCCGGCTATTCCCCATCAATTGATAAATCTTCACTCCTTGTAAAAGCATTGTACTACAGTTTTGTCTTCTGAAAGTCCAGTTTTAATCCAATTTCTTTACCCTTCTAAGCAAGTTCCTGGATCATACTCTGAAGCTCTGAAGTATTATTTCAAAAGACCTCTGAAGGGTTCTCTTAAATATTTATTTCTTTTCAAAGATAAAACGGAAATAAAACCGGTTCGAAATCGGATCAGCAACACATTGACCCGGTTTGTTTGACCCGCAAGAAATTGTCCACCCGGTGACCCGTTGACACGTGACACGTTTCCATCTCTGGTTATGAGCAATTGCCCTTTCCTAATTTAGGGCTACTGGTTCTAGGGGAGCAAGAGAGCCAGTGCCGTAAGATAAAGACTCCGCTCGTACCTTAATCGAGAGTCGAATTCGGGCCTACTGGGACGAACGGCCAGAACCCAGTGCTTAGACAACTACTCCACAATTTCTTTTTCCGATTAAAATAGTATAAAAGTTTAAAGTTAGGCTACCCTTTTCTGCAAAGAAACTATTTCTCTTCCGACACTGAACACTAGGCAAAATCGATCAGGCAAAAATCAGCTCAATAAATTCTTTTACTTAGCAAGATATCTTTTCGCTGATAACTGTGTACAGATACACCGGTGGGCGAGTGGTTTGAGGCGCTGGAGTCTGGCCATTGGGCATAGATAGGCTTGGGATGGAGTCCAAGTCCCTGATCAGGCAAACGCGGTGCAGGTGCTGGATGGCGGTAGCTCTGTCCTACCCTGGAACCATTGTTCCTAATTTAGGGAAGGACGATGATTATAGCCATTAGAGTTACCCACGGTGGTCGTTAAACCTAGTAACAAAAATAAAAATAAAGTAGAAGAAAAATTTTGTGTTATCGTATTCGAATGTATCATATTCAAACTAGTCTGCAGCGAGTCCTAGAACGGCTGCTTTTAAGATTTAAATAAATATTCATGTATAGGGGATGTTGCCCGACCTAGAACGGGATGAAAGTTTTAATTGAAGCAGACTGAAAACATATCAAATAGACGCCGGATTTATGTAAGGAAGTATAGTAAAAACTCATTCATGTAAGAACTAAAAATATTTTTAGATGTGATTTTGTTCACTTTGACATCTCAAAATATCAGTTTCTATTGTAGGTTAGAGTGCTTTAAATATTGGGTGTTTCACTGGGTAGTGGCAATTTTCCTGTGGAATAAATCATTAAAGAATCACGAGAGGGCGCTGTAAGTCCGAGACGTCGATCAGCAAGCGACAGGCATTATTGAAGAAGTAGTGGGACGGTGGACACGCGATTTTGGACATGCAGCGATATACCACGGAAGAAAGAGTTTTCTTTGTGAAAAATTGGTAGGCAGAGGGCGGAAACCCTACGAAGGTGCCACGAAAGTTGGGTACAGCGTTTAAGAATCGTCGTAATCCATCCCGTGCGTACCTGACAAATTTGGTAGCGAAATTAGAACGAACCGGCAGGGTCACAAATGCCGTGGGCAAGCATGGCGACGAAGAGAAGAACAGCGCGGACGGCGGAAATCATCAAAACCGCACGAGAACTACTGCACGAAGAAGCCTGTACATCAACACTAGGAATTGCGCAGCAGCTAGACGTAAGCCCAGCGTCCGCATGGCGCATTGTGAAGTCGTATTTGAACATGTTTCCCTACAAAATCCAGGTGCATCAGCCTTTGAGAACAACAGCCGTCCAGCAGCGTTATGAGTTTGCGATTGACATGTGTTCACTGGTGTATGAGCACAACTTTGATGTGAAGAGTATTGTGTTAAACGATGAGGCGCACTTCTGGTTGGATGGCTAGGTTAACCGGTAAAATTACCACATCTGGGGAAGTGAGAAGCCGGCGGTCTGCGTTGTGAAGTCCCTCCATCCGCTGAAGCTAATTGCGTTTGGTGTTCAACGAGTGGTGATGGTCTCATTGGGCCATTTTTCCTGGAGTCCACAGTTACCGCTGCCGCCTACACTGACCTTTTGAAGAATTGTTTTTCGCCGTTGCAGTCCAGAAAAACTGGATTCAAAACCACACGTTTCAACAGGACGGAGCACAGTCACACTCCACAAATGCTGTTCTTGATTTTGTTCACCAGCAGTATGGCCCACGGGTCATAACTAGACGATTCCCTCAACGTTTTTCAGCCAGTCTCTCTTGGCCTCCGTACAGCCCCGATTTAACGCCGCTCGACTTCTTCTTGTGGGGCTATCTGAAAAATCGGGTGTACCAGGACAACCCGCGAACACTGCCTTACCTCCGATATGCCATCCAACAGGAAATTGCACGGATCCCTTCGAACATCTTCCCGTCGGTATTGCAGCACATCGAAGCACGTATTCACCACGTCGTGACAGCAGATGGTCATCATGTGGAACATGTCATCCATTGATTACCTTTTGCCTACTCTTACTTCTGTAAACGTCTTTTCCTTCTTCCAATAGAGTAAGTTAACTTTGTTGTATCTTTCTTTTGTCACTACCCAATGAAACACCCGGTAGATCTGGGTATTTATATTTATAATAATAATAACAACTCTGCTTCCATGTTATGAAATTACTCTGTAGTTTTATTCTTTTTTATGAAATTACTCCGCAATGCGAAGAAAATGAAATAAAACACGACATAACACCAACGTAACAGAACGAACGTCGCAGATAGCTGTTCTAGCACGTGCGTGTTGCCACAGGTGAAGTGGTTGTCTTACTAACTTTATTTTATTTTCCGGTATTTCTCCTTGAGTTTACGTGTCGTGCGATAGCGGTGAGCGTAGTTCCGATTTCGGCCACGGGATAAAAGCAGATGGCGGTGCAAGTACTGAATGATGTCAGAGAGTTAGGTTTCATTTCCATATTCATGCAGTTTTTAAAATATTGTTGGGGATTGTTGGTGCAAATTTGAAGCGAAACGTTTTCTCTAGGGCACAGACAGAGAGGCCTTCTTCAGGGTGTCTTCTTCATTCTTTTAGTTTGGATGGCAGGGACAGGAGCGACATGTTTTTGAGATAGTAAACAGCCTGGCACTTTAAACTAAATTGGGAAATGTGCAAAAAGCGTCTATGAGTCAAGGTTATCTGTTTCACCTCGACCACCGGTGAGAAGGAAAGTATGCGCCATCGAGAGAGATTTACGGTGAACTAAAAGTGCGTTGTACTCTGAAAAAACTATGAGGCGATTGACTGAAGCCCGCGGCCGAAGAAAGACCACTTGTTGGGACGGTTGCCACGTGCTTCAGGGGAAAGAGCACACCTTTTGCTGGAAGATTGATCTGTCGCCAGCTGTTTATATGTGCTCTTCCCCCCCCCTGCGAAGAGAACCACCTGTGTACCGTTTTTTTTTTTTTTTTTTGATTGGAGGTTTAACGACCACCGTGAGCAACTCAATGGGCTATAAGCAGTCGCCCGTCCCTAATTTAGGGTCACTGGTTCCAGGGAAGGGAGAGAGCCAGTACCGTAAGACAAGCACAACATCCATGCCTCACCGGGATTCGAACCCGGACCCCTTACGGAGGAATGATCAGAGGCCAACGCCTTAGACCACTGCGCCACCGGGGCGGCACCTGTGTACCGTGATCAATTTCTTCGGAAGCTGATACGAGTGTGAAATTCTAGTGCAATGCATTGTGCTACACTTTTCTCTTGGATAATGTTTTCCCAGGACTATGCAAATAGACTCTTGCCTTTATACGCGAGCAGAAAAAACTTTACAGACTGATGGGCGCATACATAATACGTATAAGACCCTCTGTGTAAATAGTGGTGTACATAAATAGCTCGCTTTGTAAATAAACCGCTGTACATAGAATTTGCATCCTTTTCTGCATATCAAAGCACGTGTTGGAACACGGTTCCCGCAGGAAGTAATTATGTGAATCGGGAAGGCCGCCCCGGTGGCGCAGTGGTCTAAGCGATGGCTTCTGATCATTTGTCCGTAAGGGGTCCCGGTTCGAATCCCGGTCAGGCATGGATGTTGTGTTTGTTTTACGACACTGGTTCTCTCCCTTCCCTGGAACCAGTGACCCTAAATTAAGGACGGGCGACCGCTTATAGCCCATTGAGTTGCTCACGGTGGTCGTTAAACCTACAATCAAAAAAAAAAAAAAATCGGGAAGTCTTTTAAAAGGAGTGCCTTTCTTTGGAGGCTATGTAAATGCAACGTAGAATGTTCCAGCGCGCATGGTAATTTAACAATTTTCTTCATAATGCCTCAAAATTTCGTGAGAAAGGCTGAGAACAACGGAGAGCCATTGGGTGGAAAAATGTCTGCCATTCAATCACGGAGGAAGCTCAACTCTTTAGTTTCACCCTTTTATAACGTAAGCCTTTTTCGTGTGCGAGATTGGTGCTACGCTATGTCTAAAACCATGACTCAGGAAATGCTAAACAAAATGAGAATACGATGCAATAGATGCACGAAATAGCTCTAATTTAAGGTTTTACGGCCAGACGAAATATATACAGAAGCCAAACTTACGATAACCTTTTATTGGTCCAGGCAACGAATGATGACATTCACAATATAGCACTGCTTCACATACAATACCTTAACTATCTATTGTATAAACTCGCTTAACAAAGATCAAACATCTTCACACACACACACACACACTGAGCAACTACTGTTTCGTCCTTTTTTACGCTTTCCAACCGTAGGTTGAAGAAGCGTATATGCTCTAGCTTTGTCCGTCTGTCTATCCGCTAGCACGATAACTCGCGTAAAAATGGTTCGATTTCGATGAAATTTTAGTATGTCGTAGGGGACCACCTGGGGGCAAACCAGATTGAAAATGGCCGAAATGGGGTCAAAGGCCAGGACATAGGAGCGGGATCCATTCCATTTCCCTTATGCGTCATAATTTGCGTAAACATGGTTCGATTTCGATGAAATTTTAGTATGTAGTAGGGGAATACCTGAGGACGAAACCTGTTGAAAATGGGTGGAATGGGGTCAAAGGTCAGGACATAAAAGCGGGATCCATTTCATTGCCCTTATGCGTCAAACCTTGCGTAAAAAAGGTTAGATTTCGATGAAATTTTAGTAAGTGGTAGGGAACCACCTGAGAACAAACCCTATCGAAAATGGGCGAAATATGGTCAAAAGTCAAGACATAGGAGCGGAATCCGTTCCGTCGCCCTTATGCATCATAACTTACATTATAATGTTTCTATTGCGACAAAACTTTATCATGTTGTTCCGGAGATATACTGAACCTGTTCTGTATAATATCATCGAAGTGGTTTCAAAGGTCAGGGCACAGGAGGTAGATTTATTCCACAGACATTATCCTCATAACTTGAGTAATGATTTTTGGTATGCTGGAAAGCGTATAATAATTAATGCATTGCATGATTTTACTAACTTGTTATCTATCGTTCTTATCACATTCATACGTCACTCTTTCTGACCTCAAAAGTGTTGCCAACCTCATTCATGTGAGAGATAAGATATCACGTTAAGTTTGGAAAGTGCAAAAGTGAACAAAATCAAATTTACATAGGAAAAGGAACTAAAAATGAAAGTTAAATTAGAATATACGTCACACACGTTTTGGACGCAAGGCTCTGGAACGAATTTTAAACAAACGGCAGTCATTTAGAGTCCTTCTCCATGACATGCTATACTGACAATCCCTCAGAATGGACGCTACATCGTATTGTTCTTCAGAAAGATTTGGAAAGCAATAGAAATCAGCTTGAGATCTTCTCAGCCACGTGTGGTGAAGTATCCGTCCGTACTGTGATAAAAAAAAACCTGTAACTGTGGACTCCATGGCCGTACCTTTGTTGCACGTGTGCGGTTACCCGCCAACTACAAGCACGCCAGCTTAAGGATAATGTCAAGAATACTGTATGTCGGCTGGACATTGGAACAGTGACGCAATGTCTTGTTTGCCGGCGAGAAGTGTTTCGCACTGGAATTCGACAGAAGACGTACGTTAGGCTTACGAGTCGATGGCACCCATTACGCGTCTCGTGACGTCATCAAACCTAGTGCTTTTCGGGGCGGCAGTGTGACTCTGTTGGTTGTTTTTTACGTTTCTCAACCGTAGGTTGAAGAAGCGTATATGCTTCGGCTTTGTCCGTCTGTCCGTCCGCACAATAATTCGCGTAAAAATGGTTCGAGTTCGATGAAATTTTAGTATGTGGTAGGGGACCACTTGGGGACGAACCCTATTGAAAATGGGCGAAGTGGGTCAAAGGTCACGACATTAGAGCGGGATTCATTCCGTTGCCCTTATGCGTCATAACTTGCGTAAAAGTGGTTCGATTTCGATGAAAATTTTGTATGTGGTAGGGGACCACCTGGGGACGAATCCTATTGAAAACTGGCGAAATAGGGTCAAAGTTCAGGACATAGGAGTGGGATCCATTCCATTACTCTTATGCGTCATAACTTACGTAAAAATGCTTCGATTGCGACAAAACTTTATCCTGTTGTTCTGGAAGTATACTGAACCGGTTCTGTTGAATATCATCGAAGTGGGGTCAAAGATCAAGACACAGAAGTGAGATTTATTCCACATCCATTATTCTCATAACTTGAGTAATAACTTGAGTAATGATTTCTGGTATGTTGGAAAGCGTATCATAACCAATGCATTGCATGATTTTAGTAACTTGTTTTCATAAGGTTGCGGCCGCCCCGGTGGCGCAGTGGTCTAAGCGATGGCCTCTGATCATTTGTCCGTAAGGGGTCCGGGTTCGAATCCAGGTGAGGCATGGATGTTGTGTTTGTCTTACGGCACTGGCTCTCTCCCTTCCCTGGAACCAGTGACCCTAAATTAGGGACGGGCGACTGCTTATAGCCCATTGAGTTGCTCACGGTGGTCGTTAAACCTCCAATAAAAAAAAATAAAATAAAAAAAATAAGGTTGCGGTATCAACCAGAGGGTTGTTCCAAAGAGTCTTGTGACCGCCGTAAAGTTTCCGTAGGAATGTTCGGTTCCTGAATGATAGTGAGGAAATGTAGATTTTATCGAAATGAAATACTGCACGTCCTCTCAAACGATTCCTTTTCCACTGAATTTATTAAACTTAGAAGAAAGTAATTACTGCCCAAATGAACAAAAATTATCTTGCGACGTATATTTTAATTTAACTTTCATTTTTAGTTCGTTTTCCTATGTAAATTTGAGTTCGTTCTCTTTTACACTTTCCAAACTTAACGTGATATCTTCTATCTCACATGAATGAGGTTGGCAACACTTTTGAGGTCAGAGAGAGTGACGTATGAATGTGATAAGAACGATAGATAAAAAAGGACGATACAACAGTTGTTCAGTATATGTGTGTGTGTGTGATGTTCGATCTGTGGAAAAGTTAGATGATACGATATTGTATGCGGCTATATCGTCGATGTCTTCAATTTGCTGGACCAATAAAAAGTTATCGTAAGTTGACTTCTGTTTATGTTTCGTCTGGCCGTAAACTAGTGCATCGTATTCTCATTTAGTTAAACATTTCCTTAGTCATGATCGTAACACCAATCTCGCCCACGGAAAAGGCTTACGTTATAATCTACATAAACAATTATCGATAAAAATTCCTGTCTATGGACTAAGCTATAAATTGCATTAAGCACTTCAAAACCGAAAGTCGAATAAAATGATTTCTCCCTAAACTCGGCACTTCAATTCCAGCACCAAGACAGCGCTACCGTTTATCGTGGTGAAAGATTTTTATCTTTAAAGATTTTGAGTACTATCTCTGCTTATACTTGTATGTACTTTGTTCTCATCACACCATGGAGCTAATACTGTTTAGTAGAAGGACGAGGATTACAACATGTGAAGTGAATAACTGTCTAGCATTCTACATGCGTCATTTTGAAGACAAACTCTTTCAGCTCGTTACATTCGACCTGTGGATTCAATATGTAGATGAAACTTTTGTTCTCTGGGATGGTGTGAATTCGGAAATACCTCCTTTGAACTTATTAATTCAGTTGATCCTCATATACAGTTCACACGTGAGACTGAAAATAATGGCTGTTTACCATTCGTTGTGCCCTTGTATCACGCTCGGAAGGATCCTTTAGTACAACAGTTTATCGAAAACCATTTGCTGTTTCCTTACACCCACGTACAAAATCAAATCACCCATGGAAACAAAATATTTCTGCCTTCTACAATACTTGTATTATGCATTACATATATGCTCAACTGGGGATTCCTTACAGAAAGAGCTTGATATTCTTAAACGAATTGCAGAACGCAGAGGATATAGCCCTTCCGTTATAGACAAAGCTGTCCAAAAATTTAGGAAACCGTAGCCTGTCTGCTCGCTCACGCCAATAGACTTCCCGATACGAAAGAATTAGGCGGTGATCCCATTGCTGATTTTTACTTCGGAATTTAAAAGTTTCTTAAAAGCTTTAATATCAAAGTTATTTTCAAGTCCATAAACAAGATAAAGTTTTACGGATCAAAAGACTACGTCGAAGACCTAAACTCCTGAGGAATTTATAAGATACCTTGTGAATGCAAATTTCCATGTATAGGACAGGCCCGCAGGGCTTTAAGTTTCCGTGTGAAGGAAAACAAGACCTACGTACAGAATTATGAATTCTAGAAGTCGTCTATTGCCCAACATTGTCACGAAAATAAGCATAAATGTTTGTTTGGAAACTCCACGCTTATTGATATACCTGATTCGACTTTCAAGCTTAATATATTAGAAGCTTTCCACATATACCGGAAATTGTCACGGCTTTTCAACGGCATATCGTCGACTCCATTTCCTTTAAGCGCATGGAAACAACTCACCAAAATCCGTGACCGTTAGAACTCGATGATGTCACAATGATTTAAATGTTTACACTCCATTCGTCCTGATGATACCGAGCCAAACGCTCTGCGAAACTATAGTCGATGTACAGTAAACATTTTGTTGTGAGAAACGTTGCTATTTTTATTCTTTATTCCAACTTACCACAGCTGAATTGAAAATTCCTCCGATAGGCCCGTACTCAGAACTAGTCTTCTCCAAGAGCTCCTTGGCATCTTCTTTGTTTGCAACGTTCAATGTGGAAACTACCACACGCGCTCCAGTACTTGCCCATCTTTTTAGGCAGAAGTGGTGATAAGGAGTTCTGGCTCCGTATCTTGACGTCAAAATAACGGCTCCTGCTGCCTTCTCAAGAAGCCACTTGGCGAGTTCTATTCCGAAACCTCCAAGACCACCGATGATGATGTAGCTTTTGTTTGGATATAAGCTGAAGTTTCTGTAGCCATTTATTTTCACAGGCTTTGGGATGAAAATTTTTTCTGTTTCCTCTTCTCGAATCTGTGAATAACATAAAAAGAAATATTAGGCATTTGTTATGAGAATTTATTTATTTATTTATTATTTCTGGGTTTAGAGACTACAGTGGGCTATAAGCAGTCTCCCGTCTCTAATTTAGAGTCACTGGTTCTAGAGAGGGGAGAAAGCTAGTGAAGTAAGACAGACAACACATCATCCATGCTACATTCAGGACTCGAAATCAGGCCCATCTAAGACGAATGGTCAGCGCTTAAATCAATGCACCACCATGGAGGCTATAAGGAATTATTCTTCTTCATCATAACCTGTTGACCCCTACTCCAGGGTATAGGCCTCCCCAGTCTTTTCCAACTTCCTCGATCTTTAGTCTCAGTTCACTATTTAGCACCTCTAAATTTCTGAAGGTCTTTTCTCCATCTTTTTCTCTGGCGCCGTCTTTAAAAGTAATTATAGAAACAATTATAAGCATTATTCATAGAACATATGGAAAACTTCTAATGAATGTGAGTAATAAAGGATAAATAACTCAGTTAATAAAGATTTATGAACAAATAAATAATTTTTTATAATAAAATGATTTTCAGAACATTAAACTCTTTTATTAAATTGATAGAAGTGGTAGCAAAATAAAAATTAATAAATCAATGATAAATAAATGCTTTGTAATAATAATTAATTATTTTTGCGGGAATATTTTAGAAAAAGATATTTACTGGTGAAAATTTGGTATTCAATTTTTAGAAATCGTGCAATTATCTTACGTACTTTAATAATAACACTAACATATATTTATATACACTATCTACCAAAAAGTAAGTGGACACCTGTGATAGCAAAAGAAAACGAAGTTTATTCACCTTCAATAGTTGGTGGAGCCTCCACGAGCGACGATTACAGCTGCGACCCTCCGGGGCATACTCTTAGCCAGGCGTTGTACGACGGCTAGCGGTATTTTCTTCCCCTCGGCTTCGAGAAGACAGGTCAGTTCCTTCACCGATTTCGGACGGTGGGGGCACCTCTTAAGTCGACACTCCGACTCGTCCCAGAGCTGCTCCATAGGGTTAAGGTCCGGGCTCTGCGCCATTCGATTAACCCCATTGTCACCATACCAAGCCTTGGTGGACCTCGCAACATGACAGGTGGCATTGTCATCCTGAAAGTAACATGGGTCCACCCCGTAAACCTGGCACAACGTAGGAAGCGCATGGTCATCCAAAATGGTGCAGTAGGTCTCGGCGTTGAGTCTACCAGGAATTGCGACCAAGGGTCCCGTGCCATAACAGGAGAAATACCCCCATAACATATTTCCACCGCCGCCGAACTTCACAGTTGGCACAATACATTCCGGCAGGAGGCGTTCTCCAGGCAGACGCCAAACCCAGACCCTGCCATCCGAACGGTAGAGGGTGAACCTTGATTCGTCGCTCCAGAGAACCTGTTTCCACTGTTCAACGGTCCACTGTCGACGTTCTTTGCACCGCGTTAGCCGGGCAGCGCTATTGGACTTGGCGATCAAAGGCTTGTGGGCGTCAGCACGTTCATGATAACCGAGCAGATGGGCTTCCTTACGGATGGTATTCATCAAAATAACACTCCCGAATGCCTGTTGAAACTCCTCGCGGATGTGGCCCATCGATTTGGTGCGGTTCTTCCGAATTTCTCTGGCCAGCACTCGTCGGTCTCTAACTCCCAGTTTTGTGGGTCTACCGGGTCGGGGCACATTCCGACCGTCATCTCTCATCTTCCACTTGCCAATCACGTAGGCCACTGTCGATTTTGGGTACTTCAACTAACTGGATATGTCACGTATGGAGCGGCCATTTCTGTGATACCCGATGATTACACCTTTCTCGAAATCAGAGAACTCCGAACTGCGTGGCATCTTGCATGCGACTGGTTGCGTTGTTGTTTCCTACACGATATTTAACGGCGTGGCCGTGACGTGTATCAGGACCGCAGATATCATCGATTGCAGGGGTGTCCAATTATTTGTTGGTAGATAGTATATATCATCATCATCATCATCATCATTGTCAACCATTATCAATCCACTGCTGGACGAAGGTCTCCCCAAGTTTCCTCCACAACGGTCTGTCTTGTGCCAGTCTCCTCCATGTCACCCCTGCATACTTTCGAATTTCATCCACCCATCTCCCATGTGGTCTTCTTCTGGGTCTTTTCCTGTCCCTTGGAATCCAATCTAAAATTTCGGCTGTCCATCGATGATCTGTCCTTCTGGCAGTATGTCCAGCCCATTGCCATTTCAGGGATTTAACTCTGATCATGATGTCTTCCACTCTTGTCATTTTTCGGATCCACGAGTTCCTCTTCTTATCTCTCCTGGTTATACCAAGTATGCACCTCTCCATGCTGCTTTGAGTTGTCTGCAGCCTTTGTATGTCTCTTTTAGTTAAGGTCCACGTCTCTGCACCATACGTAAGCACTGGAAGGATGCATTGATCAAACACTTTTCTTTTAAGACATAATGGCATATTGCCCTTGAAAATTATGTTGTTTCTTCCAAAAGCTCTCCAGGCAAGTTTTGTACGCCGATTAATTTCTTCATCAATGTGACCCTCACTTGATATCTGCTGTCCAAGATAAACGTACGTGTCTGTTATCTCCAGCTTTTCTCCATCAATCGATAAATCTTCATTTCTTGTAAAAGCATTGAACATCACTTTTGTCTTCTGAAAGTTCATTTTTAATCCCACTTCTTTACTCTTGTCAGCAAGTTCCTGGATCATACTCTGCAGCTCTGATGGGGTAGTTGCAAAAATGACTACGTCATCAGCAAAACGAAGGTGGGTTAGATAATCTCCATTGATCTTTATCGCCTTGTTTTCCCAGCTCAGTGACTGAAAAACACCCTCCAATGTGGCATTAAAGAGCTTCGGAGATATGGTGTCACCTTGTCTCACTCCCTTTCCAATTTTTATGTGTGTTGTATTTTCAAACAGCCTAATCTTTGCACTTGCATTTTCATAGATGTTATTAATAATATTAATGTATGCATCTTCAATACCGCAGGTTTTCAGAGCCATTGTAACTGCTGATGGTTTCACTGAATCAAAGGCTTTTTCATAATCGATAAAAGCCATGCACAATGGAAGTTAATATTCCCTCGCTCTTTCAAGTAGTTCTCTCAGCACATGGATATGATCTATTGTGCTGTAGCCACTCCTGAATCCAGCTTGTTCTCTCGGTTGAGCCATGTCCAGTGTTACCTTCAAGCGGTGTGAAAGAACTTTAGTGAAGATTTTATAAACTACTGATAGGAGGCTGATAGGTCTGCAGTTTCCGAGATCCTTAATGTCACCTTTCTTATGTAGCAGGATCATTGTAGCGGTGTTCCAATCCTCAGGAATCTTTCCTTCATTAAGGCATCGAGTGAAAATTTGGGCGAGTACTGTTTCGATTTCTCCACTTGCTTCTTGTATGATGTCTACAGTAATTCCATCTTCTCCTGGAGCTTTTCCCCGCTTCATGTTCTTGATTGCATGTGCAACTTCTGCTGGAAGGACTGGAGGAACTCTGGTACTGGTATCTTTCATGATGTCTGGAGTGCATGTATCATCCCTTTCATATAATTTGGAGTAGAAATCTTTCACTCTTGTCAAAATTTCGCCTCTATTTCTTGTTACAGAACCATCTTCTTTTCTCAGTGCCATAATCTGTTTTCTTCCCTTACTGAGATGTCCCTTTGCTATCTTTAGGCTTTGGTTGTTTTCAATTGCTTTCCTCACTAGTTCACAGTTGAATTTTCTTACGTCTTCAGTGATACTTTTTCGTACTGTCTTGCATAGCTCTATATATTCCACTTTGGAAGTCACATCTTCTTTAGTTGTCCTCATCTCTCTTCTTTTTTGCATCAACATTTTCGTTTTTCCGGATAATTTATTTACATGCAACTTGTTCTTAGACCCAGCTAATTTTGTTGCTGTTTCTATAAGAGCTTTGGTTACTTTTCTGTTAACTTCAGAGATGTCCACTTCTTCCGATGTTAGGCCTTCTAAAGCAGAGAACCTGTTCTTCAGTTCTAACTTGAAGGTATTATGGTGTTTTTTAAGGTTGGTTATGTCAATACATTTTGTTTGTCTTATGAGCTTGCCACGTTCCAGTTTAGTGTTGAGGTGCATCTTACATCTCACCAATCTATGGTCACTACCTGTGTTGAACTTGTTCAGCACACTGCAGTCTTCTATGACGAATTTTTTGTTACACATAATAAAATCAATTTCACTTGTCGTCCCATTTGGATGTCTCCATGTCCATTTCCTGTGTGGCTTTTTCTTGAAGAAGGAGTTCAAGATGAAAAACCCTTCTGCCTCTGCAAACTGATAGTATATATATATATATATATATATATATATATATTATTGAATTCTATAAGGTGTTTTATGTGAGTCCTATTTTGAGAGAACGGCTAGACGTAAAGATACGGTTGAGGTATCAAAATAAAGGTCTTACCATGTAAATGTGCCAGTCGAAAAGAAAACTGAGATTGGGGCAACGGTTCGGGCGTTGTGGGGCGGCAAAGTTCCCATGTAAAGTCTATGGGAGAAGCGTGCGGTTAACATTCGATCGCCTGCCGTTGACTCACGCGCTGTTGAAAGCGGAAGCATGGAGGGACTGAGATAGTCCAAAGTTCGAAGTCTCTTTTCTGAGCGAACCGTTGCGCAAAGCAACGCTAGCTGGCATTCGTATTAAAGTTCTCATCGGAACAGGGAACACTCACGAAGACATGATTGCGTTTCCCATTATGAAAAGATGTAAATAAACATTCCGTTGACCATTGTTAGTGAAAATATTACGGGCGACTGCTTATAGCCCATTGAGCTGCTCACGGTAGTCGTTAAACCTTCAGTCAAAATAAAATGATAATGAACTTAGACTATTGTCTTTACTGAAGTGGTTGAATGAATTTGTCAATTAAATAAGGTTTACATTTGTTGTTTCATACGAGTTTATTCTTTTCGAAATAAAGAAATAAAGAAATAAATAACCGTCGATTCCGACGGGCTTCGTCTAGTTGTAATAAATCTCCGTGGCTAATCAATATGAATAATCCCTGGAACATATGTTTTTGATATAGAAAATATATAAAATTGGTGCGTCGTAACGAAAGAGCATCAACTAGTGAGCACGAATTACTAAATTTCTACAGAAATGAACGGCCATGAATTGGCAATATATTAATCATTTATTAAACATATATTAATCATTTATTGGTTCTGGGGGAATTATTGAGGACGAAGTACTTAAAAATGAGCCACTTACTGAATTAAGAAATGAATGAGTGTGAACTTACTAAAAATGAATTCATTTTGCTCCTGATGTATTGAAAGAACACGGAGCATGAATGATTATTGGCTCCGAAGAACTGAACGAGCACGAATTTGTCAAATATGAATCATTTGCTGGTTATTAAGAAATATATGAGTATGCTCTGATTAGTCTGAATGCAACGTCTGCATGAAAATCGTTCATAGATGCGTCCGAAATTTGTATGTAATTGCTGGAAAGCATGCTACACTAAAGAGCTATTTTTTCGAGTAATTGCTCTGACAATTTAAATTTTGCCGGATTCTTCTTTTCGTTTGGAGGTTTTATTTAAGTTCTGTAGAAATAAATAGTCATGAATTGACAACATTTTAATCATTTATTGGTTAAGAAGGAATCAGTGCGGATGAACCACTCACTGCATCTTAAGAAATGAATGAACATGAACTTACTAAAAGATGAATCCATTTTTCTTCTGATGTATTGAAAGAACACGAACATGAAAGATACAAATTTGGAAGATGTGAATCCGCTTATTGGTGTAAAAATGACATGGATGTTAAGTCAGATAACATCCGAAAACTTGAAAATTTTGTCGTGCTGGAGAGGGAATCGAACCAGCGACTCCCTGGGAAGCGCCCAATTATGCTAAACACTACCCCACCTAAGACGACCAAGTTTCAAGTTTCCGATTAATTTGAATATAACCATCACATGATTCGGTAGTCGAAGCAACCGGCATTCAAATTCGAGTGCTATCCGGGAGACGCGGTTTAGATTCCCAGTCCAGGACGACGAAATTTTCACGTTTTCGGATATTATCTAACTTAACATCCATGTCATATTTACGCCAATAAACGAATTCATATCTTCCAAATTTGTATTGTACAATGGTGTAATCCCGTATTTCATTCAATGAACATGAACGATTATCTGCTCTGAAGGAACGAACGAGCACGAATTAGTCAGACATGAATCATTTACTAGTTATTAAGAAATGAATGAGTGTGCTCTAATTACTCTGAATCATGTATTTCTGAACGTCTGCATGAATACTTTTTATCGGTGCTAGCGAAACTTGTATGTAATTGCTGGAATACATGCTACATTAAGCTGTTCTTTTAAATACTTTTGCTCTGACAGTTTAAATTTGGCAAGACTTTTAACGATTACCCTGACTGTTTATGGCCCCTGAATGGGCTATAAACAGCCGCCCGTCCCTAATTTATGGCCACGGGTTCCAGGGAAGAGAGATAGCCAGTGCCGTAAGACAAGGCGGTTTGACCATGATGATTTTTTATTGGGATTTATCGATATCAACGAGCATCTGATGCCATAAGGTGTCACTCATCTCTAATTCAGAGCTACGTATCCATTATAATATTATAAGGTGTCACTCATCTCTAATTCAGAGCTACGTATCCATTTTAATATTATAAGGTGTTACTCATCCCTCATTTCGAGCCATTTATGCCTTCTAATATTATAAGGTATCACACATCCCTAATTTAGTGCCACTTACTCATTATAATACCATAAGTTTACACTCATTTTTTAATTTAGAGCCACTTACTCATTCTAATACTATAAGGTACCACTCATCCCTAATTTAGAGCCACGTACTCATTCTAATAATATAAGGTGTCGCTCGTCCCAAATTTAGAGCCGCTCCTCATTCTAATAATATAAGGTGTCACTTAACCCTAATTTAGAGCCACTTACTCATTCTGATATTGTAAGGTCATCCCTAATTTAGAGCCACTTACTCATTCTGATATTGTAAGGTCATCCCTAATTTAGAGCCACTTACTCATTCTAGGGAAGGTAATCAGCCTGTGCCGGAAGGACAAATACATATATCTCCAGCTCCGGGATAGGAATCTGCATTAATATAGGAAGGCAGCAGCCTGCTTTCTGGATAACCTGACCCTTGGCCGACACAGATGTGTTCTTTTGTTTCGGGTTTGACGACCAGAATGAGCAAACACTAAGAGCCACAAGTAGTCTCTAGGCCCTAATTTACAAAGGGCATGCTGAAAGTAATTCCTCGTCCCTCATAAGATTTTTATTTGTAGCAGCAAAAATGTAAAACTTGGTGGCAAAATACTTGGACATATTGCTAACAATGCTAGCCTATTCAAAGTTTTCTCCATCACTTTCTATACATTTCCGCCATCTTTGAATCAAAATCCATTTTGGAAAAATTCCTGAGGCTATCATTTCACCCATGAGTTAGTCCACAGCCAGTTTAACGTCGTCACATCGTCGAAACGTTTCTTACGGAGGGTGTTTTTCAAAGGTGAAAACAGGAAAAAGTTTGAGGGAGCCAAATGAGGACTGTAAGGGGTTTGGGGCATCACCGTCCACCCCATTTTGGCAATAGACTGTGAAGTCTCCATTGAGGTGAGGTGACGTGCGTTATCATGGTGTAAAACAACACTATGAAGTGGAATGTCACGTCTTTTCCTTCTGTTAGCTTCCTTTTGCTTCTTTAATGTCTGTATATAGTGAGCACTGTTTATTGTTGCACCCCTTCGAGGAAATCCGTCAAAATGACACCACGTTTGTTCCAGAAAATTGTCGCCATCAGTTTCCCCGCGGAACGAGTTGTTTCCACATTTTTCTGTCGAGGTGAAGATGTGCGGTGCCAATCCATTGACGCACGTTTTGTTTCTGTGTCATGAAAGAACACCCAGGTTTCATCCCCCGTCACAACATTAGAGAAAAACACCTCACCCCCTCTCATAACAGTCCAAGAGGTTCCAGCACATGTCCACCCTTTGATCACATTTTTCACGGGTTATGTTTTTGGGTTCCACTGTGAAATTTTTTTTTGTAGCCCAGATCCTTAATTAATGTTTTCGTAGTACTATGACCACAATGTATCACACAACTCCTGGAGGGTGACACGACGATCAGCTGTGATGTCTTTCATTCGTTGCCTGTTGGAATCTGCCACTGCAGTTACGGGTCTTCCATTCTGTTGCTTGTCCGACACTGAACTTTCTCACTCTCTAAAAGCTCTTCATCCATCTTTGGACATTACTGATATGAATTGCGGTAGTTCCACACACCACCAGGAGTCTTCTGGTGGCTTCTGGAGTATCACATCCCTGTTTTTCCAGGAATTTAATTACGGCTCGCTTTTCTGTCATTCATGACTTTCATTTCCGATTCTGAAATGTTTCTCCCCCCCCCACACACACACGTTGGTGACATATCATAGCACACGTCAATGCAGTTTCATTAAAATCATTTCAACATTTCAAATGCTATTAAGGAGGAGGCATTACTTTCAGGTTGCCCTTAGTAGGTTCACTGTTTCCATGATAGGAAGAATGGTAGTGCCGTAATACAAACGCACCCTTCATGCCTCATACAGGACTCGTCCAGCTAAGACTACTAGCTAGAGAACAACGTTTCTGAGCACCCGGTCACCGAGGCTGGAACACGGATTTCGAAGTTCGTTTGCTTTCTTGACGCAGATCTTTGATAAATAAAAATGAACATGAACAGATACTCACTTTGAGTAACACTTTTCCAGTATGCTTTCCAGCCGCCATGTAACGGAAGGCTTCTTCTGCTTCTTGCATGGGAAATACTGTTGTATTTAGAGGTCGAACAACTCCCTCTTGATTCCTTCATCGAATAATTTATAAATTTTTTGGAATAACTCAATTGCTTTCGGTGTTCTGTTAAAGTAAGCATCGAGCATTACACCATGGAAACTTACATCTTTCAGGAAAATATTTAAACCTAGATAATGAAAGGAAATACGTATTGTAAGAATCATATTGAAGGAAGTTAGAAATCAAAAAATGTTGATTTGGCAGACAGGTTTTTTTTTTCAAGAACTTAACTGAAACTTCATGCATAATTGAATATTTATAGTTCAGCAAAAGTACGAATAAGAATATATATTGTTACGCAAGCCCTTTATTTTGGGGCCCCTGGGATACGAATCCCTCTTAAAAAAAACCAAGAACTGGTCGGAGGGATAGCTCCGAGCCTTGGAACCCTGAGAGAGAGCAAGGGACTATAACTGACAAAGTCAGGACTTAGGACAACACAGGCACATTTAATTATTTACAACTATTTACAAATTATTTAGACAGCTCATTTAGTTCTGGGAGCGAAAAGGGCGAGAACGCGCCCCGGTAAACGCAATAGCAGTTCACAAGTGCAGATCTGCGCTCCTTAAATGGCAGTCCGCTCTGCTTAGGCACAGTTCCGCTAGATGCATGCTAAAGTAATAAGTTTTACAGTACTTACAGATAGGTATCCTTCATGAGTTTCGGTAATCCACAAGTCTAATAACTGGCTAGCAATAACCAGCCTTGAGATGGCACGCACACACACACACACACACTGCCTCCGTAGTGTACGCACAAGCTTGATGGCGAGGCTGTCAGCTGCAGGTTCCCACGACTAGACACGGGTCAAGCCGTCGGACAGAGGAGACAGAGCCTCTCAAAGGTTTAAAGGAAGATTCTTTTTCCCTCTTCCTCTTTAGTCAGAAAGATCTTTGGGCATCAACGTATTTCGTTCCGGCCCGAAGAGATTCATCTCTTGAATTCCGTTTCGTCCACGGAACAGACCTTATTCGCCAGATCCCAGTTGCACACTGCCGTTGGCTTCTCTTCTCCTCTTGACCCCCGACGCTCTTTCGAGGGTGGCAGGGATCTATCCCAGTTCCACATATTCGTACTGCTCGCTTGCTGTACACAAAACAGTTCAATGTCTTCTTAAAGATGAGCAGCGCGACTTACCTAGAGGCCCTTTTGGGGAACTTCAGCTATAAGCGATTCCAACAAACGCAAAACGGATCTTGTAAATCTCAGCGCGAATACCCTATCCAATTCGACTTCGTAACAATACGATTACTGCTGTATGCTTAATCATATATGAAAAAAGTGGATAAAAACTCCATGCTGGTGAGTGGTCTTAGATTGCAATACAGGACTCGTAACGTTTCGTCGTATGGAGAATAATAATTCTGCACTCGAGGAAAACCTAACCTGTCTACGCAGTAAAACCTGGAAGAGCCTTTTAATCGGAAAGACATATCATACTTTTTCAGTTTTTCTTCTTACAAATGGCACACAATGTGTAGGAGGCCCTCCCATAAACCCTGAGGGTGGGCCATCATATCAGAAGGCAGAACAAAAGGAAACTGCCAGCTCATTCTTCTATCAGAGATCCCCCTCAAGAGTAACGCTTAGTCGCCCTCTTTAGAGGCGGCCACAGATCATAGATGAAAACGGGTTACGGGTCAACGGGTCGACAATTTCTTCCGGGTCCAACGGGTCGGGCCAAGATGTTCCTGACCCGATTTTAACCCGATGTTGTTCCCGTTTTATTTTTGAAAACAGACAAATATTTTCCAAAGAAAAATGCACGTTGTGGGATTCTGTAGTTCTGTAGTCGATACTGGTGTCCACGGAGTGAATAATGATTTGCTATGCAAAAATATTGTCCTCTCTTTCTTAAAGCAACGAAGATTTCCACCGAACGACGTCAGACAACACACAGACTTCATATCGAAAAGATCCTCCCTTTGCTTTCTTTTACAGTGAGATTTTCCAGAGCAAGGTACAGGGAAACGCCATTCGCCTGCTTCTCAGCTGATTCACTCTCTCCGTGCGAAGTTTACTGTATGACTAAGAGTTACTTTTCACATCCCATCTTTTACATTGAGCATTCAGAGGTTTTCGATTGATGTGCTAACATCCCGTTTCCATTTCATGTCATGTCGAAATTAACTCCTTATTTGTTAATATGGATGGATTTAATATTAAGGGGGTTGAAAAAGGCGTCGAGGCCAACAAATACGTGCTTGTTGAAAATCACAAGGGGAGGAGTGGATGCTTGCAATTGTATCGTTTCATTAAGGAACCGGTGAATAATTTTGTGTTGTTTGGTCTTGCTTTTTGTTCAAAATGTGGAAAGTGCATAATTACAAAGAAAAATGTCGACGGTGTAATAAAAGATTATGGAACCAAAAATCTAACGGGCCGTATGAAAGTATGATCACCTTCATCAAAGCGTGGAAAGAGCGAACAATCTAAATACATTTAAAAAAATTCATTTGTGTAATCGTAAATAATGATTCCCGTTTGTGATGTACTCCATGGTCACGGTCAGCCATTACTTCTGGATTACGCAAAATAGTGGCACTAAAAATGGCACTAAAATTTAGCAAGTAACCAAATTTTATTATTAAAAGAGGATTTCAGTTATTAAATATCAAGCAGTTGTTGTGATGAATGCATATATTACGTTTGTATGTACATATATATAAATTGAGTTTCGAATTTATAGTTCAAAGCAGATTTGTCCGTGTCCGGATTAGAAATTTTTGACCCGTTTCCAACTCTGCCACAGACACGTTTGAATGACACGTTCAAGTGTCGCGCCAGCAAAGGAGGGAGTAGTGTGCCAGAGCATGTAGCGTGGAATGAAGCAGGAGTGAAGCTCTTCAACGCCTGCCCCAAATCCTCTTCACTCCACCCTACATGCTGCCTCAGGTACAAAACTCCCCTATTTGCTGGGGTGAGCTCAAACGTGTAATTCAAACGTGTGTGTCTGTGGCCGCCTTAAAACCACTCGATTGTCCGCTTACCCTACCACACGAAGAAAACATCCTTCGGGTATATCCCCTGTAACGCACATGGCCGACCGACACAAGTGACAATGACGTCACCAAAACGCAAACATTTGTATTTTTTAGAAACACGACAGAAACCGAGATCTTCATTTTTTAAATGTAGAACGGCACGACGTTCAGAACAACTACGCACTTTTTAAAGTCCAGTTCAAGCACGAATACGAGCTTTTCGACTGGAACTACATTATGCAGCGGAAGTATACGCTCAGTACTCCATTGTCTGGTTAGTCTTACCGCGAATGTATTCAGCTGTTAAAGTAAAAGGGCTGCAGTAAAGCAGGGATATAAATAAAAACTTGCCGCCAGCGCTCTGGCGAAGAGTCGTATTCCCGGACAAAGTAGTTTCTTGCTAAAAGTAATCCTAGTTAAAACAAGCAATGCCGTCTTACATACGATTTTATAAAAAGTTTTATGTTAGAAGCACATGTACACATTTAAAAATATATACACACACACACATTAGACCTTTCGAGATTACTATAAGCTCATCCTCAGATGTAACACAATACTGAATTACAAGCGACTAGGTGGTGGTTATACACTATCTACCAACAAGTAATGGGACACCTGTGATAGCAAAGGAAAACGAAGTTTATTCACCTTCAATAGTTGGTGGAGCCTCCACGAGTGGCGATTACAGCTGCGACCCTCCGGGGCATACTCTCAACCAGGCGTTATACTACGGCTAGCGGTATTTTCTTCCACTCGGCTTGGAGGAGACAGGTCAGTTTCTTCACCGATTTCGAACGGTGGGGGTATCCCCTTAAGTCGACGCTCCAACTCGTCCCAGAGGTGCTCGATAGGGTTAAGGTCCGGGCTCTGCGCACGCCAGTCCATTCGATTAATTCCATTGTCACCATACCAAGCCATAGTGGACCTCGCAACATGACAGGTGGCATTGTCATCCTGAAAGTAACATGGGTCCATCCCGTTAAACTGCCACAACGTAGGAAGCGCATGGTCATCCAAAATGGTGCAGTAGGTCTCGGCGGTGAGTATACCAGGAATTGCGACCAAGGGTCCCGTGCCATACCAGGAGTAACACCCCCATAGCATAATTCCACCGCCGCTGAACTTCACAGTTGGCATAATACATTCCGGCAGGAGGCGTTCTCTAGGCAGACGCCAAACCCAGACCCTGTCATCCGAACGGTAGAGGGTGAACCTTGATTCGTCGCTCCAGAGAACCTGTTTGCACTGTCGACGTTCTTTGCACCAAGTTAGCCGAGCAACGCTATTGGACTTGGTGATCAAAGGCTTGTGGGCGGCAGCACGTCCACGATAACCGAGCAGATGGGCTTCCTTACTGATGGTATTCATCGAAAGAACACTCCTGGATGCCTGTTGAAACTCCTCGCGGATGTGGCCTATTGATTTGGTGCGGTTCTTCCGAATTTCTCTGACCACCACCCGTCGGTCTCTAACTCCCAGTTTCGTGGGTCTGCCGGGTCGGGGCACATTCCGACAGTCACCTCTCATCTTCCACTTGCCAATGACGTAGGCCACTGTCGATTTTGGGTACTTCAACTCGTTGGATATGTCACGTATGGATCGGCCATTTCTGTGATATTCGACGATTACACCTTTCTCGAAATCACAGAGCTCCGAACTGCGTGGCATCTTGCATGCGACTGGTTGCGTTGTTGTTTCCCACACGATATTTAACTGCGGCGGTGGCCGTGACGTGTATCAGGACCGCAGATATCGTCGATTGCAGGGGTGTCCAATTGCTTGTTGGTAGAGAGTGTATACAATATCATGGGAGCACATTCACAAATGACGCAGTTCGAAGCAAGGTCAATGCATGCGCTGAAATAATGTAGCAAACTCCTGTTACGGATCATCTGGTTGTTTTTTACGATCCAATAATTGTTTCCAGGGGAGGGGATGGTACATTAGTATTCTTCATCACAGCAAAGGTAGCTGTATTTGCAAATTAACAAACTCTCTGTGAAAGAAGAGTTGAACGTAACCTCGGAGTGTTCAAAATAATTATATCTTCCCATGTACGGGTATGTTTGCTCCTTAAGTAGAGTCCGGAGAGGGCTGTTGAAGTGGAGGATGTTCGAATATTGTATTTGCGTTCCGAGGTTCTACAGCTCAAAGGAACAGGGGTCAAACCCACGTACATCGTGTTTTGAACCCCATCTTGTGAGCCTTTGGGTGGCATGGCGTAAATGCCATGCCGTTTATCTAGTTCGACTACATCTCGGTCACTCTTTCCAGTTGTCAGGATATTATTGGGTTCATGCATAAGTTCATGTCGTTTTTTTTTCACCGCACTACAGGAATGTATTACATCAAAAGGGAAAACGGAATCAATCAACTATGTATTCCCCCCATTGTTTACAATGGTGTCCCAACGTCTGGATAGGTCTGCAATGCCATTCTTGAAGTCACGTGCAGGTTTTGCTGCGAAGAAATCATTAAGGAAATTCTGGAGATCAACATCATTGTTGAACGTTCTGTCGCGGAGTGCATTCGACAGAGATTGGATCAGGGGTGACGATAGGGCGGAATGTTGGTCATTTCATGTCCTGAATGGCCATTTTGGTCATGTTTGCACTGTGAGGACGTGCGTTATCATGTTGGAGAAGGACACTTATCAAACATTTGCTGCCAAACAAGGTAATGCTTTAATCTACATTTAAATGCAGCACCTAACTGACTGCTACTTTACGTTGATGTAATGCACCCTGATTCATAAAGAAGTATACAGTTTCCAGATGCTGTAAAACAGTAACAGTTGAAGACACGAACCACAACTGCGAACCGTTAGTTAGATGTACTCATAAAGTTTGTGTCCCGCTACTGAGGGAAGTGACGTAGGCGATAGCGAGCGTGTAACGTGACTGGTCAGTCAAAATGGCAACGTCTGCAGTGGAGAAGGCATTTTGTGTTCTTGAATTGAGCAAAACGGAATCTGTAACTGTTGTGCAACGGCAATTTTCGATAACGATTCGGAAAAGAACCTCCAACCAGAAAATCTATCTACGATTGGCATAAAAAATTTTAAACTACGAGCTGTTTGTGCAAACTTAAAAGTCCTGGACGACCGCGTGTATCGGAAGAAGTCGTCGATAGTGTTTGCACCACCATTCAACGAAGCCCGGGAAAATCAACGCGGAGGGTGAGTCGTGTAGTGCAGATTTCACAGCCCATTGTCTGGAGAATTTTGAGAAAGAAGTTGAATATGATTCCATACAAAGTGCAGATATTAAAAAATCTCACTGATCTTGGCAAGACAAAGCGCTTTGAATTTTGTGCCAAAATGCAGCACCGTTTTGAAAATGATGATTTTGCCGATCACTTAGTTTTCACCGATGAAGCTACATTTCACGTGAGTGGTCAGGTAAACAAGCACAATGTTCGCTTTTAGGGAACGGAGAATCTCAGATTTACAGTGCAACACGTGCAAGATTCCCCTAGAGTAAATGTGTTCTGTGCTGTGTCCAAAAAGAAAGAGTACGGTCCCTTCTTTTTTCACGAGAAAACTGTCACGAGAGGCTCTTTTCTGGATATGTTAAGGCTTTGGTTGATGCCACAGTTGCAGGAGGACAGTGACAACTTTATTCTCCAATTGGATGGTGCACCACCACATTGGTTAGGCGACGTGCGAGATTATTTCGATGAACATCTTCCTCACCGATGGATTGGACGATCCGCGGACTACAACAGGCCACTGACCCAATGGCCACACAGAAGTCATGACTTAACACCTCGTGACATTTCCTGTGGAGGTACGTAAAGGACAAGGTATTCACCGCTCCCCTAGCGGAGTTGAGACAGAGTATCCCAGCCACTATCACTGCACTTGATTCAGATATCTTACCTCGCGTTTGGGCTGAAATGGAAATACCGGCTCGATGTGTGTCGTGTGACTAAGGGTGCACACATAGAACATCTGTGACTGTCTCTAAAAAAACTTGAACATTCCCCTACAATTCTGTTACAGGTAACATAAAATATCTTACATTGTTCTTGTTCTATAGTGCGTTGAAACTGTATAGTTCTTTATGAATCACCCTGTATTTTGAGTGTCGGCTGGAGCTCAAATTTAGGGTGACCAAAAGTCCTGCTTTTTAAACCGATTCGTGAAATAGCAAACTAAATTTTCTTTTATGGCTTACTACTTTTACATACTCAACAATTTTTGTGTAAACCATATAGCTAAATTTCAAAAAATAAAAAGAAGGGAAAAGTTTTTTTGACGTGCTGCCATCTAGCGACTGATTTGCGATCACAATAAATGAAAATAATTAACGGACAGCGGGACGCAGTTGGAAGTCAGCCAGGAAGGTTACATTTCACGTGAGTGGTCAAGTAAACAAATTTATGGGTTTTACTTATTCCATAGTAAAACCCATAAATTTGAAGTATTAATAATACGAATTTATTTTAGAGAATGATCCTTATTATTCTCTCCGCAAAAATTTTATTTCTCTCTCTGAACTTTCAGTCCATATCATGGTCTTTTTCTAAAGCTTAAAGCAGATACCTCTTTGAGATAATATACTCCGGCCCTGAATATTAGTGCCAAAACTTGCCTGATACTTACCTCGACCGTTTTTTTTTCAGTAATTTTACTTTAAAGACGCAACTGAAATGTTGCCTTATAGGCGTAATTTTCGATAAAACTCGATGTTATTGTTGTAACATCCCATGCAGCACAAAACATTTCAGATACACTGGCGGAAAGTGAAAAAAGAACACCAAGAAGGAATTGGCGGACGATCAGGAAATTTACATATGTTAATGGGGGCGAGTTTACGTAGGTGTGATGTTAATTTCGGGACCAACCGGTGAGCGCTTACGTCACAGCACGGCATAATATGCAAATTATCGTCTGTGATATTTAGGAGTACGGCGAAGTGAATGTAATCAGTCGTCGGCGTACGGACACGTGCAAAGACCCTGAAGAAGCTGCAATGCCTGGACGTGGAAGACGTGTACGATTTCAGCAGTTATCGGACTTTGACCGAGGTCGTCTAGTCTAACTCCGCGAGGCCGGGTGGTCGTATCGTCGTATTGCGGAGCAAATTGGACGGAAAGTATCGTTGGTGGTACGACGGTAGCGTAGATGGTCCGAGGAACATTCCCACACGAGAAGACGTGGAACCGGGAGTCACAGACGGACTGATGAGCGGACCGATCGACGCATAAGAAGAGTGGCGTTGTCAAGCAGAACATCCACTGCGACACAAATCCGAGCTGCCGTTGCACCTGAGGTAGTTTGTGCGAACAATCCGCAACCGTCTACTGGATGCAGGACTACGTGCACGTGCACCTCTGGCATGTGTACCTCTGACTCCAGCCCGCCGACAGGAATGGCTGAAGTGGTGTCGCCAACGTCTGCACTGGAGAACGAAATGGCGATCTGTCGTGTTCAGCGATGAAAGCAGATTCTGCTTGGGAGCCTCCGATGGCCGTATGCGTGTTCGTAGACGCACAGGGGAGCGTCTCCACCCTTCTTGCATCCGCCAGCAACACACAGGGCCTACACCTGGTCTCCTGGTGTGGGGAGCGATCAGATATCACTCCCGTACACAACTAGTGTTTGTACCGGGTACGTTAAACAGCACCACCTACATCAACAATATCATTCAGCCCGTTGTTGTGCCATTTGTAAGGTCGGTCCGTCGTGGTGTTTCCCAGCAAGATAACGCACGCCCACACACGGCTCGTGCAACGCAACATGCACTTCAGGGTGTGAGACAACTCCAATGGCCTGCACGTTAACCGGATTTGTCCCCCATTGAGCACGTGTGGGATTTTATGGGACAACGACTTATCCGGTCTCCACGGCCAGCCACGATCATCCCCGATTTACGCGTCTAGGTTGAGGATGCTTGGAACTCAATACCCCAAACTTACATCCAACATCTGTACGACAGACTCCATGCCAGAATTGCACAGTGTGACGCAGTTCATGGCGGTTCAACCTCGTAGTAAACATGTTACATGGAAATGTTATTTTTCAGTTTACCAGCAAATACAGCTGTATTTTGCCATAATGTTTTGATCACGTTATCCTCTGTATTCCGCTATTATGCTGTATAAATTTCGTTGGTATCAGACGTCTCCTTCTTGGTGTTCTTTTTTCAATTTCCGCCAGTGTATGTATCAATAATGTTACAATCTCTCATTTTCGTTGCACTTTCAGAGATATCTTACAATTACGTTTCAGCAACATCTATTTTGGAACATAACTCTTTGTACATTACTGTTAGGTTAAAAATAGCATTCACCGATACTACTGTTTTATACTTTCCATTGTACAGAATTGCTACCTTGATGTTACATTCCGGCGATATTTAAGATTTTTTGGTTTGGCAATGGCGTGGATGAGCATGCGCATTTACGCCATTTCATCGAAGCACTCTCGTAGTCGTATTTCCACGTGCTACTGAGATATTCTTTGGAGATACTGTCGTCGTACTCGAATTAACTAGTTAGTTGATTTAATATTTTATCTTTTTTTTTGTGATTCAATATCTACTGAAAGTAAGTAATCGTTTTGATTATTATAATTTTTAAATTCTAAAAAGCATTTCATAAAATCTAAGTACATGGCTGTGTTGTTGTATTAGTATACTATACCATCATGCTTTTTTTTAAACTTGAAGCTGGAAAATTTCATGTCGGTGGGTATTTAGAGAAATGACGAATTTGATCGTCTTTCTTTTTTTCGCTGCAGTATAGTCTATTCCACATGCATAATAGAAATTCGATACCCTTATTTGGGACCGATTTTTATTTGTTTTGTTATAAATATATAAACGCCACCACTGTTCCCAATGGACAGCGGACTGCACTGAACCTATGAAAACGTAAACAACTCGTAATACGGCTGTTGTTGCTTTTGAAACAGCTGTCGAGTGCAATATTTTTTATTGTGATTTTACAAAGTTTATTAAAACTATAATGTTCAACGTAGTTAATACGTAACAGTAATATGATGATGTCACAAATATCTTTCAAATATGTAACATTAACATGAAGTTGGTATGTTGAAGTTACAAAGCCCTTTCACTGTAACGTATCGCTTATGTTTCAAAGTTTTGAGGACATTTTGACGTAACCGTAAGGTTTTTGAAACATTAGGCCTACTGTTACATTGCGCAACGTATCTGAAAAGTCCCAATGTTTCAGTGCTACGTGCTTGTAACATACACGAAATATTGATTGTAATCCATGTTCGTATTGATCACTGAAACAGCTTTTCTTTTTATTGCTCGTTCGTTTGTCTCACGTTGGGTGTCACGTGATTGCGTAAGCCAATCACGGAACGTTGAACACCCTACGAAGAGTTTCTCTGCAGGTTTTATGAGCATGCGTGTCGGTACCAGAAAGTCCATAGCTGTCTCTAGTCTAGACCTCGTCGAATGTAGTCCGCTTTGGATCGTGGGGCTTGTGTCCGAATGCGGTGATCGAGGTTCTCGAACGCCTTATTACGGCGACGCGCATGAAATTCCTCCAACCATTGTCCCTACATTCAGCCGACAGATGTTTCATCCCGATGCGTTTCTGCCGCGTAGATTAACCAGTAGTACGTAGCCATACGATGAGGTGTTTGATAAAGATATCCGTGTGGTATTAGGATTTCCGATAACGTCGTACAAACATTCTGATTCCGAACACGAGCTTTCGCCGCCGAGATCACTTCGATGTAGTGGTCTACTCGCCCAGGTGAGAACGACCAAACCTAGCTACTCCAAGCAGTTTTTCCCCTTTTTTCTCACTCACCTATCACGTGATTAGTTCTCAATTATAGGATGATTTACATAACCCTACTGTCGGCAGATACCCACCAATTTCCATCGCTCACCTACAAACAGAGGTCTGCATGGTCCTTAATTTGGAAAGCCTGGCCCCTCTCGTGCCTGAACTTAGAGGCCTCGGTCCGGCTCGGCTTAGATTTTCCAATATAGGGCTCTGCCCGACCCGTTTGACTTTTTTGAAGCGTTCTCTGCCACTTATTGCAAATTATCGCAAGGCTTCTTCTACAGCAGGGGGTCTTCAACCCGTGAACACTTTTTTAATGACCCGCGAGAAGTTTCCCACAATGGAAATTCTAAAATGGGGAAAAATATATCTTCGAAATGCGTCTAGCGTCATGACAGCATACCGTGTTCGTGGCAAAACCTAGTCTGCGAATCACAAGAGCGGCCGGAAAACTACCCTGACTGATAGAGACAGGAAAGCATTAAAGAGGATTGTTACCCGTAATAAGAAGACCACGACGCCGAACATTAGTGCGGAACTCAATCTGCATCTCCAGACCCCAGTTTCAACGAAAACAGTGTGCACGGAATTTCATAAACAAGATATTCATGGCACAGTTGTTATTGCAAAACCTCTGGTGACCCGGATGAATGCATAAAGGCGACGGCAGTGGTGCCAGGAGCATACAAACGTGGACTGCCGATGCATGTAATGTGGTCGGATGAATCCACATTCGCACTATTCCCCGCCGCAGGACGTGTTCGTGTGGAGAACACCGTCAAAAGCGTATGACCCAGAATATCTGCTTCCAACAGTGCAGCATAGTGGCGGTTCTATCATGCTGTGGGCGGTCATATTGTCTTTTTCAGCAGGTCTCCTGATCATCTTGAAAGGACGAATGAATTGGCAAGGCGTATGGAACCATTTTGGCCGACCAAGTCCATCCAACGGCTCAGGCATTGTTTCCTGCAGGGGTGCCATCTATCAAGATGACAACGCCCCATTTCACAGAGCTCGGAATGTCTAGTCATGGTTTGAGGAACATGAGACGAACTTTTACACCTTCCTTGGCCTCCCCAATCACCAGGCGAGCCACTGTGGTCTGTGTTGTAAAACAGTAAGTTCCCGTTATCCGCCTCCTGCATCTCTCAGAAACCTGGAGCAGTTTCTGCATGAAGAATGGTGTAACATCCCACTAACCACCATCCAGGATTTGTATGTGTCCATTCTAAGGGAAATTTCCCTTAATCACCATCCAGGATTTGTATGTGTCCATTCTAAGGGGAATTTCCACTAATCACCATCCAGGATTTGTATGTGTCCATTCTAAGGGGAACTTCCACTAATCACCATCCAGGATTTGTATGTGTCCATTCTAAGGGGAATTTCCACTAATCACCATCCAGGATTTGTATGTGTCCATTCTAAGGGGAATTTCCACTAATCACCATCCAGGATTTGTATGTGTCCATTCTAAGGGGAACTTCCACTAATCACCATCCAGGATTTGTATGTGTCCATTCTAAGGGGAATTTCCACTAATCACCATCCAGGATTTGTATGTGTCCATTCTAAGGGGAATTTCCACTAATCACCATCCAGGATTTGTATGTGTCCATTCTAAGGGGAATTTCCACTAATCACCATCCAGGATTTGTATGTGTCCACTCTAAGGGGAATTTATTTTTTTTAGACTAAGGGGAATTCTTGCGGTTTTGAATGCCAAAGATGGTCGCACACCCTATTAGGTACGTAAAACCTTCTTTTCCTAGGTGTTCACGTTATTCTTTCCAAACCCTGTAGGTCGTGCCCCTGTCAAGCCCTGCATGCTTTACTTAACCGATGAAACAAAAGCCCGGGCTTTTCAGACTGGTGAAGGCCGCGCATTCCTCTACCTACAAATACTTTCTGTTGTGGCATTTTCCATGTGAAACAGTGTATGTGAACACAGATTAAACATTTTGTTTACCTCACGACTGATATGCTATGTCTTCCTCTTCGGAGTTATATTCACGAAAATTTGGGGAGGTATTTATTTTTCTTTTCTACATACGTGGGTCTTCGTTCTCCAAAAGATTTACTGAAGAACATTTCAACTCTCACACCTAACTCTGATGAAGCGTAGAGCCCATAAATGTACGCGTTTTGGTTTCCATTATGTGCCACAAAATCTAAATCCTGATAATTTTCCCTCAAAAAGGTCATGGAATCAAGAATTTGTTGTAGTACTCACCAAGAAAATTATTTAACTGCAAGTCGTACTTTCCAATTTCCAAGAAACGACCATGTATCCCTAGACAACGAACACTGGCCTGAAACTTATCGTCAGCAAGGGAGTTAAGAACTACATCCACCCCTGTAAGATCGAAAAGAGATAAAATATGAAAAAAAAAGGAAAACATGACAGACATGGTCTTAATAAAGGCATTCATAAATACATGGGAGAACGAGATGCAATTTTTAAAAGTTTTTAATTTTGTGTGAAATTGGTTTATTGTTAAACAGTCACTTAAATTCTAAACACTCGGGCAAACAATGTAAGCTTTAATTTTTAATAAGGATTAGTCGTGCGCTAAACATAATTTCAATTACACAAGTTAGTAAAATCATGCAATGCATTGCTTATGATACGCTTTCCAACATACCAGAAATCATTTCTCAAGTTATGAGGATAATAGCTGTGGAATAAATCTCGCTCCTGTGTCCTGACCTTTGACCCCATTTCGATTATATTCAACGGAACCGGTTCAGTATATCTCCGGAACAACATATTAACGTTTTGCCGTAATATAAGCGTTTTTACGTAAGTTATGACGCATAAGGACGATGAAATGGATCCCGCTCCTATGTCCCGACATTTGACCCTATTTCGCCCATTTTCAATAGGGTTCGTCCTCAGGTGATTCCCTACGATCTACAAAAATGTCATCGATACCGAACCATTTTTACCTAAGTTACGACGCATGAGGACAATGGAATGGATCTCACTCCTATGTCGTGACCTTTGACCCCATTTCGTCCATTTTCAATAGGGTTCGTCCCCAGTGGTCACCAACCACATACTAAAAGTTCATCGAAATCGAACCATTTTCACGCAAATTAACGTGCGGACGGGCAGACAGACAGACGGACAAAGCTGGAGCATATACGCTTCTTCAACCTACGGTTGGAAAGCGTAAAAAAGTATGATACAGCAGTTGCGTAGTGTGTGTGTCTAGATGTTTGATCGTTGTCAAGCTAGACTATACGACAGATAGTTAAGGTATCATGTGTGGAGTGTAAAACTCTCAGTGCTATATTTTGGATTTCATCTACTGTGCTGGACCAATAAAAAACTATCTTAAGTTTGAATTCTGTGTATGTTTCACCTGGCCGTAAGATCTTAATTTGGACTATCCCGTGAAACTATTGCATCGTATTCTCATTTGGTTCAACATTTCCTTAGTCATGGTTTTAGACATAGCGTAACACCAATCTTGTACACGAAAAAGGGTTACGTTATAGCCTCGATAACGCCAACAACGTATCTATTATCGTGAAATAGCACCGTAACACTTATCTGACGTACAGACCATATTTGATTCTAATAATATCGAAGATAGCATGCTGTTCTACTTGAAGCAGTATCTCGTTTTACTTGCACACGTACACACAATGCAACGGTCGGTTCAGGCTCCAAGTTTTACTACAATATGCGATTAATTACTACCAGCAAAAGAGTGACGTACTGCAGAGGTGACTCACATGTCAAGACGGAAAGTAGCAGTGACAACCCCTTGTCAGTGTAGCTTAATTGGCATCCGGCTCCGAAGCAGATGGGTTCGATTTCCGCCACTGGCAAATTTGGGTTTTCACATTCGCGCCCGAATGTAAAAAAATGGATCTACTTGCCGGTGGGTTCTTCAAAAAATATGTGATGTTCCTTCCACGCATCGTCTGGAATTAGTGAGAATTCCTTCTTTTTACAGTGAGCTTCTTCAAGCATGGTTTACCGGCTGGCGTGGAAACATGCGATTCCGTCCCAGCCCTTTCTCAAGGGGGAGATATATGGGACGTACTGCCGAAGTGACGCACATGCCGAGACGGCAAGTAGCAGTAAAAATCCCTTGCCGACGTAGCTTAATTGGGAAAACATTCGGCTCCGGAGCAGAAGGATGTGGATACGAGGTCCGCCACCAACCAACAGAGGATTTCCTTATAAGAGGGACTATAGTTATCGTACGTAATGGACAAAAGGGAAAGAAAACATGACAGCACACACTTAAGCAGCAGTCAAAACATGAAATTAAACAATTTATCTGAAAGCTGAAGCCAAGTTACCGCTCCTGTTTGAATTGTTAGTTACAAAAATAGGCTCAAACATTCCCTCGATAAAGAGAGAGAGAGAGAGAGAGAGAGAGAGAGAGTAGGGGTTTACCTGATTTCAGCTATTAATAGAATCGGTTCTGATAATCCATGCGGATGCTGAGAAATCATTTTCAGATAGTCCATTGCAGAATTACTAACTGCATCTTTGGTATGAAAAGTTATGTTCTTCAATTCTTTGATATTAAAAGGTGTGTTCTTCAGTTCTTTGATATGAAAAGTTATGTTCTTCAATTCTTTGATATTAAAAGGTGTGTTCTTCAGTTCTTTGATATGAAAAGTTATGTTCTTCAATTCTTTGATATGAAAAGTTGTGTCATTGTTTTCAGTCATTAGCCTTAAAACTTCTTATACCGTGGCTGAGGAAGGACACAACTTTTCATATTCACTGCAATTATACAAGGAAATCCTTGTAGTTAATCCATTAGAAAGCCCGTCAGTTCGCAACGACACAGATCCACTGTCAGACCCACAGTCGACAGCCGGAACTCTACAGAGTGTTGTCAGCGACAACCCCCACCGTTGTCTCTCCAACACAGTTTGCTGAATAGACGTGCTCATTCATTATCCTTGAAACGTCACTCGTACCGTGGCAGAGGAAGGGCACAACTTTTCATGTCAAAGATATGAAACATGCAGAACCAGCAGAGGAAGGGCACAACTTTTCATGTCAAAGATATGAAACATGCAGCACCAGCAGAGGAAGGACACACAACTTTTCATGTCAAAGATATCAAACATGCAGCACCAGCAGAGGAAGGGCACAACGTTTCATGTCAAAGATATCAAACATGCAGCACCAGCAGAGGAGTGCAAAAGATCACGAGCTCCATCCACAGAATCACACTTTTCAACCGGCTCTTGCGGAGATGCATTGGTCTAAGCCCTGACTTCTGATCATGCGCCCGCTATGGGTCCGACTTCGAATCCCGGTGAGGCATGGATGCTATGTTCCCCTTACAGCACTGGCTCTCTCTCCCTTCCTTAGAATCAGTGGCCCCTAAATTAGAGACGGGCGTATGTTTACATCTCATCGCGTTGCTCACGGTGGTAGTTAAACCCGCAGACAAAAAAACCAAAACAAAAAACAAAACAAAATCGTCCAGATAGAGATTTCATATCGCCTCTTTTTTAAAGGACAGTTCCAAAGACAAAAGCATGTAATATGTAAATTCAGCGATCCAAAATGTTGTGACGTCACATTTGGCGAAGATTGATGTCTCACAACCCGGAGAAGGCAGCTGTCAGAAGACCACTACATGTCCTTTTTCTTCCTCTCTCCAAAATGGGATTCTCCGGCTAAAATTCCAAAACGGGAATGACCACAAAGAAAAAAATGAGCAGAGAAAAATTAACATCTTGTTGGTCAAAAAGTAGATATAGTTTTGCATATAAGCTCCAATTTTGGTTTAAGAATTAAGTGGTGAAAGTACATAATTATAACGTGACTTCAGCAAACACAAATTATTGTTCCTCGATAGATTCAGTAAAATATGGACAATTTTTTCGATTTTGGACTACTGTCGAAAGGAAAAGAAATATGAAAGTAATGAAGACATACCCTGCCCATCCGTTCGTGTCATAACCATATCCTCAAAGGTCGTGTCTCGGGAACATCCGATGTTTTCTGGTTTTATTTGAGGAAAAGTTTTTAGCAAGAATTCTCTTTTTTCTGGGGTTCCTGGTAAGGAAAAAAGTAAACAACAAATCAGACATTGATTATCTTACGTAATTTACTGATACACAGTAAATCAACATCCCCTGACATGTCCATTCATCTTTAAAAATAGATTTCACAATCGGTGATAACAAGGAGGTTAAATTACTGGAGACACCACTCCTATCCACGCAGCATTGGCCGCCAGAAGTCACCGTCCGTGCTGCAAATGACGTCATGTGCAGGTACGACGCAGCCACAGAAAAGAAGCTGCTTTGAAACCAATGGAACAAAATCTTCTTAGCGTATAAACAGGTAAAATGAGTAATTCAATAATCTTTATCAATGATACACAAGCTTGCTGTTTCATCAACGGTATAATTTAGTTCGTTTTTGCCTGCTTGTGACATCACACCACAGATTAGCTGTGACCTATGGTGGCAGAGCCAGTGGTGTCTCCAGTAATATAACCTCCTTGGGTGACAATCAATTGAAGTTTCTTTGTGAGAAATACTCATAAATGCGCAAACGCACAGTTGCGCATTTATGACTATTTGGTGTACATATTGTTGCCAACTTGGGAGAAAAGATACTAAATTTTGAGTATTTTAATCGGAGTTAGAGACAAAAATATTGTTTTGGGAACAGAGACTTACTGTTTTTGCTGATTTCAATGACTTTTTATACAGTATTTACGGGTTTCAACATTTAAAATGCAAATTTTGTATCTCGAGTGCTATACCGTGGCCTTCAAAATGCAGAAGGCCACGTTACACTTTCCATCAGATCAGTTCATATGTAGAGCATTTTAGGGAGGGAGTGTCTGACCCCAGGTCTTAAACAACCCTTACAAATAGGAAACTAGGAGATTTGGGCTAAGGTGCCCAATGGGAAAGTGATACGGAAGCGAGATAGAAAGGAAGAGGCCCTTATTTATTACTGGGGGACCAGTATCCGAAGCACGGGCATATTTAGTGGTTCGAGCGTTCGTACTGCCTAGGATCGAACCAGAGGTCTTTTCCATGGCAGTCACCAACGCTGACCATTAGGTCACCCGCGGCCTCGCTTTCCAACAGGACGAGTCAATATATATTTGAAATTTGCTTTCCAAAGTAATTAGCGGTAACTACAAAAACATTTTATCTAGCTTGATTATCATTTATTGTGAAAAAAACAAACAAACACATTACAGCTATATAATTAACACAACCTTCTCCCTCTAATCTCTTTTAATCCGAATTAATAATAATCAAACAAGGTTAAAAGATTGTGTAGCAACCGCTATTTACTTTGAAAAAGAAATTTTAAATGCTTATTGAGTGGAACTGACGGAACATAGCCCACTGGAAACAAGAGGCCCTGAAACGATTTAGTCATGTGACCAAGAAGGTCTGAACTTCCATGCTGTGAGACCCACAGGTGAAGTCCATTAGTAAGTTGCTGTGAACTTGTTTATATTTTATTATTTTGATTTATAATTGTGATTTTCTTTCCAAAGAAAAACAAATTAACACTCGTAATAACATATAACGTTCATTTACCACTACAACAGAAGAAAATGTTGGAGCGTTTTTAAATTAAAAAAAAAAATGATTATTTATTTCTACCTGCAGGTTCCTTCTGTTACTGATATACAAGATTCCTTTTCTGTCTTAAGTAATATAACGTGCAAAGTTTAGTTATTTATATTTTCATTGAAAAGAGGAGTTTTTTCTCATTTGTTTTGTTGGTAAAGCTATCTCAGTTTTTTAACGGGTTAGCATTTCAGTAAGATGTATACATCTTACGGAAACGTTTGCACTGCTTTTGTTTTCCTTAGGGAAAACAAAAGCAGTGTGTCGTTTGAAGTTATAGCATATAGACTTACTATGTGCTATAACTTCAAACGACAAAAGACCACCTTTCCAAAATATAATGACGGTAAAAAAATCTGAAAACATGTTCACGTCAAGCAAAAGAAATACAAACAGTACGTAGGCTTTCTTCCTTGAGTAATCCATGAATAAGAAACACAATGACACCGCACAGCGGTAATGTTAACATTACAGGTATAGGCCGAAACCAAAAATACCAACATAGGAACTTCGGCAATGGCGGAGGAGCAAAGTCTTTTAATAAAAATAGAAGGAAATTGAAAAAAGTTCCGGAAAAAAATCAACAGGGAGTTTACCAGGAGCGAAACAAAAATTGTAAACAAGCCGCCATTTTGGAATCGATGCAAACATATGCCATCAAGAACATTAAAATACTCGCATTTCGTGCCGCAACGTTTTAAGCAGTTTGTCAACAAAACAACAGCAGATTTCATTTATTTTGTGCGGCAAATTTCAAGGGTCCCATCAGCTGGAATTCTAAGCGAAAACTTCGCAAATACTTTGTCAGTTTTGTTAAAACATTAGCATTTCTTTCATTCTGTGTAAAACTTTCAAAGTAATTTTTGAACTAAATATTAGCACATTTTATACATACTGCAACAGAATCTTCGAAGTTTCCATTAGTTCACGTTTTATGAAATTCTCCCGCTATTCTGTGAGCCCATCAGCACATTACTGATAGATGAGACGACCCACACAAGCTAGTGAGATTAACAGCTGGGACTAAGTTGGTCACATGACCTCACCTGTTCGTTTCAGGGCCGCTTCTTTCCAGTGTGACGGAAAGTGTGACGTCATAAATGAAGTGTCGTGGCCTTCTCCATCTCGAAGGCCACTCTTATATTCAGTCTCTATAAGTGCATTCACGTATTGAGATCTTGCCGTCGAATATATCTCCTCGAAGAGCAGTAGCTTCCTTTTACACCACCCCATAATAATTTACATATCTCAATGCCCGGACACCGTGCATATTGTGTGCGATTCTGGACTACGGTGACTTTTGTCTATAGTTCTGAAATTCTGGTCTGCTCAGTTCCTTCTTATGAAACAAATTCTATGACACCGATTTGTCAGAGGCACTGACCTCTGGCATATGGTCGGAGTTGAGCCCGGACTTGAGGCGTAGTTGAAGAGACATAGATGGTATTATTGGTTCTGTCCCTTTCTTGGAAATAATGGCCCTGTATTTGGGGCGAGCGACTCCAGTCTTCAATGCTCACGAGGGTTGTGAAACTCCGAGAAACAAATCGATCACTACCCGATGGTTCTTCCTATTTAAAACTTTTCCATGCTATTACTGAATGACGTAGCAAATTAAATTTCAGAACTCCAACTACTGTTCGGCAGTGATACCTCGTCGTTCTTATGCGGCTAAATATAATGCAGTACAGGTTAAACATTTCTTACCAAAAATACGCAAAACCGAAAACGTTCGAAATCCGAAACAATTTTTCGATCTCCAACATGATGTCACAAATGTAGAATTCCAGAGGGATCTGGGAAGGTTCAAAGGTGTTGGGCACCCCAGGTTTTTGGACACGTAACTCTGGTAACTTGGGTGGGGCTCTGACGATCTGTTCAGTTGTAGCAATTTTTTCGAGTTTACTCATTGAAACGTTTTGTTTGTTAACACTTCCGGTGAACGATTTCCGCAGGGAATGACTATCGCGAATCGGTTCAGAGTCGGATTCCGTTTATGTCGTTCTTTGCCTCTTTAGTGAACGATTATCAGTTTAAACTTATTTCTAAACTAGCTGAATTGCCCGCCGTTGCTCGGGAGAATTTGGTGATCATTCACTATCTAAATTTTGTACAAATCAAATAAAAACGTTTAATTTTTTTACGGCATGAATCTTACCTAATATTGTACCCCATTTCTTCACTGAATTTGAATTTTATTTTCTGTACAGTCTTTAGGCACACATAACTTTTAGTTTTTTTATTTTTGTTGCTTACTTACCTTCAGTTCCGATGCTGAATTGTGTTGCAGTTCTTCACTGGAAAGCACTTGTCAAAAAAAAAAAAAAAAAAAATCGGTTCTTACACTTATCACAACAAAAAAAGTAAAAAAGTGGAACTTTTTACGAAAATTTTGTATGGGGGCGCCTTGACCCCGAGCTCCGACCCCTTCCAAAAATCCTCTACGGTCTAAGTTAGAGTACCATGAGATATTACAGCAATAAAAAATAAAAAGAGTAAAAAATGGAACTTCCTAGGGAAAGTTTGTATGTGGGCACCTTGACCCCGAGCTCCGACCCCTTCCAAAAACTGTCTACGGTCTAAGTTAGAGTGCCATGAGATATTGCACCAATTCAAAATAAAATAAAAATAAAAAATGGAACTTTTTACCAAAAGTTTGTATGTGGGCTCCTTGACTCCGAGCTCCGACCCCTTCCAGAAACCGTCTAGGGTCTAAGTTAGAGTACCATGATATATTACACCAATTACAAATAAAAAAAAGTAAAAAATGGGGCTTTTTACGAAAAGTTTGTATGGGGGCCCCTTGACCTCGAGCTCCGACCTCTTCCAAAATCCGTTTACGGTTTGAGTTAGAGTAGCATCAGATAGAATACCAAATTTGGTGGTTCTGAACTGAAAACTATAGATTTGCAAAGCGGACAAACAAAGAAACAAGCATTCAAATTTATGGATTAGATCTTACGGACATGTATTTTAATTACACTGCTGGCCACCCAAAATGCAACACCAAGAAGGAAGCATCCGATTGGCCTGAAATTCGCAGCATGCGTCGTCCGCGAAAGGACATGCAAACGATTAGCATTGCAGGGCATATGCAAATCATGTACGACTGGCATGCCACCGCGAAGCACTATAAGAAGGGTGCCCAGAAGGCGGGGTGTAAGTAGTGGAAGTGTGTTGGGCTGCCGGACATATGCGTGGGAAGCTTCCTAATGCCTCGTCGCAGAATACGGCAGTCATTCCAGCACGTTTCGGAGTTTGACAGATGACGAATAGTGGCTTATTGCGACAGCGGTTTATCGTACCGAGACATCGGCGCCCGTGTGGGACGACATCCAGCCCCAGTGAGGCAAGTATGGATTCGGTGGGTGCAGGACGGACGGACGGACCGACGTGAGCGATTGTCGCAACGGCGGCACACAACCGAACGACAGGACCGGCATGTTGTGCGGCGGGCATTGACGGCTCGCACCGCCACATCACGAACGTTAGCGCAGGAACTTGGGTGTGTTGCGCAACAACCTGTGTGAGCACGTACCGTTTGATGTCGTCTGCAGGAGCGGGGACTTGTCGCACGGCGCCCATTGCTCCGATTACCATTGACGTTGCGCCACCGGCGAGTGCGGCGGCAGTGGGCCGTTGAACGCCGCACCTGGACTACGGAATGGCACGACATTGTCTTTTCCGACGAATCACGCTTCTGCTTGCAAAACCACGATGGTCGGATCCGCGTGGGGCGGCACCTCGGCGAGAGACTGTATGACGCCTGCATTATGCATCGCCATACCGGTCCGTCGCCTGGCGTTATTGTTTAGGGCGCAATTCGATATGACACCCGCACCCTTCTGGTACGCATCGCCGGTACACTCAACAGCCACCGCACTATCTCCGACATTTTGGAGCCTGTAGTCCTCCCTTACGTGCAGGACCTGCCAGCGGCCACCTTTAAACAGGACAATGCGTGCCCGCACGTTAGAAACGATCATGAAATTTACATATGTTAATGGGGTCGAGTTTACGTAGGTGTGATGTTAATTTCGGGACCATCCGGTGAGCACTTACTCCACAGCACGGCATAATATGCAAATTATCGTTGGTGATATTTAAGGAGTACGGCGAAGTGAATGTAATCAGTCGACGACGTACCGACACGTGCGAAGACCATGAAGAAGCTGCAATGCCTGGACATGGAAGACGTGTACGATTTCAGCAGTTATCGGACTTTGAGCGAGTACGTCTAGTCGGACTCCGCGAGGCCGGGTGGTCGTATCGTCGTATTGCGGAGCGAATTGGACAGGAAGTATCGGTGGTGGTACGATGGTGGCGTAGATGGTCCGAGAAACATTCCCACTTGAGAAGACGTGGAACCGGGAGTCACAGGCGGACTGATAAGCGGACCGATCGACGCATAAGAAGAGTGGCATTGTCAAACAGAACATCCACTGCGACGCAAATCCGAGCTGCCGTTGCACCTGACGTGGCTGTGCAAACAATCCGCAACCGTCTACTGGATGCAGGACTACGTGCAGGTGTGCCTCTGGCATGTGTACCTCTGACTCCAGCCCACCGTCAGGAACGGCTGCAGTGGTGACGCCAACGTCTGCACTGGAGAACGCAATGGCGATCTGTCGTGTTCGGCGATGAAAGCAGATTGTGCTTGGGAGCCTCCGATGGCCGTATGCGTGTTCGCAGAAGCACAGCCGAGCGTCTCCACCCTTTTTGCATCCGCCAGCGACACACAGGGCCTACACCTGGTCTCCTGGTGTGGGGAGCGATCAGCTATCACTCCCGTACACAACTAGTGTTTGTACCGGGTACGTTAAACAGCACCTCCTACAGCAACAACATCATTCAGCCCGTTGTTGTGCCATTTGTAAGGTCGGTTCATCGTGGTGTTTTCCAGCAAGGTAACGCACGCCCACACACGGCACGTGCAACGCAACATGCACTTCAGGGTGTGAGACAACTTCCATGGCCAGCACTTTCACCGGATTTGTCCCCCATTGAGAACGTGGGGGTTTTTATGGGACAACGACTTATCCGGTCTCCACGGTCAGCCACGACCATCCCCGGTTTACGCGTCCAGGTTCAGGATGCTTGGAACTCAATACCCCAAACTTACATCCAACATCTGTACGACAGACTCCATGCCGGAATTGCACAGTATGACGCAGTTCATGGCGGTTCAACCTCGTACTAACCATGTTACATGGAAATGTTATTTTTCAGTTTCCCAGAAAAAACAGCTGTATTTTGCCATAATGTTTTGATCACGTTATCCTCTGTATTCCGTTATTATACTTTAGAAATTTCGTTGGTATCAGACGTCTCCTTCTTGGTGCTCTTTTTTCACTTTCCGCCAGTGTGTATGATCCAGAGACCTAAGAACAATCTAAAGAATGGAGACATAGTGGTTTCCTCGTCCAAAGAAGTTCAAGACACAAAAGTCATGCAGCAAGATGTTCGCGTCTGTCTTCTAGGACAAAGATGAAATTTTGCTTTGTAGATTATCTGGAAAAGGGTGCAACCATCACGGTAAAATACTCCGTTGCACTTCTCCCGAAACTGAAGCAGCAACTAGTCTTCAAACGTCGAGGCAAGCTTTCAAAAGGGATCTTGTTGTTTCTTCAAGATAATGCCTCTCCTCACAAAACGGCCATTACGGAGCAGAAATTGGCTGATCTTCACTTTGAAATTATGAAAAACCCTGCCTACTCACCTGATTTGGCACCTTCGGACTCTTTGCTAACCTGAAAAAAACACCTCAACGGAAAACGTTTTCAAGCATTGAGAAGGCCATAGTATCTGCCGACGAGAGTTTTGCTGCACAATCGAAAGAATTTTTTTTTTTGATAGGTTGAAAAAGTTAGATAAACGAAGTCGTAAGTGTGTGGAATTCAGAGAAGAATATGTAGAGTAAATATTTTTTTTTCAATCCCATAGCCTGTTGTTTTGTGTACAAAGTCAAAGACGTATCAGCACTCCCTCGTATGCTAAGTGTTTTTCTCTGCTTCAAAGAACTAGAAGCATAGACTTTCGTTGTACAGCTATGCCATATTTCATATCAGGCAGTCATTTATCGTACACATGTGAAGTGTAGAGAAGAGGAGAAAGAGGTGGTGAGGATGTAATGCAAGTCATTAACGTCTCATACATCTGTTTTACACTAGAGACATAAAATGAAAGTTAATTACCCACTGTGGTGAAGATCTCGCAGTTCATACTGAGAGCTATTCTGATTGCTGCCTGGCCAACTCCTCCTGTTCCAGAATGAATCAAGATTTTTTCTCCATTCTGGAGTCTACCTTCTATTATAAGTGCGTAGTAGCATGTACTGTACGCAATGGGGATTGTAGCTGCCTCTTGCATCGTCCACGTGTCGGGAATTTCATGCACGTAAAGTGGTCTTCCAATAAATGTGCTGCAGAAACTTCCTCCGGCCACCATTGCCATAATTCTGCGACCATTCACGTCTCTTCCTGAGAATTCAATTCCAAGGAGGAAGGCATCGATTCTATGACCACCTGTCACAAAAGAAATGAAAAGTATTACCCATCAGCACTATGTTAACAAACGGAAATAAAGTAAAAAAAACTTTCAGTTGAAAACCGTGATGCTGGAGAAATATTTCATATCAGGCAGTCATTTATCGTACACATGTGAAGTGTACAGAAGAGGAGAAAGAGGTGGTGAGAATGTAATGCATTTATAAGTAGTGCTCAAAATTGTGGAAACCTTTTGGAAAAAGTGTATTTTTGAGGTTCGATGGCTCGTAATACCACTTTTCTTTGTAGTAATACCATAAAATTATATAGCAATGGAAAGATAATTTCATCAAGGATGTAATGCACCAAATTTGTTCAATTAACTGTATTCTATGAAAAGTTATAGCCAAATAACCAGAAAAAGGAAGCACAACTGGCTTAGGTTGATATGAAATAGCTTTCCTACATTTAAATGTAGCCAATGAGCATGAGCGTTTAGAGAGCCAATCAGGTGTCATCTTGTTTTGACAATGAACCAATCAGGTTACAGTTGGATTCAGCTATTGATGTCATGTATTGGAGTTGACGAGGACATTTGACAGTGTATTATGTGATTGTTATCAAGTTTTTTTTTTTTTTTTATTCTTTCATTTTGTGAGCTTGTAAAACGTAATAAAATTAAAGAAATGGCGCAAAAAGTTGACTGGTCACCCAGAAAGCGATGTAAAATAGTACTTTTAAGTGAACAAGTCTCCAGTTATGAAGAAATTAGAAGAAAAATTGGTGGAAACTTAACCAAAGGTGACATTTCTAAATTTTTGAAAAGGTATAAGCAGACTTAGTCACTACAAAACCAGACTGGCAAAGGCAGGAAAAAGTGCACAACAGCAAGTGATGATAGAAGAATTAAGAGACTGTGCCTAGGTGAGAGAAGAAAATCATCTGGGTGTATAGAAGATGAAATGGCGCAATGCAGTGTGAAGTTGAGTGCAAGGACTGTTTGGCGCAGACTGCAGGAATTTGGTCTAAAAGCTAGAATTCCACGAAAAATGCCATTTTTATTTCTCAAACAAAGGTTGAAAAGATTAAACTGGGCTAAAACCCATGTTAACTGGACAGCGGAACAATGGGACAGTGTTATTTGGAGTGATGAGACCAAAATATCCCTGTTTGGTAGTGATGGCATGAAATACGTAAGGAGAAGAATCGGAGAAAATTTGCATCCTGATTTCATGAGATCTTTCGGGTTTCCTAAAACTCGTCTTCAGATGAAAAACAAATTAAACCCTAAGTTCTGGTAATCATGGTATATATATACATGTGTAGCAACTACGTCGGCGTGAAACGGATGACATACATAGCCCCTCACTTTATTGGTTGGGAGGATACTCATGTAGAAGTTTGACAGCCGAGAGGAAATAACTGTACAGAAAGAATGAAAAAACAAGTGGGTGCAAAAACAGTAATAGATCTAATCACTACATCATAATATTCACAAAATAGTAATACTCCAGAAATGAAAAAAAAATACTTACATATGATGCTAATCTTAGAATTATACCAATCATACAGAAGAACCAATTAGTTTATTAACAGTATTGTTCAAAATCTGAAGTGAGAAATAATTTTTTTTTAAAGTGCGGTCAGCTAAATTCCGTTTTAAATTATCCATCAGTAAAAACTTAATCTGTTTCCAAGGGCTTGGTAAGAGTTCTGGTAAATTGTCATTACAACACTTGGGTCCTTTTGACACAATCACCATACTTTCTGTGAGTAGCATAGACGAAACAGAACCTGGAGTAATAGTGACACGAGCATCATCCCACATAGGTGAGTGTAATCCCTCATATAGCCGCCCCGGTGGCGCAGTGGTCTAAGGCGATGGCCTCTGATCATTCGTCCGAAAAGGGGTCCGGGTTCGAATCCCGGTGAGGCATGGATGTTGTGTTTGTCTTACGGCACTGGCTCTCTCCCTTCCCTGGAACCAGTGACCCTAAATTAGGGACGGGCGACTGCTTATAGCCCATTGAGTTGCTCACGGTGGTCGTTAAACCTCCAAACCAAACCAAACCAATCCCTCATATACAAGTCGTGCTAGGGCTGTGTTTCGGAGTCCATTCTTAATGGCATACTTATGTTCCTTCAGTCTAGCTCCCAATGTTCTTTTTGTGGAGCACACATAAATACTATCTGGAGTATCACTATCACAGCTTTTTAGAGGTATTTCGTACACCCCGTACCTTTCTGCGTGCGAGACCTGGTCTCGATCATGTTTGATTAGTTTAAACAAGTTGACAGTTTTTACCCCCAAATCTATGTCCTATGTAGTTGACAGTTTTTACTCCAAAATCTATATCCTAAAGCAAGGGGGTTATCGTAGGGTAGTAATGCATAGAACCCACAAACTTTTTTGTCTGTTGTCACTTTGCTGGGTAGTTGATCTTTCTTGTCTAGTTTTCCCAAGCACAGACTGAATGGTTGATTTGTGGTAACCATGGGTCGTAGCAATTTCAAACACTAGTGATTTCTAAATCACGTCTGCTATTACTTGAGGAGTGGACAAAAGCTATTCTCATCATATAGTTAATAGCTGATAACTTGTAACTCTTTGAATGCGTAGACGAGGCAGGTATCAAACTAGTAATAGATGATTCTTTCCTGAAGACCGAATATTGCAACGAACCTGTGACCAAATCCCACCCAAGTTCAAAATCCAAAAATGGTAGGCGACCATCTCTCTGTAACTCCACCGTGAAGACTAACGATTGATACTGAGATGACGTATGTTCTGCAAAAAGACTTAATTCCTCTTTAGGGTGGTTCCAAAAAACCAGCACGTCGTCCACATATCGTAAGCATAAACATGGACAGGGCTTAAATTTGGGAAGAACTCTTTCTTTAATGTGCTGCAAAGCAATTTCAGATAATACCGGGGACAGGGGTGATCCCATAGGAACCACCTCGGTTTGGCAATATATAATATCATTGAACTTAAAAAACGAACGATTTTGCGCCAATTTTAAAGCAGTTTTGATTGAGCTGATAGTTTCTGGGTCGTACTCCAAATTATGGAGTTTCAAACTGATAATTTCATGAGTTTCTGATAGAGGGACGTTCGGAAAAAAAGCAACAACATCTAATGAAGCTAAAAGAAAGCCAGAGCTTTTAATATGAAAGTTCTTGACCCCTGTCAAAGACTTCCGTCGAACTTTTAATGGAATAATTCGATTCATTAATCAAAGGTCTAAGGAACGTGGCAAGTGCTTTTTCCAGTGGTCGTGTAGGTGCTGCATAGCCTGAGACTAAAGGGTGCATGGAATGTTCCCTCTTTATGAATCGTAAACTTTCGGAACATCTGTGCTACCATAGGTCCTGGTACATTGGGCATAGCTTGTTTGATATCTGTAGGTAAAGAAGTTTTTTGATCTTACTCAAAGATGACAGGGTTGAGTTCGTAGGGTCGTGAGCAACCCTAACACATGTGGTATTTGGTTAATTGCTTCCTCCATTCTCATCATATTTCGTTCACAGGTAGTTCTATTAAGAATAACTATTTGTGATTAATTATATCAGCAGAAATTATCGCTAAACTCTGGTTATTGTGTAACTCAGCCAGTGACCTTTTTTCTTCTTGAAGGGGAATAAGTACCCTATTTGACTCCTTTGTCCGGGTTTTATTAACCTCCTTGACTAATCTGTGTCTCACATGTTCCCATATAGCAGAAGGTAGATTTGAAATAAAATTTTCCATTTGAGAGACCAGTTGGAAGGCGTTAATTTTAGAATTCAAGAAGGCAAATTTAGGGCCTCTGTTTAATACAGAACTCTGCACTTGAGTTAATGATACATCACTAAAGTTAACAAACGTAGGCTTGGTCTCTTGTTGTCGTCGGGTAATTTTACGACTAGCACCAGTAGTGTAATGTCTCGTTGTACGGTCCTTATCAACCAGTAAACATAATTTCTGAATATGTTTAACTTGAGCTTGAGAAATTATAGTTTGTGCAATAGCTGTGACAATCAAAAAGCGGGCAGTTATTTGTTCTTACTTACACAGAATTCGTGTGCTATTAAAATCATTGGAGCTCTAGCGAGTTTTAGTGTTTCACTAGTATTGGACTCATTAACGTGCACCGACGGATTGCTGCCCTGGTTTTGGAAGTAACTTATTCTGCATATTTTAAATTCGTCATCTTCTTATATCCTGATTTCATTACGTGAACCGTGAGACGCCCAATTAGTGTTATGATCTGTGGTTGTATGACATCAAAAGGTGTTCGCAGAATTTGCGTAATTAATGGGAATATAAATGACCAAAAATACATTAATGAAATACTTGAGCTCAAACTGAAGCCTTCCGCTACTCCTTTTTAGTTATTGATTGACGCTTAACTAACTTTTAATTATTTACAAAACTAACTGCTATCCCAGCTTCCCGTGAAATTTATGCAACCGAAGGGGAGGGGGAGCAAAGGGAGGTTCTCGTGACAGTAATATTACATAAAAACACAGTTACGGTGTAATCACAATATATACATCTGCCCAATTGCAGCTTTGATTGCTTAGCTAATTTACTGACGCCTCCTCGATGGCGAATTGGTCTAAGAGCTGACTTATGACTATTCATCCCAGATGTGTCCGGGTTCGAATCCCGGTGAGGCATTGATGCTGTGCTTGTCTTGCAATGCTGGCTCTCTCTCTTCACTGGAACGAGTGGCCTAAAATTAGGGACGGACGACTGCTTATAGCACATTGCGTTACCCTCACGGTGATCTTTAAAGTCCAAACAAGCTTGCTGATTCGCAGGCATCACATCATCATCATCATCATCTTGTCAAACATTATCAACCCACTGCTGGACGAAGGTCTCCCCAAGTTTCTTCCACAACGGTCTGTCTTCTTCAAGGTTGCTCCCGCATACTTTCCAATTTCATCCACTCATCTCCCAAGTGGTTTTCTTCTGAGTCTTTTCCTGTCCCTTGGAATCCAGTCTAAAATTTCAGCTCTCCATGGATGATCTGTCCTTCTGGCAATATGTCCAGCCCATTGCGATTTCAGGGATTTTACTCTGGTCATGATCTCTTCCACTCTTGTCATTTTTCTGATCCACGAGTTCCTTTTCTTATCTCTCCTGGTTACACCAAGCATGCATCTCTCCATGCTTCTTTGAGTTGTCTGCAGTCTTTGTATGTCTCTTTTAGTTAAGGTCCACGTCTCTGCAACATATGTAAGCACTGGAAGGATGCATTGATCAAACACTTTTCTTTTAAGACATAATGGCATATTGCTCTTGAAAATTATACTGTTTCTTCCAAACGCTCTCCAGGCAAGTTTTATAAGCCGATTAATTTCTTCATCAATGTGATTCTCACTTGATATCTGCTGTTCACGATAAATGTAGGTATTGGTTATCTCCAGCTTTTTCCCATCAATCGATAAATCTTCATTTCTTGAAAAAGCAATGTACATCACTTTTGTCTTCTGAAAGTTCATTTTTAATCCCACTTCTTTACTCTTGCCAGCAAGTTCCTGGATCATGCTCTGCAGCTGTGATGGGGTAGTTGCGAAAATGATGATGTCATCAGCAAAACGAAGGTGAGTTAGATAATCTCCATTAATATTTATCCCTTTGTTTTCCCAGTTCAGTGATTGAAAGACATTTTCCAATGTGACATTAAAGAGTTTGGGAGATATAGTGTCACCCTGTCTCACTCCCTTTCCAATCTTTTTGGGTGCTGTGTTCTCAAATAGCCTAATCTTTTGCACTTGCATTTTCATAGGTGTTATGAATAATATTAACGTATGCATCTTCAATACTGCAGGATTTCAAAGCCATTGTAACTGCTGATGGTTTCACCGAATCAAAGGCCTTTTCATAGTCAATAAAAGGAATGCATAATGGAAGTTCATATTCCCTTGCTCTTTCAATCAGTTCTCTCAGTACGTGGATATGATCTGTAGTGCTGTAGCCACTCCTGAATTTAGCTTGTTCTCTTGGTTGAGCCATGTCCATTCTCACCTTCAAGCGGTGTGAAAGAACTTTAGTGAAGGTTTTATAGACCACCGATAGAAGGTTGATAGGTCTGTAGTTCCTGAGACCCTCAATGTCACCTTTTGGATGTAGCAGGATCATTGTAGCATTGTTCCAATCCTCAGGAATCTCCTCTCATGAAGGCATCGAGTGAAAACTTGTGCGAGTGCTGCTTCAATTTCTACACTTGCTTCTTGTATGATGTCTACAGCAATTTCATCTTCTCCTGGATCTTTTCCCCGTTTCATGTTCTTGATTGCATGTGTAACTTCTGCTGGGATGACTGGAAGAACTCTGGTACCTTTTGTAATGTCTGGATTATATGTATCATCCCTTTCATATAGTGTTGAGTATAAATCTTTCACTCTTGTCAAAATTCACCTCTATTTCTTGTTACAGAACCATCTTCTTTTCTCAGAGCCATAATCTGTTTTCTGCCCTTACTCAGATGTTCTTTTGCTTTCTTTAGGCTTTGGTTGTTTTCAATTGCTTTCCTCACTAGTTCACAGTTGAATTTCCTTGCATCTTCAGTGATACCTTTTCGTACCGTCTTGCATATCTCTATATATTCCACTTTAGAAGTCACATCTCCTTTAGTTGTCCTCATCTCTCTTCTTTTTGGCATCAGAATTTTGGTTTTTCCTGATCATTTGTTCGTATGCAAGTTGTTCTTCGTACCATCTATTTTTTTGTGCTGTTTCCATTAGAGCCTTTGTTAGTTTTCTGTTAACTTCAGAGATGTCCACTTCTTCCGACGTCAGACTTTCTAGAGCAGAGAATCAGTTCAAATTTGGAGGTATTATGCTGTTTTTTAAGGTTGGTCGTGTCAATGCACTTTGTTTGTTTTATGAGCTTGTCAAGATCGAGTTTAGCATTGAGGTGCATCTTACATCTTATCATTCTATGGTCACTACCTCTGTTGAACTGGTTTAGCACATTGCAGTCTTCCATGACAAATTTCTTGTTACACATAATGAAATCAGTTTCACTTGTCAATCCACTGGGATGCCTCCATGTCCATTTCCTTTGCGGCTTTTTCTTGAGAAAGGAGCTCATGATGAAAATCGCTTCGCCCTCTGCAAACTCTACGAGAGTATTTCCATGCTGGTTTCTGTTGCCGTGACCGAATTTACCTACTGACGTTATAACGAAGTAAATTTCTCCGTCATTTCTGTCCACGCTAGGATTCGAACCCGGATCCCCTCATTCCGGAATAAGTCACTCTACCAATAGAGCTACGCGGATGTTTCTTCTGATTCGTATCTGCCTTTATGTCGTGTGCGTCCTTCCGGCAGGCACGTCACATCTCCTGGTACGTTACATCATCCCCCCTTTTTATTTTTTTTTTCCGAAGTGCTGGAGGAGGGATTCTCTTATTTTTCCTATCTCGCGGTGTGGAAATAACATCACACCATTGCGAGATTTTGAACGGTCGGGTCATCTGGATAGTTCGGGCGCCATTATAACGAAGTAAATTTCTCCGTCATTTCAGTTTACGCCAGGATTCGAACCCGGATCCCCTCATTCCGGAATAAGTCACTCTACCAATTGAGCTACGCGGACGTTTTATTCTGATTCCTATCTGCCTTTATGTCGCGTGCGTCCTTCTGGCAGGTACGTCACATCTCCTGGTACGGTACAACGTTTCATTCTCTTGGCATTGCCATATTTTCGCATTGAAATCTCCCATAATGATCAAGTGCTACTTGCCTTTATTATTTAGATGACGAATTTTCTCATAAAAGTTTTCAGTCTCTTCTTCAGGATGATTTGTAAAGGGTGCATAAGCTTGAATAATCTGAGCCTGGTATCTTCTCGAGAGTTGGATAACGAGTCGTGCAGTTCTGTCAGAGGAACTTTCAACTTCTACCACTTTATCCTTCACTTTCTTGTTTATTATAAAACCAACACCACAAGTTCTGCCAGTATCTGTCCCACGATAATAGAAGAGATGTCCACTTTTCAATTCAATGAGATCTTCACCTTACCTCACTTAGCCCGACGATATCCCGCTTGATCCTTTGTATTTCTTCTTCCAATTCAAGGAGCCTTGAATAAGAAGATCGGGAGCGTCCGTTATACGTAGCCAAGGTCAGCATCAGATGGTAGCCTAGTAGTCATCATATAGTACCTGATAATGCTTCAGAAAGTGAATTATTTTCTGAATATTGCAATTTCCAGGTTTTTAAGATAAACAGATTCTTGTTAAACTCAAAGAGAGAAGTAAGAAATTACTGTTTGCAAAATTTATCGTGTTGTTTATATTACAGGGAAGTGAGAACTAACTGACAGATTCTAGTTGGAAGCATGTGTTTATTTATTTATTTTTGTTTATTTTGACTGAAGGTTTAACGACCACCGTGAGTAACTCGATGGGCTATAAGCTGCCACCCGTCCCTAATTTAGTGCCCCTGGTTCCACGGAAAGAAGAGAGCCAATCGCGTAAGGCAAACACAACATCCATGCCACACGGGATTTGAACCCGGACTCACCACGGACGAATTGTCAGAAGTCACCGCTTATACCACTGCGCAACCGGAAGGCCCATGTGTTTTTCTACAAACCTTTTAAAATTCAATAGGAATATGGTATGTGAATTTTCGGAACCGAGACGTAACATTTTTAATAAATGTCTCCTTGATGAGATGAAGACAACGGCAGATTTTTTTTCCCGTTGAGAGAAAAACTATACAACAAAATGGCTTTGTGGTGGAATTATCGTTTTGAAAACAGGATCTTTGGTGAAGTGATTCTTTCTCCAATGATGAGGTCCCTCTCGGTAGAATGACGTTTTCGGTGAAAAGACTCTTCGATAAAATTGAAACTTTCGGGAAAATGACCCTTAGGCACAATGACGTTTTCGGTGAAATGACCCTTCGATAAATTGAACCTTGCGGAAAAATGACCCTTCGATAAACTTTCGGTGAAATGAATCTTTTGGTAAAACGATTTTCAGTAGAATGAAGTTTTCGGTGAAACGATCCTTCAATAAAATGAAACTTTCGGTGAAACAACCCTTCGGGAAAATTAAACTTTTAGTGAAACGTCCCTTCGGTGAAATGAGCCTTTTGATTGCACAACTCTTCGCTGAATAAACCTTTCGATGAAGTGACTCTTTGGTGAAATGAACCTTTCAGTCACCTGACTCTTCCGTGAAATGAAACTTTCGATCAAGTGACTTTGATAAAATAAACCTTCAGGAAAGTGATCTTTTGAAGAAATGAGAAATACCCTCTAGATTTTGGGGAGGCATGATCACGACCTTGTGTGGCATGACCTTGTATGATCCCGGGAGTTGTTAAAACTAAATGAAAATATCGCTTGAACTCTCATTTTCTGTTTGCTTAGAGACTTCCATTCGGTAATAGCTTTTATCCTGGTACATGGTATTCCAAATTTTTAGAATCCTGTTAATACATTTCACGAAGTGTATTCACTAGCAATCCTGAAGTGCCCATTCATTCAATTATCTCTTCAGCTGACGCAAGTCAGGAAATCTCTTAATTTTAATAAGGAAAACGCGTGAAAGACCGGGACTTAATGTGCTGAAATCTTGCACTAAAGGAGAACTTCTACTAAAATGCCAACCCAAAACGTTTTTACATGAAATATGTAAAACTACAGCCGTGCTTTGAATAACTTCAGAAAAACGTGCAGAAATAAAAGTTATTACTATAAAAAGAACACACTCAAACAAAACCGAAAGAAAACGAGACTTACAGTCTTTGAAAGTATTTGCAGCAATCCTTCCAGTTGCCAGCATGACATCTTTGAAATTGACTGAAGAATAATAGACGTGATATAGCTCACTGTCGGCTCCTCGTGATGGAACGTACTTCACAGGGTTTTCTAACCACTTGAAGGAAGACAAATCTCCCAGCTTGGTGCACTCGACGTAGGCAAAGTCCAAAATTTGCATGGATTTTTCTAGAGAAATGAAAACAGGCTATCAAGACAAGAGTACCTTTTACAGATTTGTCGAAAAATTCCGATTAATTGCGACCTATCTGGCAAATATAATCTTTCTAAACAATTCCATTTTTAGGCAACCCAGCAAATACGATTCGTTGAAACAATTGAATTTTCAGCTAAGTTTTTATTATTCAAAGCAATTCAACAAAATCTAAGGATTAAATTCGCAAACTCTCCTTGTGACTCAATGTTTGGCAGAGCCGAAACATCAGCGAGTAAGTTGGGTGCGTCACCTTTGAAGTATGTTATGAATAGTTGTGAATAATTGTGCAGTTTACTTCGAGAGATGTCCCCCAGAATCCCGATATTCTTAGACACCTGGTTTTTAAAGTTATAAGTGGTATTCTTGAAGATGCGACGCAGATCTTGACTGACGCGAACAAGTTTAAAAATGGCTACTCTGGCAGAGGCACATTTCTTAAATCTGCAGGTCACTCAATTTAGAGTTTACCAGGCGTACTCTTTATGAGGTATGCTTGTTTTGTTGTTTTTACTTCTTCATGATGGTATTGTTTTGTACACCTTTCCTTTTGGGTAAAAAATAGCGATGTTTTGCACCCTTCCTGCACTCAGACTTCAGCCTTTGGGGCTGCATTTACACCGGTAAGTCAGTACATTATGACCACCCCCAGCCTAGAGGAATGAGCGCGCCTGGAGATCGAACGGTGGCGCAGGGGAAGTTTACATAGCAGTATTTATACAACCAGAGGATCGGCTTTCGGTTAGTAGAATGTTCGGAGTCAAAATGGGAAAAGCTGCCAATTTATCGGAGTTCTATAAAGGACAAATTGTAACGACACGGCTCTTCGGAACTAAGATATCGGAAACTGTGCGGCTTGTCGGTTGTTCACGTGCCGCTGAGTATGTATTAAAAGTGATGCACAGATGGCCAAACGACAAACTGTCGTCCAGTCGTGTGTCGTCCGCAGCTCATTGATGACAGAGGGAAGCGGAGACCGTCGGACATTGTTCACAGCGACCCCAGGGTCACAGTGCGACAAATCATCCGCAGCTACAACAGTGGTGATCAGGGCAATGTGTGTCACAGCCCACCGTTCATCGCAACCTTCTGCGCATGAGCTTGCGTATCCAATGACCCTGCCGGGTCCCCATGCTCACTACACGTCATCGCCAACAACGCATGAAATGGACCCAGGATCATCGAGATTGGACCATGGATGATTGAAAGAAAGTGTCTTGGTCTGACGAATCAGGATTCCTGGTGCATCACGTAGACGGCCGAGGGCGGATACTCCATTTAGGAACAGAGGCTATGGCACCTGGATGCACTATTGGACATAAACAGACCAGCGGTGGAGGTGTTATGCTGTGGGTAATGTTTTCTTGAGGCAGTGTAAGTTCCATTATCTCAATAGCATACTCCTTGACAGCTGTCAGGTATATGATCATCGTTGATGGCCAATATTAAAAGAAATCCGTCTTGTTGCACGATTATATTTATTCAGCTAAAAAATGAAATCTATATACAGTTTAAAAACACATGAGCACTTTCGGTGTCACATTGACACCTTCATCAGATGTAATTTCACCATGTGGCTACATGCTGGTCTTAATTACGTGGAGTAGATGCATCATGGGAAAGGTAATGTCAATGTCACATGATATACCAGATAACAAGACAATCAAAAAAAGGCATAGTTAGCCAATGATCACTTAACAGAAGCAATTGCTATTGTGCTGTCCTTCCCAACAAGATTGCTCCAAGGTTCAGGTAAAACATAAGGATAATAGTCATTACAGCAACTTGTATTATAAGCCGAAATATAGAGGCTTTCTGCAAATAACAAGGAATGAACAGAGTTAGGTGTGTTTATGATTTTAGCGTTGTCCCAGTCTGGGATGGAATTTCCAGCACTTATGGTTCTTGCAAAAGAGGTGCTTTGGTGATTCATTTTTAGATCATATCTGTGTTCATTTAATCTCAAATCCAAATTTCTTTTGGTAGAACCCACATAATGATTGTTTAGTTCACCAGAGATAGTGTCAAGCATAGGAATAACATACACACCCCATTTTTTCCCCTTTGTCAATTTTGTCACGATCATTGCGGATAATGGTATATAGATTGCATGATCGTATTCCAAATTGTATTTTATGACGAGAACATATGTTGGTAAGGAGGTTTACAATATGTGGATTAAAATCAACAGATCCAACATACTTTTTAGGCACTTGCTCACTAATTAAAGCAGTTGACATAGAAAACCGTACTTTATTGCGCACTCCCCTAACAACGTTGTCCGGGTAACCATGGTTTTTAGCGAGGGATGATATCCATTGTAGTTCTTGAGCTCTGGCGAAATGGCTAGAAGAATGTGAATATGCTCTTCTAAATAGGAAGTGCAGAGCAGAAATTTTATGCTGAAAAATGTGAGCAGAATTGTACGGAATTAGAGTGGGTGTGGAAGTAGGTTTTCGATAAACGGCAAAAGACAGGGAATTGTCAGAAGGGGTACGAGTAATTTGAAAGTCAAGATAAGGTAAGACGAAATTATTTTCAAGTTCTATCGTGAGTTTGATGGAGGGGTATTGAGCAGACATAGCGTTGACAAACTGCTGTAACTGATTTATGGTATATGGCCAAATTACCAAGATGTCATCAACGTAACGGATATAGAGACTAGGTTTTTGTGGGAATTCTTGTATGACTTTATTTTCAATATGCTGTAGAAGAATTTCTGCTAAGACTGCGGATAAAGGTGAACCCATGGCTGTCCCGTCGGTTTGTTGGTAAAATATGTTCTGAAATTTGAAAAATGAACGCTTTTTAATGAGATGAAGAGCATTCATTATGAAAGCAATATCATTGGCAGGAATGTCAGAATCAATCAGCAAGGCCTGAATCAACTGAAATGTAGCTTCCATAGGTACATTCGTGTATAACGAAACTACATCTAGGGACGCCAAAAATAGGAATTTGGTAGTGGCTGAATTAACTTTAACCTATCAATAGCTTGTGTGGTGCTCTTTATTGAGTAGGAAGAATTCACTGTAAATTTGGTGAGATAACTTGCCAAAGCTTTTTCCAAAGGTCGGGTGAGGGCAATGTAACATTTTTCAGCATAAAATTTCTGCTCTGCACTCTACACAAGGAAGGGTACCCTATTCGCCCTCTTGTATCAGGTTACATTGCCCCCACCCGACCTTTGGAAAAAGCTTTGGCAAGTTATCTCACCAAATTTACAGTGAATTCTTCCTACTCAATAAAGAGCACCACACAAGCTATTGATAGGTTAAAGTTAATTCAGCCACTACCAAATTCCTATTTTTTGGCGTCCCTAGATGTAGTTTCGTTATACACGAATGTACCTATGGAAGCTACATTTCAGTTGATTCAGGCCTTGCTGATTGATTCTGACATTCCTGCCAATGATATTGCTTTCATAATGAATGCTCTTCATCTCATTAAAAAGCGTTCATTTTTCAAATTTCAGAACATATTTTACCAACAAACCGACGGGACAGCCATGGGTTCACCTTTATCCGCAGTCTTAGCAGAAATTCTTCTACAGCATATTGAAAATAAAGTCATACAAGAATTCCCACAAAAACCTAGTCTCTATATCCGTTACGTTGATGACATCTTGGTAATTTGGCCATATACCATAAATCAGTTACAGCAGTTTGTCAACGCTATGTCTGCTCAATACCCCTCCATCAAACTCACGATAGAACTTGAAAATAATTTCGTCTTACCTTATCTTGACTTTCAAATTACTCGTACCCCTTCTGACAATTCCCTGTCTTTTGCCGTTTATCGAAAACCTACTTCCACACCCACTCTAATTCCGTACAATTCTGCTCACATTTTTCAGCATAAAATTTCTGCTCTGCACTTCCTATTTAGAAGAGCATATTCACATTCTTCTAGCCATTTCGCCAGAGCTCAAGAACTACAATGGATATCATCCCTCGCTAAAAACCATGGTTACCCGGACAACGTTGTTAGGGAGTGCGCAATAAAGTACGGTTTTCTATGTCAACTGCTTTAATTAGTGAGCAAGTGCCTAAAAAGTATGTTGGATCTGTTGATTTTAATCCACATATTGTAAACCTCCTTACCAACATATGTTCTCGTCATAAAATACAATTTGGAATACGATCATGCAATCTATATACCATTATCCGCAATGATCGTGACAAAATTGACAAAGGGGAAAAAATGGGGTGTGTATGTTATTCCTATGCTTGACACTATCTCTGGTGAACTAAACAATCATTATGTGGGTTCTACCAAAAGAAATTTGGATTTGAGATTAAATGAACACAGATATGATCTAAAAATGAATCACCAAAGCACCTCTTTGCAAGAACCATAAGTGCTGGAAATTCCATCCCAGACTGGGACAACGCTAAAATCATAAACACACCTAACTCTGTTCATTCCTTGTTATTTGCAGAAAGCCTCTATATTTCGGCTTATAATACAAGTTGCTGTAATGACTATTATCCTTATGTTTTACCTGAACCTTGGAGCAATCTTGTTGGGAAGGACAGCACAATAGCAATTGCTTCTGTTAAGTGATCATTGGCTAACTATGCCTTTTTTTGATTGTCTTGTTATCTGGTATATCATGTGACATCGACATTACCTTTCCCATGATGCATCTACTCCACGTACTTAAGACCAGCATGTAGCCACATGGTGAAATTACATCTGATGAAGGTGTCAATGTGACACCGAAAGTGCTCATGTGTTTTTAAACTGTATATAGATTTCATTTTTTAGCTGAATAAATATAATCGTGCAACAAGACGGATTTCTTTTAATACTGGTATTTATGCACGAATTATAGTGTCAACCGTTGATGGCCAAGTTTACTCATTCATGGCAACTGTGTTCCCTGCTAGTGATGGCCATTACCAACAGGATAATGCACCATGTCACACTACCAGAATCGTCATGGAGTGGTTCGAGGAACATGCTGGTGATTTTCTGTCAATGCCCTGGCCTACAAATTCACCTAACATGAACCCAATTGAACATTTGTGGTTCGACTTGGAAAAGCAAGTACGCGCCAAATCACCAGCACTCTGAAATGTACGGGAACTGGGGGGGGGGGACTTCTTGTTGACAGTATGGGACTAGATACCCCAAGATACCTATCGACACCTCATCGAATCGATGCCTCGCCGAGTAGCCGCTGTTTTGCAGGCTAAAGTGGTCCTACATCTTATTAGGTAGGTGGTCATAATGTAATGGCTTATCGGTGTATGTTTTGACTTTTATTGTGGTGTAATAGTGGCACTACTCAAAAACAGAACTTATTTTTCGTGGTGATTACATTGTAGTTCGTTGTGAAATCTCATTGTGAACTGTTTGTGTTTATTTATTTTGCACATTTTGGTTTTAAAACATAAATGAAAATAAATTTTCCGTCTCGATGAAAATGTAAATTTAAGAATTATAAAAATATATCATACGTTCAAAAGAATCAAAAAAGGTACTGAGGCTTTTTGTGATAGATGCAATAAAGTATTTTCTATTGCTAAAAAAAGAAAGGCTGATGTGGAACAACATTTGAATTTAACTAAGCAAAAAAAAAAAAAACGTACAGCAGGGTTGCAGCTCCAGCATGGTAAGTACCTACATTATATCGACAAAATCACCGGACACCTAGAAGAGAAACACAACATAGCATTTATTGTTACATTAGTACAGTGTCGGTCCACCTTTGGCCTTAATGCATGACTCTTCGAGGCATGCTTTCGACAAGGTTTTGGAACACAGCAATAGGTATGCGCTTCCATTCAATACATAATGCGGCCACTAACTGTTGCTTAGTAGAAGGCCTCGGTTCCAAACTTCTTGTGAGGTGCTCTAATTCATCCCATAGGTGCTCTGTGGGGTTAAGATCAGGGCTCTGTGCTGTTTAGTCCAGACACGATACATACGGAATTATAGTCAAACCAGTCCGTAACAGTTCTTGCTTTTTATGGCTCGGTGCATTATCCTGCTGGTACCAACAAGGCTCGGTTCCATTGTATTGCTATATACACGCAGTTTTTTTGCTCCGTGCATTTCGTCTTGCTAGTGCTCTCTTCGGTGTTCCGAGTATTTATTTTTGTGTGTGTGAGTACCGTGAAGGTTCCACGGTTCAGCTCGTATCTCTACCAAGTCGGTAAGCGATCATTTAGTTAAGTTATCTTCGTTTTTATTGCCTTGGCAGAGTCGGCTAAGACGTGAATTCTACTTCGCCATTACAAATGGCGACATCAGCTCTTGCTTCTGATAACGATTTTTCCCTTCTCCCACCACCCACCAATGGCGAGCCTGCTCTTCTCCTAAGCGTAGTTCAGCTACCCTACCAGCTAATCCTACTTTTACGTCACTGAGTAGTGACCAGCAACCTTCCCAGCAGATGACAGAAGAGGCGATGGACGTTTCACCTCCGTCAGTAGAATCTACGTCATCATATCACCCGGCCGCTCCATATGCAGCCGTCCTTTCGAAGAAGTATTCCGCACCTTCTGCGTCGGCTTCTATAAAAGGCCCTTATCAGATGAAATGTGATGCAAACTGCAACTTCTTTGTCGATCTTCCAGCAAATTCGCCAGCTGGACAACACTTCCTTAGTAAAGTTGACCTCGGCGTTGCCTTCCCTGCTCTTGCCAATACTAAGCTCACTGCTTACAGCGCAGCACTTCGTTTACTCTTCCCGAAGTCAGCCGGCACACACGTGGGCCGGAAAGATGGCAAAGTTACCGCATATTTCTCTGAGCCTAAATATGCACTTCCAGTTATAAATGAGGGGCTTTCTATTGGTGACTGCCAATATTAATGCTGCTGATCCTATCTTCCACATGCCTACTGTTCTGAGTTTTTCACCAGTCACGCCAGAAATTTCTGACGAACTTTTACTGTCCATTGCGCAAAACGTTGGACGTGTGGTTGGCACAATCCCCACCTTCTCCACTTTCCCAGCCCTGCCGGAAGATCGTTATCTTCTTGGCCTACGGCGAAATGTAAGAGTGGTTTTTCTGTCTGATGAAGCAAAACTATGAGTTCCACCCAAGTTCAGCATTCGATGTGATACACACATCCGTGATACCACCATTACTGTCGGCACTATGTGTTCTATATGTAAAGGTTATGGACACCCTCGTGCCTTATGTCCACATCGCACTTCTACTACAACTTCGACAGCACAAACACCGTCTGCTTCAGCGGTACCCTCAAAGTCTTCTGCACAATTCAAAAGCAAAAGTAGCGCTACAGCCGTTGGTCAACGCGTGACTTCAGACAAAAGTAGCACAGACGTTGGTCGACGCATGACTTCGCAACGACCTGCAGAATCCGGACCTGTGTACCCTTCACCGTCACATCCTTTATCAGACACACCTTCGCTTGTTAGTTCATTCCCCCTCACCCGTCACTCGGAGGATGCTCAAGTACAATCGTCTGATTATCTTGGTTGGTCCACTGCGTCTAGTCATTTCAAAGTACCTGGCAACACTGATTCTACCCCCTCTCGGGGCAGACGAAAGCGCCGAAGGAGCCACAATACTCGTGCCAAGAAAACCCGAACAACGACTGACCGCTCTGGCCGTAGCAATCACTCAGTCGGCTACACTGAATCAGATGCGTTTGTTGAGCCTGATACTGATACTAATACTGGTTCTGCAGACCCAGTTCTCTCACATGGATTTCTTCAATTTATGGAAACTCATTCTCTTCCTTAACTTCCAGTCACTGGAGATGTGAGATGTTCTATATAATGTCCTTTCAGGTCCTCGTCACAACCAACAGTCGAGAAAAGATTTATCCTCTATACGGCAAATCTTCCTGATGTTCTTCTACAATTGCAAGTTATCCGCTCTCATCTTTAAGCGGTGTCTCGTGAGACCTCTGGTGATCCGCGCTGAATAACGAAATTCGTTTGTCGTCTACACCTCCTTTGCATAGCAGCCGATGATACAATCCAGGCACCGTCTGACATATCCGTTCAAGATAGTGAACTTGAATTGTAGGAGATTTAACTCCCCACAGCCAATTCGTTAGTTTATGAAGACCTCGGCCTTTTAGATGCCGACATAGTTCTTTTACAAGAGACTAATTGTCTTTCATCCACGCTCTTCCACCGTTGGCGTCAATGGGATTTTACATTCCATCACGCCTTTCGACTATCCCGACATGGTAGCATGGCGATAGGCGTTCGTTCACGCTTTCGACAAATCGTCTCTTCCCTCCGGGTTCAGAACCTATGTCGAGATCAGTTACAACGCCTTTCCTTCATTTATGATGGTTTGAGGTACTTGATATTTAACATCTATGAACCCCAGTCATCCACTCAACTGCCAAAGCTGTTTACATCTTTGAGAATCGCCCTTCAATCTGCGTCACCGTCCGATCACATCGTGATCTGCGGTGACTTTAACTGCACTCTCCAACCTGATCTCGACCACTCTCCAACTGTCAACGAGCATCGCATTCGTCTGGTGGAGCAGCTCCGATCCGTCGTGGCAGATTTTTATCTCCACGATGTTTTTTGTCAGCTTCATCCAACGTCAATCTCCTGCACGTGGCAGAGAGAAATCGCCTCTACTCTTACTTCCACCAGATTGGATCGTGTTTACGTCACTTCATCACTTCTTCCTGCCATAACAGACTGTATCCACTCTCCCACAGCATCCTCTGACCACTGTGTCGTCGTTACCACCATTGGATCCTCGTCTCGGCAAAGTTCGGGATATCGTTCTTGGACTCTTCAGTCATCCTTTCTTGAAGATCCAGAGTTCTGTTCTGCAATACGGGAACTCCTCCAAAGTTTCCTTCCTGGAATCGATACTGCCACTTGTGCTCTTACATATTGGCTCACAGTGAAATCTCATCTTCTTCACTTTTTGAAGTGCTATTCTTTCCGTGTTAATACATCATGCATCACGGAAGAAAGCAACCTCCGACAAATCTTAACTCACCTCGGCGTTGGTCACCCGCAGCATGCGGCGTATCATGCCGACTTATGTGCTCTACTTGAACGACGAGCTCGTCAGGCCATCCTCCGCCTTCGATTACAGCATTTAACACAGGAGGAATGCTCCTACGAAATTCTTTCCTCTCTTGAAGACAAGCATAGTTCTGCTCATCACCTTCGACTTCTTCGGCTACCTGATGGCCGTGTTTCCTCAGATTCGGACATCCTCTGCTCACACGTTCGTCACTATTTCGCCAACAAATACAGTGAAATCCCTCCTCCTTCCTAAACTGCAGCTGCCACCTTACTTTCGTCTTTACCTCAGATTCCTTCTCATATTTCTGCCTCTCTTTTACAACCTCCTACTTCTACTGAGCTTAGGACCGTCCTTCGTGCTCAGAATTCCCGTGCCGTCCCTGGTCCTGACGGCCTACCTCTTGCCTTTTACATTACTTTCTTATCTGCCTTACTTCCTTTCCTCCTTGCTGCATTTTCTTCTGCTCTTAACTCTTCCTCTCTTCCGAGGGGTTTCACTGTGGCACATGTTGTACTTTTCCCTAAGAAGGGCGACCTCCTTGACTTGGGAAATTGGCGTCCAATCTCACTTCTCAATCTAGATTACAAACTATATACAAAACTGTCGATACCTGCAGAACATTTTCGGACAAGAAGTCGCACAACGCGTTATATCTAACTTTCTTATATGAAACTGTGGAGGAGGCATGCCTGGCGATACCTGCAGAACATTTTCGCAAGACCGTAGAGTCAATGCCTTGTTGTGTTGCCGAAGTCATTAGGACAAGAGATCGCTCAACGTGTTATCTGTAATTCAACGGCACTTCAGTGTTAACGCGAAGCACAGAAACAAAGATAACTCTGCATTGATTTTTTTTATTGGAGGTTTAACGACCACCGTGAGCAACTCATTGGGCTATAAGCAGTCGCCCGTCCCTGATTTAGGGTCACTGGTTCCAGGGAAGGGAGTGAGCCAGTGCCGTAAGACAAAAACAACATACATGTCTCACCGGTATTCGAACCCGGACCCCTTTCGGACGAATGATCAGAGGCCATCGCTTAGACCACTGCCTTCAAAATAAACCTTTATTAGTCTAAAAGCAAGGTACATGTGATACGCTTCAGTCACATGAGACTGTATTAAAAGAGACGAGGCCAAGAAGTCTCAACACAAAAGAAAGGAGGAAAGAAAACTGGTAACATCAGAACAAGATTAAAATATATACAGATAAAAAAGGAACACAGAAAACAAAAAACGAAAAACACACACATTACAAAACCCAAACCCCAGAGTGAGGGAAGAAAAACACATTCCAAAAACTAGTACATAGCAGCGCGAACACAAAGGTGACAGGTAAAAAACACAACAATACAACACAACACAAATTGACTGACACTGCAAGACAGCGACAGGAGAAACAAAACTGTACTTCTGAAAACATGCAGCAGCGGCCAAAACATTAGTACAAGAAGAACATAAAAAACAAAAAAAAACCGTGCACATAAAGAGGGGTGTTAACCAACCGGTATAACTAAAAACGAAATACGAAGTGACGCATGTTAGTCAGGAGGAACACTGTACAGAAGAATACATGATAATAAGGGGAAAAACCGCTGCATCACACAAAATGAATGTAGCCAAACAGGCACACGGAGTTCACAAAAAATTCGCACTCAATTCAAATTTCATACTCAAAACAAGAAGACGCGCGTTGACAAACCCCAGAAGCCGACGTGGCGCTATAGAGAGAATCACGCGGAAACAAGATTGCATAGCATCATAACACATTGAAAACAACACAAAGTACGTCCAGTCGTGCACGGCAACAGAAGGCTGTGCTGAGAAAAAATACAATATTACAGGAAAGACCCGGACAGAAGAAGCACGAAGCAAGACGCAGAACCCTAGCTTGAGTGCAAAGAAACACAAAAACGAAAACACAAAAAGTGCACTTAAAACATAATCAAAGACAAAACTGCCTCAACTGACTACTTCACTACACATGTAGTAACATACAGTCAAGAAAAAAAAACACAAGAGGCACAGAAAAAAAAAAGTACAAGGCAAATAGAGCGTTGACCAACTCCTTGGGTCAACGTAACCCAATAGACAAAACAAGAGAACATGAAACACAAGGCATGAGAAAAAAAAAGGCTCCCTAAACTGTGGAGCCAACTGAAACTCGAAAGTAGAACATACACAAACAAGTAAAAAACAAGATTATCACATTAGCAGTATAGGTAAAATACAATCACAGTATTATAAAAACTCACACAGGAGCAGAGCGAGTAGGACAGCCGCCATCCGAACAACTAAGCACAACACGAGCAAAAAGCAAGAGCAATTACAAAAACACGGTAATACCACATTAAGGAAACACAGTACCAAAAAGAAGATCAGGAACAACAACAAACAAACAAGCACAAAAGAAACACAACACGCCAAAAAAGTTTTGCAAAACTAGACAACACAGACTAGCCCAACGGAAAACAACAACACCCAACAAGCATCACACTAATACCAAACAATAACAGTGATCACAAACAATTGGTGGCCAACTAGTACAACAAAACACCACAACAAGAAATGCGTCGACCAACAACTGTGGCCGACGAAAACATAGAAAGCAAGCACACAATAATATATAGACAAACAACTCAACAAAAATACCGACACAAAAAACAATAACCGATTGCACAGCACCACCAAGAACCTGAAAAAAAATACACACAGAACACAGGAACACAAATGCCCACGGACTCCGGACAGAAAAAAGGTCAAAGCAACTAGCTGTAAAACATCCAATCACAGCGCAAAACGACAAGAAAATTCAGACAAAGAGGCAGAGGCCGCCAGTAAGAGGAAAAGTGTAGAAAAGCACTATCCAAGAAAGAATATACCGACCAGTAGAATGAGCTAACAAAGCACAGAGGAAAAAACAACAAAAAGACCAGAATCTCAAGGAAGCAAAACAGTACAACATTACCAAAGGGCCATCATAAAAACAAGAAAAGGAAAACGGTAAAAAAAAAAGGAAAAACAACAGGATTAGAAGAAAAGAATGAATACAAGGCAAAAAAAAAAAACCTGCAGCTCAATCAAAAACAGAACAAGACAACAACTCGGAAAAGCAAAAACAAACAAAGTGAAGAAACCAGTACACCATAACAAAAACAAGAAAAAACAACTGATCAAACGAATTGAATCAACCAATGCTCAACCCGAAACCAGGGGAGGTGGGGGGACCAGATCGAGAAGAAAGCAGGAACTGCCTGCCGGGCCAGAGCTACCTCGTACTCAATTTGGATGACGGACTTGATCGAGGAACAAAACCTACGGCACAGAAAAACTCGACGAAGAGCAGGCCGATCAACACTGGTATGATAGTATAAATAAATAGTCAGTTTGGCCTGCAAAATTAAAAACGCGCAAACTGAATTGTGAACAGCAGCGGAAGGATGATGACGGCGAAGAAAATAGTAATGTGAAACAGAGTGAAAGGAAGGACAAACCTTGGAGAGAAGAGCAAACATCAAGGAAAAAAGAGGCTGTAAAACTAAACAGGAGACATATGCGTGATGAACATCACCGAGTGTTGAACAGAAAAACACAAGGGAGAAGACAGGCGACCAAAACGATGAAGAGTTCGTGGTGTCAGCAAGCGGCGATGAAGATGTAGCCAATGAATATCAGTTGCTTTTGGGGAAGCCAGAGAAATGTGTGAATCCACCCATGTCTGAGAGGTTTCATCAGGAGGCACAAAAGATATAGCGAGAGGTGCTCGAAAATAAGTAAGAAAGTGGCGGTACAAGAGTTTTGCAGTAACTTGATGCACCAGAAAGGGAACATCATTCAAATAAACCAGAAAAGGAAGGCAAGGGGACGCCGAAGAAGAAACAATTAACCCAAGATAATTCACGAGGGACGGGTAAAGGCGTTGAAGCTGAAAATGAAGCAACCGGAGTTGGGCGCGATGTAAGGGAGTGTCAGCAAGAGGGGGTCGATTTGGGAAAGAGACTTCCAGCGGAGAGAAGCATCTACAAGTTGGGATACCTGTACCACGCCACTGGCGAACCAGGTGGAGAAGCACAAGTACGGTGAAGAGGGAGAACGGAGTGCAGAAGAGTAAAAGAGAGGTTCCGCAAGCAGATCATTAGTTGAGGTAGGTGGGAGACGGACGGGACATAAGGAATGCCAGAGGGAAAAAACGGTGCGATAAGTATCGGGAAAGTGATCTGGAATGGGGGGGGGACAGATCCATACGGAGGAAAGTAGCGAGAGTGAGAAACGGACTGCGAGGGAAAAGTAAAGTATCAACAATAGTAAGTGATGAAATCTGAGGATGAGAAAAAGAACGGAGAAAGGTCTGAAGATGAATAGCATTAGATTTTTGAAAAAGATCTGGGAGGGCAAGACCTCCAAAGGACAGAGGAAGGACGAGAGTAGAACGATGAACCCAGTGAACTTTATTCCAGATGAAATCAGTAATCAAACGTTGAGCGGATTGGAGAAAAATGGGCGAGGGAAAATAAGCGAACCACGAATGTGTCAAAATGGGAAGAAGAAAGGAAGAAAACAGATGTGCTCTGCTAAAAAAGGACAAAAAAGGTTTGAACCGGCAAAAAGGAGCAAGACGGCGATTGAGCTGCTGAACCAAAGGAATCCATGTGGCATCAGCAACAGCCATGGGATTTCCAACGTACACACCAAGAAGTTTAATGACCGAGGATGACCAACGGACACCCCAAGGGCGATCACCGTGTGCCACCCACGATCCGGCCCACAGACCAACAGATTTAGACATATTAAGTTCGGAACCGGAAATTGAAGCATACTCACGATAAGCAGAAAGGACAACACCGAAAGAACGTTCAGTGCGAAGAAAGAGAGTGAGGTCATCAGCATACGCAGACAACACTATGCGGTGGTGACGAGTAGGAGCAATACTGCGAGGAATCACAGAAAACAAACGAGAACGCAGACAAATTAAGAGAGGTTCAAATGCAAGCGTAAAAAGTTGACCCGAAAGGGGACAACCCTGCCGGATCCCGTTGTCAAAGGGGATGGTAGCTGTCATGAATGTGGAAGTGCGAATACGGAAAGAACAGTGAGAGTAAAGATTAATAAGAGCTTGACAGAAAAGAGTAGGAAAGCCAAAATGACGAAGAACAGTAAAGAGATAAGAGTGATTAATGGAGTCAATAGCTTGTTTCTGATCAATATTAAAAATTGCGAGAGGTTCGGAAAGTTGGGAAGCAAGAAAATATAAGTTGCGAATGGTGGAAATGTTGGTAGTAATCGAACGGGAGGGAATAGTGTAAGTTTGATCGGGGTGGATTAAATGCTGCAAGACGGGATTGAGGCGAAAAGCGAGAATTTTAGCAAAGGTTTTGTAGTCAGTATTAAGAATAGAGATAGGACGCCAGTTAGAAAAAAGACCAAGGTTTCCGGTTTTGGGGATGAGACGGAGAAGAGCAAAAGTGAAATCAGAAGACTGAAAATTTGAAGAAGTAAAAACGGCATTAAAACAAGCAACCAGAAGCGGGAGGAGAGAAGGAAGAAACTTCTTATAAAATGAGAGCGGAAGACCGTCCGCGCCAGGGGAAGAAACGGTCATTCAGACTGGAAATTGCAGAGCGGACTTCAGAAGGAGAGATAGGAGAAACAAGAGAATCAAAAAAACAATGTGGAACCTGAGGGAGGACATGAAGAAGAGGGGAGGTATCTGCAGGAGAAAGGAGTCGGTGTTGAAAACGATCCGAATAATGGGAAAAAGTAAGTTCACAGATACGATAAGGGTCGGTAACTGTAGATCCGTCAGGTAGTGAAAGAAAGGAAATTGTGTTGCTTTTAACATGATACTCCTCAAGGGACTTCAAACTAGAAAAGGGGTCGTCGTGAAACCGCAAGTGAGTGAATTTCAGACGAGTAATGGCTGTTGAAGCAAAAGTAAACAGAATACGACGAAGTTGAGCTTGAAACACGGGAAAAGAAGGATCAGAAGGAGAAATAGTCTGCAATTTACGACGGAGAACATCAATATCTTGAAAGCGAGAAGTACGGGAAGAGAAAGAAAACTGACTTGCGAAAGAAATAATCGAAATTTTCGTGGAAAGCCACAGAGCCACTGGGTCGTCAGACGAAGAAAGTTGTTGCACAGAAGACGAGATCATAGAGCGAATTTCAGCACAGAAAACAGGATCAGTTAAAACTGAATCGTCGAGCCACCAGACTGGGAAAAAGGGAACAGAGGAAGAATGCAAAAAATGTTTTAAAAGAACGGGGCGATGGTCTGACGAAACGGAAGGATGATGAGTAATTTCAACTAGAGAGGAATGGAGAAAACTGGAAACATAGAATCTATCTAGGCGTGCTGCGACACAGCGTGAAGCAGCCGGGGGAACCAGGAAAATTCCTTGGACCGGGGATGGAGGGAACGGAATGCATCAATCAAATCAAAATTAACAACGAGTTGAGTGAGATTGGAAACAAGGTCGGAACGGCTTTCGGTTGAACCATCTCGGTCAAAACCGGGTTGCAAAGTGCAATTGAAATCGCCTGCAACAATGACTGTATCATTTGGATGGAGGGTCGAAAGGATAGAAGAAAGATGTTGGAGGAGAGTTTCTGCATCCATAGCAGATTGCGGAATATGGATATTGAAAACATGAATACGTTTAGAACAAAAACAAAAAGAAATATGTTGAAAATAACCCAGCAGACTCTGTGACTCAACAAGATCAGAAAGGGAAGAATGAAAACGCACATGAAACGCTATAGCGGTACCAGACCTGAGATGGGTCCGGTAATTATGATAAAAAATGTACGGCCAGCGTCTCCAGCGGGAACACCCGGCATCCAAGGAACAGTTCGTCTCCTAGAGAAGGAGGATATTAGCCCCAAGGTAACGAACGTCCTCGTAAACCAAAGCATTCGCCGCAGAAGACGCAAGCCCTCTACAAATAAAGCTAAGTAGTGTTAACAAGGACATCACTGGTAGGTTGTATCCAGCCCTCCAGTTCAGCCCTCAAAATCTTGAGTAAGTATCCCAGACGGCGAGCATATTGTTTAGTCCCGCCAGGCAAAGTAACATTAGTTATAAATGCATGGAACTGGTTTAGCTGTGCAATCATTTCAGGCAGCAAGTGAAGCTTACTCTTAATGCAAGGCAGTGTGATCAACTTCGCCTTACGCGGGAGAGTGGTCAATGAATACAGATCAGTTAAGGTAAGAGGGTGCAAAGGCACCGCAAGTTCTTCAAACATAGTAGAAATGTCAAGAAGTGTAGGAGAAGGAGAATCATCGTCAGAGTCAACCATTGCAGTGTCATTAGGATCAGGGGCAACCGTGTCCATAACATCATAATCCTGGAGACATGCGAATCGGTTCGAAACTAGTAATTCAGAATTTGGCTCATGATGGCTAGGTGAACCCGAGTTAGAATGGGCTGGTTTCTTGGACCGAAGACGTTGAGACGAACGAGAAGAGCGAGTAGGAACACCAGGTGAGCTGGGGCGTTTACGTTGTGATTTAGGTGCAGACACTTCCAGCGATGGAAAATCCTCATTGGAGGGTTCCAAACCATTCAGTACGACGACAGGAACCGGGAGGGAAGGAACGACTGGAGAAACAGCAGGCAAAATTGATGAAGGTAGAATGTGAGCAGGTGCCTCAGCGGCCACCTGAACTGTAGTAGCTAATGAAGAATCAGATCTAGCACCAGGAGTAGCATAAGGACAAGCAGAAGCGAGATGACCGTCCCCTTTACAGCGGAAGCACTGAACCCCTGCAAAAAGATTAAAAATGTACGTCCGGGTATCAGTGACTAATTCCAGAGTTGCAGGGCGTTCCGCTATTGACTGAGAAGTTGGAAAAATAACCCGGTACTGGCGGCGCCCACCCTGCACATGTTTCAGGGGGAATCACGGGCTGTAGCTGGAAGAATCTTGGACACTCCCACAACACGACCCATCGTGTTGAGGGCATCAATCAACAGAGAATCAGGAACAGCCGTTGGTACAGGAGAGAGGGTCACCGTAACTGGTCTTTGGGCTGCAGCGACAGGTTGTAGATGAAAGGACCCAATATCAACCCCATGAAATATAATTAAATCTACTGATTGCTGGTGGGTGAAGTGAACAACCACCCCTCCACCCAAGCGAATAATGGACACAATGCTTTCGGCTGGAACGACCTTCGACACAGCATGCAGATACTGGGGGAGGGGGGTGTCACGCAAAGCAGGAATGAAAACACTTAATAATAAGGCAGACGACAACTGCTTACCTTGCGGCGAATCACTTGGAAGAATAATTTTCAACGCCGAAGCTACACGTTTGAAATGTGGTGCAGAATCACTAGAAATATATGAGGTACTTCCCACAGCTTGTGCGAACGACGTTGAAGTAGAACTAGCAGAACCAGGAATATTAGACGCAGCCGGCACACGGGTGGCCAGAAGCACAGTTTCTGGAAGTCCAGCAACACTAGTCGACGCAACATTCCCCGAAGAAGGCACAGAACTAAGAAGCGAAGACATATCAGCAATCGACGAAGCAGCTGTAGACGACGGTGACTTATTCACAGTGGTAGTGGACATTCTCGACCACTGGCCCACCAAAACTCATGCGTCGTAACTGACGACACACGAAAATGAAAAAAAACAAAAAATGAGCACCCACTCGGCACTCAGCCTCACTGCTCGTGAAGCGAGGGTACGAAACACTGCAACCAAAACGCAAAACGACGAAATACCACAAAAAGAACAAGTAAACTAACGAACGTTGACTTCTACGCAGGAGCCGAAAAAATATGCGACTTGTCTGTTCAACGACCACTGCGCCACCTGGGCGGCGCATTGAATTTGGCTTACAGCGTAATCACTTAGGATCATGCATTCTACGGTTTACTGATACATTTAAGAAAAACTTACCTTGACGTACGCTTTTGTGCCTGAACGATCCCCAACACTTATTTTTGTAGATATTCATTAAAAGATCTTTCTCTAATACATTCTTATAGAAGGGATGTTTGATGTCAAACGCTGGAGCACTTCCATATGTAAAAATGCATCTAGAAAGAAAGGAGAGATAGTTGGGAATTTTTTTAAAGATACGTCGATTAGTATTAATTATAAAAGTCTATAATAAAAATTTCTGTGATCAGAAGATTTGTGAAGTACCTGCCCCGCAGGACGTAAATAAGATAAAGGCAGATAGCAATGAGCGCACATGTCAGTGTAGTATAGTGGATAGCACTCGGAGCTCCGAAGCCGAGAGTTGTTGGTTCGAATCCCGCCCCTGGCATGAAAACGATTAAGAAATTTATTTTGTCGTAGGTTGTAACTGGCGTATAAATACATTCGTTTTTTGACATGATTTTAGGGAAGAGGAAAGAATAGTACCGTCACAACAAACACCAGATTCTGTATTCGAATGTCGACTTTGAATCACACGCACAATCAAACCTTACGCGCGGACAATCAAAAAAGTGCCGTCACCTATTTAGCTGAACCAATAAAAGAATTCTGCATATTTTGGTTCCATTTTCCCCAAATAACAAAGCATGAGACAGATGCGTTTTATCGACAATACTTTTAATCAGCATATTGAGTTTGCACATTCAATGTTATATTTTAGGAATTTTATAGATTCATTTGTCCGAATTTCCTGAGAAAACTCTCAGGAAATTAGGGGTATGCGAAAGTCTCCTCCATTTTAAGGAGAGAGGAGACATGAACAATCAGGAAGCCGCGGTTGGCCGAGTGGACAACGTTCGTGACTGCCACGGGAAGGGCCTCAGGTTCGATCCCAGCAGGTGCGAACACTCGATCCACTAAATACCCGCCGTGCGTCGGATGGGCACGTTAAGCCGTCGGACCCCGGGTACTGGCCCTCCGGTAATAAATAAGGGCGTCTTGCTCCCCCTTTCTACTTCGCTTCCGTGTCACTTTTCTATCGGGCGCCCTAGCCCAAATCTCCTAGTTTCCTATTTCTAAGGGTTGTTTAAAACCTAGGGTCAGACACTCCCTTCCTAAAATCATCTACATATGATCAACAATCAGGAAACCAGTGCACAATGAAATATTGGCCGTTAGCATCAATGACTTTCGCCATTTTTCAGGTAACAAATGAATACCCCTGTGATAGAAGGACTCGGGTTTTGAGCTGAAGAACGCAGTGACGAAATTTTCCACCTCTGGAACTGTGGTGAACCGCTGTTAGGCTAGGTCATGTCGCATAGAGCGAAACAGATGAAAGTTTGAGGATGAAATATCCGGGGAGTAAGCTGGGGGCGGTAAAACCTCCCAGTGTAACTGTTCAAGGGTTGATTTCGTGGTGGCACCGACATGTGGTCTGGCATTATCGTGTAACAGGATGATTAGGCGGCGTCCTTTACCTGTTCATGGGCGATTTTGCTCGATTGCGGGGTTCAGTTTCATCAACTGATCGCTATATGGTTGTACAGTGATTGTTTCACCCGGCTCAACAATTCGAAGTACAGCACTCCATTCATATCTCACCACACACACAACAGCACATTTCCCCCGCGGATATCCTGTTTTGCAGTGGATGCCGATGGCTGGCTTGGGTCGATCCAGGATCGCTGGCGTACGGTGTTGTCGCAATAGACCCACGTTTTAATTCCCGGTAACAACCTGCCACAAGAAATTCTTCCCTTGAAACCTCTTCAGCGACGACATGCAGATGCCCAATCGTTTTGATCAATCTTACGCTCCGTTAAAGCATGTGGAATCCACTTACCAATCTTCTGCATTTCCCAAAGGACTGTAGACGCCGTACCACCATCGATTGAGCTACTTTCAAACGTTTCACCAGTTGCATGGTCGATCGTGTAGCATCCTCTTGCAACAGCGATTCTAGCTCCTCGTCTGCATGTTCCTGCGGTCTACCTGCACGTGGCTTATCTTCCAAGGTTAGATCACCTTTCTTAAACCTGACAAACCATTCTCGACACGTCAGCTCACCCATAACCGTTTCGACATATGCCTGATATATTGAACCGTATGCTTCACTTGCACGTTTCCCTAAATTAAACATGAATAACAAACAGTGACGGAAATGAACTTTATCGACCGCCATGCTTGGCTTCATGAACGAACTGACAGCACGGGCCGCCAGCCGGTTAGATCCTTACAACGTCCGCAAACGGGGACGGCGGAAACTTTTGGATACTCCTAATAGATACTACATCGTAATATTCCTATTAAGCATATGGAAAATAACATTCACATAAAGAATAATTACCAAGGTGAGTCAAAAGTTCTTCCCCTTTTCAGCTACACATTACGTTTCTTCCCATTTTGAGCTACACATAAAGGTTCTCCTCGTTTTGAGCTACTCATAATGGTTCTTTCTGTTTTGAGCTACACATAATGGTTCTCACTGTTTTGAGCTACTCATAATGTTTTTTTCCGTTTTGAGATACATATAATGGTTCTTCCCGTTTTGAGCTACACATAATACTTCATACTATTTTGAGCTACAAATAATGGTTCATCCTGTTGTGAGATACATATAATGATTCGCCTTGTTTTGAACTACACATCATGGTTCACCCCGTTTTGAGCTACACATCTTAGTTCACCCTGTTTTGAGCTACACCACATGATGCACCCCGTTTTGAGCTACTCATAATGATTCTTTCCGTTTTGAGCTACACAATATAATTCTTCCTGTTTTGAGCTACAGATAATGGTTCACCACGTTTTGAGCTGCTCATAATGGTTCACCACGTTTTGAGCTGCTTATAATGGTTCTTCCTAACACATATTGGCTATTCCTGTTTTGAACTAACATAATAGCTCTTCCCGTTTCGAGCTACATGTAATGGTTCTTCCCGTTTCGAGCTACCCATAATGGTTTACCTCGTTTTGAGCTGCTCATAATGGTTCTTCCCGTTTTGCACTAAACATAATCGTTCTTCCCGTTTCGAGTTACACATTATGATGGGCCTCCATTCCTGTGCGAAACGCGCACCAGCATCGACTGGGTACCGCGATGACGTGGAACACGCGATGTTAATGACGTGCATTTGGCACAAAGGAACATTGTGTTTTCAGGTGAGTATAGGAAGAAGGTCGATAAACGTGCTGTTCGGGTGTTCCTATGTCATTAGTAAAAGACAAGGGTTAACAGCGACAGCAGCAACGACAGAAATTTTTACAGTTAAGACGAGGAAATAGCGGACAGTAGCATCGCAACCAAATGATGGGGACACCACTCTCAAAGACGAGCCGAGATCAAGACGTCACGCGACTACAGACACGAACACCCTGGTCGAAGTTGGGACAGAGAATTCCGGTAGAGATGAGCACGAGCTCCTTTTTTAAGGCTCGGGTTTAAACATTTGTGCAAATTTTCCCTATGTGAATAAAGAAAAAGTAAAGCATATAGTTTTACTCCTATTTCATTTTTCGTCATTAGATATGAATGTCGGTGCTTCCCGTTAATGTTCACTCGCCCCCCTCCCCCAAAGAGAGAGAGAGAGTAAGAATTATTATTATTATATGCATCATATTCTGCTAACAACATACCCTTCATTTTGCTTCCCAAGTGTATCAATTTAATCCGTTTACTTCGGCTCTTCTTCATGTTTTCAGCAAATGACCAAAAATTCCCATTTTTTACGCTTTCCAACCGTAGGTTGAAGAAGCGTATATGCTCCAGCTTTGTCTCTTCCGTGTCTCCGTCTGTCTGCACGATACCTCGCGTAAAAATGGTTCGATTTCGATGAAATTTTAGTATGTGGTAGGGGACCACCTGGGGATGAACCCTACTAAAAATGGACGAAATGGGGTCAAAGGTCACGACATAGTATCGGGATCCATTTCATTGCCCTTATCTCATACTATTAAAGGAGCAATTCTTGTATGTATGTAAATTTTATTTTGAAAACGGCTCTAAGGATTTTGATGAAAGTCGTTAACCTACCGTTTTCTGGTACTCGATAGAAATCGATTTAGCTTGATCTCGACTTTAAGAAAATTCGTTTAGTGTGTTAAATAACCACCCCGAATTACCACGTTTTTAGTGTCATGGCATCGTCCCATTAATGTTATCCATGCGTAGAAATCTTATGACGTCCCAATCTCGCGATAGAGATATTGGCGCGCGGTCACGCAATCTGTCTCATTACGTCACGCGTTTTGTGGGGATCCTATTAAAGTTTTATGACGTCACACTCTTGCGAGCAGATGGTCGCGATTCCCATCTGCCTCATTACGTCACGCGTTGTGTGCGTATGTCCGTCCGCACGGGTGCGGCAAAACCTTCCAGTGTAACTGTTCAAGGAAAGGAACCCTATTGAAAGTGAACGAAATGGGGTCAAAGGAGGAGCGGAAACCATTGCACTGCCCTTATGCGTTATTCCTAACGTAAAAAAGGTTCGATTGTGATGAAATTTTAGTATGTGATAGGGGACCACCTGGGGACAAACCCTATTGAAAATGGGCGAAATGGGGTCAAAGGTCAGGGCACAGGATCGGAATCACTTCCATCGCCATTATGCGTCATAACTTACGTAAAAATGCTTCGATTTGGATGAAATGTTAGTATATTATAGGGGCCTGCCTGGGGAAGAATCCTATTGAAAAATGGGCGAAATGGCGGTCAAAGGTTAGGACATAGGAGCGGGATCTATTCCATAGCCCTTATGCATCATAACTTACGTAAAAATGCTTCGATTGCAACAAACGGTTATCATGTTGCGTTGCTCACGGTGGTCGTTAAACCTCCAACCAAAAAAAAAAAAAATCATATTGTAGCTAGCAGAACTTTAAATTGCAGTTGCCAAAAGCTTTGTACTATCAATTTTCACCGTATCTAAGAATAATAACAACGGCCGTTCCATAAAACCTGAGAGTGAAATCACACAAAATGAAGAAGTATAGGTACAGTGAAATATATGTTATTCTTTCTCAAAGTATCTTCCCTCGGATGATATACAACGGTCCCATCGTTCAGTCCACTTTTCGAAGCATGTGGCGAAGGTATTTTGAGGAAACTGTTTCAGCGACCCCTGTACTTTTGAATGACGTCAGCGTCTGTGTTGAATGTTGCGCCACGGAACTTCTCCTTCATTGTCGGAAACAACCAGAAATCGCACGGGGGCGAGGTCAGGACTGTAGGCAGGCATGATTTCAATACTGCATTTCGTAAGAAACTGTTGAACACAAGAAGCCACATGTGGGAGGGCGTTTCCATGGTGTTGGTTCCCCTTGCCCACCAGTTCCGGTCGCTTAATCGATATGTGAAGTCACAGACGCTTCAAGAATGAAAAGTAATACATTGACAGTAATTTGTGTGGGAACAGTGTACTGGTAGACAACACTTTTATGCTCAAAGAACATTATCATCATCACCTTTCCAGCTGATTTGGTTTGGAGGACTTTTTTTTTGGAGAAGACGAACCTGTATGCTTCCAGACACTCGTTGCGCAGGTCAAAATAGTGGACCCATGTTTCATCGGCAGTTATTACTGTGTTTTGAAAGTTTGGATCCTTTGCAATCATTTGTTTCCGCTCATGACACAACTGAACTCTGACTAACAATCGTTCTCTCGTCAGGTGATGAGGTACCCATCTGGAACACACACGACGCAGCAGTAATTTGTCACGTAGAATGCGGAATGCCGACGTCATTTCGCATTCTTCGACGAATGACGTGTGCCATTCATTGATCGTCTTGCAGGATCGCCCAAACAGTACGCTCCGTAACAATACTTTCATGTCGACCAGGCCTAGCAGCGGGTTCTGCCGACAAACGCTCTATTTTGAAATCATGGTGCCATATAAAAATCGATGACTCACCCAAAGATTTATCTCTGTACGCATTTTCCATTACATCAACTGTTTCTGGAGCCGTTTTACCTAAATGATAGCAAAATTTTATCGCACAACGCATTTCACTTCTTGACTCTGAATCACTAACCTCCATAGCTGTATAGCGAAATGCAGACGTACCTTAAACAACTGCGCAATAACAAAATCAGAATCGTCTGCCACGGAAAATAACTGCTGCCATAGATACTTCCTTAGTTCAGTTAGTCGTCTGCAAGCTTATTTTCCCCTTTCGCAATGTTGCTAACTCAAAAATAAATTACCTTCAGTTTTTGTGGAACGGTCTTCGTACATAGTTGTTTCTTAAAACACTCACAGCCGTTTTCGAGTTACGAAATGCATGTAAAACACGCAATAAACAATAATTAAGAATTTTAGGCAAAGAACAAAAGAGAGCCTAAGCATTCAATTGTGCGTTTCCCATTGCATTACGTAATTCGGTTAGCAGTGTTAAATAAAATTAATTAAAAAAGTGAGAGAGAAAATTAACTTGAGTCCGAGCCCTGGTTTTAGTCAAAGGTTTGATATAAGAGTCCGCCCGGGTCCGTTTGCGGGATTTTTGTAACATCCCGGGACCATCTCTAAATTCCGGTACTAGTACACGACAACTGGGTGCTGATATGGGGTTTAATGGTGTTCGTGAACTACCTACAGTTTTTTTTATTGAAGGTTTAACGACCACCGTGAGCGAATCGATAGACTATAAGCATAGAGCGAATCGATAGGCTATAAGCATATCAAAACCCGAGTCCTTCTACCCGGACCCAACACGGACAAATGGCCGGAAGCCATCGCTTAAACCACTACACCACCGTGCGACCCACAGTTGGGAGACGTATAATTGATAACGAAAATAACTATTGATAATTGACCTCAAATATCGGAACTATTGCTTTGTTATTACAGGAATTGTAATTAATTGAAGATGTCCACCTACTTTCGGAACAACCTATTAATACCTGATTTTTCGAATATCCAATTTTTCGGTAGAGGAAATTGAATTAGAATTGCAAATGATATTTGCTACCCAACAAAATGATCTAGATTTTTTTTTCTGTGTAAGACCTATTCAAACGTGAACAGAAATCACTAACTTTTGTTTTGTTTGGGGGTCGGGGGGGGGGGGGTTGACGACCACCTTGTGCAACTAGATGGGCTGTAATCAGTCACCTGCCCAGAGATTCGCCGTACTTGTGAGCCATTTTGTAGTTAAAAGAAATAACAATAGCGAGTCGTATTTGATGAGCCATTTTGCAGTTAAAGGAGGTACCAATACGTGAGTCGTATTTGATGAGCCATTTTGCAGTTAAAGGAGGTAACAATATGCGAGTCGTATTTGCCATTTTGCAGTATCAGGAGGTAACAATATGTGAGTCGTATTTGATGAGCCATTTTACAGTTAAAAGAGGTAACAATATGCGAGTCGTATTTGATGAGCCGTATCGCAATTAAAGAAGGTACCAATATGGGAGTCGTATTTGATGAGCCATTTTGCAGTTAAAGGAGGTAACAATATGCGAGTCGTATTTGATAAGCCATATGTCAGTTAAAGAAGGTACCAATATGAGAGTCGTATTTGTCCTTGTCACTATGTTTGTGCTCCTGAAAGCCCAAAAAGCACATGTGGGCGAGTAATCTGAGGCTTTAGATCTGAAATTCCCCTAAAATCAGTGGCCCTAAAGTAGGGACGAGCGACTGCTTCTAGCCCTGAGAGTTGCTCATGGTGATCATTATACTATCCCACTGCCCTCCAGAAAATAAAAATGAAATAAAATAAAATAAAAATCTGGCTTTAAAAATACTTCTTGTACTCGATGGATCAAATCATAACCAATATTTTCCATTACTTTTGAAGTTATTCAGTGTAAACGTTTTTCATAGGAGGATAAAATTCTAATTTATCTTGTGGCCTCCAACCAAGTGTAGGCACATAAACGTCATTTACGCGATGTACATACAAAATACGTGGTAACGTGCGTCACCACGTGACCATTTTTGGCAATTCTTTAAGACAGCTGCTCGTCAGTGATTGTCGGTAGTGTTGATCACAATGGGAAAAACAAAGGATCTTTCAAAGTTCAATTAAGGTCTATTATGGGTGCCAGTCTGGCTGGAACCACAATTTGGAAAACTGACTGGCTTCTGAAATGGTGATATATCTCGGATCTTTAATCCGTGGAAAAATAACTCACATTGCTTGTACAAGAGCCACAATTGCTGCGCAACGGCAAGCTGTCAGGAACGATATCGCTGTCGTCTCAGATGGCTTCTACGGAGAAACAGGACCTGCTATGCAGTAATGGACCGAAGCATTCAATGGACGGTGTTTCCGATCCACATCCATCCGCACAGAATTGAAGAGGATAGGTATTGTCAATCGAATGCCTATACGGGAACTACTGATTTCTTCGAAGAACCGGAACGTTTGTCTACAGTGGTGTTAGTGACACCGTCAAAGGACACTGGGAGACTGGAAAAAGTCACGTAGTCCGACGAGTCGCGGTACACCTTGTTATGCACCAACGGTAGGCAGAGAATTTGGCGTGAGCCCCATGACGTAATGGATCCAGCTTGCCTTGTAAACACAACTCAAGGTTCTGGAGATGGTGTCACGGTGTTGTGTCATTCTGTTGGTACGGAACGGGTCCCCTGATATTTCTGGAAGATCGAGTGTTCTCCAAGGATTATCTGAATATTGTTGCCTATCAAGTCCATCCAGCAATGCTGACTTTTTATCTATCAGGGGACTGCTATTTCTGGAAGATCGGGTCTTCTCCAAGGATTATCTGTATATTGTTGCCGATCAAGTCCATCCAGCAATGCTGACTTTTATACATCAGGGGACAGCTGTTTCTGGAAGATCGGGTGTTCTCCAAAGATTTTCTAAATATTATTACCGATCAAGTCCATCCAGCAATGCTGACTTTCTATCAATCAGGCTACGGCTGTTTCTGGAAGACCAGGTGTTTTCCTAGGATTATCTGAATATTGTTGCCGATCAAGTCCATCCAGCAATGCTGACTTTTTGGTCATCAGGGGGACAACTGTTTCTGGAAGATCGGGTGTTCTGCAAGGATTATCTAAATATTATTGCCGATCAAGTCCATCCAGCAATGCTGACTTTCTATCAATCAGGCGACGGCTGTTTCTGGAAGATCAGGTGTTTTCCGAGGATTATCTGAATATTGTTGCCGATCAAGTCGATCCTGCAATGCTGACTTTTTATCAATCAGGCGACGGCTGTTTCTGGAAGATCAGGTGTTCTCCGAGGATTATCTGAATATTGTTGCCAATCAAGTCCATCCAGCAATGCTGACTTTTTTATCAATCAGGCGACGGCTGTTTTTGGAAGATCAGGTGTTCTCCGAGGATTATCTGAATATTGTTGCCGATCAAGTCCATCCAGCAATGCTGATTTTTTGATCATCAGGGGGACAACTGTTTCTGGAAGATCGGGTGTTCTCGAAGGATTTTCTAAGTATTATTGCCGATCAAGTCCATCTAGCAATGCTGACTTTCTATCAATCAGGCGACGGCTGTTTCTGGAAGATCAGGTATTTTCCGAGGATTATCTGAATATTGTTGCCGATCAAGTCCATCCTGCAATGCTGACTTTTTATCAATCAGGCGACGGCTGTTTCTGGAAGATCAGGTGTTCTCCGAGGATTATCTGAATATTGTTGCCAATCAAGTCCATCCAGCAATGCTGACTTTTTATCCATCAGGGGGACGGCTGTTTCTGGAAGATCGGGTGTTCTCCAAGGACTATCTGAATATTGTTGCCGATCAAGCCCATCCAGCAATGCTGACTTTTTATTTATCAGGGGACGGCTCTTACATGGACGATAATGTTACTGTCCATCGCGCATGATGTTTTCAGCAGTGGTTCAGCGAGCATGACAACGACTTCCTCCGCCTTCCATGGTTACTACATATCCCGGATCTGAATCCATTGAGAATCTATAGGACATGTTCGAAAAACAGATCCGGGAGCCAAGCCCTCTATATGAGCCAGTTAGAGGACTGTCTGATGAACGCTTGGTATGCTGCAAACGTGGATTCACTCCAACACCTTGTGGAATATATGCCAATCGCATACGTGCTGTAATTCGGGCTAAAGAAGGTCCAAACCGGTATTGAATAAATATTTCTAATTCAGTCGCCGGTATGTGTATGTATTTGACAAAAGATGTGCACATTATACTCAAGAATGAGATGTCATTCTACCTGTTTTGTAACTGTTTTCGAGTTTATGTCCTGAGATTTGCTTATTTGGAAGCTTAAAGACTACCGTGAGCAATGTAATAGGATATAAGCCATCCTCCTCCCCTGATTTAAGGCTATTGGTTCCAGAGAAGATATTGCGAGAGAGAGAGAGAGAAAGAGAGAGAGAGAGAGAGAGAGAGCGAGAGAGAGAGAGAGAGAGAGAGAGAGAGAGCCAGTTCCATCGGAAAAGTTACAAAATATGCCTCATCTAGGACATAAAATCATGGTCCTATTTCGAAAGAATAATTTGAATGCTCATACCACTAAACCGCGGAGCGTCGCGTGAGATTTGGACATATCAAGTAATGGTCTGTAATCCATTTAGTGAAAATATACACTGTAAGTCGTTCAAAATAGGAAACATACGCACCTTATTTTGTCTCCTCCTGGCTCTTGTTTCAAGCAGTTGACCATACCAACCACGCCATTTGACGGGCTGTCTTGAGCTATTAACCACACAACGCCAGTGCTATCCCTTTCTTGAACTAGCGCCATGCTTTCTTTCAGTTTACTAACCCATTGGTTGCACTGGCCGTCCATAACTCGAACAACATGATTCTGGGATTCCTGTATCTCTTTGCGGATTTTGCGCAGTAAATATATGCATAGTCCATGCGGAGTCTTCTTTTTGGAGACAATCACTAGATTTTCGTCCGAAAATTCCTTTTCGATTTCCTCTTCCGAGCATAGAAGGAGAGGCTTTTTCGACAAGGTGGAGACAAATACTTCGGGTATAGTGAGCTCCTGTTTATGTATGGCAAGAATGAATCCCTTTTCTTTTGCTAAAGCTTTGACTTTATGAATTTGAGCTTTAGTCGTTTCCTTGTTCTTGAGCAAGAAAGTGGTCAACACTACATCGCCCGTATTTTTTAAGGATGAGGGGATGTCGTTGTTGCTGCCTGCTTGTTCTACCATGATGTTTGTGCCAATCATTTCCCGAGAGTCAACTGATGCCGTTTGAGGTTGAATTAATGTACAACTGGTTTTTACATGGCCAAAATACTTCAAGATTTTCTGCACAGCGGGAAGTGCTGCTGGTGTGTTATCACACCACTCGATAAAACCGATTTTTCCAAACGAGTTCTCGACCACTATATCGAGCAATGACCTCATTGGCATCTCTTCAAAAATCACTTCGAACAGCAAGTCTTTGCCCATAACGGCAGAGAAGCTGTCACAGGCTGATGCAATTTTAGACGTGGATCTTTGAGATCGCGATAGCTCCAGAATATTGTGTACTGTACCCAGTAAAGCGTAGTTTTCTTCTGAGCTTCCTAAGTATTTCTCAACGTCAACGTCATGAAGTTTAGTGCTGTTCATAAGCTTCTCGATGTTTAAGTTCCTGTCCAATCGATCGGTAACTTTTCTGGCCAGGTGACAGCATGTCTGCAAATAATTTTCACACTTAATCATTTGTTCAGAGGTCAGGGCATTTTCTTCGTTGTATGGTACAAATCTATATTCTTCAAGAACAGGGACAACATCAGTCAACGGGCGACGAGCAGCTACTTCTAACTTGAGGTTTCGTATCTCGACTCCTGGCGTGCAGCACTTGCCTACTTTTTTGTCATATTTCACAGGGATACCTGAGAAAGACAAAGTCACATTACCACAACTGACCAAATAACATTTATTATACGTAAAGATAAATAATGGTGAAAAGATTTCATAAATATAGGAAATGTTCTGGACGCTGAAAATTGGGAATATTACATAGAGGTGAAAATCTTCCAAATACGCGGAGACAATGCAAATAGACAAAGTCATCGTTATTCCCAAGTTTTTCTGTAATTAAAACTCAGCAACCGAAAAACTGTATTTCGACACCGCTGGAATCGAAATCCAGATATCTGGATAACTAGCCGAGTGCGTTCACTTTACGCTACGGTGCCACCCATCCACGGCGCTATGCGTGTTTATCTGTCAGCATATGACTTCACAAATCCGTAGGAATGGGCTCAGCAACTGAGACGTCTCCATCTTGTGGGCTAAACGGCCCAAGCTATTAAATTACAGCTAATAAATCCAAAGGGCGAGAGAAATGATGAAAATATTCCAAATACGTGGAGACAATGTAAATAAACAAAGTCATTGCTCTTTCCACGTTTTTCTTTAATTAATATACAGCAACTACAATTTTCCGGTTGCTGTGTGTTAATTTAAGAAAAACGTAGAAAGAGCGATGACTTCGTCTCTTTGCATAGAGGTATTTTTGAGCATGATTTATACAATAAACAAAAACGCTGATGAAATTGTGCGTGTACCAGTTTTTATTCTTTAAAAGGCGTCCCGCTGAGGATATACTAGTCTGACAGATAACACAGCTTTGTGGTACACAGCCACATAGACGCTGCCCCTTTCTTCGTGCATTAATAGAATCCATGTGCAGTTTCCATGGAAACTATTGCGCAATGGCAAGTGGTGTGACTTATACACTAACGTGACTTTCTTATTTAGTTCCTGTACCTACACTGATGTCCAAAAGATAAGCATAAACAACAAAAAGTGTTAAATTAAAAAACGAAAAGGCACAACGAAATAGGCTGTTTACTATACACAGATATCTTCTCGAGGAACTAAATACGTAGTACCAATCACAAGAAAGGTGACGCCGAATTTTCGGGTGTAATGAGCACGCCTTTTGAATCCGTTCTGACGCGAATTAAATTTATTAAAGCCATTCAAAGTCAATGGAGCCGGTATGGAAAACAATAGTATCTGACCGAAGAAAGAAGTTTTTAAATATGGTTTTTAATCTCGCCGATATTACTGTACACGGAATCGTGAGCTTACGCCCTCCGGTGGCGGACTTGTGAGTTAAGAAAACATTTAATTTATGTGAAAAAAAAAATTCGCAGAGGAAACTTTTTCCAATAAAGAAAAAAATTTCAAATCCGACTCTTCGAAGCAGATATATGGACAAATATTAGATATGCATCTACGCCCCCTGGCGGGGAAACCATGCATCATTTTAGGAAGAAAGCATTCTTAAAAGGTTTTTCGATGTGAGTGGTATCGGTCCAAGAAAAAAAAAATTACTCGAGTTTTCAGGAGCTTAGATTTGGTTGCAAATACATCAGAAGCTGAACTTAACCCTTATGCCTTCTGGTGGCCAAACCATTCTTTACCAAATATTAGAAATTATATGAAAAACATCTTCCGTCGAGAGCTGTGTGCGATACAAAAGGAATTTTTCAAATCGGAGTTTTAGAAGTAGAAATATCGGGGGAAACGCAATTTACGTTTGCGCCCCTTAGCGGAAAGTCTATGAACTACTTGAAAATTTTGAAATTATATGAAAAACATGCCACACCGGAAACTATCCAATAAAGAAGTAATTTTTCAAATCGGACCATTAGAGGCAGAGATATTGACAAAAATAGGTTATACATCTACGCCCCGTGGCGGAGAAACCATGTAATATTTGAGGAAGAAAATATTCCGAAAAGGTTTATCAACCTGAGTGGCATCGGTCCACGAAAGAAATTTTTCAATCGAGATTTTAGAATCTCAGATTTTATGGCAAATTACATCAGAAGCAAAAATTAACGCTTACTACCCTGGTGGCAAAAGTATTATTTACCAAAAATTAAAAATATATGCAAAATATTTGCCATCAGGAGCTGTATTCGCTGAAGAAACAAATTTTCAAATCGAAGTTTTAGAAGAAGAGATATTGGGGAAAACGTAATTTACTTTTACGCCCCCTGGCGGAAAATCTATGCGAAACTTGAAAAAGTAACTATACCTAAAATGCTTTTAGACATAAATGGAATCGAAAGATAAAATAATTTTTTCAATCGGATGCTTAGAAGCAAATGTATGGAATAAAATGTATTTTGAATTTGACATCATCTGCGTTTACTCCCTCTAGCTGCGAAATTGTACATGGTACAAAAAAATGAAATCAAGAATCATCATTTGCATATTTAAAACTTTACAATACAAAAATAATTTTTCAAATCGGATTAATAGTTGAAGAGATGTGGTGTTCATAGTCGGACTGAAGGACGGACAGACAAACCGATAACATAAGCCCGAACTTATTTTACAAGACGTGCTAATGATGAACCAAGAAAACGCACCAATAGTCCGAAAGTGGTCAAAATAGCAGGTATCTTCCGGAGACGTTTCTGATTTTTGTACAACGGTCAATTAAAGCGGATGATGACTTCTTAACAGCGATACAAGTGCTCCACTGATGTTTCATGCTGTTGACAAGGGAAACAAGAAGACTCCGTAGCAGCAAATCTCACTCTTGAACAAGAGGACATCGGTGTTCCTTGAGAGCTCTGACAGCAGGTTGCCAAGCTGCAATGCGTCTCCCCAATGCATCCCACGCATGCTCTATTGGGTTGCCAACCTGCAATGCATCTCCCCAATGCACCCCACACATGCTCTATTGGGTTGAGATCTGGGAAATGCGCTGGCATGGCATATAGTGAATATATTAACTTTCCAGGTAACAGTCGGCAATAGCAGCTCTATGCGATCTCGCGTTATCGTTCATGAAGATGAATTCTGGGCTAGCAGCTCCCCGAAAAAAATCACGTAGGGATCAAGGATTTGTCTCTGTATATTCGACCTGTTATAGTTCCACCACAATAACACATGGAGCTGTGTGCGCCAGTTGGACATAATGCCACTACAGACTAGCGCATCACCAGCTCTGTATTACTCGGATGTCTGTGGGGGCAATAACGGGATTCAGGTTCTTTCCAGATAAGAACACGAAACCTGTCACAAGCCGCCCCGGTGGCGCAGTGGTCTAAGCGATGGCCTCTGATCATTCGTCCGAACGGGGTCTGGGTTCGAATCCCGGTGAGGCATGGATGTTGTGTTTGTCTTACGGCACTGGCTCTCTCCCTTCCCTGGAACCAGTGACCCTAAATTAGGGACGGGCGACTGCTTATAGCCCATTGAGTTGCTCACGGTGGTCGTTAAACCTCCAATCAAAAAAAAAAAAAAAAAAAAAAAAAAAGCTGTCACTGTCGAGACTGAACCTCGATTCATAGAAGAGGGCATTGGCCCATTGCTTTTCGTTCCAGTCTCGATGTTATCTGCACCACAGCACCCTAGCATTTCTTGCTGACGGAGTGAGTGGGATGCAAACTGCAGGTCTCGCATATATTCCTTGTCCATTAAGTCATAAAGAGGACATTGACCAGTTGATTTTCGTCCCAGTCTCGATGATTTACACTCCGTCAGCAAAAATTGCCAGGGTGCTGTAGTCTGCACCACAGCACCCTGGCTTATTTTGCTGATGGAGTGAGTGTGATGCAAACAGCAGGTCTTCCCGCATATAGTTTTTGTCCATTGAGCTATAAAGATGACATTGGCCCATTGATTTTCGTCCCAGTCTCGATTCTGTCTGCACCACAGCATCCTGGCATTTCTTGCTGATGGAGTGAATGGAATGCAAACTGCAGGTCTTCTCGCGTATGGTCCTTGTCCATTGACCCATAAATAGGACATTGGCCCATTGATTTTCGTCCCAGTCTTGATACTGTCTGCACCACAGCACCCTGGCATTTCTTGCTGGTGGAGTAAGTGGAATGAAAACTGCAGGTCTTCTCGCGTATAGTCCTTATACATTGACCCATAAAGAGGTTATTGGCTCATTGATTTTCGTCCCAGTCTCGATGCTGTCTGCACCACAGCATCCTGGCATTTTTTGCTGATGGAGTGAGTGGAATGTAAACTGCAGGTCTTCTCGCGTATAGTCCTTGTCCATTGACCCATAAAGAGGACATTGGCCAATTAAGTTTCGTCCCAGTCTCGATGCTGTCTGCACCACAGCACCCTAGCATTTCTTGCTGATGGAGTAAATGGAATGCAAACTGCAGGTTTTCTCGCGTATAGTTTTTGTCCATTGACCCATAAAGAGGACATTGGCCCATTTGTTTTCTTCCCTCTCTCTATTCTGTCTGTACCACAGCACGCACCCTGGAATTTCTTGCTGATGGAGTATGCAAACTGCAGGTCGTCCCGTTTATAGTTCTTGTCCATTGAGCCATAAAGAGGTCGTTGGCCCATTGATTTTAGTCCCAGTCTCGATTCTGTTTGTACCACAGCACCCTGGCATTTTTTGCTGATGGAGTGAGTGTGATGCAAACTGCAGGTCTTCTCGCGTATAGTCCTTGTCCATTGACCCATAAAGAGGACATTTGCTCATTGATTTTCGTCCAAGTCTCGATGCTGTCTGCACCACAGCACCCTGACATTTCTTGCTGACGGAGTGAGTGGGATGCAAACTGCAAGTCTCCTCGCGTATAGTCCTTGCCCATTTCAGCCATAAAGCTTCTATTCTTCCCACTACGCATGCCTTGTACGGTACCTCAGTCAATCCGTGATTCACGGTCCGTGCCTATGCGGGGATCTCCATAGCTGTTTTTACCCTTCCTCGAGTGCCATCCGCTATCGATTATGGGGTTGCTATGGCTTGCCGACAAATGCGGCGATCGTGGCGTTTGGACGCCCACCTTCATGCAGCTGTCCCACTACGAGGGAGCATGCTACTTTTCTCCACCCACTCTTGTCGCATTCGGCCGAGAGTTGTTGCATCCCGACGCATTTCCGTCGCGATGTGATACAGGGACCGAACTGCCGTTGCCTTATGGTGATACCTCTGGTGAAGATGCCCATGTGATGATAATATTGTTAGAAATTATTATTAGAAATATGACTGTCAGAGTTCTTTGAACCAGACGCCTCAGAGAACATTTAACAGAATTGCAGGTGGCGCTGCTCGAAACGTTTTTCAGTTGTTTACTCTAGCGAGCGTTGCCTGAGAAGAAGATCCCCTTCTGCTGCTCACGTCGGTTAGTAATCTAAGTGGTTGATCTTTGACTGAACAACAACAATGTCGGTGATATGTAGAGGGTGTGCGTGTTGGAAGAGTGAGTTATTACCTTTTTGTGGAGATGTACAATAAATATTAGTGTGTTGTCTTTGAAGCATTTATGTGTGTGGAAACCCCTTTTTTCGCTGTGTGATTACTAAGGATAGATCTTCCTGCAGCTGGTAAGTGGCTTATTGCGTTACTTAAAGGAATTATAGATTTTATTTATTTGGAAATATTTAACAATCTTGATTATGAGACTGAAATCTCACTGCTGTCAGGAAGATTAAAAGCAAAGTTCGTCAAATTCATCAAGCATTAGAGTCGAGTGGATTGAAGGCGTATTTGTCACTGCGTAGTTCCTCAGTCGAAAATCGAAAGCGGAACAAAATGACGTCATTCATAGGAAGCGGCATGTACAGCATAACAAAGTTAGATCATTTTAATTATCAAATTTGGAAAGTAAGAATGGAAATGATTCTTATTAAAGACAATTTATGGAAGGTTGTTTCAGAGCCAATTCCACAAGAAAAGAGTGATGCATGGTTGAGAAATGACGAACTGGCTAAAGCTACAATAACACTTTGCGTGTCTGATGATCAAATTATTCACGTACGCGATAAGAGAACAAGTTCTGAAATGTGGAATGCTTTGAAAATGGTTTACGAAAGAGAAAGTTTGAGTAGTAAATTGTATTTGCTTAGAAAACTGTATAGTTTACGTTTTCAAGAAAATGGATCAACTATGCAAGAGCATGTAAATAGAATGCTGGAAATAGTTCACAAGCTTAAAGCACAGGGAGAGGAATTCAAAGACACACATTTGGGGGTTATCTTGCTAAATAGTTTACCAAGTACCTATGAAAACTTAGTTACTGCATTAGAAGCAAGACAGGAAGAAGATTTAACACTTGAGTTTATCAAATGTAAAGTGATAGATGAATCTAATAGAAGGAAAAGAAAACTCACAGGCTCACACCGATCACACAACTGTTTTAAAAACAAGTTATAAAAAGAAAAATTACAGCTCCAAACAAGAAAGATTTTGCACTTTTTGTAAAAGAAAGAATCATGTCAAAGATGACTGTTGGCATTACAAAAGGAATCAAAATAAAGGTAACACTGGTAAGTTTCACAAAATAACCCACATACAGAGTCTCACAGTAATATTGCAGTGAAGACAAGAAAAACAAAATTAGATTGTGAACAAAATGGCATAAAAAGAGAAAATGAAAATTTCTCATTAGAAACGAAGTCAAAACCCAACAAAATATCCAAAGGTTGGTCAATTGATTCCGGTGCAACGTGTCACATGACAAATGATGCAACACTGTTTAAAGAACTTTCAAAAGGTGAATCAGAGCTGATCACTACTGCCGACGGTTCTCAGATAAAGTCAGAAGGCTGACTGGAAATCAACATCTGGATTTGTTTTCATGCTTGGAAAGAGTGCCATATGTTGGACCAGCCATAAGCAGTCAACAACAGCCTTATCGACAACCGAAGCAGAGTTCATCGCCACTGCAGAAGCAAGCAAAGAACTATTGTGGTTGCGAGAGTTACTCAAGGATTTTGATTGAGAACAGACTGGAACCACTACAATATTTCAGGATAACAAATCAACTATACATCTTATAGAAAATCAAAAGATCAATTCCAGATCTAAACACGTTATGGTGCGGTATCAGTTTGTGAAAGAATTGAGTGGAACTATTCTTCAGTTAAACTACTGTAATACTTCTCAAATGGTTGCGGACATTTTCACCAAGCCGTTGGCTGGACCCCAGTTTGAAAAACTTAGACTGACACTAGGCATGATAAAATGAACTCCTCCAGCCAAGTGGGAGACTGTTAGAAATTATTATTAGAATTATGACTGTCAGAGTTCTTTGAACCAGACGCCTCAGAGAACATTTAACAGAATTGCAGGTGGCGCTGCTCGAAACGTTTTTCAGTTGTTTACTCTAGCGAGCGTTGCCTGAGAAGAAGATCCCCTTCTGCTGCTCACGTCGGTTAGTAATCTAAGTGGTTAATCTTTGACTGAACAACAACAATGTCGGTGATATGTAGAGGGTGTGCGTGTTGGAAGAGTGAGTTATTACCTTTTTGTGGAGATGTACAATAAATATTAGTGTGTTGTCTTTGAAGCATTTATGTGTGTGGAAACCCCTTTTTTCGCTGTGTGATTACTAAGGATAGATCTTCCTGCAGCTGGTAAGTGGCTTACTGCGTTACTTAAAGGAATTATAGATTTTAATTGTTTAGAAATATTTAACAAATATTACCAATGGCGTCGCCCAGGCATCCTTCCTTGTTACACGTGCTTTTGTCACCGAATGTGTAACGAATGATTCTCTCTCTAATTTTACAATATTTCGAGGTATTTTCAATAAACGGCAGTTTCATATAATTCATAAATTTATTTTTTCAACGTAACGATTGTTTTTTCGTACCTTAAAGGAACTTCACTCAATTTCAACGAGTGTACCAATTTAAAGGCGCTTTCGAAAGTTTTGTGCTGTCCTTGTCTTGAAAGGCGATTGTTGAATTAATATATTTACCCGTCCATGTCACATTCTGTAACATTTTTAACGTTGTATCATTCCTTTCCGCTGTCCGAAGCTACATTTGTTTTAATGAGAAAATATATTTTACTTTACTTCTCGTTATTTTTAGAAGCGAATTCTTCCAATCTTGTGTATTTAACCCATGGATAAGTACATTATATCCACAGAGCGTTGCTTTTTTTTTTTTTCAAATAATTGATAAATTTTGTACGCGTATAATTCTTCTTCTCCCCCCCCCCAAACATAACGTTTTTTTAATGTATTTCCAGGACTTTTGTTTCAAGCGGTTTAGTGTATGTTCAAACTAAAGATTACACAGAAATTATTTCGTGTTATTCATGGGAATGGAGTGGGTGTATTTCATGGCTTAATCTGATATCTTCGTCGACATGGCATTTCATTATAGGAAATTAATTCGCCTCTCTAAATATGGTATTTTTTTCTTAACATCAACTAAAATAACACAATGGCAATACCGTCTTCTTCAACCAACAGGCATCACAAAAGACACAGCACGTGTTGCTTCTGCGCATGCGCAGTCCCGTTGCTTCCACCTGGTGTTGGGGTTACATCGGTTGCCAGCTAAGGGCCACTAGTTGCTTGAAGGCCCGCAATTCACGGCGATGGTGCAGGACCATCAATGCCTGCCAACTGATGGAGCTGCCACCAAAGGAACGCTACCGGGCCGTGAGCGGCATATTTTAGCCAGCAGTGACCCATTACTGCCAGCTGGTGGCCAGAAGTTTCCCAACACTTGTATTTTTGTTGGGAAAATAATCCCCCTCGGCATCGATACGTAGTTGTCATCTGTCCAGCAAGGACATGATCCCGGAACGAAAAAAGTCATGTGGCTTGGACCCGAAGAAGTTGTGACGTGCCTGCTCCGCAGGACGCACGTGAGATAAAGGCAGATAACAGTGAGAGCACCTGCCAGTGTAGTATACTGGATAGCCCTCGGAGCTCCGGAGTCGAGAGTTGCAGGTTCGACTCCCACCTTTGGCATAAAAATGGAGAAATTTACTTCGTCATAAAGTCATCAACTGCACGTTGAACCTCGATGTCTGTCGTGAACTGTTTCCCGGACAGGAAATGATCCAGGCGACGAAACAGATGATAGTCTGTTGGAGACAAGTCCGGAAAATAAACAGGATGAGGCAATCCTTCATAGCTCAAGGCACTTAGTGTCAGCATCGTTCGTTGTGCGACATGAGGGCGGGCCGTTGTCCTGGAGCAGAAGAACTCCATGTCTGTTGACCAAAGCCGGTTGTTTCTGCAGCAAATTCCGGTGCATCTGGTGTAATTCAGCACAATAACGTTCTACAGTGATGGTTTGGCCTCTTGCCAAGAAACTCCGATGAGTTATCCCGGCTGTAGATCACCAGATAAGGGGCATCATCTTCTTGGTGTGCAGGGGCTGCTTAGGATACCGTCCAGCAGGCTGTGCCTTGCTTAACAATTTTGCAGATTGTTTCGGATTATCATAAAGGAACCATTTCTCGTCGCAGGTGACGATTCGATGCAATAGAGGTTCCTGTATAGCAGCGACGTGCAGACTTCCAAACGCCTAGTCTTGTAGGCAGTTGTCAACTCATGCGGCGGTCAGGGCAGCTGTTTGACCTTACCCAGCGCAGCCAGACGCCGAACAACTGTCGTGTGATGGACACCTACATCTGCCGCTATCTCACGACACATTTTTCGGGGGTCCGCTTCAACCACACGTAACAGAACATCGTCAGAAACAGCAACAAGTCGGTAACCACGTGGTTCGTTCTGCAGGTCCGTGTCTCCGCTTCGAAACTTCACAAACCGTCGCAGAATGGTTCGTTCGTTGGCTGTATTCTTTCCAAATGCTTCGTTAACGCTTCGAGTGGCAATTTCTGCAGAATGGCGTAGTTTAAATTCATAGAGGAAGATGACTCTCAAATCCGGCGCCTGCATGTTTCCCTTGCAAGCCAGGTTACGCCCAAACAAACCACGTCTGAACCTTGCTTTTCAGATCAGATCAGATCATATCATATGTAGAGGATTTTAGGAAGGGAGTGTCTGACCTCAGGTCTTAAACAACCGTTAGAAATAGGAAGCAAGGAGATTTGGGCTAGAATGCCCGATAGGAAAGTGACATGAAACCGAGGTAGAAAGGGGAGGAAGATGCCCTTATTTATTACAGGGGGAGGGGGCAGTACCCGGGGTCCGGCGGCTTAACGTGCCCATCCGACGCACGGTGGGTATTTAGTGGTTCGAACGTTCGTACCTGCCCAGGATCGAACCTGAGGTTACCTCCATGTCAGTCACGAACGCTGACCATTAGGCCACGCGCGGACCTTGTTTTTCACGCACGTGCTAGCTATTTATGGTAACTCTGTGACGTAATAGCCGCAATACTTGTGGGTGGTTTCATTCCGCTGTGGTGGGGGCCTGTCTCCACTGCTCGCTCGCGCCGGACATTTCATTCGCACCAACCCAATAGATGGCGCGACCTGTACACTAAGACTTCAGTAGATTGCTTAATTATGGTTATGTTTTAGCAAGTATTAAGTATCCCGTGCTGTAACTTAAAGTTAATTTTATCGTTGTGCAAATTTTCATCCTTGGGAATACATTCATTGCGAAGAAGATATGTAAAGAAGTTTTACCATCGGAAACGTAAGGCAGAGATTTTAGGTGGAACCACCTTTCGCCAGCATTCTGAAGCTTTAGGAAGCTGATAATTCGTTTGACGTTTTTCTTAAAAAGTGGTAGCTCGACATTGTTACCTGGTAACGCACTTCACTACACACTAACCGTTGTTTAGTGCTTCAGTAGAAGCAATTTGAGCTGCTAAAGATTTGACTGTAGCTGAATTGAAATATTATGAAATTTCTCAGCACAATGTTATACTACTATCTGTAAATTAATATATCGTATTCAAAATTCTTTTGGAGAATTCGAAGGTTTATGCACACAAATTCTTTTTTTTTTTTTGCTGTTAGAATACCTTTAAGATCCTTTTCAGCCAGGCTTGCGACAAAATCCAAGTGCACCTTAGGGTCTATCTTGATACAACGTGCTCCTGTTGGCAGCCTGAAGTCTTCGTTTCTGTAGATGATGCCAAAAAACAAAAGCAGGGAATCCAGGAAAGATATCCATTCGTCATTCCATTTTACCAATCCATCCGTTCCTTAGAACATACATAAATCATTAAAAAATCTGACATGCTTAAAAAAAATTATTTTAGGTCATTTATACGAAGATATGGGCTTGCACAAAGAAAACTGAAAAGATCTGAGAAAATTTGTAAGGTAGAAATAATCACTTTACTCTAAATTTTTGCAATAAATATTTTTTAGCACAGAGGGCTTTCGATTATCATTTTTAGGTCTTAGAACTTCCGTCTTGAAGAATTTGCTTCCCTGTTGGAAGTATCAGCTGTGCTGACACTTTCTGACACTCTCGCTGTTGTCACAGCTCGCTCTGTTTTCATAGCAGGTTGGTCGATGCAATTGGTGCTTGCGTTTCCATCTACATTGAATGGGGAAATTATTATATGCACCCACTTAACAACCTGTTTCTCCACCTTTTGCCCTCACAACAGCAGTCAGACGTCTTGGTAAAGGCTTAATGAGGTGTTGAAGACACGGAGATGGTATTGACTCCCTTCAGCTAAGGATCGCCTGTCGTCGGACATCAGAAGTTGCCCGTGAAGGTTGACAGCCTCGAACAGATCTTTCCACTTCGTGCCACAAATTCTTAGTGGAGTTGTGATCCGAAGATCCCGGCTGCCACTCGAATGCGAACTCACTGGAATCCTGCTGGAGCCAATTTGTTGCGATTTGGCAAGTGAGCGATGTGGCCTTGTTCTGTTGAATGATGTGTCGTGGTGCGGAAAGAGTGTCATCACGAACGGGTGCACATGATCGGCGAGGATGACCGCATGCCCTGTGCCGCTGACGGAGGTCTTGACGGCTACGAGGAGCCCCAAAGAAGCCCATGTAAGTGCACCCCAAAGTGGTACACCGCCTCCAAATGCCTGTGGAACCCCAACGTGGCACTCTGGGCCTGTAGCCTCGTATTGTTTACGCCACCCATCACGCACTCTCCTATTGGCGTGATAGAATTGAAAATGTGATTCGTTAGACCAGATCACGTGTTTCCAGTCCTCCACACTCCTGTTGCGATGGGCCCTTGCGAACTAGGCTGTCAAGTAGGAAATCCTAAACTAAATGTGTAGTTAAACAGCTGCCATGTTCACATAGCCGTCTAGAAGGAAAACCTAAACTAAATGAGCAGTTAAAAAGAGGTAATTTTCACGTGTTCGTCAAGTAGGAAATCCTAAACTAAGTGTGTAGTGAAACAGCGAGTATTTTCACGTGGCCGTCAAATAGGAAAATCTTAAACTAAGTGCGTAGTTAAACAGCGGACATTTTCACTTGGCCGTCAAGTAGGAAACGTTAAACTATTGTAAATGTGTAGTTAAACAGCTCCTATAATGAAATTGTGACCTTCAGCAAAAAAACTGTTGCAGAAGAGCCAAAGACGACAGGAAGCGTTGGTTTCTGTGCTGGTCGGTGAGTAAACGTGGCACCCATATCGCACGCAATTTCCAAAATCTCAGCTCCTCGTGAATGATGGAATGCACGGTCCCGTACGAAATCTCCAACGTAGTGGCAATTTCCTTGATTTTGATAATCCTATTCTCCCGTATCATGTAAACGGCAGCAACATGGTCCGGTGTGCTGGATATTGATGGTCTGCCTTCGCGGATTTAGTTCGTCAAACTTGTGCGACCGTTTTCAAATTGTTGGTACCACTTTCCAATGGCCGTGCGAGACATTCCAGTTTCTCAGCATAAATTTCACTGTGGATGTCAATGCAATTTAGGTGCTTAGCCCACAAAAATACACTTCCAATTTATAGTAAGAATCCAGTTGACGCGCCATTACGAACCGCCTCCTGCACAAGCCTTGCGTAGTTATTGAACTAACACAACTCCCGTCGGCAGCTCTGGCGTAGAGTCTACTTCGCTCCCGAGCACACACGGCCTGACTGCAATCCCACTCCAGATGGCGCTAAGTGTAACTTATTTTTTCATTCACCTGCGTAAAAAGATAAAGGTTACTAACGCCTGTTCACTCTTGCACTGGTTGTACAGTTGATCTTTGATGAGCATTTCGAATCTTATAGAATTTCTGAGGCACTCTTTCTTAGCTTTCATTTAAATCATGTCAGTTACTCTCCGAGGGCAGGTTCTACTTCTTCTACTCAACTGATGCAGTCTGCCCTGCACCCGCATCACGGGTCACATCTGGTGACCCGTAATGCGGGGACAGGGTGCACTGGAGGGGTACAGTCCACCACCAACATCGCTGCAACAAAACGACTCCTTTTCACATCAAATTTGGAAACTTTAAATAATTGACAGAAGTTTAGTATTGCCGCAGAAAATAGTTCTAACAGCCATTTCTCAGAGAAACTGAATAGATGTTTCAATCTAACTTACCTTCCATGTTGAACTCCAGGAGACCCTGAAAAGCTGGTCCATATTCATAGCCGTGTATTTTCAGCTCGTTGTACATATCCCGTCCTGGAATTACCACATCAAATTCTTCCGATGAATAATGAAACGTCTGTTCTTCAAACATAGGCTTTTTAGGAGTAAATATTTTACCAGACGCCACGATCGAACCTCCTCGACAATCTCGAAATCACCAGACATGTTAAGAATGCTCACTTCGAACGATTTGTCATCTACCGAAAGAGAATAAACAAAATCTGTTAAATAACTCAATGCGAAATAGAAATCTAAATGCGTGTTTTGACATCTCAGCTACTTACTGCATGACGAATCGGAGTAACATGCCGTGTTAAAGCCAAGTACCTACACCAACGAGCCATTCCATTATGACCACCCCAAGCCTAGAAAAATGAGCGCGCCTGGAGACTGAACGGTGGCACAGGTGAAGTTCACAGAGCAGTATATATACAACCCGAGGACCGACTTTCGGTTAGTAGAGTGTTCGGAGTCAGAATGGGAAAATCTGAAAATTTATCGTAGTTTAATAAAGGACAAATTGTGAAGGCATGGAGTCTCGGAACTACGATCACCACTTTTGATACGCGCCACAGTAGTGAGTACGTATCAAAAGTGGTGCACAGATGGCCAAACGACGAACTGTCGTCCAACCGTGCGTCGTCCGCAGCTCATTGATGCCAGAGGGGAGCGGAGACTGTCGCATATTGTTCACAGCGACCACAGGACCGCAATGCAATAAATCATCCGCAGCTACAACAGTGGTGATCAGGGGAATGTGTCACAGCACACAGTTGATCGCAGCCTTCTGCGCATGGGCATGCGTAGCCGAAGACCCAGCCGCGTCCACTGCACGTCATCGCCAACAACGCACGAAAGGGGCCCAAGATCATCGAGATTGGACCGCGGATGATTGGAAGAAAGTGGCTTTGTCTGACGAATTAAGATTCTTGATGCATCACGTAGACGGCCGGGCGCGGATACGTCGATTATCAAGGGAGGCTATAGCACTTGGATGCACTGTTGGGCGGAAACAGGCCGGCGGTGGCGGTGTTGTGCTGTGGGCAATGTTTTCTTGGGACACATTAGACCCCATGATCCCAATAGCACAATTCCTGACAGCTGTCAGGTATCTGAACATCGTTGCGGACCAAGTTCACCCATTCATAGCAACTGCGTTCTCTGCTGGTGATGGCCATTACCAGCAGGATAATGCGCCATGCTACACTGCCAGAAACATCAAGGAGTGGTTCGAGGTACATGCTGGGGACTTTCTGTTAATGCCTTGGCCTCCAAATTCACCTGACATGAACCCAATCGAACATAGCAAAAGCGTTGCAGCCTGATTCATTGGATGTATGCGAAAGAAATGCTGTGTTGCCCAACGATGCAAAAAACTCACTTTTTTGTGTAACAGTGTCTCGAATGGTTCTCACCCAAGTTGATTTTTCAAAAGAAACGCTTTGTTTTTCCACAATAGACTTTCACTTCGTTGGTTTTAGTTTCTCTTCTTTTCTGAGAAATGTTTCCATAAACAAAACTTTCATCTTCATGAAACCAACATCGAAAATGCTTCTAGCGCTTCGTTGCTACAACGGAAATGAGAAAGTACGAAGTACAGGCTTCCTCCGCTATCCGAAAGTAGAGCGCTTCTGTGAAACCTTTCGTAAAGCAAAATTGTGTAAATCGTAGAAGCAATACCATTAATTTATATGTGATAGATTTTTGAGCGTTCCCAGACTCTAAAGATAACCTGACAAATCATGACAAATAACACATAAAACCTAAAATAACACTAACACACAATCGTGGCCAAACGTCCTCCAACAGTAGACCAAAAATCAGTTTTTGATGTTTGAAGCCAAATTATACAGCGTAATGGTAAAGTCAGGGATACATGTTATACGACATTTTAAAGGCAATTTTATATTGAATTCAAATATTTTTACAGAATGTGTTTACCAGTAATAGAAGTGAAGTTAGAAGCAATAATGTTCAAGTGAGGAAACACAAATCCAGTTCTGAAAAAGCGTTCGCGTCCCTCTATTCCACTACAGATTTCTCCGACGTCCGCAAGTGAGATATAAAAGAATATAGAATCGTATACCGACTGAGAACGAGCTGCGGATGGCTTAGTGGTTAGCGAGTCAGACTATCAATGCAAGGTCCTCAGGTTTGAACCTGGGCTGATCTTTCGGAGATGGCGTGATTTACTAACAATCGCTGAATATCCGTCGTGCATCGGACGAGCACGTTAAGTGACGGCCCCCAGGCTGGACCCACTGTTTAAATGGGTATCCTTTCCTATGCCCCCCCTGAAATTATCTCACCCTCTGTGTGCAACATCATACTTGTACGGTGGCGCCATCTACTGTACTCTAATCTCACTACAAACTGTTCTGTCAAAGTCGCTAGATTTGCTCTCGTTCCTTCCGTTTCTGTGTCCTGCCCAAAAAGCGATCTTGCTGTAGGTGGCTGGGACCTAAACTCTACTCACTGTGGACGGAAGTCCTACAAGAAAATGACAAATACTGTGTGGCAACCGCAAGTCACAGCGGTCCGTGTCAGTATGCCGTCAGTATCGACTGAGAACGCCGCTGCTTGTAATCAGTTAACGGAAATTTATGAAGCATTCTTAGTGATATTTGAATTTCGGAATATCAAGAACCCGAAAATTGGTCATGCCTCTTCAAACCAGGGCCAAAATTATTACTTTGCATGAACTTGGATTCAGTAGTCCTAAAATTGCTGTTAAATGTGGCTGTGGTCATTCCACTGCCTTGCGCACTATTAAAAGAGTTGCAGAAACTGGATGTGTGGGAAACAGAAAAAGAACCGGTTGACCAAGGCTGTGTACTGAACGTGATGATCGCATGTTTATTCGTCGTTCCTTAAAATCAAGGTTTAAAACAACCACTGATTTAAGAAATGAGTGGAAGAAAGAAGTAGGTATTATTGCATCTGTACGTACTGTTCGTTGCATAAACTACAACAAAATGGACTGACATCACGAAGAGCTGCAGGAAAACCTTTCCTTACTGAACAACAACTGCTCAGAAGAATTTCTTGTGCCAAGGCACACAAGAACTGGACTGTTGTTGAATGGGAAAATGTTATTTTCAACGATGAAACAACTGTAACTATTTCTGCTAATAATGGAAATAATTATGTACGTCGTCGGGCTGTTTAAGATATAAGGCACGCTGCACCCAGTCAACAATCGAGAACCAACATTCGGTGGTGTTATGGTCCTGTATTTCAGTCAGTGGTATTGGTCGTCTGCATATTGTTGATGGCACATTGAATGGATCGAAATATGTGGATATTTTGGAATACAAACTGTTACCATCTGCACAAGTTAGCGGAATTTGATTTTTCAAGACGATAACGTGCCATGTCATCGGTCAAAGTTGGTTGACGAGTGGTTTAATCGAAAAGATAAAAGAAAATGTCGGTGACCGGCACAGTCACCGGATGTTAATCCCATAGATAATCTGTGAGTGAGATTGAAGCAAAATATCCGTCAACAAGGACCCACATCTAAAACAGCATTAATTGAGTCTGCAAGGGTCATATGGCATCGTGTTATCACCAATGGACAACTAGAGAAGTTCATTAGTTCCATGCCAAGGAGTTGCACTTTGCTACTAAGAAACCGTGGTTATCCAATTAAATATTATGGTGTATATTGCTTGTTGGTCAGTTATTTCGAGTGTCCTGCAAGTTTCAATAATACACTGTACAGTAATTTTACGTTAAATGCATTGTAGACTAATTTCACAAATTCCACTATTTTTTTGCTTTTTATGATTACACGCTGTACTTTTGCTTATAACTTCGCTTCTATTATTGGTAATTACATTCTGTAAAAATATTTAAATTCAGCATAAAATGTCCTTTAAAATGCTGTATAATATGTATTCCTGACTTTACCATTACGCTGTATGAGTTGACTTCAAACATCAAAAATTGTCTTTCGGTCTACTGGTGCAGGACTTTTAGCGACGACTGTATAGTAAAAGCAAGAATGATATGATAAATACAAACCTACATAAAGTAAAAATAATGTATGTACAGTGTTGGTTCACTTTCCTGAATCGGGAAGCCGTAGAGCACACTAACTGGTGGTGGTGATGATAATGGTGTGTTATGCTGAGTCGTCGGTGGTTGTGGTTTAAGGTACAAGAGACTGGGATGTACGTAAGCAGGAAGATGGTCATGTATTGACATTTCATTGTCGTCTGAATTCATCAAGTCAGACAGGACACTAATGTCTATAATTTCTTCTACGCTTGCCTGCCCTGAATGTCGAAGGTCGAGGTTCGTTGTCTTATGTGGCTGATGTGGAAGTCTTGAAATACGACAGTATGCTTAACTACTTAGCCTCACGCATTTTTTCAATCATACAGGTCTTTGTAGGCACTCAAAACATCCGGCAAACATGACCTAAACCAACGTACTTTTTCGAAATTTAAGTAATACAAATTTTAAAGGTGACAATCCGCTTTTTGGTGTAAATATGACAAGGACGGTAAGTCAGATTATATGCGAAAACGAAAGTTTTGTCGTCCTGGAGCGGGAACCGAGTCCGCGTTTCCCAAATAGCATCCATCTATCTGACTTACCATCCTTGTCATATGTACGCCAAAAAACGGATTGTTATCTTGAAAATTTGTGTTGTATGGTGTAATCCCGTAATTCCACTCATGATTCATCTGCTCCTCCGGGCAATCAAGGGATAGGATTCTTAACCTCCAGATTCGCTAAGCATGAATGCCGGTTGCTTCGACTAGCAAATCCTGTGATGGTTACATTCAAATTAGTCGGAAACTTGAGACTTGGTCGTTCTGGGTGGCGTAGTGGGTAGCATACCCGGGCGCTACCTGGGAGACGCGGCTTGGAATCCCGCTCCACGACGACGAAACTTTCAAGTTTTCGTATATTATCTGACTTACCATCGTTGTCATATTTACACCAGAAAACGGATTGTCATCTTCAAAATTTGTGTTGTGATCCCGTATTCCATGCATGATTAAAGTAATGCTTTTGTGCAATCATTGTAGCACTGTCAATCGTAGCGAAAATCTCACACAAGTGCTTCACGTTCAGTTGCTGGACAACTTCACTTTCGGGCCGTTCACTATTGCATTCGGTTGGGATTCGTGTCTATTTTTTCTTGCAATTGCATCAGATCTTCATCTGTAAGTTCTTGGTTGGGATGCCAAAACATTTTCTACGTCATTTTGTGAAAGCGAGGATCCTCTTCGGATTTCTTTCGGTTAGCGAAAACAGGTACTAATTTAGCTCATTTATAAAAGCGAAGTGGCTTTAAACGAACTTTCAAAAAGCGGAGGGTAACTGTATTCAGTAGTGGAAATGGAAATTATTCGCTTCCGAAACCCCAAATACAAGTAAATTCCTTAAAAATTTAATATACACAAACCCATTCGCAAGAGATATAAAATTATATGAGGAAATGTCGTTATTAAACTTTGTGACGTACTACAGAGGTGAAAACATGTATCACGACTACAAATCTGCAGGGAGACATTCTGTTCCCCTTAGCTCAGTTGAGATACGACTTACTCCGGAGTGAGTGGACACGGATTCGATGCCGGCGCTGACAAACATGTGCGTTATACACTCCTACAGTATATCTAAATATACATAAAATCTTTGGCTTCCGTTCGCTCGAAACTGAAGGCTTCACTTGATGGAATTTTAGATTTCTACGAAACAAAGTTCCGATCATCCGAAACTTTGGAAAATGTAGTTTAGGTTGCTGTTGTAAGTAAAAATCTGCCTGTCATGTTTCCGCGACGTTTACCACACCCTGAGACTGAGCACTGAAAATTCACAAAAATACGTCTGTTGACAGCGCGAGTACCGCAGAGTTCTCGCAAAAGCACAGAGACAGAAAGGAAAAGGATAAAAGACGGGAAGATCACACACACACACACACACACACACACATGTAAAATACAATGGTCTGTTAGGAAATGAAAATTAAACCTGTGATATAATGCATATTTAAACTCATTTATAAAATTTGAGCTACGTCTTCAGCGCCCGAGAGTAAAAGGCCATGACAATCCCTTTGTGATGACACGCCATTCTTACAATCCAGACAATTTCTTTGAAAACTTTGTTTTTAAAGCAAATGATGGTTGTTGTTAAATGATTTCATTTAGCATGATTATTCGTTGATTTGAATTAAAAGGGTTTACGATGAAAAACAGCCATTTATTTTAAACATCACGACGTTCAAGAAGTAAGTGACCGCTTTCATTCATCAAAGCAATGATCACAATATTTGAGGGTAATTGTCAGTAATTCCTCACATTATCAATAATACGTTTCCAAACTATGGGCAATTAACGAACATCATTAAAAGTGCCAGTGTCCTTAAGTCTGTGGAACATGTCTGTATTTCGGAGATCCAAATCCTGTTTGCTGTTTTAGCAAGTGTAACGTACCAGGAAATGTGACGTACCTGCCAGAAGGACGCACACGACATAAAGGCAGATAGGAATCAGAATAAAACGTCCGCGTAGCTCAATTGGTAGAGCAACTTATTCCGGAATGAGGGGATCCGGGTTCGAATCCCGGCGTAGACCAAAAATGACGGAGAAATTTACTTCGTTATAATGGCTCCCGAACTATCCGGATGACCCGACCGTTCAAAATCTCGCAATGGTGTGATGTTATTTCCACACCACGAGATAGGAAAAATAAGAAAATCCCTTCTCCAGCACTTCAAAAAAAAAAAAAAAAATAAGGGGGAGATGATGTAACGTACCAGGAGATGTGACGTACCTGCCAGAAGGACGCACACGACATAAAGGCAGATAGGATATCAGAATAAAACGTCCGCGTAGCTCAATTGGTAGAGCAACTTATTCCGGAATGAGGGGATCCGGGTTCGAATCCTGGCGTGGACAGAAATGACGGAGAAATTTACTTCGTTATACAAGTACCGGACACCTCCCTTTTAAAACGGCCATAAACAGTTTAAATCACAGGGCTCATATACGATGAATATGGTGAGAACACTACACGTAACAGTTCTGTTTAATTAACAACCAAGAAATCCCCTCATTGTACACCGTACGTTTTCATGTACGAATGTAGGTTGCTGTACATGATGTTGCAGTATTCATGTCGGGCTCCGCTGGAAATGATTTTACTGGCTCCGATGTCCTGGTGAAGTTCTCATTATACGTATTCCAAAAGGCTACAGCTTGAACAACCTTGCTAATGACCAGTAAGATTTTACGCTCACGCACCTCTTCACGGGATACAGACACCGTGGAAGTGCAGGGTTCAACCAAGAACCGCGAGAGATTCCTTTCCCTGGGTGTGTAAAGTTCCACCGAACTTTAATCTGAGCAGAGGATCCTTGTGAGTACACTACTATTGCGACGATACTATACAAGATTACTTAGTGGAATTTCGTAGTGGAATTCCTTCTGTGTGGTGGTTAGTGTGGGTAGTACACACGTCGCCAGTTTGCTCATTTGGTCTATATGTGCCGTCGGTACAAACAGTTGTGTGGTGAATACCCGGCTGTGGGAAAAGGTCATGAACACTCATTCTACACGACGGTTGTAAGTTCTCTTGAATGTGTCTTTTGTTTTTATTCGGTTGGCGATTTAATGAACACCGTGACTAACTGGATGTGCGATAAACTGTCGCCCTTTCCTTTCTCACAGCTCTGAGCTTATAATTCTTTATATTTCCTGCTTTTGTTCACCTTGTCGTCTTCCAGAGTATCCAAAAAATAACGAACATAACTACGTAGCTTAAAACTGATCTCTTGAAGTGTAAAGACTTGTTTTCTCACGTACAAAAAAATTGCAAACTTGCTACAATTCCTCCATGGTTGGGCTGAGAGTTTTGGGGACACTGTAAGCATACTCGTGGACATTGGCCAAAACTTCTTAGATGTATTTTTGACCACAGGGTTTCATATGTTGGCAATAAAAGCATCATCATCATCAGTTTGTAAATTACCATTCACCAAAATAGGGCTGATTTTGAGTTCACATAACAGCAGGTGAGCGTTAGTGTCTAATGAACAGGATTTCCATTATCCTTTTTATCGAATTGTGCTACGCTGGTTTCTTTTTTGGATCTAATGTAGTCCACAGAAAACTTTGTACCACGCCCTCCAAATGCTGCAATGAGACACAAAACTTAAAAAAAAAGCACGTTGTACTTTTACTGTTATTGATCGTCTCCGCTGTTTCAGCGCAATTACAATTTTGACCTTGTATGGCTTGTAACTTTCACTAACCGAAGAGCAGGCACGAACAGAGCTCGAGGTAAGTGCTACGCATCCGCTAGACACCACTGGAGTTACCACTTCAAGTTTCCAAAACGTACGCCAATGAAAGCATTCGTGTACTTCCCAAATGACCTAATATTTTCTTTAACATAATTTGCTTCATTTTGATAATTTATGGGGCCATGATTTGGGCACTCAAATCACGAGCCCCTTTTTTCCTTCTAAGAACACACTAATACTCTAGCCCTTAAAAATTGTTTTTTTTATTGGAGGTTTAACGACCACCTTGAGCAACTCAATGGGCTATAAGCAGGCCCCCGTCCCTAATTTAGGGCCACTGGTTCCAAGAAAGGGACAGAGCCAGTGCCATAAGACACACACAACATCCATGCCTCACTGGGATTCGAACCCGGACGTCTTTCGGACGAATGATCAAAAGCCATCGCTTCAACCACTGCGCCACTTGAAAGTTGGCGACAGATGGTCACTTTTGTGGTTTTGATGTTATTCTCTCGTCGTCAACATTAGAGATGTCCACTTCCCTTTTTTACCACAGAACGTGGAGCCAGGGATAGTCTACTTTGTATACAAAACTTCACCGCTCCCAGAATTTTCTAGCTCTTGAGTGACTGTTACGTTTTCATTGAAAAAAAAACTGCTTTCGAGACATATTTACCTTTAGCGCTTAGGATAGTTGCCTTCCCCGTTTTACCTCAAACGTGTTGTCAGGGGGAGTTTAATTTGTATATAAAATTCCGCAGCTCCCAGAATTTTCTAGCTCTTGAGTGACCGTTGCGTTTTCATTGGGGAAAAAAAAAACTACTTTCGTGTCATATTTACCTTTAGCGCTTAGGACAGTTGCCTTCCCCGTTTTACCTCAAACGTGTTGTCAGGGGAGTCTCTTTTGTATATAAAATTCCGCCGCTCCCAGAATTTTCTAGCTCTTGAGTGACCGTTGCGTTTTCATTGGAAAAAAATACTACTTTCGAGACATATTTACCTTTAGCGCTTAGGATAGTTGCTCGCAAGATTCTAAAATCCTCGATGATGATTGGTAAAGTCTCCATTGGTTTCCTCAGAGTATCACTAAGAGCTTTCCAGGCTAGGTAAACGTAACCCGTGGCCGGATACAGTGATCTTCCGTCAATACAGTGATCGAGTAAGTAACTGTCGGTTGTACTGGTTTTTGCATGGAGTCTGGTTTTCCCCACCAAAAGGGCTGAGTATTTCGGCACGTAGAAAGTCTGTGAATGATCCCATTGGATTAAAGGAGATATCATTGGCGTTCCCCTTGGAACTGGATACGACACCGGTGGGTACAAATTCTCCACTTGAGGATTAAGACCTAGATTATACAACCTATAGGGAAAAGGAAATGTCACTCGTGTGTTAAATCGTATTGATTTTATTCTTTCACAAGTAGTACAAAGTCAACACCAAAATAGTTTAGAACATATTACCATACGTTAGTTAACTATCCTGATACCAAAATGGATAAGAAACTACAAAAAATAGTTATAATAGTCAGCACCACAGAAAAATATCGAGAGAATATACATCGCATTTAGTTTTCTTTCCTCTTCAAGTAGTTATGTTCAGAAACTGGGAATATTTTTTTTTTTTTTTTTGATTGGAGGTTTTTTTTTTTTTTGATTGGAGGTTTAACGACCACCGTGAGCAACTCAATGGGCTATAAGCAGTCGCCCGTCCCTAATTTAGTGTCACTGGTTCCAGGGAAGGGAGAGAGCCAGTGCCGTAAGACAAACACAACATCCATGCCTCACCGGGATTCGAACCCGGACCCCGTTCGGACGAATGATCAGAGGCTATCGCTTAGACCACTGCGACACCGAGCGGCAGGGAATATTTCGGAAACACTAGGAAAATTTCAGTTAGCTTTTTGAAAAAATAATAGACTTGAAAAAAGAAAGGAAACGTGTACACGATATTAAAATGTACGTCGTACTTCTAAGTGCAATGGAACTTCGATTATACGTTTTCGCGTTTATACGTACCTCTGAGCTAGTCCCAATATTTTACTATAGTTTCTAACACTTCTTTAATTTGGTTATAAGTAATGCATTTGCACGCTTTCTTACGCTTTCCGATCGTAGGGTGAAGAAGCGCATATGCTCCAGCTTTGTCCGTCTGGCCGTCCGCACGATCACTTGCGTAAAAATGGTTCAATTTCAATGAAATTTTAATATGTGGTAGGGGACCACCTGGGGACGAACCCTATTGAAAATGGGCGACATGGGGTCAAAGGTCAGGACATAGGACTGGAATCCATTCCATTGCCCTTATGCGTCATAACTTACGTAAAAATGCTTCAATTAAGACAAAACTTTATCATGTTGTTCCAGAGGTATACTTAACCGGTTCTGTGGAATATCATTGAAATGGGGTCAAAAGTCAGTTCATAAGAGCGAGATTTTTTCCACAGCCATTATCCTCATAACTTGAGTAATGCTTTCTGGTATGTTGGAAAGCGTGTCATAATCAATGCATTGCATGATTTTACTAACTTGTTGTGATTATGTGTCACATTTTGAATTTCACATTATAAAAACTATACGGCTCATCGATTCTTTTATAAGTAACCCTGCACGTTACAACTCTGAGGGAATCGAGACAGTGATTTTTTGCAGCCGTGAAATAAACAATGCAACTAAAAATTTATTAAATAATGTTCACAGTTCTCTTTTATTTCTAAAATCAGGAAATTTGAAACAAGAATAGGTTAGTGAATGGTTTTCTAGGCACTAATGCTAAATCAAGTAGTGGATAAACTGCTTTGAAAGAACTGTAATTTTTTTCTTTCTTTCGGGGGTGGGGTGGGGGTTGACGACCGTTGTGAGCAACTCAGTGGGCTATAAGCAGTTGCTCGTCCCTAATTTAGGGACACTAGTTCCAAGAAAAGGAGGGAACCACTGCCGTTGGACGAACACATAATCCATGCTTCACTGGATTCGAACCCAGACCCTCTCGGATGAATGGCCATCAGCCAGCGCTTAGACCATAAGTAAAGCATGTTTTAAAGGTAGGTTTATTTCCATTTATTGAAAATATGAAATTTTACAGAATCTCCTAACTTAGTTTTTATGATGAAATTAGAATAAAAATTAAGCCAGGTGGATTAAGGTGGATTAAGGTGGCGCAGCGGTCTAAGGCGTTGGCCTCTGATCATTCGTCCGTAAGGGGTCCGGGTTCGAATCCCGGTCAGGCATGGATGTTGTGTTTGTCTTACGGCACTGGCTCTTTCCCTTCCCTGGAACCAGTGACCCAAAATTAGGGACGGGCGACTGCTTATAGCCCATTTGAGTTGCTCACGGTGGTCGTTAAACCTCCAATCAAAAAAAAAATTAATGCCAAAAGTAAAAATAGATGTCGACTTAAAGTAGCAAACAAAGTATGTATGTCAAAAGTCCGTAGACAAATTTTATGGGTAGGCCAGACATAGAAACACAAGTCTTTTTTACATAGGAACTTGTGGTCACAAACGCAACGGACGACAGCTAGAGGGGGCTCTTTGCAAGCGAGTGAGGTGGGACGTGCGTGGCAGGATCATTCGAGGCGCGGACGCTGCCGGAGTAGGATGCAATAGTACACTCGTACGGAGATGGCAGATATGCGTTTAATTTATGGGGAAGCGAAAGGAAATGGCCGTGCAGCACAGCGTTTGCATCGTCAACGCTACCCAAATCGGCGGGTGCTCCATCATTAGAAGTTTGGGCGTTTGCACCAACGATTGTATACAACGGGGTGATTCGAAGTAAGCAGACATTGTGGTCGAGACCGAACGACGCGTTCACCCGACACGGAAGAAGTGATCATACGCGAAGGGGAACGCGACCCAAGTAGAAGTACGCGAACCATTTCTCGTAACCTTGGCGTTTCGCAATCCAGTGTGATGCTCGTACTGCACGATGAGTGTTTACACCCTTACCACATGCAACGTGTCCCGACACTCGGAGCTGGATATTACCCAGCATGCAGTTCGGTTTTTGCAAGAAGCTGCAGCGTAGGCCGATTTTCCAGTCTGGGTTTGTTTCACGGACGAAGCTACATTTTCAAGGGACGGTGTTGTGAATGGGCATAACATTTTCAAGGGACGGTGTTGTGAATGGGCACCCACGAGCAAAAAGGCCACATGGTGCACAACAACGATTCACGATTTTTTAAATGTTTGGGCAGGCATTGTGGGAGATTGTTCGCTAGGCCCATACCTTTTACCACCACGGATCGACCGGAGAACGTATCGGACATTTTTGGAGGATGTGTTACCAGAGTTACTCCATGACGTCCCGGCAGTAACATGTGGTTTCAGCAAGACGGGGCGCCCGCACATTTCAATCAGATTGGTTGGCATTCTCTCGATGCAACATACACAGCGAGACGGATCGGCCGGGAAGGCCCCGTTATGTGGCCTCCACGATCCCCTGACTTGTCCCCCCTTAATTTCTTCCTGTGGGGTTACATGAAGACCCTTGTTTACGAAACTCCTGTGACGACCGACGAAGACCTCGTCGCGAGAGTCATTGAAACAGCTGCACGGATCAGTGAGAGGCCTTGCATCTTTGAAAGTGTACGACAGTCCATGCGTCGACGTTGCGAAGCGTGCATCGCTTCGGACAGCAAGTCCTTTGAACACTTACTTTAAGTGTTAAGGTACTGTAAAAGGTTTGTTATTGATACATGTAACTGTAATACTACGTACTACTTGTCATTGCACTGTTGTTATTCATACTTGAATCTGTAAACCTGTGTTGTATCTGTGTTGTTGTGTTATTGTAAACCTGTATTGCATTAAACGTGTGTTGTACACTTTATCTGGTATCCTTTTCTTTTGGTTAATTCACTGTCAAAGAGACCCCTCTAGCGGTCGTCCGTTGCGTTTGCGACCACACGTTCCTATATCAAAATGACTTGTGTTCGTATGCCTGACCTACCCTTAAAGTTTGTCTAAGGACTTTTGACTCACCCTGCATACGAGGTAGGATCCAAAAGTTCGGGGACTTGGCCGTACCTTGAATAGTTTAAAAGACCGATGCACAACCACCTTTAAAATAATCCCCTTGGGCGACGATACGCTTTTGCCAGAGCTCCTAAAGCTTCTGGAAGCATTGCTGAAAGCCATGTTTTGCAACCCCTCGTAATGCATCCTGCGTTGCTGTTTTTACCTCATTTATTGACACAAAATGACGTCCCTGCAGATTTTGTTTCATCAGTGGAAAGAGGTAAAAATCGCATGGGTCTAAGTCGGGTGAACAGACCGGATGTGGAAGCACATTAGTACGATTTCTGGCGAGAAACTCCGTGACCAGTAAGGACCGATGTGCAGGCTCGTTGTCATGTGGACGAGGTATCATTGCCCATTTCGCCACATCTTCGGCCCTGTACGACGGATTGACTCCAGTGAACTTCGTAAAATGTCAAGAAAACGTCCCTTGTTAACTGTTGTGCCTTCAGGAATAAATTCGGAATGGACAATGACGTGAGAATAAAAAAAAAAAAACTCCTCCAGCATGACTTTACCTTTGCTGCGATCCTGCCTGAATTACTTTGATCGCGGTGAAGATGATGATTTCCATGTTGAAGAAGCACGCTTTGGCTGAATATGGAACAAGTAGCACCACGTGTCATCACTTGTGACGATGGTATCCAAAAACGTAGGATCGTAATCGGCTTTGTAGATTAATTCGCCCGATCTCCGCATCCTTTCATTCTTTTGTTCGAGGGGTCAAAAGGCGAGGAACAATGTGCTGACCCACACTGCGCATGTTAAGATCCTCCGTCAAAATGCGTTGGCATGTGGTCTCCGATAAATTAGTTGCGTTAACGATTTCCTCAATGGTTCGGAGACGATCTTGAAGAACGCACTGCGCCACCATCGTATTGTTTTCCTCACTCGGTGAAGTCACAGGTCGACCACAGCGCTCATTATCTGCGATGGATTATCTGCCATCTTTGAAACGCCGATGCCACTCGTACACCTTCGATCACGCCATCGTAGAGAGAGCGTACACCTTCGATCTCGCCATCGTAGAGTGACCGTACACCTTCGATCTCGCCATCGTAGAGAGAGCGTACACCTTCGATCTCGCCATCGTAGAGAGAGCGTACACCTTCGATCTCGCCATCGTAGAGAGAGCGTACACCTTCGATCTCGCCATCGTAGAGTGACCGTACACCTTCGATCTCGCCATCGTAGAGAGAGCGTACACCTTCGATCTCGCCATCGTAGAGAGAGCGTACACCTTCGATCTCGCCATCGTAGAGAGAGCGTACACCTTCGATCTCGCCATCGTAGAGAGAGCGTACACCTTCGATGTCGCCATCGTAGAGTGACCGTACACCTTCGATCTCGCCATCGTAGAGTGACCGTACACCTTCGATCTCGCCATCGTAGAGAGAGCGTACACCTTCGATCTCGCCATCGTAGAGTGACCGTACACCTTCGATCTCGCCATCGTAGAGTGACCGTACACCTTCGATCTCGCCATCGTAGAGTGACCGTACACCTTCGATCTCGCCATCGTAGAGAGAGCGTACACCTTCGATCTCGCCATCGTAGAGAGAGCGTACACCTTCGATCTCGCCATCGTAGAGAGAGCGTACACCTTCGATCTCGCCATCGTAGAGAGAGCGTACACCTTCGATCTCGCCATCGTAGAGAGAGCGTACACCTTCGATCTCGGCATCGTAGAGAGAGCGTACACCTTCGATCTCGCCATCGTAGAGAGAGCGTGCACCTTCGATCTCGCCATCGTAGAGAGAGCGTACACCTTCGATCACGCCATCGTAGAGAGAGCGTACACCTTCGATCTCGCCATCGTAGAGAGAGCGTACACCTTCGATCTCGCCATCGTAGAGAGAGCGTACACCTTCGATCACGCCATCGTAGAGAGAGCGTACACCTTCGATCTCGCCATCGTAGAGAGAGCGTACACCTTCGATCACGCCATCGTAGAGAGAGCGTACACCTTCGATCTCGCCATCGTAGAGAGAGCGTACACCTTCGATCACGCCATCGTAGAGAGAGCGTACGCCTTCGATCTCGCCATCGTAGAGAGAGCGTACGCCTTCGATCTCGCCATCGTAGAGAGAGCGTACACCTTCGATGTCGCCATCGTAGAGAGAGCGTACACCTTCGATCTCGCCATCGTAGAGAGAGCGTACACCTTCGATCACGCCATCGTAGAGAGAGCGTACACCTTCGATCTCGCCATCGTAGAGAGAGCGTACACCTTCGATCTCGCCATCGTAGAGAGAGCGTACACCTTCGATCTCGCCATCGTAGAGAGAGCGTACACCTTCGATCTCGCCATCGTAGAGAGAGCGTACACCTTCGATCTCGCCATCGTAGAGTGACCGTACACCTTCGATCTCGCCATCGTAGAGAGAGCGTACACCTTCGATCACGCCATCGTAGAGTGACCGTACACCTTCGATCTCGCCATCGTAGAGAGAGCGTACACCTTCGATCACGCCATCGTAGACTGACCGTACACCTTCGATCACGCCATCGTAGAGAGAGCGTACACCTTCGATCTCGCCATTGTAGAGAGAGCGTACATCTTCGATCTCCCCATCGTAGAGTGACCGTACACCTTCGATCTCGCCATCGTAGAGAGAGCGTACACCTTCGATCTCCCCATCGTAGAGTGACCGTACACCTTCGATCTCGCCATCGTAGAGTGACCGTACACCTTCGATCTCGCCATCGTAGAGTGACCGTACACCTTCGATCTCGCCATCGTAGAGTGACCGTACACCTTCGATGTCGCCATCGTAGAGTGACCGTACACCTTCGATCTCGCCATCGTAGAGTGACCGTACACCTTCGATCTCGCCATCGTAGAGAGAGCGTACACCTTCGATCTCGCCATCGTAGAGTGACCGTACACCTTCGATCTCGCCATCGTAGAGTGACCGTACACCTTCGATCTCGCCATCGTAGAGTGACCGTACACCTTCGATCTCGCCATCGTAGAGTGACCGTACACCTTCGAAAGTATTTCTAAGGTCTCTGGAGCTGTTTTACACTAACGCTGACAAAATTTAATGTTACAACGTTGCTCTTTAAAAGCCATGTTTCCCTTCAAGTTCGTTATAAACGGGCGCGACTGTACAGTATATCCATATCATCTTTGGCGAGATACGTAAGAAAGCAGAGAAAACGCCTTTTAACAAATACTTACTTTCCAATAGCTGACAGAAGGAAGTCAACATTGTTGTCGTGGTTTTTCTTCATGAGGCCAATATACGACGCTTTCTTGCCGATCGATCTCTTCAGAATTGACTGCAGGAGAAAATGGGGCCCAATCTCTATAGTGATCGCATCAGGCGGAATCATAGCCATTGCTTCACGGAAGTGAACTTCCGATATCAGGTTATGGCAGAAATAATTCACATCAATGAGCTGGCAAGCGGGGGTATCCCAATCTGACGGACCGTACGAGGTACTAAGCCATCGTTTTGTTCGTTGTCTTGGATTTGTGTATACCTAGAAAGAAAAAAAAATGGAAATAAAGTTAGACCTGAATAATAGGAACATATTTATTCCTTTTACGAAGTATTTCTGAAAGAAGAAAATCTTCACCTTAGTCCAGGAATATTTTAAGAATTTCAGCTGGAAGTGTAACTAACGAAAATCTCCATTTTCGAACAAAAACATTAATGCTAGGAGATCCAACAAAAAACATTAATATTTAAAAAAATAGTATAACTATATATATAATTTATGACTACAAAATTTGTGGTGTTGAGATAAAATAAATATACCAACGTTTACCACAATCAAAGGTTTATTATACATTGACTATAGTTTCGAAGAGCGTTTGGCTCGGCTTTATCAGGACGACATTCGTCCTGATGAAGCCGAGCCAAATGATCTGCGAAACTATAATCGATGTATAATAAACCTTCGATTATGGTAAACGTTGGTATTTTTATTATAGTATAACTATACTAGTAATTCGAATTTTTTGGCGTAGAATAGAAACCAAAGTTTCCAAGTTTTTGCACATTAACCAGATGGCTTCTTCAAGGAAGGTAGACAGCAAACTGCAAACTGAATACGCCAAGAAATTGGAAGCAGATCTTTAAATACCGAATGCCTTTTGTTTTCCTTCCAGGATTTCGCGTGCTGAAGGAACATGATGCCTTGTTTCTGTGAATGAATAATTACATACGTATCTATTTGTTTATTGTTAACTCAAGTCACCGCGTTAAAATTATTGAAGCGTTCTATTATTGAGTTTTCAGTTTGCTGTCTCATCAGTATTAACAACCGTGGGAAAAATGCCCGTAGGAGCCGCCCACCAGATGGCAGCAGATTACAATCGCCTTGTATTTTTACTACCAGCGCATCAACACTTATCTGGTAAACACTGTCACGGAAGGGGGACCAGGGATTAAGTGCGTCCGGGGCAGACTTCATCATCATCAGCAACCATGCGACAAATGCCCATTGGAGCCGGCCACCAGATGGCAGCAGATTACAATCGTCTTGGAAATTTGTAATCGTCAATGCCGCAGGATTTCAAAGCCATTGTAACTGCTGATGGTTTCACAGAAACAAAAGCCTTTTCATAATCGATGCATAATGGAAGTTCATATTCCCTCGATCTTTCAGTTAGTTCTCTTAGTACATGGATATGATCTATAGTGCTGTAACCACTCCTGAATTCAGCTTGTTCTCTCGGTTGTGCCATGTCCAGTGTTACTTTCAAGCGGTGTGAAAGAACTTTAGGCCGCCCCGGTGGCCCAGTGGTCTAAGCGATGGCTTATGATCATTCATCCGAAAGGAGTCTGGGTTCGAATCCTGGTGAGGCATGGATGATGTGTTTGTTTACGGCACAGACTCCCTCCCTTCCCTGGAAGCAGTGACCCTAAATTAGAAACGGGCGACTGCTTATAGCCCATTCAGTTGGTCACGGTGGTCGTTAAACCTCCAATACAAGACAAACTTTAGTGAAGGTTTTATGAAGCACTGATAGGAGGCTGATAGGTCTGTAGTTCCTGCAAATCTTAATCTCACCATTTTTATGTAGCAGGATCATTGTAGCATTGTTCCAATCCTCAGGAATCTTCCTTTCATTAAGTCATCTAATAAAAACTTGGGGGCGAGTATAGTTTCAATTTCTCCAATTGCTTCTTGTATGATGTCTACGGTAATTCCATCTTCTCCTGGAGCTTTCCCCCGTTTCATGTTCTTGATTGCATGTGTAACTTCTGCTAGGAGGACTGGAAGAACTCTGGTACTGACACTTTTCGTAATGTCTGGACTACCTGCGTCATCCCTTTTATTATTATAGAGATGCATTTCATCTCCATTGAAATGCGCCATCACTGTTTTGACACAATCTGTAGATACACTAGATAGTTGTCATTCAGTTTAAAATACCATAAGAACACAGTTTTAGAACAAATGGTACGTATCTGAGAAGCGAAAGACCCCACCTTAGTACCTAGTAGAGACAACTGGTCTGAGACATGGGTGTCTGGCTCTCATCCAAGTTGAGTTTGCTGCCGCGGTAGAGCAGTGGTCTAAGCGCTGGCTTCTGACCATTCGTCCGAGAGGGGTCCGGGTTCCGAACCTGGTTAGGCATGGTTGTTTTGTTTGACTCTCGACACTATCTTTCTCCCTTTCCTTGAGTCAGTGGCCCTAAATTAGGGACGGGCAACTTCTTATAGCCTATTGAGTTGCTCAAGGCGGACTTTAAACCTCTAAACAAGCAAGCTGATCATTCATTCGAGGGAGTACGGTTTGGAATCTCGGTGACGCATTCATTTTGTGTTTGTTGCTCGACACTGGCTCTGTCCTTTCTATGGAGCCAATAGCTCTAAATAAGGGACAGAAGACTGCTTATAGCCCATTGAGTTGCTCTCGGCGGTCATTAAACTCCCAAACAAGCTGGCCATTCGTCCGACAGGGGTCCAGTCTCGAATCCCGGTGAGGCATGGATGTTGTGTTTGTCTCTCAACACTGGCTCTCTCCCTTTCCTAGAGTCAGTGGCCCTAAATTAGGGACAGGCGACTGCTTATAGCCCATTGAGTTGCTCAAGGCGGACGTTAAACAGCAAAACAAGCAAGCCGATCATTCATCCGAGAGAGTTTCGGTTTGGAATCCTGGTGACTCAATGATTTTGGGTTTGTTTGTTCGACACTGGCTCTCTCGCTTCTATGGAACCAATAGCTCTAAATTATGGAAACGAGACTGCTTATAGCCCATTGAGTTGCCCTCGGCGGTCGTTAAACCCCCAAATAAGCAAGCTGACCTTTCGTCCGAGAGGGGTCCGGCTTCTAATCCCGTTGAGGCATGGATGTTGTGTTTGTCTTACAGTACTGGTTCTCTCCCTTTCCTGGAGTCAGTGGCCTTAAATTAGGGACGGGCGACTGTTTATAGCCCATTGAGTTGCTCAAGGCGGACGTTAAATCCTCAAACAAACAAGCTGAGTTTAGAAAATAGTATAACTGTACTAGTTATCCGAATTTAAATCCGTAGAATAGAAATCAATTTTCCAAGGTTTTGCACATTAATCACATGGCTTTTTTCAAGAGAGATAGACGGAAATTATATAGTTGGTGAATTTTTGAAGACTGAAATTGTACTGTTATAGTTTGTCTATCTTCCTTGAAAATGCTATGTGGTTGATGTAGGGATGCTTGTAAAACTGATTTTTATTCTACGTCAATAAATTCGGATTACTAGTAGTTACACTATTTTTTACATAGTTGGTGTATAGCTTCTCGTTATTAATTAGTTTGTAAGCTGAGTTTGTCCGACAGGGCAGGTTTTCTCACTTTCTGAAATCATTGACCTAAAATCAGGGAGTCTCACAGGGGGTCTTTGCAGCTAGAAAAAGAAAAAAGAAAAAAGGAAGCAGCAGAAGAAAAGGTGGGAATGAACTACCTTCTTAAGCGAAGCATGGAGTTCTTCGGAAGCTGCTTCAACACTTTTGCAGTGGAAAGCATATCCATATGCGTTGACGACTCGAGCAAAGATATTCTCAGACTTCAGCTGATCAACAAATTTTTCCACAGTATCTTTCTCTCCAGATATGGTGACAGAATCATCTGCGTTGTCGCACGCTGGAAACACTCCTGTAGGACAACGTTTTTTCGTCTGTTCCCACGAAAGACCTGCAGACGAAAAAACAAACAAATAACGGTATTTAAAGTCTAAATTTATGTAGTGTTCAGATTTTATCTCATTAAATCCCGCTGAGACTCGCTTTCATATGTGTTTTAGTTTAGCAATCTAGTTTGATTTAGCAGTAGTATACCCACTGCATTTTTTTTTTCTGGAGAAAAAGGTTCCGGAACGCTTAAATCTAGTAAGTTGGTGTAAAAGGGGGAAGGTAGAAATAATGAAAAAAAAATCAAATTCTTGAAAATATTTCTATAAGCTTTACATTCTAGTTTATTCTCATATTATATCAAATTATTATGTTTAAAATCAAGCATTCCAGAATGGTTTGAAAATACATAGCAAATACTGGAATTAAAGTCCCTGCCAAGAGAGTTAAATTTGCACCAAGGATTACATTACACTGAGAAACAGGAAGGAACTGAATTTTTGCCCTATAAAATACAGAGCTATTTGTACCATCTTCGTCCGCTCCTTGGATTTCATATCAACTGCAAATGCTGTTCTTGAAAGAGCCACGGTCAGATGTATTTTGCAGGATCAAACGGAGTTAGCTTAGGCTCAAAATATTTTTATGAATAACAATGAGGTTATTGATGCGATTGAAAGGGAAGACCTAACTAGGCTGAATATTAAATTCGTCTGGAAATTTTTTCTTTCATATTCGATAGAATATATAGCAATGGATTGCAAAATCAAAAAATGCTTAGGTTTCTATTTTCCAAGAAGTTGTAGTTACGAATCATGTCTCTTTCATTAATTTTAAGCCTCGGATATCTTCCTGATTTCTTGATCAGGATATATTATATTTCCCTTTATACACTTTATTGACAAAAGTCACCGGACACCTTGAACAGAAGCTCAACATAGCATTTATAGACATACATTATTACGGTGTCGGTCCACCTTTAGCCTTAATGCATGCACTGACCCTTCGAGACATGCTTTCGACAAGGTTTTGGAACACAGCGATAGGTGTGCGCTTCCAATCAGTACATAATGCTGCAGCTGACTGTTGCTTAGTAGTAGGCCTTGGTTCCAAACCTCTTATGCGGCGCTCTAATTCATCCCATAGGGGCTCTATGGGATTAAGATCAGGAGTCTGTACTGGCGAGTCCATACACGACATGGAATTATCGTCAAACCACGCCGTAACAGTCCGTGCTTTATGGCTTGGTGCATTGTACTGCTGATACCAACAAGGCTCGGTTCAACAGAGGTTGTAGGGCATAATTGTCCAAAATATCGAGGTAGACGTGCTGGTTAACAGGTTTGTCCACGATAACCAATGGGCCGGGACCATGCCACGAAAAACACCCCCACACGAGTGTACTGCCAGCTTCAAACCTGACCGTAGGAACAGTACACTGTGGTAAATAGCAATCCCCCGGCTGCCGTCATACCCACGCACAGCCATCAGACTGATGGATCGTGTATCTGGATTCATCAGTCCATAGGACCCGTTTCCATTGGTCTACGGTCCACGATAAACGTTCTTTACACCCTGCTAAACGACTAGTATCATTCCAAGTGGAGATGACAGGCTTATGAGCAGCCGCACGACAACGGTAACCCATGGAATGAAGTTCTCTGCGAATGGCACGTGTACATACTGAGGTTCCAGCATTTTTATTCACCTGTACACTGAAGTCTTGTGCAGTACTCCGTCGATTAGCTGTAACGACTCTCCTGAGGCTTCGACATCCTCTATCACTGATTTTCTTTGATCTGCCGGTACGTTTTGCGGCTTCAGGCACGCCATGTGTTTTCCACTTATTCAGTACATCCAAAACAGTTGAATTGGGTATGTGTAAACGCCTCTCTGTTTTCATTATGGACAACTCACTAATGTAACACCCAACAACCTTTCCTTTCTCAAAGTCAGTTCTTACCCGCTGCGATATTTTCACTCAACTTCACAGTGTGATATGATCGCGGGAAGCTGCAGGCTTGTTTTTATACCGTTTGCAGCTGTACCGCGCATCTTAGAAACGCAGCGGATCCGTTTATTTGCTTTTGAAAGGGTATTATGTGACTTTTGTCAATATAGTGTATATACACTGAGGTGCCAAAAAAACTGGAAAGGGCGCTGCCATTTGAATTACATGCCACTACACCCATGCGGTAGTTAGTATCGTCCGGAAATGACGTATATATAGAGGCACATATCTCCGCAAGCTCAAGTAGTAGCATTCGCCGTTCAGATGGCAGCTTATCAGGATTTTAGTGATTTCGAAAGTAGAATGATAGGCGGCGCTCGGCAGATGGGTCATTCCATCTTGGAAGTTAGCATGGAATTTGGATTTACACGGTCAACAATTTTAAGGGTGTACATGGACTGCGCAAACTCAGGGGAAAAATTCAGAGTGCGAGACCTTTGTGGTCATAGAAAAGCCCTGGACGATCGTGGACAGCGGCGTCTGGCACGCATCGTAACATCCACCAGGCATTCAAAAATGCAGCAACTCACAGCGCAATTAAATGCTGGGCCCAGTAGTGGCATCAGCGTACGGACAGTGGAACTTTCGCTGGGTTCTATGGGGTTCTGGAGTCGACGGCGCTCCCGGGCGCCATTGCTGACCCAACGACACAAGACCGCGCGCCTCCCTGGGCTCTGAAACACCGCCATTGGACGCAAGATGACTGGAAACGTGTAGCTTGGTTTGACGAATCACTGTACCAATCGTTTTGGGCAGATGGCCGACTCCGGGGGTGTGGCGACGACTCCTCAAGGCAATGGATCCCGCAGGCCTACAAGTGACAGTAAAAGCCGGTGGTGGCTCTGTAATGGTGTAGGGTGCTTTTAGCTGGCACGCATTAGGGCCTCCACATACGTTTGCAGACCGCTGTGACCAGTGGAAGCTACTTAACTACCCTTGGGGATCATTTGTACCCGTTCATGTCATGCAACCACTCCGACGGGTGCGACCTCTTTCAACACGACAATGCTCCACCGCACACGTCCGCAGTCGCTCTATTATGGCAGGAGGAACATTCCACGGAGTTTGGCATCCTGACTTGACCCCTTATTTGCAGGATGTAAACGTCATCGAACACATTTGAGTGTTGTTTAAAGTGACGTCAATGCCAGGAAGCCTCAACCAACGAATATTACGGAATTGCGGGACGCTTTTCTGGAAGCATGATGTGCGCTGTCTCCACAGAACTACAGAGAGCTCATGGAGTCAATTACCCGTCGCGTTGCTGCCGTTATTTGATCGCGAGAAGGACCAACTCCGTATTAGATCATATGTAGAGATCTTTAGGAAAGGAGTGTCTGAACCCAAGTCTTAAAGAATCCTTAGAAAAAGGAAGCTAGGAGATTTGGGCTGGACTGCCTGATAGGAAAGTGACACGGAAGCGAGATAGAAAGGGGGAGAAAGACGTGCTTATTTATTGCCAGGGGTACAGTACCCGGGGCCCGACGGCGTAACGTGCCCATTCTACGCACGGCGGATATTTAGTGATTCGAGCGTTCGTACCTGCCTGTGATCGAACCCGAGTCTTCTCCGTGGCAGTCACGAACTTTGACCACTAGGCCATAAACGTGGTATTAGAGAGGTATGTGATGTATATTATAATTTAATTTTCTTTTGTAGTTACTTTTCCTATGTAAATTTGAGTTCATTCTCTTTTAGCGTTTTTCAACCTTAACGTTATATCTTCTCTCTGACATGAATGGTTAGCAACACTTCTAAGGTCAGAGAGCATGACTTAGACATGTGACCGATTAGAATGAGAATAGTTATAAGGTTGCTGCAGCCAAAAGTGTGGAGATGGTGGTATGATGTTATCATAGTGGAAGCGGCGTTGCTTACTTGAAGTTGTTTCTATTTGAAGGCTGCGTGTTGAGTTGTCATACACACGGTCGAGTCACATTATTGTGACCACCAGCTAATGTCCAGAGTAACCTCCGTGTGTAGCGCGGACATTAGCTGGACTGGCTGGGAGTCACAGGTATTTGGAGCCATGCCCACTGCAGGTCGTCTGACAGCTGCTGGAGGGTGCGTGGTGGAGGATTAATAGAACGAAGAACACGATTGAGGTGGTCCCACAGATGCTAAATTGGGTTTAAGTCTGGGGAAATAGGGAGCCAGGAAAGTACTTTGAAGTCTTCATCGTGCTCTTCCAACCACTCTCGGACATTTCTAGCTGTGTGACTCGTCGCATTGTCGTGCTGGAAGATCCCATCCGGCCCAGGGAAGACAGTCAGCATGTATGGGTGTACGTGATCTGCAAGGATGGATTCATAGCGAATTCGGTCCATAGTGCCTTCCACAGGTATGAGTGTGCCGCAGGGAATGCCACAAAAACATTCCCCAGACCATAACGCTGCCCCCAACAGCATGTGTTCCTGCAGCAGTGGTTGAAGAGTGTTTGTTCTCCGATGTTTCTCGCCGAATGCGCCAATGTCCATCCGTCAGATGAAGCAGAAAACGTGACTCCTCGTAGAAGGTAAACCTTTGCCAATCAGCGGAGGTCGAATTCCGATACTGCAAGCCCTTACTGCCGATGCAGCTTCGTTAGCATAGGTGCAGTGACCATCCGTCTGCATCGGAGCCCCATACGCAGCAGGGTCCACTGAACTGTCGTTTTACACACACTTCCGGCGCCCCCTGGTTCATTAGGACAGTGAGTTGCTCCACTGTAGCGTGTTGATCGGCTCTCACGTACCTTCACTGCCGACGTTCACCTCTCGCATCAATGGCAGTTTCCACGTCGCTTATTCCCAATGGTGCCATTTCTCCAATCACGATACGTTTTAACCACAGCAGCACGCGAACAGTTCACAAAGTGCGCTGTTTCAGAAATACCGCCACCCTCGGCCCGAAAGCCGATAACCATCCCTTTTTGCAAATCTGATAACTCGCTCCTTTTATTCATGACAGCAACGAGTGATATGTTTTCAGAATGCCTACAGCACACATTATATTATTATATTATATACCCTCCAATCTAGCACACGACACGTGCCTTCTTTCATTGGCTATGCGCTGTTGACATCAAAAGTAGTTGGTGGTCACAATAATGTGACTCGACTGTGTATATTTAGCGTTTGGATTTTAAAGTGTTCCGGCTGCTAACGTTTGTTAATTATTTCTGAAATATTAAGACCTGTGGGATTAATTTAAGCTTGTTCGAATAGTAAAGTTCTGCACGAACCGTATTCATGAAGTTTTTGACAGAATAAAGCAAAAGATCTGTAAGTAACTCTTTCTTTGGACTTTAATTCGAGTGACTCCTGTTTCCCTTTAGGTGAAGTCTTTAAGAAGAAATGATTGTATGTAGTATTCAGTAAACCATATGTACACGAATGTTACAGGTATCCCAGTTTTTTTGGGACTTCAGTGTAATAAGTCGCTGTACAATAGGTGCCCAGGGATACAGTGTGTACAGGAAAGTAACTTTTCCGCATATGTACACCAATGAGCCCTTCCATTATGACCATCCCCAGACTAGAAAATCGAGCGCGCCTGGAGACCGAACGGTGGCGCAGATGAAGTTCTCAGAGCAGTATATATGCAACCCGAAGACCGGCTTTCGGTTAGTAGAGTGTTCGGAGTCAGAATGGGAAAAGCTGCCGATTTATCGGAGTTTGATAAAGGAGAAATTGTGATAGCACGGCGCCTCGGAATTACGATCACCTGGAAACGGTGCGGCTCCTGGGTTGTCCCCGTGCCGCTGTAGTGATTACGTATCAAAAGTGGTGCACGGATGGTCAACCGTTATCCAGTTGTGTGTCGGTCGCAGCTCATTGATACAAGAGGGGAGAGAAGACTATCGCGCATTGTTCACAGCGACCACAGGGCTACAGTGTGGCAAATCAGCCGCAGGCAAATACAGTGGTTATCAGGGCAATCTGTCGCTGCACACAGTTCATCGCAGCCTTCTGCGCATTTGACTACGTACCCGAAAACCCATCCGAGTCCCAATGCTTACTGCACGTCATCGCCAACAACGCATGATATGGAACCCAAGATCATCGAGATTGGACCGTGGATGATTGGAAGAAACTGGCCTGGTCTGACGAATCAAGATTCCTGGTGCATCACGTAGATGGCTGCGCTCGGATAGGTCGATTACCAACGGAGACTATGACACCTGGATACCTTTTGGGCGGAAACAGGCCGGCGGCGGCGGTGTTACGCTGCGATCGATATTTTCTAGGGACACTTTAGGCCCCATTATCGCAACAGCACAATCCCTGACAGCTGGCACGTATCTGAACACCGTTGCGGACAAAGTTCACCCATTCATGGCAACTGTCTTCTCTGCTGGTGATGGTCATTACCAACAGGATAACACGCCATGCCACACTGCCAGAGTCGTCAAGCATTGGTTCGAGGAACATGCTGGTAACTTTCTGTTAATGCCCCGGCCCCCGAATTCATCTGAACCCAATCGAAAATTTGTGGTTCGACTTGGAAAAGCTGGTTCTCCCTAAATCACCACCACCCCGAAATGTGCTGAACCTGGAGGACATGCTGTTTGCATTATGGTACCAGATATCGCCGGATACCTATTGCCACTACATCGAAGCGATGCCTCGCCGAGTGGCCGCTGTTTTGCGGGCTAAAGGGGGGTCTTAAAGCTTATTAGGTGGGTGGTCATAATGTAATGGTCCATTGGTGTAAGTACTAGACTGTCACGATCTGCTTTTAAATAAGCAATGCACGCAATTTTAAGATATTGTTTTGTAATTATAAGCTGTCTTGTCCTTCTGCAGAGTATGGCAAAACGTTTTGTTTTTTTCAACGCCTTTCTGAGATTACCCAACTCTATGAGACAACACTTAGGCGGGGAGAGAGAGACAGAAAACGGCTGTTGCATCGCAATCCTTCTTTCGACATACAAAAGAGGCCCCCTGGCAGGACGTTGTTTGGCGATATTCCAGTTAAAACCGCTTTGTTCCACTTCTAACCGCTTTCTGCGTGTACAGCTGCAAAGGAATTCTCCGGAGTAGTTAGTCACAGCCGGAGCAGTGTAGGTACGCGGTCATAAGTGTAAGTGAAGAGAGAACAAAGGCAACGGAAATGGTTTTAAGTACGGAACAGCGGATATTTTATTGTGGAACGGTATTTTAGAAAAAACTCATACAAAGTTTTAAATGAGTTATTTACAGAAAAAATTTCCACATTGTGCAGCACCAGAGAAATCAGTGGTACAGAAGTTAGTGCGGAAATGTCGGGAAACCGGCACGGTGTGAAACAGGAAAAGAAACAAAACCAAGACAATTCGTACTGAAGACAGTATCAAGGATGTGTGCACAATGATGTTACAAAGCCCTCCGAAGTCGGTTCGCCGATTATCGTCTGCAACGGGAATATCTGTCACGTCATGTCGATGCATACCTAAGGTGGATTTGCGTTTTTGACCGTACAAAGTTATGACGCTCCAAGAACTTCAAACTCCTGATTATGCAAAACGGATGCAATATTGTAAGTGGTTTCAGGAGACCATTATCAGCGGTGGAATAGAGCCAACACTTTATTACATGACAGATGAAGCATGGTTTTATTTCTCCGGGTATGTCAATGCGCAAAACAGCAGGATTTGGACCGACACGAATCCCATACGGACAATGGGGACTCTTCTGTAAGACCAAAAGATAGGCGTATGGTGTGGTGTATCTCCGAAGAGGATAGTCGGCCCATTCTTTTTCACTGACACCATCAACTCGGAGCGCTTTGTTTAGCAACTGTTCAACCTATTTGTTGCCGCACTTACAGAAGAAAAGCGAACATATTCTTTCTTTCAGCAGGATGGTGGAACGACGCATACTGCGCGGAACAGTTTACGTGCTGTGCATGAAGTGTTTGGGGAGGACAGGACTGTATCGAAGAGATTATGTCCACCCGATCTCTCCACCTGTGACTTTTATCTGTGGGGAACATTGGATAGGGAAAGTGTACGCAACTAGTCCGCACACCCTTGATGAATTAAAAGTGAACATTACGGATGCCATAGCCCAGATTACTGCCGATGAGTTGTGGCAAGTTACAAACAACATATTCCGTCATGTGCGGCTGTGTCTTGATGTTGGAGGACAGCACTTTCAGCAATTGTTGTAAACGCAGGTAAATTACTCCTGTTTTCTGTCATTTCAAGTATTCTTTACCATGTATAGTAACATTGCCTGACTGTTGTCGTTCATCATACTCGGTCCTCTTTTATATGGCACACCCTACGTCAGTGGCGCACCCAGGAATTCTTGTTGGAGGGCTATATATATAGTATACGTACAAATATGTGTACATATATGTATATATATATATATAGTGTGCGCCTGTAGTTTATATACGGTTGTGACGTACGTCGCTCTTAATCTCTTTCGGGCTTTCGGAAGAAGACACTATGTAATTTTTTGAACATGTAAAATAATATTTGTGAATGTTTAATTTGTGACTTACGTCGTTCTTAATCGCCTTGGAGGAGGCTTAAGCCACCAAAGCCCCCTACGTGAGTGCGCCAATGCCCTCCGTAGAGTTGAGAGAACAGTAAAGTAGATCGTTCTACCATTTTCGATATTTATTTGTGCGTGTGAGGAACTGTAGTGGATTCATGTTAATCTTTCAGTGAAAACTTTCCAGTGGCAAACTAATCCATCTCGGGAATCTCAACGGATCAATGATTGAGACGCATTTCTGTATTGTATCCGGAAACTGTTTTGTGCTAAGTTATGAACGTTAGCAACTCTTTTCTCGATGTGTGTTCCGGGAGGGGGGGGCAGGGCCCGACTTAGGGCAGTTGAGGCCCTGTGCACATCCTATGTCTGGGGCCTCCCTCGATTAAAATTTTCAGTCAATAGTTGAAAAGAATATTTGCTGGCAAATATTTTTTCTTTTTTTCAAGCAGTTTTTCTAGTAGTGAAAACATTAAAACACATCCCACACATTAGTCAACTGTATAGTCAATGTGGCTTATAATAGACGAGCATTCACACCACTTGTACTTCCCTGCACCTGCAGAGCTTACAACTATAACATTAATTACTCTGGAATTCTATTTTTGTTTTATAGTATCATTTACAAAACAAATAACTATCGTCCCAGTGACATAATTTGAAACCTCTAGTTTACCATAAATTTAATGGAAATGATGAACCGATATTAGTTTAAGCCGTAAGAAGTAATCCCTCACAGTGACCGCACACATTGTGGGATAAAGTATTGCCGTGCATGTAAATTATCATAACACCCTTTTAATAAAGTAGTGTAAATAGGACTTTTTTTGTATTTTTATTTATATAGTAATAAACCCTACATTATTATGAATATTGATTCACAAAATTTGTTCTCACAAAACTAATATTAATAAAAAAAATATTTTTTAGCTAATTCTACGTGTTTTGTTAAAATGCTTTGCATGTATAACATACCGTTGTGCTCCGAATATAGGCTTCACTCGTGATATGAGATCTCAAGAAAAAAACGAACCATACCTACATGTTATTTATTATAGGAGCGTGATTATAAGTCACAATCCGTTTTTAAACAAACCATTAGAAATGTATGAATAAGAATATTTAAAGAATACCTGATAATTTTTAACTGTTGAATTGGCAGCAGGACATTAAAAAAATATTTTTTCTAACTTTTTTGGCTGCAAAATCATCAATTGTATCTTCAAAACTGAAATCTACTGTTACATGACTTTCAACGGACAGTATACCAAAAGCATCAATTGACTCTTCTTTTAAACTTGCTCTAAGTCTATGCTTAGTTCTTTTCAGAACCGAAAACGAGAGTTTGCTTGAAAAGTGTTAAAAAAATCCTGAGGCATGTATCGACATTGAGAAAAATATGAACTAAATTCAATTTCCAAGGCAAATGAGGAAATCTGTGCTCTCAATGAATTTTTTTGTCAGCATTCGAAACTGAAGGAATCATTCGTCCGTAAGGGGTCTGGGTTCGAATCCCGGTCAGGCATGGATGTTGTGTTTGTCTTACGGCACTGGCTCTCTCCCTTCCCTGGAACCAGTGACCCTAAATTAGGGACGGGCGACTGCTTATAGCCCATTGAGTTGTTCACGGTGGTCGTTAAACCTCCAATCAAAAAAAAAAAAAAAAAAAAAAAAAAAAAGAAACTGAAGGAACTCTTCAGCAAAGTCTTCTTCAAGTTCATTTGAATACCACTTTTACAACAATTCAGCTGCTTTCATCACATCACGTAGGCCATTCTTGTAGACAAATCCAAATCTAGACTCAAATTCCTCATCTGACTTCTTTCTGGTTTGCAGCTGTGAAACAAGATTATCACATATTACGTAAAACGTTTGAGTGCTGAAATCCCAATTATTAAAAACAACATCTAGAGCTGACGAATCATCTAGAAGTTGGCTCTTTGGTATTTTCTTCCTTCTTGGGGATTCATAATCCATTTTTCACCCTAGCAACTGGTTGGATTATTTTTCAAATAGTTCGAAACTTTTTCTCACAAAATTCACGATGAAGTCAATAATTGACTCGTATAATGGAAGAACTAATGAAAAATTGCCCATAGAAGATTGCAGGGACATGCTCACTTTGTTGATTCGTTTCAATGTTGTCCTAGATAATTGTTAACAAAGAAGTCTCTTTTTCATTAATTTGGCATGAAGGGACTTAAAAATATATTTGATTTTTGGAGGTAATTTGGAGCCCCCCCTCCCCCAATTCTGAGGCCCTATGCACGTGCACTGTGTGCTCGTTCAGAAATCAGGCCCTGGGTGAGAGGAGAAGTGTTAACGATTACCATGAGCAGCTTTGGTGGCTCGCTTGTTCCTAATTTGGGGTCACTGATTCCTACTGGAAAGGAAGAGAGCGAACTCCATCGTACGAACCCAGCCCGCACGCCTCGTCTGGGACTTGAGACAGTTTTGTACGATCGATCTGGACTAAGCTCTTCAGTCCATTCACCCAGCTGACAGACTAATTACAGCTTCATTGATATTCAGTTTACTACATGAGCCACTAGATTTATTTGTGCTAGTGATGAGTATTGGAATAAGCATTTTTATCTTCACTAACATTATTCATTTTCCGATTTTTACAAACATACGTAGATTGAATAAAAAATTAATGCCTCTACCTTCATAACGCATAGACAGATGGCAGCACAAACATGCTGCTTAGGTTCTCGTCTGCCATCTTACTTGGCGGCAAGTCCTTGCAGTGAATTGTTGTCTAGGTATTCTGTGAGACATGGAGCACTACGCAAAAGCCTCTTCAGTGAAATTTAAACAATAAGGTGTTATCGAATTCTTGACAGTTGCCGGTGTCACTCCAGTGGGAATTCGCCGAAGAATGCTAGCCGTTTATGGTAGTGACTGTGTTGATGTCGGCACCATGCTTCCTTGGGCTAACAGATGTAAAGATGGTGAAGCGGGAATATCTGAATTGTGTTACAAACAAAAAAATCAAACGACCTGCACCAGCAACCTATGAATAAAACCTATAGAATAGGCTATATCTGTCCCTAACGCTCTGACGTCATACACTACTTGCAGCGCCATCTGCTTTTATCCGGTGGTCGAAATCGGAACTAAGCTCGCATTTTTCGTCAATTATTGCATGTACACGACATCGACTTATCGAGAGAGCCCAAAAGTAGTAGGTAAGTGGGATCAATTGGTTTTGTACCATGTTTGGTCAACATTTTAAAGAATGTGTGAAAAACGCATGGAATCGGTTTTGGTGTCAAAACAAGAAATATTTTTCAGAGCATTATGAAAGATCGAGACTCAGTGCATAAGAACAATAAATTTGGTGTACTATATAGCATCCCACTCAAAGCGACAGACCCGTCTGCGGTTGACCAAGAGTACATCGGTTCCACTTCAAGATCTTTGAATACCAGAGTGAAGGAACATATGTACAATGTCCGAGTGGGTGCCAAAACAACCGCTCTCTCCAGATTAGTTGACTCTGGAACCCATGTGCCAATCTGGACAGAAGCGGAGATCTTCGCCACACCGAGTAAGAAGTCTCAATTAACATGTACTGAAAGTTTACTTATTGCATGGAAGGGGCAGATGTGTTGTAATGAATCTGTTCCATACGTCATACCTAGACCGTGGACGTTTTTGTTTACTGATTACAGTGCACATGACCGTCCAATTTAATATGTTGCTGCTTGACTTAGTCATTATTGTATTGTAATCGATTTGTTTCCGTTTACACACCAGATGGCCGTTCGCAAATTGCGTCACATGGTGAAATTATAAATTGTCTGTATCTAGCCCATACTACCTCTTTTTTATGTATCTGATGATGGATTCCGGTGCGGGGTGTCCGAAAGATCTTATACGTTTTCTTTTATACTCGGTGTATTTTAATTAAACGCAACCTTTATACTCGGTGTATTTCAATTAAACGTAACCTTTATACTCGGTGTATTTTAATTAAACGTTCCACGATGAGCCCTGGTTTATATCGTGCACAGACGGCATTCAGTTTATTAGTACAGTTACTTTGCACAAAGATTGTTTTAGTACTAATTAGATTAAACTAATGTATTCAAAATTTCACGGTTTTTAATTTTATTGGTTCTTTGATTTTCTTATTCATTAGCTCGTACAGAGACGGTGTCCGTCATACTTATTTATCAAGAATGCACCAGTGAGTGGTTTTATATTGTGAAGGCTGCCAGGCTGGTTGCTGAAAGAGAGGGTGGACTTCTTCCGTCACGGAAGAAGAAACTTGTTCATCGTAGGCAGAAATGGATTCAGTTATCTGGTGACTATGTTGAGAAATAAGTGCAGGTTGGTAAACGGCATACTCTAAGGTTCGTTTCTGTGTTTGATTTATTAAAACTTTTCCATTCAGTCCCGAGTGATGCTCAACCCTGTTCTTTAACCTCCAGTGACTTCAATCTCTAATGCTAAGCAAAATATCATTGGTATTTTAACTCGAGCAGCAGTTTCATTAAATAGAAATGCACTGTTCGAATACATACCAAAACTTTGGTACTTACCAACGGCAGCCATCGCTCCGGGCGGGAGATTGGCTTTCTCCACAGAAACACCTCTGTAATATGCTGAAAGCATTGTTTCTTCCGCTGTGCAGCACCCGTCTGCGTAAGAGCTTACTAGTTCTCCTGTACTATGGCCAATTATGCCATCTGGTTTCAAGCCCAGAGTGTTCAATACATCTACCAAAGCAATCTGTAAGAAAACAAAATGAGCAAGTTGAATATGGTAAGTGTTATCATGGAGTGTTGAGATTTATACAGTGCGCTCGATAAGAAATGAGACAAAAATTATCATATCACAACAACAAACTATATTTTCAATTGTCACTTATACACATCTTTCGGAGAGTCATAAAAAATCATAAAAGTACATCAGTGCGAGTGATCAACAAACAGTTAACGGTCCCAGTTGGTCGTTTAACCTAAGGATCCTGGGATATTACCCGGTGAGTTGGGGTCTTTTCGCCAATGTCTCATAAAACTAGTTGAACACTTCTCCAAGATTCACAAAGGCCCTTGTTGCTGTTCTGTGTGCCATTCTTGTTCATGGAGTCCCCCGAAAAGGCAAACCCATCTCTCACTAAGACATGAGAGGATTCGATTCAGGAATGTCTGCATGACAAAAAGATAGTGAATATGAATTACTAAAGGTCTTGTGTGTGGCATGTGATGGATGTTAACGAAGCCAGAGCTGTGTGCCGAGATCGCTGTAAATGGAGACATTTGATACAGCAACAGTAAGTTCTTCCTGTGAGGAGCTAACCTCTGAATATCAGAGAAAAGCTTAGTGATACGTATGTATATATACTATATTGACAAAAGTCACCGGGCACCTAGAAGAGAAACACAGCATAGCATTTATTGACATACATTAGTAAGGTGTTGGTCCACCTTTGGCCTTACTGCATTCACTGACCCTTCGAGACATGCTTTCGACACGGTTTTGGAACACAGCGATAGGTATGTGCTTCCATTCAGTACATAATGCTGCCGCTAACTGTTGCTTAGTAGTAGGCCTTGGTTCCAAACTTGTTGTGCGGCGCTTTAATTCATCCCATATGTGCTATATGGGATTAAGATCAGGGCTCTGTGCTGGCCAATCCCCACACGATACGGGATTATCGTCAAACCACGCCGTAACAGTCCTTGCTTTATGGCTCGGTGCATTATCCTGCTGGTACCAACAATGCTCGGTTCCATAGTATTGCCACAGAGTTGGTTGGGCATAATTGTCCAAAACATCGAGGTAGACGTGCTGGTTAACAGGTTTCTCCATGATAGCCAATGGGCCGGGACCATACCACGAAAAACATCCCCCACACGAGTACACTGCCAGCTCCAAACGTGATCGTGGGAACAGTACACTGTGGTAAATAGCGATCCCCGGATGCAGCCATACTGACACACAGCCATCAGACTGATGGATCATGTATCTGGATTCATCAGTCCGTAGAACCCGTTTCCATTGATCTACGGTCAGCGATAAATGTTCTTTACACCATGCTAAACGACGAATAACATTCCAAGTGGAGATGACAGGCTTATGAGCAGCCACACGACAACGGTAACACATGGAATGAAGTTCTCTGCGAATGGTACTTGTACAAACCGATGTTTCAGCATTTTTACTTACCTGTACACTGAGGTATCATGCAGTACTCCGTCGATTAGCTGTAACGACTCTCCTGAGGATTCGACGTCCTCTATCACTGATTTTCTTTGGTCTGCCGGTACGTTTTGTTGCTTCAGGCTCGCCATGTGTCTTCCATTTATTCAGTACATCCAAAACAGTTGACGTGAGTATGTTTAAACACCTCTCTGGTTTTATTATAAACAACCCACTAACACAACACCCAACAACCTTTCCTTTCTCAAGGTCAGTTCTTTCCCGCCGTGACATTTTCACTCAACCTCACAGTGCGATATGATCGCGGTCAGCTGCAGGCTTGTTTTTATATCGTTTGCAGCTGTACCGCGCATCTTAACAACGCAACGGATCCGTTCATTTGCTTTTGAAGAGTGTTCGGTGACGTTTGTCAATATAATGTATGTATGTATGTATGTATGTATGTACGATCCGAAATAATCTCCCTCCAATTTCACGCAACGGTGAGATTTTTCGTCGTGCAGGTGTTCGAACCCACGGTGTAGTCTTGAACCAGAGACTGCGACTTTGGCCAGACAAAAGCTGTAGTCTAAATTCCATAAAACGTGTGTGGGACAATATGAAACGCTGAATCCCATCTCGGCCGGTAAGGCCTTCCGCTTGCGCAGCTCATACAAACATTTTGCAGGAGCAATGACGGAAAGTTCCGGTACAGATCTACCGGAATCTCGTGGAAAGCCTGCCTAGGAGGGTTGCTGCAGTCATGACGGACAAAGATGGGCCGTTTCTTGTACTTACTTTGGCTAATAAATGCTCTTGCTTCCGTTCGATCTAGGTGTCCGAATATTTTTTCCTACACAGTACATATCGCATTGAAGTTGAATAGACGGAATGACGACACCTAACGCCCAACACTCATTAGAAAACCCTTGGCTTGTTTCTTATTGTATCTTGATCTCTGCCTGGCTGGCAGTGTTGACACAAAGAACACGAAAGCTTGGTAGTTCAGATGTGGCGTTAAGTTGAGAAACTGTAACGGGAGAGAAGTATTTAAAATTTACGTAACGAAAAGGGAAAATAAAAAGTAATATGCGTCACATGCTTTTCTTTATAGCATCGCCAATGTATGAGCTGGAATTTGCCCCCAAAAAATTCCAGTCCTTTCATTCCTTTGAAACTCAATTGTGTGGAAAACAATCAGTATACTTGTAACCACTATGGGTATCATTATCTGGACATTTTCTTCCCGTAAGATTCGATATGTATGTCTAGTTGCAACTCACTGCGGATGCTAAGAGAGAATAGTACTTCACGAAAAGTATAAAGATCATTTGCGATATCAAACCAGTTCTTGATTACCATCTATTTTCAGTATTCGGATTGTCCTGTGGAATTGTCTTTCAAAATTACTACTTGAATCTCTTAATTCAATACTTACATTTTTGTTTCCTACGCTCTTTCTTACTTACTCTAAATTTTACATAAACAACCATCCATATTATTACCTCTTCTCCTTGTCGGGAAAACCCGACCTAAAGTTCCTCTTCTCCTCACACTCACCTCGTCCCAACTCTGTCTCTTCCTAAACTTCTCCCTTTTTCTTTCTCTCTGATCCCTGTGTCCGTCTTTTTCTTAACCCTTTCCGCCCGACATTACGAAATCGCTGAATAGCTCGTGTGTCGGGTGTCACCCACCAAGCAGGTGAAGCCTCTATAGCTCGTATTTCGGGTCTTGCGAGACATTTATTTTCCGCCGAATAAGTCGAGGGTCACCCGCCACGCCGTTGACGCCACTGTAGTTTGCATGTCGCCGCATGCAAGACATTTCTTTTTCGCCGAATAGAGAAAAAAGAAATGTCATCGGCCTGTCGGGTGTCACCCACCATGCCGATGACGCCTGTGTAGCTCGCATGTCAGCGCTCGCGAAACATTTCATTTTCGCCGAATAGCTCGCGTGTCGGGTATTATCCGCCACGCCGATAACTCCTCTGTAGCTCGCCTGTCGGCGCTCGCGAGACATTTCTTTTTCGCCGAATAGCTCGCGTGTCGGAGTCATTTGCCACGCCGATGACGCCTCTATAGCTTGTATGTCGAGGCTGGCGATCTAAAACTGAACTTTCACTGTTAAGTTGCGGCCTCTACTGCAGAAAAAACAATGCGAGTGCTGGGTGAGTATGGGTGAAAAGTTATTATTCAAGTGGGAATTGTTAAGAGTCACCCTGTCCACGAGCCTCTTATCTCCCTTTAAAAGAAAAGAGTGTTTCTATCTCTGACGCCTCTGATGCAAGAAACTAATTTGCCAGTCTAGAATCACTTGCTGATGAGAGCGCCCATGATTGCAGCGTATGCTAATAAAACGATTTACGCACTTAAGGCTTTCTGATTCGGCTGTCCAATACAAAGAACGATTCCCTGGGAGACACATTTTTTCAATTCCAATTACTGATGCCACTCTAAGAGCTTCCTCGAACTCACCGCTAGAAAATTCCTTGCTTGGAAAATGATTAATACTAAAATATTTCAAAATAACCTAGACCTTCGTAACAGTATCGTTTTACTTTGAAAAAAATTCCACAAATTTGCTGCATTCGCTTTTAGTTCGAACAACGTAAAGAAGAAGAAAAATTTAAAACACTATTTTACCCCGAACATTCTTTGTATTGTAAGTACAGTACATTTGTTTTTATAATGAATATACTCTTTGTAAATAAAAATTGTTCATATTGGAGTGAAGGAAAATTTACCTGGATAGCTGCAATAGTGACAAAAGCTGGCGTTATATGCCTGTCCTGCTCCAAATAGTCTTTATCGGGGTTCAATATCTCCAGGAGATCGATGCCGAAACGCTCAAGTATTTTTGCTGACTTCCTCATGGAACTAGCAAATACATCCACCTTCATAAGATCTAATCCCATGCCTTGCCACTGACATCCCATGCCCGTGAATACGTACCAGACTTGACGTTCAAACGGGGGAATGTGCTAAGGAAGAAACCAAAAAAATAAAATAGTCATGTTTAGTGTTTATGAGTTTAAAGGTAAACGAGACATGACACTGAATTTTCAGTTGTAATGAACAGGTTGTAAAAGTCCGCTAATTAGCATAAACCGCTGCTTCCCTGGGATTCAGATAATTACCCCACAGCACAATACAGAGAAGGTTCTCAGCTTTTGTTACATGTACTTTCTTATCGAGAGAAGGGAGAGTAGAATTACATAAGATCACCAAGGCATAAATCATTCATCAGACGTAAGTGGAAACTTAACAATTTATTATGGCTTTAAGGTTCCGCCTCGACTGCTCACAATGCTGCGCCCTTTTGGTTGGAGTACACTTGGTACTTTAGAATATCCTTACTCAGTCCAGGGACCCTTACTCTGAAACCAAAATATTTCCTAGTCCATTACCTGTAGCGTAAGCGAAAGCTATTATAGCCCGTATCACTTCGCCACTTCCTGTTACTTGCGTCAGCAAATTCTCGACGCCAATGAGATCTCCAAACAGCCTGTAGCACGGCGACCTCGTCGATCTCCTTAACTCTTTGAAAGGTCTAGAGCCTTCTCAGTCCGGCATGGGTTCTATAACGAAGTAAATTTCTCCGTCATTTTTGTCCACGCCGGGGCTCGAACTCGGTTCCCATCATTCCGGAATAAGTCGTTCCACCAATTGAGCTACGCGGACGATCGTTGTCGCTGCTATCTGCTTTTATGTCGTGTGAGTCCTGCGGGGCAGGCACGTCACATCTTCCTCCCCCCCACCCCCAAAAGGGCCGGGGGCATGGTTCACGGGTCAGCCGTGACCATGAATCGTCGTAGGCAGCCATCCGCTGTAGAATGTACTTGAGAACTCCCAGTCAATCTAGTGTGTAGAATGCAACGTCACATACATTTATTTTTCGAAGCGCTGGAGAAGGGATTCTCTTATTTTTCGTATCTCGCAGTGTGGAAAGAACATCACACCATTGCGAGATCTTGAACGGCCGGGTCATCCAGAAAGTTCGGGCGCCATTATAACGAAGTAAATTTCTCCGTCATTTTTGTCCATGCCGGGGCTCGAACTCGGTTCCCATCATTCCGGAATAAGTCGTTCCACCAATTGAGCTACGCGGACGATCGTTGTCGCTGCTATCTGCATTTATGTCGTGTGCGTCCTGCTGGGCAGGCACGTCACATCCCCCTTCCCGAAAGAGGGATTATAACGATGTAAATTTCTCCGTAATTTTTGTCCACGCCGGGGATCAAACCCGGGTCCCCTCATTCCGGATTAAGTCGCTCTATCAATTGAGCTACGCGGACGTTCGTTATCGCTGCTATCTACCTTTATATCGTGTGAGTCCTGCGAAGCAGGCACGTCACAGTTCATATCCCAAACCACTGCACTTCCAAAAAATTACTCCTGACCGTACGAACGCTCAAGACCAACTAACCCAGTGTTGCCAGGTGAAATGCTCAAAAATCAGTAGATTTCATCCCAAAAAATCAGTAAATTAGTTTAAAAATCAGCAGATTTTTTTTTCGCTAAAATTCACAATGCACCGCTATCGCAATGGTCTAAAATAGTTCTGATCACATTATTGTATTTTCCATTTAATTTTCTTTCTTAAAATGCAATTTTTTACTTTTCTGCTATGATCTACAATGCCAAGTCTAATGAAATGGGTCAGCTGAACTGTAGAATCCGTACTGTCAGAATTTGAACAGAACTGTTGTTTTCATCTTATTATCATCCCTATCGCTATCATAGATGCTGTTGTTCATTTTTTATACCAAACCGTTTCACCCCTTAAAATTATGCTAGCCGGTCCTGTGGCGCAGTGGTCTAAGTGATGGCTTCTGATCATTCGTTCGAAAGGGATCCGGGTGAGGCATGGATGTTGTGTTTGTCTGATGGCGCTGGCTGACTCCCTTCCATGGAACCAGTGGCCCCTAAATTAAGGACGGGCGACTGTTTATAGCCCATTGAGTTGCTCACGGTGGTCTTTAAACCTCATTTGTCCGAGATGGGTCCGGGTTCGAATCCATGCCTCACTATGATTCAAACCCGGACCCCATCTCAGACGAACGATCAGAAGACCAACGCGCCACCGGGGCGGCCACAGGTAGGTACGATGGTCAAACCACTAAATATCCACCGTGCGTCAGATGGGCACGTTAAGCCGTCGTACCCGGGCACTGGCTCCTCGGTTATGAATAAGGGCATCTTCCTCCCCTTTTGTACCTCGCTTTTATGTGACTCTCATGTCGGGCACTCTAGTCCAAAATCTCTCATCTACCGACATCTAAGGGTTGTTTAAAACCTTTGGAAACAGACACTTTGAAGTGAGAAAGCCTTCCTATCTGCAGTCTCTAAACACCAGCACATTTTGTTTGGGTGTAAGTTGGAGGCGAATTAATTTATTCTGGCACACTTTCCGTTTTTCCGGATTGTCTCCTGAAATTCAAAAGGATACCCTTTTATTCAGGCCCAGCTTTTCTGTTGACATCTCAAGGGCCATTCCAAGAAAGTTTCAGTTAGTGGTTTAATACACTGCTGGTCACCCAAAATGCAACACCAAGAAGGAAGCATCCGATTGGCCTGAAATTCGGAGCATGCGTCGCCTGCGAGATGACATGCAAACGATTAGCATTGCAGGGCATATGCAAATCATGTGTGCCCGGCACGCCACCGAGAAGCACTATAAGAAGGGTGCACAGAAGGAGGGATGTAAGTTCTAGAAGTGTGTTGTGCTGCCGGACCTGTGCGTGGGAAGCTTCCTGATGCCTCGTCGCAGAATACGACAGTCATTCCAGCACGTTTCGGAGTTCGACAGAGGACGAATAGTGGCTTAACGCGACAGCGGTTTATCGTACCAAAACATCGGCGCCCGTGCAGGGCGACATCCAGCCACAGTGAGGCGAGTTTGGATTCAGTGGGTGCAGGAGGGACGGACGGACCGACGTGAGCGATTGCCGTATCCGCGGCACACCACCGAACGAGAGGACTGGCATGTTGTGCGGCGGTCAGCACGTACCGCTCGACGTCGTCTGCAAGAGCAGGGACTTGTCGCACGGCGCCCATTACTCCGATTACCATTGACGTTACATCACCGGCGAGTGCGGCGGCAGTGGGCCGTTGAACGTCGCAACTGGACTACAGAATGGCACGATATTGTCTTCTCTGACGAATCCCGCTTCTGCCTGCAACACCACGATGGTCGGATCCGCTTGTGGCGGCACCGCGGTGAGTGACTGTATGACGCCTGACTTATGCATCGCCATACCGGTCCGTCACCTGTCGTTATGGTTTGGGGCGCACTTGGATATGACACCCGCACCCCTTGGGTACACATCGCCGGTACACTCAACAGCCACCGCTACATCTCCGACGTTTTAGAGCCTGTAGTCCTCCCTTACTTGCAGGACCTGCCAGCGGCCACGTTTCAACAGGACAATGCGTGCCCGTACGTGGCACGCATCGTGCAACAATTTTTCACGGCCCACCAAGTGTCACTGCTGCCGTGGCCCACCTGTTCTCCCGATATGTCGCCCATCGAATACGTCTGGTCGCTGGTCGTCAACCGAGTGGCCCGTCAAGCACCACCTGCGGCTACGCCTGATGAACTGTGGCAACGTGCGAAAGCAGCCTGGACCAGCCTACCCCAAGCCCACATCCAAAGCCTCTTTTGTTCGATGCCGCGGCCGTTATTGCCAGCCATGGGGGCCACACGAACTATTGATGTCTGCGTGTTCCGCAAGTCGAACGGGCCTGTAAGCTCGATCGTTTCATCTTTGTATCTGTTGTTATGTGTCCAGTAAATCTGGCTTTGCTATCTCGTGTCCTTCTTGGTGTTGCATTTTGATTTTAGTTATCCAGCAGTGTATATTCATTTGAGAAGCCAAGCGAAGGGTACGCGATTGGGGGCAACAGTTTTCTTATCTACGCAAAAACGTTTGTGACAAAAAAAAAAGGTGAATCTCTACTATTCTAAGGTTAATAGGCATGCTGAATGCTTCTGTGACACGTTTTCTTTGAATTACACCGGCGTAATGCTGCACTACTGTTTGTGAAAACTGCAACACCAAGGAAGAAGCGCTCCATTCAAATGAAATTTATATCACAGACTTTTTTTTTTTTCGGTTGGAGGTTCAACGACCGCCGTGAGCAACCAACTCAGTGGGCTATAGGCAGTCGCCCGTCCCTAAGTTAGGGTCACTGGCTCCAGGGAAGGGAGAGAGCCAGTTCCGTAAGACAAACACAAGATCCATGCCTTACCGGGATTCGAACCCGGACCCATTTCTGACGAATGATCAGAGGCCATCGCTTTGACCACTGTGCCATCGGGGCGGCTATATCACAGATTCCTCACGTTGCAGGAGATAACTGATACATTTGTAGAGCTATACAAGATTTTTTTGCTTCAAAACTCAGTATCGCGTGAAGCCACCTCGAGAAACGTTTACTGCTTCTGCACGGCGTGGTATTGAATTAAAGAGGTTTTTGATATCGTCTTGGGCAAATAGCCAACCAGGCTGCTCCTATGTGAGACCAGAGTTCCTTTGTGGTAACTGGCGGAGGCCCTTGACGGGCCAATCGCTTAGCTATCATCTTCCAGACATGTTCGATTGGGGACATATGCCTGCCAGGGAAGAAGCGATACCTGCCGTGCACGGAAGAGGTCTTGAACATTCCAGGTCTTATGTGGACGAGCATTGTCCTGCTGGAATTTAGCGTCAGGACAATGCTGAAGGAAGGGTGTGACTCCTGCCTAAAAAACGTCCCAGATGTACTGCTGGCTGTTGAGGGTTCCCGCAATTCCAATCAGGCGAGATCGAGAATTTAACTCAATGCCGCCTCAAACCACGACACTTAACGTTGGGCCGGTAAGACGCTGCAAATGCACGCTGCAAACTTCTATGAGAACTTCCTTATATAAATTAATCAGCAGAACATGTGCATAAAGACACCACTAAACCGTCTGTAATACAAATAATCGCTGCCCTTTTGGGACAAACATGGCCGAACTCACAAACAATGTTCATCACGGTGAAGTTTTATGCCTAATTCGAAAGCATGGTACTGTGACGTTACGAGAAAAAAAGCGACAAGCTGATTAGGTCGTAACGAGCGAGAACTAGAGGTCTGCCCGGGCCTTATTTGGTGACCCCGTCCCGGCCCATGCCCGACAATTTAAGGCCCAGCCTGGCCTGGACCGTTTCAAATATCAGACACTCGGGCCGATGATATCGAAGTTTAGGTAATAAACATATTATTTATGTACTAACCTAAACATTTATTTTATATAATAATATGTTTAGGTAATATTTTGCCGATAATATCAAAGTTTAGGTAAGTTCAGGTCCGGCTCCATCCATTTCAGCTCTTTTTCAGGCCCGGTCCCGTCCCGTGATGTGCCATTTGGTATTATTTTGTCTTTCTATTGTATTTTATTCAATTGTGAAATTTAAATAATGAAGTGAGATATTATGAGAATATTTATGTGGATGTAAGTCTAAAAATATTACCTAAACTTCGGTATTAACGAAGCATATACCCCTTCGAAGAAAGAGAAAAAATGAAGACTAAGCGGTTTTGGAATCTCCTTTCCTGTCGCCCCGGTGGCGCTGTTGTCTAAGCGATGGCGTCTGTTCGTTCGTCCGAAAGGGGTCGGGGTTCGAATCCCGGTGAGGCATGGATTCTCTGTTTGTCTCTCGATACTAGCTCCCTCTCTTCCCTGGAACCAGTAGCTCTAAATTAGGGACGGGCGACTGCCTATAGCCCAATGAGTTGCTCACGGTGGTCGTTAAACCTCCAATAAAAAAAATCTCCTTTTCTCTGAACTAATAAGCGTAACACTTGTGACGTGCCTGCTCCGCAGGACGTACACGACATAAAGGAAGATAGCAACAAGTACGAACGTCAGCGTAGCTCAATTGGTAGAGCGACTTATTCCGGAATGAGGGGACCCGGGTTTGAGCCCCGGCGTGGACAAAAATGACGGAGAAATTTACTTCGTTATACACTACAAAAGTCAATCCCTATACAGATTAGGGATAGGAGAAACAACCGATTCCCTATCACCCTGTCATACAAACATGCACACCCCATCCCACTGCAGACAATACACACATTCGCTCGTGGTCAAATGTTTTTGTTGCAAACAAGCTCCACAGTAGTTTTACGCACTAAATACCTACAGATGGTAAAAACACTTTTAGTGCCTCTCCTTGCTTTTGTGTTTACACCCTGGGCTATGGCATGGAAGAAAGTAAAGCCAGAAAAGCAGTTAAATAGACCAGGAAATCGGGGAACACCGCTTTTTTCTTTCTTTACCATTGCGGTAAAAAAATGGATGGACTTGGCTCGGCCCAGTCGTATGTGTTGAGAAGAAGCCCGGCCCGGAACAGCCCGTTGCTTTATTCTGCAAACTAAAAAAAAGCCCGAGGTGGTTTTTGCAGACCTCTAACGGGAACTACGCTAACAGGTAGTGAGTAATAATACAAATTTTCCAGACTGGAACTTACCAATCAATCCATTCTATGTACTTCTCCTGCTTTGCTTGCTGCTGTGCTGTCGCCCTGATGCGAACTGGCCAACAACAAGCAAAGTCAATGAAAAACCAGAACAGGAGACGTTGAAGTATTGTTTTCTGAGTAGAGTGGGGAAGACCATATTGCCGGTGTAACCGAAGAGTATTGGTGGTGACACATAAATATATAAATTACGAAATTTATTTTAAACTAGCAGTCATGCCCATTCTGTCCGTGAGGGGTCTGGGTTCGAATCCCGGTGCGGCATGGATGTTGTGTTTCTCTCACAGCACTGGCTCTATCCCTTCCCTGGAGCCAGTGACCCTAAAATAGGGACATCCGACTGCTTATAGCCCATTGAGTTGCTCACGGTGGTCGTTAAACTCCCAATCAACAGAAAAAAAAAATGCCCGTTCTCCGAACGGTGAATCTATAAAATCATTTTATGAACATAAATTACAAAAAGGGAAAAGTAATTAAGTGAAAGAAAAATAATTTAAGATCCGTAACTGTTTTGCTATTAAGAAAAACGTCGTGACGTAAATGTATATGGTTTGACGTAAAACGGTAGCAGACTTTGGCACCCCTTAATTTTAAATCAAAACTAGAAAAAATCCTGAATCGACGGTAAGTTTTTTTTATTTTTTTGAAAATAATAAATTAATATGAAAACAAATGTAAACTTTATTTGATTGACAAATTAATTCAACCACTTTAGTAAAGACAATGGTCCAGGTTCGTGATTTTTTTTTTTTTCGTGACGGAATATTTAAAGACCACCGTGAGCAACTCAATGGGCTATAAGCAGTCGCCCTATTAGGGTCACTGGTTCCAAGGAAGGGAGAGAGCCAATGCCGTAAGACAAACACAACATCCATGCCTCATCGGGATTCGAACCCGGTAGAGGAAATCCGTCGGAATCGACGATTAGTTTTTTTTTTTTTTTTTTTTTTTTTTTTGAGAAGAATAAACTTATATGAAAAGTTTATTTATATCTTTATATAATGGGAAACGTCTTACCTACGTGAATAAACTGGATCCAATGAATGTTAAATTGTATGCATACATCACACAGTCCAATGGCACAACGCAATCAGGCCTTCTCCGATAAGAACTTTCGAACAAATTCTTGCTAGCGTTGTTTTACACAACGGTTCGCTGAGAAGAGAGACTTCGGACTTTGGACTATCTGAGGCCTTCCATACTTCCGCCTTCAACAGCGGCGTGAGTCAACCTCTGGTGATCGGATGTCAACCGCACGCTTCTCCCTTAGACTTTACTTGGGAACTTTGCCGCCCCACAACACCTGAACCGTTGCCCCAATCTCATTTTACTCTTCGACTGGCACTTCTACATGGTAAAACCTTTATTTTGATACCTCAACCATATGTTTAAGTTCAGCCATTCTCTCATAACTGGTCTTACAGTAAAAAACCTTATAGAATTAATATATAGATTTCATGGAATGTTTACAGCATTTCAACATTTCCGGTATAATTATCTTTAAACCTATCGGCATTTTGGACAGTAAATCTAGGTCACCCTTTTGAATTTTTTGGTTTTCAGACTTTTCTAGGTATCGAAGTGGTAGAGAAATTCAAGCAGACAATATTTCAAATACGCCATTTTGATTTTTTCTTTGCTTTTTTAGACATTCATAGATATCCGGACTTTAAGACCTTTCAGCATGCCAATTTTCAGATTTCTAGGTCATTTAAAAGTGGTCGAACAATTCGCGAAAAATTCAAGCAGGCGGTGTTCCAAAGCCGCCATAGTGAATATTTTGGTTTTCGGAGTTTTCTGGGTAAACGGATGTTAAAACTTATCAGTATACCGATTTTCAGATCTTTAGATCATTAAAAAATGGTCGAACAATTCGCGAAAAATTCAAGCAGGCAGTGTTCCAAAGCCGCCATTTTGATTATTTTGGTTTTCGGACTTTTCTGGGTAAACGGATGTTAAGACCTATCAGCATGCCAATTTTCAGATCTTTAGGTCATTTAAAAGTGGTCGAACAATTCGCGAAAAATTCAAGCAGGCAGTGTTCTGTAGCCGCCATTTTGATTAGTTTGGTTTTCGGACTTTTCTGGGTAAGCGGATATAAGACCTATCAGCATACCAATTTTCAGATCTTTAGATCATTTAGAAGTGGTCGAACAATTCGCGAAAAATTCAAGCAGGCAGTGTTCCAAAGCCGCCATTTTGATTATTTTGGTTTTCGGACTTTTCTAGATAAACGGATGTTAAAACCTGTCAGCATACCGATTTTCAGATCTTTAGGTCATTTAGAAGTGGTCGAACAATTCGCGGACGGAAATACTCGCGTTTTAAACATTTTCCTACTTTGCTTTATTTATACAGATAGTGTTTGGATATTAAAATGTTTCGTTAATGAAAAGTAGTGATCTTTAAATGAATGAATACACCATAAACCTACTGCTGCATATTTTAGGGGAATTCGATGATGTCGAATAGTGATGTAAGCTTAACCGTACAGCTAATTTTAGCTGATGTTTTTTTATAAGCAAATCTTTGAGGTCAAATGAGCGTGAAACATTTTTGAAACCGTAAACCGGTAAAAAGATCAGGATAATCAGTTAATTTGCTCAGCAAAGCGTTATGAAATCTGAGAAAAGTGCCACACGCTTGTATACCTACCTCCACCGTTGTAATTGGAGACTCCTCTTTGTGCAAAATGGTGAACCCTCTGTAAGAAGCTGTCGTAATTGGTATATAAGCAGATTTATTCAGCAAGGCGTAGAACTCCCTGGGTTTCGGATTTTGGTGAAAGTTGTCGAACATGTCCGTTACAGCTTTCTCCGTAGATGCAGCGTAAACGACTAACTTCGGAATGTCTTGCATCGCTTCCTGCTCTGAGTAATCCCGTTTTTCTAATTTATTGCGCTCAAACACAGCGTGAATGTTCACTCCACCGAATCCAAAATTATTGAGAGCCGCAATAGGAGCGGGTAAGGGTGTTGGCTCGGTTACCACCTTGATCCTTTCCTCCTGAAAACTTGGACTTTTAGGATTGGGGGTTTCGAAGTTGATATTCGGAGCTATTACTCCCGTCTCGAATGCCAAAATTAGTTTCGCAATGCTGCATATTCCTGAAATAGAAGAAAAAATATAAAACTAGCTGACAACAGAAAGAAGATGTAAACAACATGAAATCTGGACATACATTCAAAATAAACTCTATGGATAGTAAGTACTGATGACTAAACCAATATCGTCACAGAAAAGTGCATCGCAGGGATTAATAGAACGATTAATAGGTAAGATAGCACCCAATTTAGTAATACCAATCCCAGTTAGACAAATCTTCTTCTTAGTCTGTTGGCACCCCACTGCAGGGTATAGGCCTCCCCAGTCTTTTCCAGTTTCCTCGATCCTTAGCCTCAGTCCACCATTTAGCACCTCTAAATTTCTGAAGGCCGTCTTGTTCTCTGGCGCTCCCTTCGTCTCTTTCCATCACTCGGATGCCATTCTGTTATTAATCGTGTCCATCTTTCAGTCTTCCAACATGTCCAGCTGATCTCCACTTTGATTCTTTTATTATTTTTATAATATCTATTATTCCTGCTCTTTCTCTTATAAGTTCATTTCTACCTCTGTCTCTTCTTGTTATTCCCAACATTCTTCTCTCTAACTTTTTTACCGATACACTTGTTTTTTCACATTGTCTTTCTGAGTTACTCCACGTTTCACTTCCATAAGTAAATACGGATTTAATACATGCTATAACGAAGTAAATATCTCCGTCATTTTTGTCCACGCCGGGCATCGAACTCGGATCCCCTCATTTCCGGAATAAGTCGCTCTCCCAACTGAGCTACGCGAACGTGTGCTCTCACTGCTATCTGCCTTTATCTCATGTGCATGCTGCGGTGCAGGCACGTCACAATGCGTTGAAGATTTTTCTTTTTAAACAGAATGGAACATCGCCGGTTAAATAACCTTTAAGTCTCCAAAAGGCTCTACTACCTTGGATAATTCTTCTATTGATTTCTCTTCCTTGTCTTTCTTAAAAACTGATTATTTGACCTAAATAAATGTATTCATCTACTTTTCCAATTTCTTTTCCTTCTATCAAAATCTTTTCTGTGTTGTTCATATATTTAATTTTTGCTGTGTTTTTTGTCAGACCTTTTTTAAGACTATTGTTAGTTGTAATGATGACTATGTCTTCAGCAAATCTTATATGATTTAGGTACCTTCCATTTATATTTAATCCATTTTCATCCTAGTTTAAATTTCTAAAAAAATATCTTCCAATACAGAGTTAAATAATTTTGGAGATAATGGGTCTCCTTGTTTAACTCCTCTCTCCACCTCAAAAACCGAGCCCACAGTCTCCAACTTCATTGTTGCTATAGCCTCGCTATATATTTTATTTATTCAACTGAAATAATTTCCTTCCAATGATTGTCTTTTTATTGAAGAACTCGTTTGCTTTTGATATATAGAATCAAAAGCTTTGATATAGTGTACCAAAACTAAGTGAACTTCTTTCTGATATTCATTTGTTTTTTCTACTAATAGGTTAATTGTATGTACATACAATTAACATTTAACCAATTAGTTGTACGATTAACCCCGTATTAATTAAAAAATATCAGAAATGTATTAACAATTTCAGCTGGGAGATCCGTTCGCTCGCAGAAATGGGACCAACTTGTTCCTTTATTAAAATATCAAATAACAAAGTTCAACATTAACAAAACCAGCTTAAGATGCGCTCTAATACAATTTTAATCAATTCTAACCGAAACCAAAATTCAATCCTGATTACGACACTCAGTGAAACATCCAATTGCCCAGTTCACCAGAAACATCTAGTTTACAATTGCGTTACAATGAACAACTGCAATTTACTATCAGTGCATCCATAATTCAAACATCTTACCAAACAAGTAAATTTCAATATCACAATATTTTAACAATATTAACAAGCTTTAGTAATTCAAGACAAAATTAATTGATCTGAAATAATCACTATTTACAAATCACTGTGAAAAAATCAGAACATTTTATTACGTTTTCAAGAACTATTACAAGTTGACGTTATGTATACCATTCACACTCAAATTAAAGCTTCCAATCTAAAATTCAGTTACAGATTCAAATCTAAAAATTATAAATCTCCAAATCGTTAAGTATAATCACTAAGCATTAAAAACAGCAGTCGATGTCTATACGTGCAAAACGCGCGTAGCAATAGTGTCATGCCAATGCAACTCCAAATTGAAAAATCAAAGTAACAATCCTCACACATCAAGACATCACCAAACAACTACTTCAAGCCACTTTAAAAAAAAAAAAAGAAAACTAGAAAATCAATAAGAACAACCACCGTTAAATTCATCTGTGAAAGAAAAATGGGGAAATTTCCCCTAACCAAAATTTCCCAACTCAGGAAAAGAACAGTCATTACCTTATACATTCAAATCTGTCCCCGCTTCCCGAAGCAGTAGAGGAATCAGAACTCAAGATAGGATTCGAGAAATTCAACATCTTGTTTTAATTTTCAAAAACACATTTTATTAGACTTACAATTCCATTAGTCACCAGTGAATGCAAAATTTTCCTGATGTCATTGGTACGAACAGATGATAAATGCTCTTTTCATTTGTTCTGAAGAATCCTACATTCGAAGACATTGTTGCCCACATTTACACAAGAAACGTTTCAGATTAAATCTATTAAAATATGCCGAATACACTCCATGGTCAGTAAGTATTTGATTTAAGTACTTATTCTCAATACACCTTTTTGTGCTAATTTTAGGAAAATACTGAAATGTCCTCCGAAGAACACTGAAGAGCAATTGAATTAAAGACAGCTGGCGTTATACAAATGTGGCGCTGTGGGAGGCCCTGTAAACGGAAACGACATGACGTATGCAGCGATCCGACAATATAAGGAGTGATGCGACGGGAAGCAGTGAGAGTCGGACGCAGTGTGGGTAAGACGAAGGATCTAAGCGCATTTGATCATGGGTAAATTGTCGGGGCCCGACGAATGGGTCACTCAATCTCGGAAGTCGTGCAGGCACTGGGATTTTCACGAGCCACTGTGTCAGGGCTGCACCGTGAGTACATCGAATCCTGTAAAACCATCCACGCAAGGGCCAACTGCCGTGGACAACAGCATGTGGATGAGCGGGGTCATCGTCGGCTAGCTCGCATTGTAACAGCGGATAGATGGGCCACAGTGCAAGAAATCACTCGGCAATTTAACGCTGGTGCACAAAAACGTGTAAGCAGCCACACTATCCAGAACCATCTCCGCGTTATGGGGTACATAAGCCATCGTACAACGAGGTACCGCTTCAGACCTCACACCACAATGTGCAAAAATTAGCATGGGCGCGGGAACATCGCCACTGGACCTTAGACATACGGAAAAATGTTGCCTGGACTGATGAGTCGATACTCACGTTGGTACATGCGGATGGCAGGATACGAGTACGGCGCAAACCACATGAAGCGATGGATCCTTCTTGCCAGCAGGGTACTCATCATGCTGGTGGGGGTTGCATTCTCGTGTGGGGACTGTTTACGTGGACTGCAATGGAACCCCTGGTACGTGTGACATCATCCCTAACACACGGACCACCGTTACCGGGATATCTTGGACGACCATTTGCTCCCGTTTGTGCGTCTTCAACATCTCACTCGTCCTGCAACAAGACAATGCACCGTGCCATCGCTCCCAAATTGTATTCGAATGGTTGGATGAACACTCCGCGGACGTGACCTCACTTCCTTGGCCAGATAGGTCTCCTGACCGCAATCCCATCGAGCACATCTGGTATGCCATCTAGAGAGATGTTCGAGGCTCTGACCCCCTCCATCAAATCTTTGTGAACTGTGGGAGCTTTTTCAGGGGTCGTGGATCCGTATGGCTTCCCAACGTTTCCGGTGTCTTGTCGAGTCCATGCCGAGACGAATCGCCGCCGTCATCAGGTCGAAAGGTGGTGCTACACGTTACTAGTCAGGTATCTCTAATTCAATTGCTCTTTAGTGTATATTCCCCTGACTTCAACGTTCTTGCCCTTGAAACTGGCCAGAACGTTGGATTATTTGAAAGGCGGTCATGTTTTATTATCCAAGTCAATTTAGCCGGCCCCGGTGGCGCAGTGGTCTAAGCGGTGGCCTCTGATCATTCGTCCGAAAGGGGTCCGGGCTCGAATCTCCGTGAGGCATGGATGTTGTGTTTGTCTTACGGCACTGGCTCTCCTCTCCTTTCCTGGGACCAGTGACCCTAAATTAGGGACGGGCGACTGCTTATAATCCATTGAGTTGCTCACGGTGGTCGCTAAACCTCCAAATCAATAAAAAAAAGTAAACTTAACATCAGGACTTTAGCAACCGGGGGAGCAAGGGGAGGGGTGGTCGCCCTCCCACAATGGTCAAACTAGTAGTATACATTCATGCTCTATGGGGCGTAAAAAATAAAAATGTACAACGTGTGAATAAATTTACTGAAAAAAGAAGTTATACACTTCCGAATTTTTTAAAAACTTTTATAAACTGCTTACTGTATTCTGCGCAGCTAACCAGGGTAGAAAGTAACCCACTTCATGAGGTGTAAAGCCTTCATGCACACAAAAAGAATTGGCCTGAACAGTGGAGGGTGGCATACAAACCGAGTTATCTTTGCGGTTTAAAACACCTACCTAATAACTGGTTGGACCACTTTTGTGTGCAATCATGCCTGGCAGACGACTAGCAATAGATTCTACAAGGTACCGAACATCCTCCATGCGTAACTTTACCCATGTCCATTGCAGCAGCTCCGTCAGTTCACACTCATTTCGTGGAGGAGGATCACCAGTTCTCACAATTCGTTATAGAATATTCCGCAAATGTTCATTTGGGTTACAGTCAGGGAAGTTGGGAGGCCAAGGCATTGTGGCGAATTGTTTGTCGTGTTCCTCCAATCACTCAGTAGTTATACGAGCCAGATGACACGGTGCGTTGTCCTGTTGAAAGACGGCAGTGCGGTCCTGGTAAACCTCCTGCCGATATAGACGGAGATGGTTCGTTAACAGGTCCCTGTAGCGCCCACCATTTTGTGTTTGTGGGATGAACACCAACGAACCTAGGGCTTGCCAGGAAAAAGCTCCCGAGACCAGAACACCACCTCAAACGGCCTGCTGAACACCAACTGTGAAACCAGGGGATAGGGCTTCATGCATTTTACGCCATATGCGAACTCGGCCATTACCATGGTGCAGCAGGAAACGGGACTCATCCCTCTAGACCACCTGCTTCCACCCGTCCAGGGTTCATCGGCGACGTTCGGTGGCCCATGCAAGGCGTTGCTTGCGAAGACTGGCCACCATGATGGGTACCCTTGTTGGTCTGCGGCTGTGGCGAAGCAAGGCACCGTGCATGCTGCATGTGAAAATAAGTCAAACTGCACCACTGTTGTAGTGGTGGGTGAGCTAAGATACCAGTTGTGATGCCAATTAATATCGTTGGTCACATGGTATTGCATCATGATTTCCAAATTTACACATTCCCACGTCCTCTGCATATTACTTTATTACTCTTCTTCCCTTTTCGTTTGTTCTAAATGTCATTTTTAAAACTATGTTTATACGCAGGACTACGTCAACCCCAAGGATAGTATGGGACGACTTACGGCCGACCGCTTGTGACAAAAATAGGTCCCAACTGAAATCATTATAGCGTTAAAAATACGTGCCGCACACTAGTCGACTTAGCATATTCGTAAACAATCCAATTCGCGTACTGCAAATTATATCGTGTGGATGAAGCTCCTCTCGCTCCCAGTGCGCGGAGGAGATGATGCAATATTTCTCGGAGCGGCCCACAGCCATTTTAAATCCCTCGACGAGATCTATTCAAATATACGAAGAACATTTCGCAGTGGTTTGAACTGAACATTTTAAAAATTGTTTTCTTATGAACCGGTGAACACACTCTTCTGATAATCGCGGTTTATCTGCATAACCGTGAGCGCAAAACGACTGTGCGTGGTATCGTATTAAAGCTCTCGGCGAGATCTATTCAAATACACTGACGGAAAAAAATTCCCAACACCAAGAAGGGGTTGTGTTAGATAAACGAGAGTTGGTAGGCGGTGAGAGTACATCTGTAAGATGACGTCTATGCAAATTTCGCGCTCGGCGCATACGTGTAGCGCTAGTAGCGCCCCTCGTAACATGCAAAGCCCGTTTGCTGTAAATACGCGCTGTAACGTTCGTGAGCGTTAGTTATCGTTGAGATTCGACGTAGTGTGTTGATGTTAGTCAAGAATGCCTTTAAGAAGACGAAGAAGCCATTATCAACAGCTCACGGAGTTTGAACGAGGTCGTCTAATAGGGCTACGAGAAAGTGGATTTTCTTTCCGCAATATTGCAGAACGACTTGGCAGGAATGTAGCCACTGTGCATGATTGTTGGCAGCGGTGGTCAAGGGACGGTACTGCCTCAAGAAGACCGGGTTCCGGCCGGCCACGAGGCACTACTGAGAGGGAAGACCGCCGTGTACAGCGTATGGCCGTGGCGTATTGTACCGCGTCTGCGGCAGCAATTCGAGCTGCAGTTCCCACCACAGTGACACAACGAACTGTTACAAATCGGTTACTTGAAGGACAGCTCCGAGCCAGACGCCCTGTAGCGTGCATTCCACTTACTCCAAACCACTGCCGTTTGCGACGTCAGTGGTGTCAAGCTAGAGCTCATTGGATGACGGAGTGGAGATCTGTTGTGTTTTCTGATGAAAGCCGGTTCTGCCTGGGTGCCAGTGATGTCCGTGTGTTGGTTAGAAGGAGGCCAGGTGAGCGCCTGCAACCAACCTGTCTGCGGCCGAGACACACTGGACTTACACCTGGAGCTATGGTCTGGGGAGCAATTTCCTATGACAGCAGGAGCACTCTCGTGGTTATCCCACGCACCCTGACGGCACAGTTGTTCGTTGGTCTGGTGATCCAACCTGTTGTGCTGCCATTCATGAACAGCATTCCAGGGGGTGTTTTCCAACAGGATAACGCTCGCCCGCATACCGCTGTTGTAACCCCACATGCTCTACAGAGTGTCGACATGTTGCCGTGGCCTGCTAGATCACCAGATCTTTCACCAATCGAGCACGTATGGGACATCATTGGACAACAACTCCAGCGTCATCCCCAACCAGCATTAACCGTCCCTGTATTGACCGACCAAGTGCAACAGGCATGGAACTCCATCCCACAAACTGACCTCCAGCACCTGTACGACACAATGCATGAACGTTTGCGTGCTTGCATTCAACATTCTGGAGGCTACACCGGTTATTAATGTACCAGCATTTCACATTTAAAATAACTCTTCTCGCGCTTACAATAAGCTGTGATATTGAAGCCTTAATCGATTACATATGTTACCTTTAAAAATGTATTGCCGCCATTTAATTCCTCTACAACTATTTTTTCGTGGTGTTGGGATTTTTTTCTCCGTCAGTGTATATAAAGAACATATCGCAGTGGTTTAAACTTAAATTTTTAAAAATAATTTTCGTGTGAATGGGTTAACATTTTCGATAATGATACGGGATTCACAGAATGAACGCAAGCAAAAGTAGAGAAAGCCAAAACGTGAGGCAAGAGCAAGTGATGAGGAAAGTAATAAGAATAAAAATTATTAATGTATATGTTTCTGCGTTTTAGTGCATATACACTATATTAACAAAAGTCACCGGACACCTTGAAGAGGAACACAACATAGCATTTATTGACATATTAGTGCAGAGTTGGTCCACCTTTGGCCTTAATGCATGCACGAACCCTTCTGGAGGGTTTCCGACAAAGTTTTGGAACACAGCGATTGGTATGCGCTTCCATTCAGTACATATTGCTGCCGCTAACTGTTGCTTAGGAGAAGACCTTGGTTCCAAACTTCTTATGCGGCGTTATAATTCATCCCATAGGTGCTCTATGGGATTAATATCAGGGCTCTGTGCTGTCCAGTCCACAAACGATAAGGAATTATCTTCAAACCACGCCGTAACAGTCCTTACTTTATGGCTCGACGCATTATCATGCTGGCACCAACAAGGCTCGGTTCCACAGTATTGCCACAGAGTTGGTAGGGTATAATTGCCCAGAATATCGAGCTAGACCTGCTGATTAACAGGTTTGTCCACGAGAGCCAATGGGGCAGGACCATACCACGAAAATCCCCACCAAACGAGTACACTGCCAGCTCCAAACTTGACCGTAGGAACAGTACACTGTGGTAAATAGCGTTCCCTCGGCTGCCGCCATACCCACTCGCGGCCATTAGACTGATGGATCGTGTATCTGGATTCATCAGTCCATAGGACCCGTTTCCATTGATCTACGGCCCACGATAAATGCTCTTTACACCATGCTAAACGACGAGTTGCATTCCGAGTGGAGATGAAAGGCTTATGAGCAGCAGCAGGACCACGGTAACCCATGGAATGAAGTTCTCTGCGAATGGTACGTGTACATACCTAGGTTCCAGCATTTTTACTCACCTGTACACTGAGGTCTTGTGCAGTACTCCGTCGATTAGATGTAACGACTCTCCTGAGGCTTCGACGCCCTCTCTCCCTGATTTTCTTTCGTCTGCTGGTACGTTTTGCTACTTCAGGCACGCCACGTGTCTTCCACTCATCCAGTGCATCCAAAACAGTTGGCTTGGGTATGTTTAAACGCCTCTCGGTTTCTCTTATAGTCAACCTACTAATACAACACCCAACAATCTTTCCTTTCTCAAAGTCAGTTCTCTCTCGTCGCTACGTTTTCACTAAAACTCACAGTGCGATATGATCGCAGTCAGCTGCAGGCTTGTTTTTACACTGATTGCAGCTGTGCCACGCATCTTAACAACGTAGCATATCCGTTCGTTTGTTTTGAAGGTGTGTCCGGTGACTTTTGTCAATGTCATTATCATCACCATTGTCAACCATTATCAATCCACTGCTGGACGAAGGTCTCCCCAAGTTTCCTCCACAACGGTCAGTCTTGTGCCAGCCTCCTTTATGTCAACCGAGCATACTTTCGAATTTCATCCACCCATCTCCCATGTGGTCTTCTTCTGGGTCTTTTCCTGTCCCTTGGAATTCAATCTAAAATTTCGGCTGTCCATCGATGGTCTGTCCTTCTCGCAGTATGTCCAGCCCATTGCTATTTCAGGGATTTAACTCTGATCATGATGTCTTCCACTCTTGTCATTTTGGGGATCCACGAGTTCCTCTTCTTATCTCTCCTGGTTACACCAAGCATGCACCTCTCAATGCTGCTTTGAGTTGTCTGCAGCCTTTGTATGTCTCTTTTAGTTAAGGTCCACGTCTCTGCACCATACGTAAGCACTGGAAGGATGCATTTATCAAACACTTTTCTTTTAAGACATAATGGCATATTGCTCTTGAAAATTATGCTGTTTCTTCCAAAAGCTCTCCAGGCAAGTTTTGTACGCCGATTAATTTCTTCATCAATGTGACCCTCACTTGATATCTGCTGTCCAAGATAAACGTACGTGTCTGTTATCTCCAGCTTTTCTCCATCAATCGATAAATCTTCATTTCTTGTAAAAGCATTGAACACCACTTTTGTCTTCTGAAAGTTCATTTCTAATCCCACTTCTTTACTCTTGTCAGCAAGTTCCTGGATCATACTCTGCAGCTCTGATGGGGTAGTTGCAAAGTAGTGTATATTAAATAGCTGGTGCACAAAATAGGGTAGAGGAATATCCTGTGCCACAATAAAAAAAATTCATGCAACATGCTATCCACAGTATCCGATCCGATCTCGCTACGGGACTTCAAACTCGACAGACGATTGAAATTTAAAAGTTAATCAAACCTCAAGTATTCTCACCAATCACTCCTATTACTAGTAATTTCTCGTCATATATTGATGCAGAAAAAGCGAGAACGGAATTTTTCCGTTAATATACGAAAGGAATTGTGGAAAGGTTTGTGAAAATTCAGAACTTTCCGTTAACACTGCTCTAAAACGGTAATTTACCGTTAATATGAGAAAAAAACCACGAAAAGGTTTTCTGAAAATTGAGAAGATTTCCGTGGTTACGAAAAATACGTGAATTTCACAGAAAAGGTTGTATCAGAAATATGCTTCATTAATTCACGAAAAAAATGGCGTGATGTAGCTCGTGAACTTCAGAAATGTTTTTATAATGTAGGTTTATACCTGATGCTGCTTCTGTGTGGCCTATGTTGCTTTTAATTCCGCCTAAGAGAAGTGGACTTTTTCTGCCCTTAGTGAAAACAGCATCTAGAGCATTCACCTCTGTTGGATCTCCATGGGGTGTTCCAGTTCCATGGCCTTCGACAAATCCCACCATCAATGGATCCAAGCCTATAGTCTCGTACGTTTTCTTCAATAAGTTAATTTCGGCTTTCATGGAGGAAAAGAATATTCCTGAAAAGCAATAACATTTTTAATGCCATCTCAAAGAGTTAACAGCTATGAAAGTTTGAGTCACAATGTCGAGTTAGTTTCACTGCAATACAGAAGTAGGATTGTGAGGTTTGAGCTTTAACTGTAAGCTGTAGTTATAATGTTTACGTGATTATATGCTAACTTATTAAGCCATGAAATTTACGATTATAATATATTGGTTTCGAAAATCTAAGGACGGACTACATTTTTACATCTATAAGAACAAGTTAATAAAATCATGCAATGCATTGATTATGATACGCTTTCCAACATACCAGAAATCATTACTCAAGTTATGAGGTTCATGGCTGTGGAATAAATCTCGCTCCTGTCCCCTGAACTTTGACCCCATTTCGATGATATTCAACAGAACCGGTTCAGTATAACTCCGGTACAACATACTAAAGCTTTGTCGGAATAGAAGCATTTATAGTTAGGTTATGAAGATAATGGCTGTGGAATAAATCTCGCTCCTGTGCCCTGAACTTTGTTCCCATTTTGAGGATATTAAACAGAATTTGTTGAGTATACCTCCGGAACAACATACTAAAGTTTTGTTGCAATAGAAGCATTTTTTACGAAAGTTATGACGCATAAGGGCGATGGAATGGATACCGCTCCTATGTCCTCAACTTTGACCCTATTTCGCCCATTTTCAATAGGATTCTTTCCCAGGTTGTTCCCTACAACATACTAAAATTTCATCGAAATCGAACAATTTTTACGCGAGTTATCGTGCGGACAGACAGACAAAGCTGGAGCATATACGCTTCTACAACCAACGGTTGGAAACCCTAAACAAGTAAGCAAAATCATGCAAATGCGTTGATTATGATACGCTTTCCAACATACCAGAAATCATTACTCAAGTTATGAGGATAATGTCTGTAGAATAAATCTTGCTCCTATGACCCGACCTTTGACCCCATTTCGATGATATTCAACAGAACCGGTAAAGTATACTTCCGGAACAACATGAAAAGTTTTGTCTCAATTGAAGCATTTCTACGTAAGTTATAACGTATAACGGCAATGGAATGGATCCTGATCCTGTGTCCTGACCTTTGACCCTATTTCACCCATTTTCAACAGGGTTCATCCCCAAATGGTCCCCTACCACGTACTAAAATTTCATCGAAATCGAACCATATTTACGCAAGTTATGACTGATAAGCATGGAATGCATCCCGCTCCTATGTCATGACTTTTGACCCCATTTGTCTCATTTTTAATAGGGTTTGTCCCCAGGTGATCAAAATTTCATCGAAATGGAACCATTTTTACGCGAGTTATCGTGCTGACAGACAGACGGACAAAGCTGGAGCATATACGCTTCTTCAACCTACGGTTGGAAAGGGTAAAAAAAGAATGAGCATTACAACGATAAAAAGTATTACAATGATAAAGTTTCCACTCACAGCATACCTGAACGAAAACAGGAAAAACTAAGCGGGACGTCACCGATATTTCTTTCTCAGTTGTTGCTATGGTGATGACGTAACGTACACTCATCTTCAAACAAATAGTTGCACTCAGAAGGACGTGTTGGATCCTAATGCCTTTCGAAAGGAAGTTAAAGCTTACCAGGAATAATAATTTATTAAAATTGAGACTGATGTTAGCAATATTTATTGAGCTATACGCCAATAAGTAGTGTCTCTCAGTATGGCGTCGGGGCGCCATGTTTGCTCACACAGCATGCCAGACGTCTTGGTATGGAGTTGTATAGGTTCATGATTGTGTCCTGCGATAAGCCATCCCATGCAGCTTGAATCTTCTCACGCAGTTCCTGCAGATTGCTCAGCAGGAATGGAGTGTGGACAGCGCGTCCAGTAGTACATGGCACATATTCAATCGGGGATAGGTCTGGCGATGCAGCTGGCCATGGCAGAGTGTCAGTGCCTTGAAGGCGAGCTCTCCAGACAGCAGCAGTATGAGGACGAGCGTTGTCCTGTTGGAAAATCGAACCGGAGTAAGCATTCAGAAAAGGTAGGACCACTGGTTACAGGACTTCAGTAACGTGACGTTGGGCTGTCAAAGTGCCTGTAATGAACACCAATGGTGTTCTGACATCGTAGGCAATTGCACCCCACACCATAATACCAGGCCTTCTGGACATGTGACGCTCGACTACAAACCGTTCATCTTGGTGCTGATCACGGTGTCTCCACACACGTATTCGGTGGTCGTCTCCTCCAAGACAAAAGCGGGACACTTCTCTGAAGATTACCCGCTACCATTCTACGTGGCTCCATGACAGTCTGGCACGACATCACTGCAGTCTTTAGCGAAGACGTAATAGTGTTAATGGCAGTCGTCGTAACGGTCTGCGTGTGTATATAGTCCTACGTCATGCAGCCATCTGCCAATGGTGTTGGCACTAATTGGGCGATGCACGGAGGGCACTTCTGCTCTATGAATATCCGCAATCGTGACTGTTTGGTCACTCCGCGCATGTCGGACAACCCGTCGGTCCTCTCTCTCCGTCGTTCGTATTGGCCTCCCAGATCCTTTCTGTCGCTACTGCGTGCCTTGTTCTATCCACTGCCACCAACAGCGAGCTATAGTGATATCCGCACGACTGTTATGGGGAGCAATACGGCGATAAGACCACCCTGCTTCCCGGGGCCCGACGATGCGGCCCCTCTCGAACTCCTTTAACTGCCCGAATTGCTTTCGAACTTTCTCCGAGGCATACTTCACTTGCAAATGATGCAACCAACACAAGAGCAAGAGTCAGAATGGCAAGCACGCGCAACCGGACGACCTTATATAGCCGGTCAGGCACAGCGCTACGACCACACCTTGCTTGCGTCACATGCGCGGCCGATGGTGCCCCCCCCCCCTGCTTCCTTGCTGTGCTTTGTTTCAATTGATATTTTTGTAACACTGGTTCTTAGCTCAGCAAAATAAATGAATTGAATTGAGTAATTTGAAAAACATACGAACGGCATTTGCACTACTGCTTGTGAAAATTGCAACACCATGATTGCTTAAAACGTATAGGATATGTATAATATCTCACGATATCAAACCTACACACCAAGTTTCATTCTTATCGGTTGCTTCCTTCTGGGTGCAACTTTTTTTTTTGACGGTGAGTGTAATTATATCAGGGAAGCTGCTTCCATACCCTGAACACATGAACGGAAACAAGAAAAGCTAATCAGGACGTCACATATATTTCTTTCTCAGTTAGTGCTAAAGTGATGACGTCTGATAATTTAATCTGGAAAGGAGTTTCCATTCTCTGAACACCTGCACTGAACCACGGAAAACTAAGCGTGACGTCACAAATATTTCTTTCTCGGTTGTTGCCATGGTGATGACTCTTTCCGTTGTGCCACCAAGGTGGGGCAAACGTTAGACAAAGCAAATTATTTTGTTTGTGATTTCTCACTGCTATCTTTCGTTTCTTCCTTAGCTTATCGTTAGCCGATAATGTTTCTCTCAAGAGGCTGGTCTCTAATGCAGTAGCTGCTCCTCGCCTTAGGTCAGCTACACCACTGAGGCGTCCAAATACGTTTTTCTACATAGCGTTTGTAAGGATGAGTGTTTTACATTTAATTAAACTCTTCGTTTTGCGTGGCATTTAAAAGACAAACCTTTTTTCAAACCAAATGGAAAGACTAGGTTCACAGGTGAAAAAAAAAAGCGCACACAAAACAAAGGAGCTCATATTTTAAATTTTGCGTCATATTTAGAAGCTGTGGCATGTGTTCAGGGGCAGATGGACTGACAAAGCGATAAGTATGCTTCTTTTTCTTTTTTTTTTTTTTTAAATTGAAGGTTTAACGACCACCGTGAGCAACTCAATGGGCTATAAGCAGCCGCCCGTCCCTAATTTAGGGTCACTGATTCCAGGGAAAGGGAGAGAGGCAGTGCCGTAAGACAAACACAACATCCATGCCTCACCGGGATTTGAACCCGGACCCCTTACGGACGAATGATCAGAGGCCAGCGCCTTAGACCACTGCGCCACCGGGGCGGCAAGTATGTTTCTGAGTACATGGAAAGTGATGTGCTGAAAAGGCATACCAAAGTTTGGTGTTTGGTAGACTTAACAGTTTAAGCAATCAATGTGCCTGAGTCAAATGGTGCCCAAAATTACCTGCGCTCCCCAAACAGAAATGTTAACATAAAGATATGCTCTTACTGAAGATATCTTGAAACAATTTCCCAAGGCATCTTAGCAGTACTAATCATAAATCTGTCAATGGGGATAAGCGCTGCCGTCTAGTCATTTTTTCTGCTACGTGGCCCAAAGCATGAAAGACAAGAACTAGTTCCCCTGACACAGACATCATGCCACTGGATAGAAGCGACTAACTCAAAAATCTTTTCTCTCTTCCTCTCTTAGTTTCGTCGGCATTGGTATAGCCATTTTAGCAGGTGTTCAATCAGAAAGGATTAGTGTTAATCATTCCCTTAAATGACTATGGATAACAGAGCTAAGCGGAAGTCAAAGCATTTTGATACGGCGGCTCACTCGCACCAGCCCCGTTCATTCTACTTCTTGTACAACGAATATATTCTTTCGAGCTGATATCAGCCCATTTTACTAACTCCAGGTTAATTAATTCTAGCTGGTTAACGTGTTAAAAGAAAAACTCACCTTCGTTCACAAATCCAGCAGAGTAGCACTCGACGTTTAGTATCCTGGAATAGATTCTTCTCGCGTCCTTCTTCTTCTGAATTAATATCGCTGACACGCTTTCACCTTTTACCAGTCCATTTGCTGTAAAATCGTATTAAAGAAATTAGTTAATAAGTGCTGTGTACCGCAATCACATTTCATTTTTATATGTGGACTCTCTTCTTCTCAAACTCTCTAAAAACATTGGGGTTATCAGCTCGGTATTCACAAACCTTTCCTATAAAACGCTAACTTATTTATATTATACCGTGTTTCAGACTCATATTAGTTATGCTATCTTATCGTGGGGACAGACGACTAAATTTAATTTCAAACAACTTAAAATTCCTGAAAACAAATATATAAGATTAATTGACCTAAACTTTGATAGAAATACACAACTAACACTATATAATAACACAAGTTAGTAAAATAATGCAATGCATTGATTATGATACGCTTTCCAACATACCAGAAATTATTACTCAAGTTATGTGGATAATGGCTGTGGAATAAATCTCGCTCCTGTGTCCTGACCTTTGACCCCATTTCGATGATATTCAACAGAACCGGTTCACTATACCTCCGGAACAACATGATAAAGTTTTGTTGCAATAGAAGCAGTTTTACTGAAGTTATGAGAATAATGGCTGTGGAATAAATTTGGCTTTTGTGCAATGACCTTTGACCCCATTTTGTTGATATTCAACAGAACCGGTTCACTATACCTCCGGAACAACATGATAAAGTTTTGTCGCAATCCAAGCATTTTAAGTACGTTATGATGCACGAGGGCAATAGAATGGATCCCACCCACTCCACTGTCCTGACCTTTGACCCCATTTCGCCCATTTTTAATAGGGTTCGTCCCCAGTGGCTCCCTACCACATACTAAAATTTAATCAAAATCGAACCATTTTTACGCAAGTTATAACACATAGAAGCAATGCCCTGCCTGAACTTCGACCCCATTTCGCCTATTTTCAATAGGGTTCGTGCCCAGGTGGTTCCCTACCACATACTAAAATTTCATCGAAATCGAACAGTTTTTACGCAAGTTATGACGCATAAGAGCAATGGAATGAATCCCGCTCCTATGTCCTGTCTTTTGACCCTGTTTCGCCCATTTTCAATAGGGTTCGTCCCCACGTGGTTCCCTACCACATACTAAAATGTCGTCGAAATCGAACCATTTTCACGTGAGTTATCGTGCGGACGGACAAGGCTGGACCATATACGCTTCTTCAACTTACGGTTCGAAAGCGTAAACAAGAGTTTTCCCAAACAAATGAAACATTCTTTCGATTAACCAATTATATTACCCCAATATCGGGAAAATCATGTTCAGACGCACTAAAAATAATTAACACACTGATGTACCTCAGTTATACACACATGACGCACGCACTAAATCCCATATTCAGCCTATTCATCCGAAGTCGGAGACCATGAACCTAAGTATAAATTTCATTGGCCCACAATACTGGAACTCATTACCGACGGAACTGACTTCTTTAAATAATTTTAACGTTTAAAAAAATTATAAAACTTCATAATGAATTTTGTAGCTCCTCAAATTGAGGATTGCAGTGGAGGGGGACTATGACTAGTACTATGACTTGTATATCGCGATGAAAATTTATTTTTCAATGGTATTATCTGTAATGTTTATTATCTTCTCATATATCACTAATTTTTTTTTCTTTTTTTTTTTATGAGACACTCATTTGTTTGTAACTACAACTACTGACCTCAGTGTAAAACTAGCCTAGGGTGCATGGGACCCTGTCAGGCCTAGCCGGCCTTTCCCCCTTGCTTCCTTGTTGTGCTTTGTTTCAATTGATATTTTTGTAACACTGGGTTTTAGCTCAGCAAAATAAATGAATTGAATTGAGTAATTTGGAAAACATACGAACCGCATTTACACTACTGCTTGCGAAAATTGCAACACCATGATTGCTTGAAATTTATAGGATATGTATAATACAACAGGCTGGGACATGCAAATGATTAAAATGTCAGTGAAAATGCGCATGCGGTTTCGGAGCAGCACTATTCTGAACTGTCCCGTCGTGGATCTAAAAGAGCTGGCACAAACGAGGTGTTGAAATCAGTGAAGAGCTGACATTCAGTCGAAAGGGTGTTTTTTACGCTTTCCAACCGTCGTAGGTTGAAGAAGCGTATATGTTCCAGCTTTGTCCGTCTGTCCGTCTGCACGATTACTCGAGAAAAAACAGTTCGATTTCGATGACATTTCAGTATATGGTAGAGGGCCACCTGGGATGAACCCTACTGAAAATGGACAAAATGAGGTTAAAGGTCAGGACATAGGAGCGGTATTTATTCTTATGCCCTTATGCGTCATAACTTGCGTAAAAATGGTTCGATTTCAATGAAAGTTTAGTATGTGGTAGGGGATCACATAGAAATGAACTCTATTGAAAATGGGCGAAATGGGGTCAAAGGTAAAACGACATAGGAGCGGGATCGATTTCATTGCACTTATGCGTCATAACTTGCGTAAAAATGGTTTGATTTCAGTGAAATTTAGTATGTGGTACGGGATCACATGGGAATGAATTCTATTGAAAATGGGCGAAATGGGGTCAAAGGTCACGACATAGAAGCTGGATCCATTCCATTGCCCTTATGCGTCATAACTTGCGTAAAAATGGTTCGATTTCGATGAAAGTTTAGTATGTAGTAGGGGGACAACCTGGCAATGAACACTATTGAAAATGGGCGAAATGGGGTCAAAGGTCACGACATAAAGCTGGATCCATTCCAATGCCCTTATGCGTCTTAACTTGCGTAAAATTGGTTCTATTTCGATGAAAGTTTAGTATGTGGTAGGGGGACAACCTGGCAATGAACACTATTGAAAATGGGCGAAATGGGGTCAAAGGTCACGGCATAGAAGCTGGATCCATTCCATTGCCCTTATGCGTCATAACTTGCGTAAAAATGGTTCGATTTCGATTAAATTTAGTATGTGGTAGGGGATCACATGGGAATGAATTCTATTGAAAATGGGCGAAATGAGGTCAAAGGTCACGACATAGAAGCTGGATCCATTCTTTTGCCCTTATGCGTCATAACTTGCGTAAAAATGGTTCGATTTCGATGAAAGTTTAGTATGTGGTAGGGGGACAACCTGGCAATGAACACTATTGAAAATGGAAGAAATGGTGTCAAAGGTCAGGACATAGGAGTGGGATCCATTCCATTGTCTTTATGCATCATAACTTACGTAAAAATGCCTCGATTGCGACAAAACTTTATCATGCTGTTCCGAAAGTATACTGAACCGGTTCTGTATAATCAAAATGGGGTTAAAGATAATGACACAGGACCGGTATTTATTCTACAGCGCATTATCCTCGTAACTTGAGTAATGATTTCTGGTATGTTGAAAAGCATATATATTCAATGCATTGCACGATTTTACTAACTTGTTGTCTCTCTCTGTGCCCCGTCGCCGAAGAAGGTTGCATTATGAACATCTGGCGAACTCTGAGCGAGGAAGAATTGTTGGGATGAGAGAAGCTGGATTTTCCTACCGCGAAATCGCAACTCGTATGGGACGAAACTCCAATACAGTGATGCGAACGTGGCATGAGTGGACACATGAGGCTCCGACGCAAAGAAATCCGGGAAATGGATCGAAAACATGCACGATTACTCGGGATGGCAGACGCCTCTACCGCATGACAGTGACCCTAACACTGCGACATTCGCGCAGCAGTGGAGCACCGTCACGAGTCAGGCTTTGTCCTTCAGCAGAGTTCGACGTCGTCTGCTCAATAGAGGACTGGTCACCAGCAGCTCATTGAGCAGCAATAGGCTATTTCCTTGGATATCAACCACAGACGCCTCAGACTGTAAGAGTGATGAATTCGGGCATCTTCTCGGAGATGCTTGCCCCCCCCCCCGAAAAATCCAAGGACGCCCCCCCCCACGTAGAATTTTGGGCCATCTCCTCTTATATTTAATTTAATTGTGTTCGTTTATAGCTGAATATTCGAAGAAATTAATTTAAAAATTAAGAAAATGAGCGGAAATATTGTAATAATAGAAAAATGATCCACATGTGGACTTTAGTCTGAAATTTCTATCATCCTTCAACAAAACATTAAACAGCCCTCGCTAAAGGGACAAGTTTTCAAGCACTGACAACTCAGACTACTTCCGCAATGAAAACCTAATTCCACAGAGTAGAGATGCTTGCACTGCAATACGTCATCATATTTTGGAAGCTGGCATTCAGTTTTATTTCAATCTTCTGGATGCCGACATTCCGTGTATGCTGTTAAGCCTCAGTGTAACTAACTAGTGCTTCAAATACAACAAAATATTTCCTAAAAAGTATAACTGTACTAGTGATTCGAAATTTCTTGGCGTAGAATAGAAATAAAAGTTTCCAAGCTTTCGCACATCAACCAGAGGTGGCTTTCTCAAGGAAGGTAGACAGCTAACTGCAAGCTGGATAATAGAACGGTTCAACAATTTGAACGTGGTGACATGACAATAACGAATAGATGCGAACGAAATCAGGTATTCAAAGACACCAGGCGTTATGCTCGTTTAGCACGCGGAATCATGGAAGGAAAACCAAGAGGCAATCACTATTTGAAGAACTGGTTCCAAACTCGTGGCAACTACAGTGAGACGCTGTCATTGCACGACTCGCTGTTGGTTATGATCTCCAAAGTTTCGCAAATGGCAGTAGATTTTGGGGTGGAGTAGGAAGCTGATTTCATCACTTATCCCACATAGGAGTTGCGGACTTGAACTTGATTTCTCTGGATAGAGCCGTGGTTACTTTGCCGTTCTTTACGTCCCTTTTATGTTTGTCAACTCTAATTCTGAACGAACGTTTGGTCATTCCAATATAGTATCGCGCGGATCCGTCCGGATATAGTAGAAGAATGGCATAAACTCCTGCTTCATTGGAAGGTGGGGACTTCTCAGTGTTTCCCTTAAGCATGGTATATAAAGATGTCGGAGATCTGATGCCAACACCAAGGTTCATCTTCTTGAGCGCGTTTTTGAGCTGTTAGGAAGCGTTTGGTATATTGGGAATTGATCCCAGGTAGCGTAGCTGCGGCTTCGAAAGATAAGTACAACTGGTCCGGGTTTTCTCGATGTAGAGATGTATCAGGTTCGGGGCGTATCCTGCCTCAGTAGCCAGCTCGATAACGTTTCGCAATTCGCATTGCCTAGAAGAAACATCTGAGGAGACTGCAAAGGCTCTTCGGATTCGACAATGGAATAAAACTGTCTTGTAGTCAACGGGGCAGAATGAGTTGCGCAGCATCAGGTTAGGTACGGATGTAGGTTTATAATAGACTTGTGAGCGAAGGCGATTTTCAGGTAATTTACTCAGTAAAACATCCAGATAAGGCAAGGCACCATTGTGTTCGAGCTCCATAGTGAAATTTATAGTAGGGTGAATATCATTGATTTTATCTGTAAAAACCCGAACGGTATCCTTTCCGTGAGGCCATATGAAAAATATATCGTCCGCATATCTTAGCCAGGTGGTAGGTCTCGGGGTGATGTTGGTGAATATATATTGCTCAATTGGACGAAGTATTGCTGCCGCGAGGATGGCTGAAAGGGATGATCCCATCGGAGCGCCGTTCATCTGTTTGTAAATTTGTCCTTGGAAACTGAAGTAGCTGAAATTTGAGACCAAGTCCGTTAATTTGCTGATGCTGTGGCAAGACTCATAGGAATAAAGTGACGAATTAGTTATAGCTTCTTTTAACGTTCCGATGGCTTCCGGCACAGGTACCGAAGGGTAAAGAGAAACCACGTCAAAATTGCCGATAATGTCGCTTTGTTGGACAGAAATGTGCTTAACTTTCATGATAAAGTCTACAGTGGAAGATATTATAAAGTCCGATTCGGGGAGATGATTAGCCAGAAATTTGGACAGTGCTTTCTCTAAACAGTACGTCGGTGCGGACATCCTTGACACGATGGGTCAGAATGAATTATCGGGCTTGTGATGTTTAAGTCTTCCGAAGAGCCTCGGGATCTGAGGGCCTGGAGGTAATTTGATGGCCTTCTTGAGATCGTCGGGGATAGCAGGCAGCCTGGCAGCTCTTTGCACTTGAGCAATCCAACAATTTAGAGGGTTCTTATGCACTACTGTGAATCCAGAATCGGAGATGAAGTCTTGGAGTTTCCGATTGTAATCCATAGCATCCATAATTGCTATCTGGCTGGATTTGTCTGTTAGTGTTAATGCTCACGCAGTGATCATTTCTAAGGAACGAAATCGATCTTAGAATTTTAAGTTTATTATGTGTTCGTTTAGAACTGTACCACGATCGTAACCGAGAGCAACAGAGTTGGCGTAGTTCTTCCTTGGCGTCCTCGGGAACTCGCGATGTTACGCCCTCGAAATCAGAAACGACGCTTTCAGGATTCGGTCTTGTTTGGAAGCAGAATTTTGGTCCAAGTTTCGAAACTTTATTTTCTTCTACTGTGAGCGTCCGGCTGGATATATTCACGAATGGAATGATGAAATCTTTAGATTTTGGGTTCTGAGGTGATTTCAAGGAATCTAGCTTCTTCTTGTGTCTAGAGCAGAAGGTAGCTTGAATTATTTCAACTAACATACCTAGTCGGAGCGTTAGGTTATTAAAAGTGATCGGGTCGCAAAGACTGTGTAATTTAAATATAAAAAGAGTAGCACTTGCTTTCCAAGGACATGACGTCCTTTCTTTTCAGGTTTACTATCCTTGATAGGGTCTGAAATTAGTCCTTTTTCCTTTCGAACCACGCACCTCTTACCGTAGTCTTAAAATTAAAGAATTTAGGGATTAAGCCGAACGTCTTGCAATCGGTTAGAAATTCGAGTCGTGTTTTCAGACGAGTCACGATTCAACTTGATGCACCACGATTATTGCATACGTGTTCGAAGACATCGTGGTGAAAGGCACCTTGCAGAGTGTATTTTATCGCTTTATACCGGCCCAACACCTAGCGTCATGCTTCAGAACTCCATTTGGAGCAATCCACGATCCTGCCTGATTCGGATTGAGGGTACGCTCAACATCCAGCGGTACACCAGTGATGTTTTAGAGGCAGTGGTGATATCCCTCCTTTAAAGTTGTCCTGGCGCTACGAGGCCCGATCAAGTTCCGAGACTAGACCAATATACAACAAAGTACTTACGTTACTTAAGTCTGGCTATGATCTCCTTCAAAGTAGTCTCATTGGGCAGCGATGCACCGCTGTCAGCGTTTTTGCTGCCGTTGTTGGAACACTCCTTGGAGGCCCTGTTCGCGAATCGTGTCAAGCACCGTATGCGATTCGCGCTGGATCTCGTCTACGGTTTCAAAACGGCAACCCTAGAGCTTCAGCTTCATCTTCGGGAACAGAAAGAAGTAGCAGGAGGCCAAATCCGGCGAGTAAGGCGAATGAGGAAGGGTAGTCATGCTATTGTGGCTGCAAAACTGGCGTGTTGCTAACGCTCTGTGAGCTGCTGAACTGTCGTGATGGAGCAGAAATTCACCCATGTGCCACATATCAGCTCGTTTGCGACGAATGTCCCCCTTAAGACGCCGCAGAACATCGCAGTAAAAAAGGGCGATGACAGTCTGGCTCTGTGGGACGAATTCAGGGTGCACAACCCCAAGAATGTCAAAGAACACGATGAGCATGTCAAAGAACACGATGAGTCAGACCTTCTTCGGTCATGGAGATGCCGGGCTCTTCCACTGCGACGACCGTTGTTTGATCTCCGGTTCGGTACCGCAGACCCAAGTCTCGTCCCTAGTGATGACCCGCGACAGGAACGTTAGTTCCCGATTTGCCGAGTTTGACGCAGAATTTGATGCTCGATCGCTGCTCTAGTTTGCGGTCCATACGGAAACCGCAGCTGTGTTTTGCACGTGGCTACCAAATGTGGTGTAGCACAGCTCCCGATGTTCACAGAGCGAAGTCACTTAACACAATGACTCACGAAGGTCACTGCCCTTGACCGTTGCTCGCGCATCCGCATAGTGCCATCTGTTTGCGCGCTACGTACCTAGTCTCGGAACTTTTTGATCCTACTACGTATATTGCAGCAGGACAATGTTCGCCCACATGCCGCTCAGAATGTCCAAAACCTGTTCTATGCATGGCTGAATGGCTGATACCGCTTTTTCTCCTGGCCTGCGTGTTCGCCGGATATGTTCCAGATCTGATATGTTTGGGATATGGTAGTTAAGCTAGTGGCCCGTGAAACGTCTCCTCCAGTCACCACAAATAAACTCTGGTTTCACATCGAAGTAGCCTGACAGGCCCAGGCTGATATGATAAACCTCTTCCATTCTATGTCACACTGTGTAAAAGCTCGTGTTGTTGCTCGAGGTGGCTTCACACGGTACTTAGCTTTGACGCAAAAAATAGCTTGTCATTAGTAAAAATGTAATTAGTTCAATAGTTTTGACGCAAAAATAGCTTGTAATTAGTAAAAATGTAAATAGTTAAATAGTTTTGACGCAAAAATAGCTTGAAATTAGTAAAAATGTAATTAGTTAAATAGTTTTGACGCAAAAATAGCTTGTAATTAGTAAAAATGTAATTAGGTAAATAGTTTTGACGCAAAAATAACTTGTAATTAGTAAAAAATGTAATTTGTTAAATAGTTTTGACGCAAAAATAGCTTGTAATTAGTAAAAAATGTAATTAGGTAAATAGTTTTGACGCAAAAATAGCTTGTAATTAGTACAAAATGTAATTAGGTAAATAGTTTTGTTGCAAAAATAGCCTGTAATTAGTAAAAATGTAATTAGTTAAATAGTTTTGACGCAAAAATAGCTTGTAATTAGTACAAAATGTAATTAGTTATCTCTTGTAACATGGGAAATCTATGATATACATTTCACTTGAATAGCGCGATTCTTTTTCGGTGCTGCGCTTTTAGCAAAAAAGTTCCAGTACCCGGTAATTTTTACTCTACGGCCTACACCGAGTGATAACTTAATTATGACCACTCCTATCAAAAATGGATGCGGCCGGTTAACCTCGTATTTTCTGAGAGGGCGCGATTAGTCAAAACACGTAGCATATGTAAGATGGGAGTAGAGCAGTAGGTAGTAAACTTCGGAACGTGATGGGTAAACGTCAGGATTTATCGGATTTTGGGAGAGGAGAGATTGTGGGAGCTGGGACACCGGGTTCCTCGATTGCCCAAACGGCTGAAGTGGTAGGTTGGGCGACACACGCATGATTTCAATCGTCCTTCGTAGTGAAAGGTATGAAAGGTGAAAGAAATTTCTAAATCGGCTTTTGGATGTCACTGTACAGAGTAAAAAACCACTCTTTGCCAAAAAAAAAAAAAAAAACCCAGCAAAAACAAACGAAAAACGAAATACATCAAGAAAGCTGTTCGATCTTGATGAAACTCCGCAGGCAAAAAAATACCTCAGGCCGAATATGCAAATCATTAACACATACACTGTTAAACATTTTGCGGTAGGTTGCACCAAAAAGTGATGCTACACCAGCTGAAGCAGTTTCTGAGAAACAACACACCATTGTTTGGTGTAAACAAAACCCAACAACATGGTGCAACCTTAACACCATAATGTGGTGCAAACTTATACCATAACATGGTGCAAAGTTAAACCATGTTGTTGGGTTTTGTTTGCGAAACACGATGGTGTATCTTTTATCAGAAAGTGTTGCAGCTTGTGTAGCACCATTTTTTGGTGCAACCTAGCAAACAAAGTTTTAACAGTGTAACGACCAATGACTAAATAGTGGCCAACCACAGCGCATGTAAACCGCGCATCGAAGAGGGTACATCAAGAGCAAAGCTTAGACGCAGGGACATTTGTGACAACGGATTGCGGTTGCATTAACCTCAACGGACTGTGAGGATGCTTCGATGTCGGATTCGTGCACGATTTCAGACACAGTTGAGCGAGTTTGAGAGAGGAAATATAATTGGGCGGAGAGATGCCGGTTGGTCAGGCCGCCGTATCACCAGGCATTTGGATCAGAGCGACGCGGCAACTGGACGATGTTGGCGCCAATGGGTCGAGGAGGACACAACTCAGTGGCACGCGTGCAGTGGACGACCGAGGGCAACGACAGAGCGCGATGATCGAGCGATTGCGAGAGCCACAACCCAGTTCGTCGATCTCAAGCATACGCAGTCATGCTGCTACGGATGTTTTTCTCTAAAGCTATAGAAGCTGCCATCCGGGCAGTTACCAGGTGAATTGCGGCACGGGGAATACATTCAACGAGGCCACTCCGCAGCCCACTACTGATCAGCGAGCATCTCCGGTAACGGTTGCAATGGCGTCGGGCCGGATCGAGGTGGGATAGTGTCCAGTGGCGTCGTGTTGTCTTCAGTGATGAGTAACGGTTTGCAATTGGGGACAGTGACCAACGCATACCTGTCTGGACAGCGCACGGATCTTGCCTTTACCCTGGATTGTCAGACGGCTCACACACCGGGAGTGACTGTCTCGGGAGCCATTCCCTACGATAACCGGACACTCCTAGTAGTTCTTCGTACCACCCTCACAGCTGAACGGTGCATCCACGACATTCTACGACTTGTTGTGTTGCCATTCTTATAGCAGCATCAATGAGCAATTATTCAACAGGATAATGCCTGGCGACACACAGCACGGCTCTTCCAGGCCTACCTCCGTAACGCCGGCACAATTGCCTGACCTCTCACCGATTGAACATGTTTGGGACATAATGGGATGCATCCTGGAATGTCGACGAACTGACCCGCAATTTGAACAGCCGTCTGTTATGCTATACGTCAGGACATATTCCGTAAACTGCACGCATCTATGTAACTCCTGGTGACCGTTTGTATCCGAGACAAAGGACGACTTGTTCCACTGGTGTGGCTGCTTTATCCGAATAAATGGCCTACGTATTCTGGAATTGCAATCACTTCCTTTCCTATACATGTACTTGTATCTTACACCATACCAATTTTCAATTTGACTGGATGATTCCTCCTGAGTAATTCTTTTTTTTTTTTTTTTTTTTTTGCGAATACTGTGTTTCTTTCAAGGAGTTTCGTTAAGCTAATTTTGTATTTACTAACTCATATTAAATTAAAAATTTAAATTCATGTTCTTGTTAACATTGATATGTGATAGTTGATGCCCAACGTGTGAGCCGATCCTAGAGTAATCATTGGAAGATTTTCCATTATCGTGCAAGTGACACCCGTTATCAACGTGATGTGATATGGACTACTAATTGGCTGACTTGAATAAAGAGTTGAAAACTTGTAAGCAAAACTATATGACTTTTCTTAAAGTACAATTTTAATTATTAATTAATGATATTGAAGTTCAGCTGTCCCGGGTTCATACAATTAATAATTCGAACTAACTACGATATTTAAACAAGTTAGTAAAATAATGCAATACACCAGAAATCATTAGTCAAGTTATGAAGATAATGGCTGTGGAATAAATCTCGCTCCTGTGCCCTGACCTTTGACCTCATTTCGATGATATTAAAGATAATTGGTTCAGTGTACCTCCAGAACATCATACTAAAGTTTTGTCGCAATAGGAGCATTTTTATTCAAGTTATGAGGATAATGGTCTCTTCTGACTTTTGAGCCCATTTGAATGATGTTCAACAGAAGCGGTTCATGATACCTCCGGAACAACGTGATAAAGTTTTGTCGCAATCCAAGCATTTTTACGCAAGTTATGACACATAAGGTCGATGGAATGGGTCCCGCTCCTATGTCCTGACCATTGACCCCGTTTCACCCATTTTCAGTAGGGCTCGTCCCCAGGTTGTCATCGACCACAAATTAAAATTTCATCGAAATCGAACCACCTTTACGCGGGTTATCGTGCAGGCAGGCAGGAGGGCAGGCACACAGACAGACGGACAAAGCTGGAACGTATACGTTTCTCTCAACCTATGGTTGGAAAGCTTAAAGAACAAGCTTCACGAAAGGTAGTTTTCTAAGTAAACTGACTTTATACATACACTGCATGCCAGAGAAAATGCCACACCACGGAGACGTGAACGCAGCGCCATACAAATTGCAGGGTGGGGGCACACGTACAAGTTATGCAAATGATTGCATTTGCTGACCAATCGCACGAACGCACCGCGGGATTTAAACGGATGACCAGCCCGTGAGGCCGTCAATCGAGATGTCGTCACGGCCACGAGAAGTGAGTGGTTCTGTTGCAACCGTGTCTGGAGAACGAACAAAGGGTGTCAATGCCGTTAAGACGTAGTCGTATGTGATTTCGTCAAACGGAAGAGTTCACGAGAGGTGTCATCAGAGGTGTACGTACCGCCGGATGGTCCTTCCGTCGTATTGCGGAAGAAATGCCCATTGATGTCACAACCGTCGGTCACATTTAGAGACATTGGTCCCAGAAAGGAACTGTGCAACGTCGCAGAGGGACCGGAGCACGGCGACGGAAGTCAGAGCTCACCGATCGTGGAATCCGACGTCATGCCGTAGTGGACCCACAGACCTCAACGGGCGACATATTGCGGAGTGAACGGGGACGCTGGGATGCTCCGACATTGACGCGGATACTGTCGCGCCGATTGGCTGCGTCTGGTTTGCTGCCCAGCCGTCCATTGCGAAGGCTACCCTTAACAGCAAGCCATTCTCGTCACCGCTTGGCATGGTATCGCTCGAGAGGTGCGTGGGGTGCCGAACGACACAGTGTGGTGTTCAGAGCGACGAATCGCGGTTCTGTGTCACCATGGATGATCGCCGTGTGAGAGTGTGGAGGCGACGTGGCCAACGTACGGATTACTCCACCATTGTGGGGCACCAAACGGCCCGGCAACTTGAAATCATGGTGTGGGGTGCCATCAGCGCCAACAGCCGCTCACCGCTGGTACGCATTACGTGCACATTGACGGTACGCCGTTATGTTGAGGAGGTGGTGCAGCTTGTGGCACTATCGTATCTGCAGAGCATCCCAAACGCCATTTTTGCAGCAGGATAAAGCCCGGCCGCATACCGTTTCGATCAGCATGAATGCTTTACATGGTGTGTGAATGCTTCTGTGGCCAGCCCGATTCCCCGACCTCTCGTCCATCGAGCATCTGTGGGACAAGATTGTACGCCGCTTGAGTACCCTTCTACCGCCGTAGAATGAAGGTTAACCGTGAACTCGGATCAACACCACATGGTCCACGATTTCCCAGGACTCTTCGGAACCTTATTACCGCGATGCTACGTCGGATTCAACGCTGTGTCACCCAAAATGGGGGACCGCATTCGTTATTGAACATCCTATATATTTGGCCACTGGAGCCTAGTCTGTAGGCTACCATTAAATCATTTGTTCAGGACCTACTTAGCTATCCGTGTGGGTGCAGTTTGTTCTGTTTTCGTGCATTCCTTCATGGTGCGGCATTTTCTCTGTCAGACATTGCATACGAGAGTTACTTCATAAGTCATGGCAACCATGTTTTTCGGACAAAAGCGTTTTACTGAAGAAATTGCAAAATATGCATATTAAAAGACGCAATACACTAGTTGATTAACGCTAGTTAGATCATTATTTGGGAAAGGTTTTAGGGAAGAGGAGCGAGCAATAACGCACAATTCGAACTTATCTTCGCACATCTCTTTATTCCTCCACCTTATGAGTAGTAACGTTGAACACAGAATCCTACATACGCATTAAATCTAAAAACGTTCAAAGTATACTCCGAGATGTCACTCACTCACTGCGAGCGATGAGAAAGGCGGTAGTGAGTATCATCAACCTCAACAATACTATCAGCCTCATTAACGCCACCAGCCTCACCCTTTTTGAAGCAAGAAAGCTGTACCAGCCAAATAAGGTTCATTCTTGACGAAGGGAAGGGACTTTGCGCTCACTTCCCTTCGATGTCTTTGAACGTTTGCGCCATCTAGTGGCGTCATTAGATACCAGAGGTGACGGTTTCTTTTTTTTTCTTTTTTTTTGGTTGGAGGTTTAACGACCACCGTGAGCAACTCAATGGGCTATAAGCAGCCGCCCGTCCTTAATTTAGGGTCACTGGTTCCAGGGAAGGGAGAGAGCCAGTGCCGTAAGACAAACACAACATCCATGCCTCACCGGGATTCGAACCTGGACCCCATTCGGACGAATGATCAGAGGCCATCGCTTAGACCACTGAGCCACCGGGACGGCCGGCCAGAGCTTGGGATTAAGCAGAAAGAAATATTGCCATGAATTATGAAGTAACCCCCGCAGCTACATTTTTAAAAATTAAGAACACTACACAACTTTATCTAGCCGTACCGCTGGTGCAGTGGTCTAAGCGATGGTCTCTGATCATTCGTCTGAAAGGGGTCCGGGTTCGAATCCCGGTGATGCATGGATGGTGTGTTTATCTTATGGCACTGGCTCTCTCCCTTCCCTGGAACCAGTGGCCATAAATTAGGGACGGGCGGCTGCTTATAGCCCATTGAGTTGGTCACGGTGGTCGTTAAACCTCCAATCAAAAAAAAAAAAAAACTTTATCTATGATTTCCTTTTTGAAGGATTCACGGCTTTCCACCAGCAGTGTGTTCTGATCTGAGGGACGTTTGATTAAAACCGTACAGACACTACGTCTGTTGTCTTTGTCTGCTGACGATTTTAACCTAGTTTTGTATTTCTGAAAAGAATATCAATACCATCTGCGTCATACGGGCGACTAACTCCAGTAGGACTTAGGATCCCCATGGCTAAATACGATGTGTTACATCTGGGATCGAGGCACACGGAAGTTCCACCAACAATAGCAGCCTCCACGTCTCCTGTTCGTATTCGGCGAAAGCCTTCTTCCAGAGCTACTCCTGAAGATGAGCACGCTGTGTCGATAGCAAAACTTGGACCTGAGAAGAATGAAATATGCATATGAGAATAAATCAATGAAACTTATTAAATCAGCTTACATGAACAGGAAAAACACACAGACACTCACAATGGGCGCTAAGTACAAATACACGAATACTCACACCACATACGGTCGTATCAGAATAATATGACCACCCCCGGGAATCACTCTGTTCCCGCCCAGTCACGCCACAGTGTGCACGCGAAAAGGTCACGGAGATAAAACTGACCGGCCAGGACAGATGAGCCATAGTGCGCAACGTGATCACGATGGGCATATATAGTGGTTTGACGGACGTTCACAAAGGAATGATCATCGGCTATCACGCTAAGGATGGAAGCCTCTTAGGAACAACAGACTCTGTTCGTAAGGTGCTGTAGTTAAGGTGTACCAAGAATGTATCGCTGGCACAACGAGTACTTCCCGACGTTATTACTATGGAACTTCAAATGCCATTTACCGCTGATATGAAAGTGGCCTACATTCACTGGTAAAGGGCAATCGATGTGCAACTGTGCAACAACTGACCACGCCAATGGACGTTGTGGCACTCAGGTACCTGTCGGTGATAACAGTAGAGCGAATCCTAGTACAGCGAACGCATGGGTCTCCGGATTAGATGTTACATCAAGGCGCCCATGTTAACCCAAGTCCATCGGCAACTACGCCTGCAGTTCGCACTAGACTACCGTCATTGGACAGTGGAAGAGTGGAAACTGTGAAACAACTTACCACGCAAATGGACGTTGTGGCACTCAGGTACCTGTCCGTGATAACAGTAGAGCGAATCCTAGTAGAGCAAACGCATGGGTCTCCGGATTAGATGTTACCCCAATGTTAACCCAAGTCCATTGGCAACTACGCCTTCAGTTCGCACTAGACTACCGTCATTGGACAGTGGAAGAGTGGAAAAAGGTTGCTTTCTCCGACGAATTGAGGTTGCCACTCCACAGAAGTGACATGTGGTGGCGGATACGTCGTCAGACACACGAGAACCAACACCCAGACACGCTTGTCGGTCAAGTTCAGGCCAGCGGTCGCGATGTGCATGTCTTGGGGATATTTTCCTGGTATGACCTGGGACCGCTGGAACCACTGGATGCGTCCCTGAGCGCCAGTGGCTACATGTCCATCCTCGCTGAGCACATGCATCCCTTCATGTTGGACGTTTACACTGGTGATGATGATGTGTACAAACAGGACAATGTGCCCTGCCATTTCGCTAGTTACTGGTTCCAGGAACACGACAGCGAGTTCTCCATTTTCCCTTGGCCGGCGAAATCGCCTGACTGCATTCCCATAGAGCACTTGTGGGACTATTTGAATCGACAAGTTCAACGTGCCGACCGACAACCACGTCATCTCCGGGACCTCCGTGCTCTGCTGCAGTCCGGATGGGCATGTGTGCCTCGGGCAACTTTCCAGAGCCTCATTGCGTCCATGTTGTGATGTCTCGCCTCTGTCATCCTAGCCAAGGGTGGCCATTCCCATTATTAGGTAAATGACATATTATTCTAATACGATTGTATATTATGTAGCTGAAAGCAGATATTTCCCCAAAGATCGCAGTGGTGTCTTAACACCTCCCAGCTTAAATTGTAGTACCCCAAACTAAAATGTTTTGAGACTCCCTGTAGGAGTGTTTGGGTTGCCATGACTCTTCACAAGAGAAAATACGTTATGTACGATACTGTATCACAAAGTTCTAAAGCATGTACAACGGTTTATCAAAATAATGGAAACGCATTTTATTAAATAGCTGAACGACCACTTCTGGCTTACAGAACAAAAGCAATCGGACTTGGAATAGACGTATGCGTGTTGTGACGTATATTCTAAATTAACTTTCCTTTTTAGTTTCTTTCCCTATGTAAATCTTGGGTTTATTCTGTTATTCGTCACTCTTAACGTGATATCTTTCTCTCAAACGAATACGTTTGGCAACACAATTGAGGTTGAATGAACGTGACGTATGCCTGAGTTTTGATAAGAACAAGAGATAAAAACGGCGACTAATCTATTGCTTGAGCGCCTTGGGTTGTAAACTGATTATTGAAAGGAGCGTTGTGAAAAGAGCGTTGTGTTAAAGAGTTGTGTGGTGTGTGGAGAGTTTAGTGCAATATGCTATGCTACGATGTGTTTGCTACATCCTGAATAAAGCATCTTTTCCGTAAGTTTGACTTTTGTTGTTTACATGTTTCGTCTGGCCGTTAAGGTTTTCCTTCATTTAGGAACTATTTCTTAGTACGTTAATGTTTTAAATTAACGTAAAAGTAAGACAAGACTTCTAGGTCATAGTGTCCAATTATATACGGTAGTGCAGATGTTACCAATCTGTGCGTCGCGACTATAAGGAAAAACTAAAACTTATACGTAATTTATAGTGAAACGCAACATGCAAATTTTCAAGACGTGTACATATTTTAAAGAATGAATTGTAAGAAAGAATGTTAAATAAAAAAGAAAACACATAATTTTCCTTGTTGTGAAAGCGCTCTTTTCATTTGACCTGAGTTCTGGACTGTAACTCTCTTTGAAAACTTGGCATGACGTCCTGCGGATCTCGCCTCCCCTGCAGTCTGAAAATGGACTGAGCCAGGCAAGGTCAAGCGATAACGTTCTGCCGCCCCACGTTTGAGGGCTGCGCAGTCTTTATTTGATACATACACTGTATGTAGCGTATATAAACATTCGTTAGAACTGAGCTGCTGTGTTTTAATAGCTGTGAACGTAGTTATTTATATTTCACTGTGTGTTAGTGTTTGATAATGGAGAAGTTTTAAATAAAAAACGTGGTGTAGAATTTGCAAGTATATAGTCCTAAAGAGGTGAGAAGGAACAAGTCCAGAAATTATGATGACACATACTTGGATTTTGGTTTCACGCGCACTGTTTTTAAGAACGAAGGATTACCTCAGGGTGTAATCTGACTGAAAGTGTTGGCAGCTGAGAGTATGCTTCCGAACAAACTGAAACGTCACCTGGAAACCGTACACAGTAGTTTACTTAGTGGGTAAACCCAGAGATTACTTTTCACGAAGTTACGAGAAATGCGTGAGCAGAAGACTCATTTCCGTATACAAATCACAATCCTCAGCAAAGTCCTCCTTGTGTCTTACAAAGTGGCATACCGAATTGCACGCAGCAAGACACCTCACGCAATTACCGAAGAGTTGGTGTTGGCAGCTGCTCTTGACATGGTTTCAACTGCAGTAGGCAGCACCTTATATTAACAAGAAAGTTGACACCGAATTTTCGGGTGTAATAAGCACGTCTTTTGAATCCGTTCTGACGCAAATTAAAGTTATCAAAGCTATTTAAAATCAATAGAACCGGTATGGAAAACAATAGATCTGACCAAAGTAAGAAGATTTTCAATCGGGTTTTTAATCCCTCAGATATTGCTGTAAACGGAATCGTGAGCTTACGAACTCTTAGAAACAGAGTTATTGACAAAAATAAGATGTGACTTTACGTCCCCTGGTGGGAAAACCATGCATTATTTTAGGAAGAAAGTATTCTCAAAAGGTTTATCCGTATAAGCGGTATCGGTCGAAGAAAAAAATTAGTCGAGTTTTCAGGAGCCCAGATTTTGCAACAAATACTTCAGAAGCAGAAATTAACACATATGACCCCTGGTGGCTAAACCATTCTTTACCAAACATTAGAAATTATGTGAAAAATATTTTCCATCAGGTTTTGTATGTGATACAGGAAGAATTTCTCAAATCAGAGCTTTAGGAGCAGAAATAACGCAAGAAACGCAATTTACCTTTGTGCCCCCTAGCGGAAAGTGTATGATTTACTTGAAAATTTTGAATTTATAGGAAAAACATTTCGCATCGGAAACACTATCCAACAAAGAAGGAATTTTTCAAATCGTACTCTTAGAAGTAGAGATATTGACAAAAATAAGATATACATCTACGCCCCCGGGCGCAGAAACCATGCATTTTTTCAAGAAGAACATTTTCCTAAAAGCTTTGTCGACATGAGTAGTATCGGTCAACAAACGACGTTTTTTTCAATCGAGAATGTAGAAGCTCATATTTTGCTGCAAATACAACAGAAGCGAAAATTAAGATTTACGCCCGTTAGTGGCCAAACTATTTTATTACAAAAATTAGAAATTATATGCAAACGATTTCCTATCTGGAGCTGTATCCGGTGCAGAAAGAATTTTTCAAATCGGAGATTTAGAAGCAGAGATATAGGGGGAACGCAATTCACCGCTACGCCCCCTAGCGGAAAGTCTATGAATTACTTGAAAATTTTGAAATTATATGAAAAACATGTCACACGGAAAACACTATCCAACAAAGAAGGAATTTTTCAAATCGGATTCCTTGAAGTAGAGATGTTGACAAAAATAAGATGTACATCTACGCCCCCTGGCGTAGAAACCATGCACTATTTTAAGAAGAAAATGTTTCTAAAAGCTTTGTTGACAGGAGTAGTATCGGTCAACAAAGGACGTTTTTTTTCAATCGAGAATTTAGAAGCTCATATTTTGCTGCAAATACAACAGAAGCGGAAATTAAGATTTACGCCCCGTGGTGATAAAACTATTTTTTTACAAAAGTTAGAAATTATGTTCAAACGATTTCCCACCAGGAGCTGTATCCGGTGAAGAAAGAATTTTTCAAATCGGAGATTTAGAGTCAGAGATATAGGGGGAAACGAATTTACCGCTACGCCCCCTAGCGGGAAGTCTATGAATTACTTAAACATTTTGAAAGTATTTGAAAAACATGTCACACAGAAAACACTATCCAACAAAGAAGGAATTTTTCAAATCGGACTCCTAGAAGTAGAGATATTGACAAAAATAAGATGTACATCTATGCCCCCTGGCGGAAAAACTGGGGAATATTTTAAGAAGAAAATATTCCGAAAAGGTTTATCGATGTGAGTGGCATCAGTCCACGAAAGAATTTTTTAATCCATATTTTAGAAGCTACGATTTTATGGAAAATATATCAGAAGCAAAAGTTAACACTTACGCCCCCTGGTGGCCAAAGTATTCTTTACCAAAAATGTGAAACTACATGCAAAAGATTTTCCATTAGGAGATGTATCCGCTGAAGAAAAAAATTTTCAAATCGGAGTTTTAGAAGAAGAGTTATCGGGGAAAATGTAATTTACTTTTACGCCTCCTAGCGGAAAATCTATGAGTAATTTGAAAAAGTAACTATATCTAAAATACTCTTCAACATAAATGAAATCGAAAGATATAAATTTTTTTTTCAATCGGATGTTTGGAAGCAAATATGTGGAATAAAACGTATTTTTGAATTCGACATCTGCATTTACGCCCTCTACCAGCGAAATTGTATATCGTAAAAAAAACGAAATAAAGGATCATCATTTGCATATTTCAAGCTTCCCAATGCAAAAAGAATTTTTCAAATCGGACTAATAGTTGCTGAGATATCGTGGGTACAGGCGGACGGACGGACTGACGGACGGACAAACCGATAACAGAAGCACGATCTTTTTTTACAAAAGACGTGCTAAAAATAATACAAGCTGGTAACTGTAAATGACTATTTTCTTTTTAAAAAGTATCACAAATTCGAATTTAGACAATTTTTGTTTTTAATTTTGAGTACAGGGGCGTCTAATGGAAAATGTGACATATGAAGGGTGGCGCGGCCTCAAAAAGTTTGGGAAACCCTGCGCTAATGGAAATTGTGACTATTCTTCCTGTAAAATATATGTGTCAGTGTGTCAGTGATTTTAAAATTGGAAGGTGTGATCTGACCTTTCGCTCCAGGTATTCCCAAAAAATGTTCACTAATATTGAGGTCTGGAGACTGTGGTGGCTAGGGTAGCTGCTGTTTCTCAACCTTGATGCTCAGCAAACCACAATTTGACAGAATCTGCGCAATGCACGGGTGCATTATCATTCTTGAAACCAGGGATGGTCACAATTTCTGCAACATTGGGTTGAGGTGGCCACCAAGAATGGATTCTTAAGTTGCAGATGTGCTACATCCCTGTAGAATAACTAATGACCCTTAGGTATGCCTGGTTATGGTATCCCAGAGCATCAGGGATTCACCCCCATGCTTTTCAGTCGGAACCAAACAGTTGGGCTGGTACGCTTCTTCAGGCTTTCCCCAGCAAGTGGTAGAAAACCATGTGAAGCACGATTAATCGGACCATATGACATGTTGCCAGTTCTTAGTATCCTAGTTTTAATATGCTTTGGATCTTCTTAAACGTTTTGTTACTTTGATGTTGGTAATCAGAGATCAGCGGATTGCAGCACGGACATAAATACCCCAGCACGATGGTGTTTCTGACGAACTATCATGACGGACACGGGATCATTCCTACTTGTGTTCAACTCTGCGGTGCTGTGGACTTGGGCTTCTGTTGTACAATCGTGCCAAATTCGCCTATTCGTATCTGACATCTTCATATGGCGTCCACAATTTGCACATTTCGAGTGTCATTTTTTTGATTGCACTGCTCGTAGCAATCGCTCCAATCGCTGCCTCAGTTGTGAGTCAGACTTCAGTATACAAAGTTGTGTCTACGTTTGTCGGCTAACATTCTGCCTAGAAATGAAGGAAGCAGGTAGAAATCCCCTACCGAAGATCATAAAGCTTTGTGTGAAGTTTGTGGGATTAGTGTAGTTGATCGTAGCACAGTATCATGGTGGGCATTTGGTTTCCATCAAGGTCTGGAAAGTATCGAAGACGATCCAAGTGGTGGCCGGCCTTCAGATGCCACGGCCGATACTTCTGTGGTTTAAGAGCATTTCGAAAGAAGAAGTACGACGGAAAACATGTGAATAGATTGCATATGAAGCAAACATGTCTACCGCTTCGGTTTTCAGAATACTAACTGAAAATATACAGAAGAGGTAAGTAGCTTCCAAATGGGTTCCGCATAATCTGAGTGAAGAGCAACAACCAGTTCGCAAATGGATCGCAGAAAAATTGCTTCAGCAGTAAGAGACAGAAAGTGAGCAATTTTTTGGACCGAACTGTTGCTATAGACGACGCCTGGATACGAGAGTTTGAACAAGAACGGAAATCTCAATCCACTCAGTGGAAAAATGCAATATCACTTCGCTAGAAAAAATTCCGCCGCCAAATATCGAAGGTTAAGCTGATGATAATGGCCTATGACAAGGTTCGAGTGACAGCATCAGACAGAATGCCCAAGGGGAACCACTGTAACAGCGAAATACTGCAGAAGGTTACTGCAAAATGTTTTGCGCCCAAATATTCGCCAAAGAAAGCCCGACATGCTCGAAACTGGTGTCATCATTTGTTGCTTGTTGTTGTAAGAGACATTCTGAAAAAGTAGGGATGGGAATTACTTCCCATTGCGCCATGCAGTTCTGACATGAGCCCAACAGACTATGGTTTGTTCCCAAAAATGAAGCCACTTCGCAGGAAACGATTCAAGATGTTTCTAATAAGGTGACCCAAGTAATCCGACGCCTCAACAATGGAGGTGTCCTGATTAGAATACAAGACTTGCCCAAACGTTGGGCCGCTCTCATAAAGAAACATGAAGATTACTTCGAAGTCCTGTAAAGGTATGTTGAGGTGACCCGAGTAATCCTACGCCTCAACAATGGAGGTGTCCTGACTGGAATACAAGACTTGCCCAAACGTCGCGCCGCTCTCATAAAGAAACATGAAGATTACTTCGAAGGCCTGTAAAGGTATGTTCAGGTGACCCGAGTAATCCAACGCCTCAACAATGAAGGTGTCCTAATTGGAATACAATACTTGCTCAAATGTCGGGCCGCTCTCATAAAGAAACACGGAGATTACTTCGAAGGCCTGTAAAGCTTTGTATGTTGTGAAGTAAATTCGTTTTTTAAGAGATAACCCACAGTGTGCAAAACTTTTGAAATTACCATCGTATTTCCTCGTGTTACACCAACTGTTTGTACCGTTCTATAGTTAATGAAGATCCTGCAGTAGGGCTTCGTGATTATGCCTTTGTTTTGCGGTCATTGATATCTCAGATATTTTCGACAATTGCTCCACAACAGTTGTTTGGTCTACGACTGTGGCACTGGTACGTGGTAGCCGACATCCTGCTGCACCTCTTAATATACTTCAAATCGCGAGTGACGTCATCCTTATGATTTTGCAAACGGCACACTCCGTGTACTCCAGCAATGGTCGGTGTTTCCATTGTTTTGATAAACTCCTTCATTTCCTTTCCTCAAAATTCATTACGCCGCCCCTGTGTCGCAGTGGTCTAAGCGATGGCTTCTGATTATTCGTCCGAGATGGGCTCCGGTTCGAATCCCGGGGAGGCATGAATGTTGTGTTTGTCTTACGGCGCGGGCTCTCTCCATTCCCTGGAACCAGTGACCCTAAATTAGGGACGGGCGACTGCTGATAGCCCATTGAGTTGCTCACGGTGTTCGTTAAACCTCCAATCCAAAAAAAAACAAAAAAAAACTTTATTTTATGGACTTCGAAAATTTATTAATTTTTTAGCTGAATTGCCCGTCGTTGCTTGGGAGTGATTTTCGAAGCAAAACGCCTAATTTCGTGCTTGCTTTTGCCGCCCCGGTGGCGCAGTGGTCTAAGCGATGGCCTCTGATCATTCGTCCGAACGGGGTCCGGATTCGAATCCCGGTGAGGCATGGATGTTGTGTTTGTCTTACGGCACTGGCTCTCTCCCTTCCCTGGAACCAGTGACCCTAAATTACGGACGGGCGACTGCTTATAGCCCATTGAGTTGCTCACGGTGGGCGTTAAACCTCCAATCAAAAAAAAAAAAATTTGGTGCTTGCAGTTTGGTCAGTTGCAGTGATTTTCATCTGGTGTCTCTTCGGACCAACGCGCAAATCAGGTGCTGTCTTTTCGGATTAGTGCACAATTCAACTTCTGTATCTTCGGATTAGCACACAATTCAAATGCTGTCTCTTCAGATTAGCGCTCAATTCAAGCCTTGTCTCTTCGGATTAGCGCGGAATCCAACTACTGTCTCTTTGGATTAGCGCCCAATTCAACTACTGTCCCTTCCGATTAGCGGTCAATTCCAGTGCTGTCTCTCCGGATTAGCGGGAAATTCAACTGCTGTCTCTTCTGATTAGCGGGTAATTCAAAAGCGGTCACTTCGGATTAGCGCATAATTCAACCGCTGTCTCTCCGGATTACCGCGCAATTCAACTGTTGTCTCTTCGAATTAGCGGCCAATCCAGCTGCTGTCACTTCGGATTAGCGCACAGTTCAAGTGTTGTCTCTTCAGATTAGCGCACAATTTTATTGCTGTCTCTTCGGATTAAAGTGCAAATCAACTGCCGTCTCTTCGGATTATTACTCTCACGTCCATGAGCTCGTTAAATCGTGAACACATGGGCCTGAGATTATTCCAACCAACTTTGATTGCGTTTCGTCACATAGATATTTCGCTACAGGGCTGTAAAAACACATTCTCTTTAATCGTGATCACCCCGTACTTATTGAGAGATATTGTGTTTAACCGTTGGACGGGTCTTATTGTTCAGTTTGCGAACCTGGTGACTTAAAATGAATTGGAAGCAAAAGGCCCACCTCTTTTTTGAAGGGCTAAATATGTTTACAGCGCTACTCTACGCAACAGAGTTTCAACGCTGCTCAAACGCTGCAGAGAATTCGATTCTTCGTTGGAGGTCGTTTATAAAACATTGAAATTTTAATATCCCAAATAAAAAAAAAACAGTATTATCACACGAGCTATGAAGATCCTTGAGTAAATGTAAAGTTAATTAGAACCGCACAAATTATTAAAAGCGGTAGCACGAACTATTAAAACAGACGAAGAAGCACAAAACAGAAAAATTCGGCATCTCCTGAGCAGTAGTAGTTAAATTTTCAATATAACAGAAGTTGAGGATAAATAATATTGTATGTCAGTGTTACTTACCAATTAAATCAAACTTGTGGGACACCTTGTTGGCTATCATACAAGCGATGTATCCGACAGCCGATTTCTCCCCAAGAATTCCACCAACATTCCGTTCTAACGCAATGGGATCTGGATCACTCATGCCTACAAACACGCCAATTCTTTTCCCCGCTAGTTCTTTAACTCCATAACCTGTGGGGATAAGGTAGACACGTGCATACAAATGAATACATACAGAAATATTACTGAAACATTCAATACTAAAACTTAAAAAAAACAGAGCAATGACAAACTAGTAAATAACGCGATGCATTTTAAGCATCAGATGTCCATCTTTCTGCTGCCTTTTAATAGGCAGAATTTTAAAAGACGTTTTTGATTTGCCTTGTGTTTAAATATCAGTGTTCTAGTTGCGGTCCATTTATAAGTCTGTCCACCTTTCTACGGCTTGTTAATAGCCAGAATTTTTAAATATCTTTTTTTATTTGCCTTAGGTTTAAAGATCAGCGTCCCAGCTGCCTCCACCCATAGGTTTAAACTGAATGGTAAAAATATTACATTCAATCTAACGAAGTGTTGCTCCATCTTTTCCCTCCACAACAGCAGCCAGTTATTTTGGTAAAGACTAAATGTGGTGTTGGAAACAGAAGCCGTATTGCCTCTCATGAAGCGAGCATCGCCTATCTTAGAGAATTTACGACTACCTGGGGGGTTGGACAGCTCGAAAAGATCTTTTTAATTCGTCTTATAAATTCTCAATTGGTTTGAGATCCGGGGATCGAAAGGGTCATTCGAGTGCGGTAAACTCACTTGAATGTTTCTGGAGACAATTTGGTTGTCTAAGTACGATTTGTGATAAAAATGTACTCAGACTGGTTGCATAAGTTCGGAATCGCGCGAAACATCAGAAGCGCTTTGGCACAGGTTGACATTGGAACTTACTACGCATGCGCTGTGACCCACATCTTGTTTGCTCGTCCGTATTATCTTGCACCGGTGCTTTGTTCTTACGTTTGTGAACCTGTTCGCCGCATTTGTCATGTCGGAAAAAAAATTGTTCAACTAATTTGCATCAGAAGTTGTCAAAAACGTGGCAAGCCTTGCAAAGACGCATACGTAAAGCTACAGAAAGTCTATGGGGAAGATTGTACAGTATGAGTCCTGCACAAGTTGATGAGTGATAAAATGGCCATCAAAGTGTTGAGAGTGATGAACGGTCTCAGAGGCCCTCAACAAGGAAAAGTGAAAACAATGTCCAACTTGGGCACATAGCTGTGCAGAAAAATCGCCGAATAACTATTCGTGAATTATCTAAAGACTTCAACATTAGTCTCGGTTCAGTTCAGTCACCTGTTAACTATATGTTAAAGTCTTGAGATACTTCATTATTTGTGAATAATCTAAAGACTTTACCACTACTTTCGGTTCAGTTCAGTTGCCGAATTACTATTCGTGAATTATTTGAAGACTTCAGCATTAGTCTCAGTTCAGTTCAGTCGCCAAATCACTATTCGTGAATTATCTGAAGACTTCAACATTAGTTCCGGTTCAGTTTAGTCGCCGAATTACTACACGTGAATTATCTGAAGACTTCAACATTAGTCTCGGTCCAGTTTAGTCTCCGAATTACTATTCGTGAATTATCTGACAACTTTTACATTAGTATCATTTCAGTTCAGTCTCCGAATCACTATTCGTGAATTATCTGAAGACTTTAACATTAGTCTCGGTTCAGTTCAGTCACCTGTTAACTATATGTTGAGGTCTAGAGATATTTCACTATTTGTGAATAATATGAAGACTTCAACATTAGTTTCGGTTCAGTTCAGTTGCCGAATCACTATTCATGAATTATCTGAAGACTACAACATTAGTCTCGGTTCAATTAAGTCGCCGAATTACTATTCGTGAATTATTTGAAGACTTCAACATTAGTCTCAGTTCAGTTCAGTCGCCAAATCACTATTCGTGAATTATCTGACAACTTCTACATTAGTATCGTTTCAGTTCAGTCTCCGAATCACTATTCGTGAATTATCTGAAGACTTTAACATTAGTCTCGATTCAGTTCAGTCGATTCTTATGGACAATTTGGGCATGAGACGCGTCTCAACCAAATTTGTGCCAAAACTGCTCTGACTTGAGCTAGGTTCATGATTCAGCTGCTAGTGACCTTCTTGAGTGCTACGAAAACGACGAAAACTTGTTGAAAACTGTCAAAACAAGTGATGATTCTTAGGGTTTATGGGTATGTCCCCAAAACTAAGGCCCAGTCTTTAGAGTTGAAGACCCCAAACTCTCACAGACGCAAAAAAGCACGACAGAGCCGCACCAATGTCAAGACAATGCTGACTGTTTTTATCAATCATGAGGGAAACTGTGCATCATGAATTCGCTCCGTCAGGCCAAACAATCAAACAAGTTAGTAAAGTCATGCAATGCATTGATTATGACACGTTTTCCAACATACGAGAAATCATTACTCAAGTTATGAGGATAATGGCTGTGGAATAATTCTAGCTTTTGTGCCCTGACCTTTGACCCCATTTTAATGATATTCAACAGAACCGGTTCAGTATACCTCCGGAACGAAATACTAAGGTTTTGTCGCAATAGAAGCATTTTTAGTCAAGTTATGAGGATAATGGCTGTGGAATAAATCTCGCTTTTGTGCACTGACCTTTGTTTGACCCCATTTCGATGATATTCAACAGAACCGGTTCAGTATACCTAATTTCATTTCATTTCATTTATTGCGTTTTATTTGTTACAGGCATGGTATTACGCAATCATAAATATATCATCATCATCATCATCATTGTCAACCATTATCAATCCACTGCTGGACGAAGGTCTCCCCAAGTTTCCTCCACAACGGTCTGTCTTGTGCCAGTCTCCTCCATGTCACTCCCGCATATTTACGAATTTCATCCACCCATCTCCCATGTGGTCTTTTTCTGGGTCTTTTCCTGTCCCTTGGAATCCAATCTAAAATTTCGGCTGTCCATCTATGGTCTGTCCTTCTGGCAGTATGTCCAGCCCATTGCCATTTCAGGGATTTAACTCTGATCATGATGTCTTCCACTCTCGTCATTTTTCGGATCCACGAGTTCCTCTTCTTATCTCTCCTGGTTATACCAAGCATGCACCTCTCCATGCTGCTTTGAGTTGTCTGCAGCCTTTGTATGTCTCTTTTAGTTAAGGTCCACGTCTCTGCACCATACGTAAGCACTGGAAGGATGCATTGATCAAACACTTTTCTTTTAAGACATAATGGCATATTGCTCTTGAAAATTATGCTGTTTCTTCCAAAAGCTCTCCAGGCAAGTTTTGTACGCCGATTAATTTCTTCATCAATGTGACCCTCACTTGATATCTGCTGTCCAAGATAAACATACGTATCTGTTATCTCCAGTTTTTCTCCATCAATCGATAAATCTTCATTTCTTGTAAAAGCATTGAACATCACTTTTGTCTTCTGAAAGTTCATTTTTAATCCCACTTCTTTACTCTTGTCAGCAAGTTCCTGGATCATACTCTGCAGCTCTGATGGGGTAGTTGCAAAAATGACTACGTCATCAGCAAAACGAAGGTGGGTTAGATAATCTCCATTAATCTTTATCCCTTTGTTTTCCCAGTTCAGTGATTGAAAGACATTTTCCAATGTGGCATTAAAGAGCTTCGGAGATATGGTGTCACCTTGTCTCACTCCCTTTCCAATTTTTATGTGTGTTGTATTTTCAAACAGCCGAATCTTTGCACTTGCATTTTCATAGATGTTATTAATAATATTAATGTATGCATCTTCAATACCGCAGGATTTCAGAGCCGTGGTAACTGCTGATGGTTTCACCGAATCAAAGGCTTTTTCATAATCGATAAAAGCCATGCACAATGGAAGTTCATATTCCCTCGCTCTTTCAATTAGTTCTCTCAGTACATGGATATGATCTATTGTGCTGTAGCCACTCCTGAATCCAGCTTGTTCTCTCGGTTGAGCCATGTCCAGTGTTACCTTCAAGCGGTGTGAAAGAACTTTAGTGAAGATTTTATAAACCACTGATAGGAGGCTGATAGGTCTGTAGTTCCTGAGATCCTCAATGTCACCTTTTTTATGTAGCAGGATCATTGTAGCATTGTTCCAATCCTCAGGAATCTTCCCTTCATTAAGGCATCGAGTGAAAATTTGGGCGAGTACTGTTTCAATTTCTCCACTTGCTTCTTGTATGATGTCTATAGTAATTCCATCTTCTTCTGGAGCTTTCCCCCGCTTCATGTTCTTGATTGCATGAGCAACCTCTGCTGGGAGGACTGGAAGAACTCTAGTACCTTTCATGATGTCTGGAGTACATGTATCATCCCTTTCATATAATTTGGAGTAGAAATCTTTCACTCTTGTCAAAATTTCGCCTCTATTTCTTGTTATAGAACCATCTTCTTTTCTCAGAGCCATAATCTGTTTTCTTCCCTTACTGAGATGTCCCTTTGCTATCTTTAGGCTTTGGTTGTTTTCAATTGCTTTCCTCACTAGCTCACAGTTGAATTTCCTTACGTCTTCAGTGATACTTTTTCGTGCTGTCTTGCATAGCTCTATATATTCCACTTTGGAAGTCACATCTTCTTTAGTTGTCCTCATCTCTCTTCTTTTTGCATCAACATTTTGGTTTTTCCTGATAATTTGTTTACATGCAACTTGTTCTTAGACCCAGCTAATTTTGTTGCTGTTTCCATAAGAGCTTTGGTTACTTTTCTGTTAACTTCCGAAATATCCACTTCTTCCGATGTTAGTCCTTCTAAAGTAGAGAATCTGTTCTTCAGTTCCAACTTGAAAGTATTATGGTGTTTTTTAAGGTTGGTTATGTCAATACATTTTGTTTGTCTTATGAGCTTGCCACGTTCCAGTTTAGTGTTGAGGTGCATCTTACATCTCACCAATCTATGGTCACTACCTGTGTTGAACTTGTTTAGCACACTGCAGTCTTCGATGACGAATTTTTTGTTACACATAATAAAATCAATTTCACTTGTCGTCCCAATTGGATGTCTCCATGTCCATTTCCTGTGTGGCTTTTTCTTGAAAAAGGAATTCAAGATGAAAAATCCTTCTGCCTCTGCAAACTCAACGAGAGTATTTCCACGCTGGTTTCTGTTGCCGTGACCGAATTTACCTACTGAAGTTTCATTCTGTTGCCGTTGCCCTATTTTTGCATTGAAATCTTCCATAATTATCTTCAAGTGCTGCTTACCTTTATTATTTAGATGACGAATTTCCTCATAAAATTCTTCAATTTCTTCTTCAGGATGACTTGTGGTGGGTGCATAAGTTTGAATAATCTGAGCCTGGTATCTTCTCGATAGTTGGATAACGAGTCGTGCAGCTCTGTCAGAGGAACTTTCAACTTCTACCACTTTATCCTTCAGTTTCTTGTTTATTATAAATCCAACACCACTAGTTCTGCCAGTATCTGTCCCACGATAATAGAAGAGATGTCCACTTTTCAGTTCAATGAGATCTTCTCCTTTTCTCCTTACCTCACTCAGCCCGACGATGTCCCACTTGATCCTTTGTAGTTCCTCTTCCAATTCAAGAAGCCTTGAATCAGAAGATAGGGAGCGTCCGTTGTAGGTAGCCAAGGTCAGCATCAAATGGCAGCCTATTCCGGTCCTCCGGGGATTCTTAGCACCCTCTGCCTTCATGTCGCACTGGCCGCTGCCTTGGCCAGGTACATTCCAGCTGCCGGAGACTGAGGGCCAAGATTTAAGTTGTAGAGTCATTTTGGAGGTGTTTGGCCATAACTCACCACGCTGGCCAAGCGGGTTGGTGAGTGTGGGAAGCATTTCCTCTGATCCCGATGGTATAGTTATACCGCTATTTGCGGTCGTCAGAGCCCCTTTAGTGGGAACAGGATGCACCACGAGAAGGCGGGGTTGACATTTGTCAAGGAGAGGCTGTGATGTTACGCATCACCTGACCTTACATCCCCATAAATATATAGCACACATTATATTTTTGTAACAACAGGGAATGAGGAGGGAAAAGGCCTGATAGGCCTGACGTGCCCTCTTCTCCCAAAGCATCGAAATTTTCATGAAAATAAAAAAAAAAATTCAAAAAAAACAAAAAAAAAAAAACATAAACAAGTCAAGTCCACACAAAATCAAACACAGCTAGGGTGGTACTATAAATTAATAAAGGTAATAATACATTATGAGCTTTTGGTCAGTAAGAAATACCTGAGTTTTTGTTTAAATATATTAATATTATTAAGTGATACAATATCAGTAGGAAATGTATTCCATAATGCCGGACCAGTATAATTAACAAATGATCTAAATCGTTCTGTTAGTGGAAACATGGGGAATAGTTTTGTTTTTTGTCTCGTGGAATAATCATGACCACGAGTACTTATTGAAATTAAATCTTGGTAGTAACCATTTTTTATTCTCAAAAACATCAGTTTACCTATACTATAGATATGCAATTGTTGAATAGTTAGTATATTAAAATCATTTGGACTGAGTCTAGCCTGAAAGACTGTATTTGAAAATTGAGAATATTGTAATTTAAATTGTAATAGTCTCATGATTCTATTTTGTAACGACTGAAGTTTTTTTCATATTATATAAGGTAGTCGATCCCCATACAGATATACAATAGATCAGATGAGACTGAATTAAAGTATAGTATAATAAAATAATTAGTTTTGGTGTTAAATTGGCCACTGCACTACTAATAACCCCTATATTTCTTGAGATCTTATTAGATAAGTAGTCAACATGTGAATTCGATTTTAAATCATGCTGAATAATGATACCAAGATAATTATGATTTTGAACCACTTCTATATATGATCTGAGTAAATTAATATTCTGAATTAAGGAAATAGGGGTTGACGCACTTGAAAAAATCATTACTTTTGTTTTGTTAATATTAATAGCCAGATCATTTTTAGTTAACCAGAACAACATACTAAAGTTTTGTCGCAATAAAAGTATTTTAGTCAAGTTATGAGGATAATAGCTGTGGAATAAATCTCGCTCTTGTGCCCTGACCTTTGACCCCATTTCGATGATATTCAACTTAACAGGTTCATTACATCTCAGGAACAACATGAGACAATTTTGTCGCAATCGAAGCATTTTTACGTAACTTATGACGCATAAGGGCGATGGAATGAATCCCCCTCCTATGTCCTGACCTTTGACAGCATTTCGTCCATTTTCAATAGGGTTCCTTCCCAGTTTGTCTCCTACCACATATTAAAATTTCATCGAAATCGAACCATTTGTACGCAAGTTATCGTGCGAACGGACAGACGGACAAAGCTGGAGCATATACGTTTCTTCAACTTACGGTTGGAAAACATGAAAAAGGAATACTACTGTCTAGTTTTTCGGCATTTGAGGGAAGCATTTCGTCAAAAAAGGCCGCATTTCATCACAGTGGCGAGTGGCAACTCTACTTTGATAATTGAGCGCTTCTCTTGAATCCATTCTGACGCGAGTTAAATTTATCGACGCTTTTCAAAGTCAATGGAACTGGTATGAAAAACAGTAGTATCTGACTGAAGAAAGACGTTTTTCAATCGGGTTTTTAATCTCACAGATATTGCTCTAAACGGAATCGTGGACTTACGCCCTCTGATGGCTGCCTTGTACGTTAAGACAAATGTAAAATATATATTTGAAACATTTCGCAGCGGAAACGTTCTCCAACAAAGAAAGAACATGCCAGTTCAGTCTCTTTGAAGCAAAGATATCGACAAATGTAAGATATGCATCTGCGCCCCCTGGGGGAAAATACGCAGTATTTCACGAAAAAAAGTATACTCAAAGGCTTCTTCGATGTGAGCGGTAGCGGTCAGAAGAAATTATTTTTTCAGTTGAGTTTTCAGGAGCTCAGATTGGTGCAAATACATCAGAAGCAGAAATGAACACTTATGCCCCCTGCTGGCGTAACAATGTTTTACTAAAAATTAGAAATTATATGCAAACGATTTCCCATCAGGAGCTCTATACGATACAGAAAGAAGTTTTCTAGTCAGAGTTTTAGGAGCACAGATATCGGAAGCAACACAATTTACCTTTACGCCCCCTAGCCGAAAGACTATGAATCACTTGAAAACATTTTAATTATGTGAAAAATACGTCGCACCATCGGGAACTCTATCCAATAAAGAAGGAATTTTTCAAATCGGACCATTAGTAGCAGAAACATTGACAAAAATATGACATAAATCTACGCCCTCTGGCTGCCGCCGTACCCACACACGGCCATCAGAGTGATGGATCGTGTATCTGGATTCATTTGTCCATAGGACTCATTTCCATTGATCTACGGTCCACCATAAATGTTCTTTACACCATGCTAAACGACGAGCAGCATTGCGAGTGGAGATGAAAGGCTTATGAGCATCCGCACAACCACGGTAACCCATGGAACGAAGTTCTCTGAGAATGGTACGTGTACATACCGAGGTTTCAGTATTTTTACTCACCTGTACACCGAGGTCTTGTGCAGTACTCCGTCGATAAGCTGTAAGGACTCTCCTGAGGCTTTGACGTCCTCTGTCACTGATTTTCTTTGGTCTGCCGGTACGTTTTGCTGCTTCAAGCACGCCATGTGTCTTCCACTTATTCAGTGCATCCAAAGCAGTTGACCTAGATATGTTTAAGCGTCTGTCTGTTTCTTTTACGGACAACTCATTGATATAACACCCAACTATCTTTCCTTTTTCAAAGTCAGTTCTCTCTCGCCGCGACATTTTCAATCAACCTCACGGTGTGATAGGATCACAGTCAGCTGCAGGCTTGTTTTTATACCGTTTGCAGCTGTCCTCCGCATCTTAACAACGCAGAGGATCCATTCATTTGCTTTTGAAAGTGTGTCCGGTGACTTTTGTCAATATAGTGGACCTCATATTTAATTATTTAATTCACAATTTGATTTAAATGCACGTGAGCTTATGTTATACACTTTTCACTCGAAAAGCACATTTTGCGCATGAAGTTTAGAAAAAGGCGCGATTTTGCACATACCACATTTTTCTCATTTCCCGCTCTGATACGAACAAATACAGGATTGATTACTTCACTAACTCATTCTTTCGTCACATTAATTTGGATAAATCCTCCCATTGAATTATTCCGTGAAAGAAGGGGAAACAAAAATTTCGGTCAAGTAACGTCGACCAACTGAGAAGTAGTCTGCTGGAGGAATGAGCGAGACCTGAATAATACACTCCTGGCCACCCAAAATGCAACACCAAGAATGACACGAGATAGCAAAGCCAGATTTACTGGACGTATAACAACAGATACAAAGATGAAACGATTGAGCTTACAGGCCCGTGCGACTTGCGGAACACGCAGACATCAATAGTTCGTGTGGCCTCCATGGCTGGCAATAACGGCCACTACACGCCGCGGCATCGAACGAAAAAGGCTTTGGATGTGGGCTTGGGGTATGTCGGTCCAGGCTGCTTCCACACGTTGCCACAGTTCATCAGGCGTAGCCGCGGGTGGTGCTCGCCGAGCCACTCTGTTGCCGACCAGCGACCAGACGTGTTCGATGGGCGACATATCGAGAGAAAAGGCGGGCCACGGCAGCAGTGAGACCTGGTGGGCCGTGAAGAATTGTTGCACGATGCGTGCCACGTGAGGGTGCGCATTGTCCTGTTGAAACGTGGCCGCTGGCAGTTCCTGCAGCTAAGGGTGGACTACAGGCTCCAAAACGTCGGAGATATAGCGGTGGCTGTTGAGTGTACCGGCGATGCGTACCAGAGGGGTGCGGGTGTCATATCCAATTGCGCCCCAAATCATAACGACAGACGACGGACCGGTATGGTGATGCATAATACAGGCGTCATACAGTTTCTCGCCGTGGTTCCACGACACGCGGAACCGACCATCGTGGTGTGACAGGCAGAAGCGGGATTCGTCGGAGAAGACAATGTCGTGCCATTCCGTAGTCCAGGTGCGGCGTTCAACGGCCCACTGCCGCCGCACTTGCCGGTGGTGTAACGTCAACGGTAATCGGAGCAATGAGCGCCGTGCGACAAGTCCCAGCTCCTGCAAACAACTTCGAACGGTACGTGCTGACACAGGTTGTTGCGCAACACACCCTAACTCCTGCGCTAACGTTCGTGATGTGGCGACAATGCCAGCCGCACAACATGCCGGTCCTCTCGTTCGGTGGTGTGCCGTGGCTGCGGCAATCGCTCACGTCGGTCCGTCCGTCCCTCCTGCAACCACCGAATCCATACTCGCCTCACTGTGGCTAGATGTCGTCCCGCACGGGCACCGATGTCTCGGTACGATAAACCGCTGTCGCGATTAGCCACTATTCGTCCTCTGTCGAACTCCGAAACGTGCTGGAATGACTGCCGTATTTATGCGACGAGGCATCAGGAAGACTCCCACGCACAGGTCCGGGAGCTCAACACACTTCCACTACTTACACCCCGCCTTCTGTGCACCCTTCTTATAGTGCTTCTCGGTGGCGTGCCGGGCGCACATGATTTGCATATTCCCTACAATGATAATCGTTCGCATGTCCTCTTGCGGACGATGCATGCTGCGAATTTCAGGCCAATCAGATGCTTCCTTCTTGGTGTTGCATTTTGGGTTGCCAGCAGTGTATATAAGTTCTGCTAAAAAGTATAATGATTCAATTACCTGCATCCACAATTGCTTCATAGCTCACTTCGAGCATTATTCTATTCTGAGCGTCTTCTGTGTTCGTAGTGGCCGAAGCAACGCTGAAAAAATCGGCATCGAATTTTGACAGATCCTTGAGAGTCGCGACGTGATTGTCTGGACATCCGGGAATATCTGGAAAAGAGAAACATAGGGAAATCATTTAAAGAAATACGGACTTCAGTTTACCTTCTGAAGATCGAGTGTTTTAATATTTGGAAACATTTGCGTTGTGAAGAAATGGAGGTGATACAGAAATCAGGGGTGTAAGGAGAAAGTATTTTAAATTGTGTACGACACAAAAACGAATTTTTCAAAGCCGTCTTTTGAAAACAGAGGGGATCAGCGAAAACGAATGCATTCACGATCTTCTGGTGTTTTAGGTTGAGCAATAGCTACTAACACACTTAAAACCTAAAAACCTACATCCAATACTTAAACTTAACGTACCACTTCAGTATAGTTCATCAAAGCGGAAGATCAGAGATATAAACGGGTCAACGGGTTGACAATTTCTTGCGGGTCAAACCGGTCGGGTTATGGTGTTCCTGACCCGATTTCGACCCTGCTTTATTTCCGTTTTATTTTTGAAAAAACATATTTAAAGGAAAACTGCGTACTGTGTAATTTTGTGCTCGATACTGGTGCCAGCGGAGTGAAAAATGATTTGCCATACAAAAATATCACCGTTTCTTCCTCGAAGCAAGGATGATTTCCATCGACCGACGTTACGGCGCAGATGCTAGACTCACCGATACCATATCGGAAAATATACTTCCTTTGGGTTTGATTTCAGTGCGATTGTCTGAAGCAAGTCAGAGGCTAACGCCTGTCGCCTGCGTCTCTGGTGATTCACTCTCTCACACCCCGCGTGTCACATTGTATGCCGGGATTGTATTCAACCGCGCCCCTAACAAGCCCATTATGGTAGGTTTCCGCTTTCTTGAAGAACGTCTTGGCGAGTCTGGTGGAAAACTCATCTACCTTCTTGATTCCAAGTCTGTCATACGAAGTGTTCGGCTCTGCACCCTCTCGATTCTCTCTCGCTGATTCATACTAATACCTATCCAGATGGGGGAGGTGTAGGTAAGAAGCGGCCTGACGACTGTCTTGTACAGCAGTACTTTGTGCCTTGTTGTAAGGAAGCTTCTCCGGTGGAGTAGTGGAGCTAGCTGCCCAAGGCATTGTCTAGCTTTATTCGTGTTGTAGCTGGTGTTCGCCAGCCACGAAAGTCGACAATCTAGGTAAGGGATACAGTAAATTCCAAACCGATCTTTTAAATGGACCGGGTCTCGATTATTCTTAATGAGAGAGAATAGGTTTCTGATTTTAAGTCCGAATCCAATATCGAACCTACGACAGATGTTTGACAAAGTAGGGCTAACATGAGGTAGATATGCCATAGATACAACATACTTTGCAACTGCTCGTCCATGTCGAATGTCTGTAAAGCTTCATGATCTGTTCTGTCAATTAACATAAGTTGTTTATTGAGATCATTTACACCGACAAGCAATTGAATTAGAGACAGCTGGCGCTATGCAAATGTGGCGCTGTGGGCGGCCCTGTAAACGGAAACGACATGACGTATGCAACGATCCAACAATATAAGGAGTGATGCGACGGGAATCAGTAAGAGTCGGACGCAGTATGGGTAAGACGAAGAATCTAAGCGCATTTGATCGCGGGCAAATCGTCGGGGCCCGACGAATGGGTCACTCCATCTCGGAAGTCGTGCGGGCACTGGGAATTTCACGAGCCATTGCGTCACGGGCGCATCGTGAGTACATCGAATCCGGTAAAACCTTCCCTGCAAGGGCCAACTGCCGTGGACAACAGCGTGTGGATGAGCGGGGTCATCGTCGGCTAGCTCGCATTGTAACAGCGGATAGACGGGCCACAGTGCAAGAAATCACTCTGCAATTTAACGCTGGTGCACAAAAACGTGTAAGCAGCCACACCATCCAGAACCATCTCCTCGCTATGGGGTATAGAATCCATCGTCCCACGAGGGGACCGCACATCACAGGGTGTAAAGATTAGCATGGGCGCGGGAACATCGCCACTGGACCCTAGACATGTGGGAAAATGTTGCCTGGACTGATGAGTCGAGATTCACGTTGGTATATGCGGATGGCAGGAAACGAGTACGGCGCAAACCACATGAAGCGATGGATCCTTCTTGCCAGCAAGGTACTCTTCAAGCTGGTGGGGGTGGCATTCTCGTCTGGGGGCTGTTTACGTGGACTGAAATGGGACCCCTGGTACGTGTGACATCGTCCGTCACAGGTCAATGTTACCGGGATATCCTGGACGACCATTTGCGTCTTCAACATCCCACTGGGGAACTCATCCTGCAACAAGACAATGCACCGTGCCATCACTCCTGAATTGTATCCGAATGGTTGGATGAACACTCCACCGACGTGACCTCGCTTCCTTGGCCAACTAGGTTACCTGACCTCAATCCCATCGAGCACATCTGGGATGCCATCGAGAGAGATGTTCGAGTGTCTGACCCCCTCCATCAAATCTTCGTGAACTGTGGGAGCTTGTTCAGGGGTCGTGGATCCGTATAGCTTCTCAACGCTTCCGGTGTCTTGTCGAGTCCATGCCGAGACAAATCGCCGGCGTCTTCAGGGCGAAAGGTGGTGCTACACGTTACTAGACAGGTATCTCTAATTCAATTGCTCTTCGTGAATATTAAATTTGTTGTGATTGTTTGAAATTGGTTACACCTTTATGGGACATCCTGTAATATACTGAGTGGACTGAGATGATCGGATGCCTACCTAAGACCACCTTTGGCCCGGATAGGGGCAGTCACACGGTAATGCACTGAGCCGATTAGATCTCAAAAGCGTTTCTCAGGCGTCTCAACCCATACGTGCTGCACCTCTGTTCATAATTCCGTCGCATTCCTTGGTGGAGGATCCAAAATTCTAACGGAATTCCCCACAACATCCCAAAGATTTCCCACAGCGTTCATGCCCGATGAACGAGAAGATTAATGCAGGGAGGGAATTTCTGCGAAATGTTCTTCTGTCCAAGTTCTAGTCACCACGGCATTGTGAGGAAACTGATTGCCCTGTGGGAGTATGATGACCATGAACGGATGCAGGTGGTCTGCAAGGATCGATACGTAGCACCGAGCTGCCAAGTGTCCCGGTTTACCCGGATTCCGTACGATTATGAAATTATTTTCTGGAAATCCTATTTTTCTGCAAAAAATCCTGTTTTGTTGTTTCCTTATTTTTTTCCTTTATTTGTTTATTGTGCATGGTGCTTTTTTCCCCTTCATTATTGATATCAGCCATCATTTTTCTTCAGCGTCATCTATGAATGGATACAAATGTGATTTTGTTAATCCATGGCACTTCAAGCGCCAAGGTCAGCCAAGCATTGATAGTAAGACAGTTTGTGGCTTGGAAAGTTGAAGTACTGGTTTATGACGTCATATCCACAGCGCTTGTGCGGAGCCTAGTGCAGGGATTTGAATTCTGCGCCTATGTGCGCCAAAAAAAAAAAAAAAAAAAAAAAAAAAAAAGAAACATCTTGCGCCATTTTGCTACAAAAGGAAGATTTTTCGCCAGAACCGCTGTGCCCCTTCGTCGTCGTCGGAACTTAGGCATGGTAAAGTCTTCGTACACACCGCTCTGTTTGACCCCGAGTGAGACCATGCGGTGGGAAGAAAGGCTTAGAAACTCCAAGTGCTACGGATTTTACGTAGTTACTATGAAATCGTCAGTTCGCTACGGACTACAGAAAACGTCGAGTACGTTATGGAAATCAAAAATCTCAGTGAAATAACTTTGAACATCTGTGTAAAGTTTGTTTTCATATTATCAAAATACTAACACTTGTTAAACATTTTCGGGAATGTTTCTTAGGTGTTTTCAATATTGTGTCATTTCTTGAGTATTTTTTGTTGTTGATTTGTTTTGTTTAATTATTTCTTTTTTTTTTTTTTTTTTTGATGTTATTAGTGCGAACTCTGATCATATGACAGAGTTTGCACAACACCTGGGATCTTGGTAAAATTTTGGAATTTAATTTCCCTTTTTTTTTCTTCCAAGCCTTGGAAAGTCCTTGATTTTTCGCATTTTGGTGAAAGGTCTTGGAGTAATTCTGCTTTGTTTCCACAAATGAAAATGTTTAAGAAAAAGATCGAAAAACGAGGATACTGTAGGGAGTGTTTGAAAAAACCGGAAAAATGTCGGCGAATCTCACAAATGTTCGTAATTACACCGAAAATGACTGCTGTAGCAGAGATGAGAATGTCACGTTTTCCATTTCCGTATATTAAATTTTCCGACTTTTTTTTACTCTGACTGATTATATTTTTATTTCTTCGTGTATTCTGTGTGTGTGTGTGTCTGTGTGTGATCATGTTCCTGGGTTTTAATATTTTCGGTCATATAGTGCAAAGAAACGACTTCGTATTTTTTAAGATTTTTTTTTAATGATATGCATGGTTCCCTATTTCTAATACATACTTTTTCAAAACTAATCAATAGAATGCAATCGTTTTCACCCTTTTCCTTTTATTAAATGAAGTTAAATTTCTAGGTCGATATTGAATCTGTCCGCGGTGAAATCCGCGCAGTTTCCGTGCCCCGTAAAATTGTTACACGGCAGAGTGAGCAACGCAGTATCGATTTTTTACATTTAATTAGTATCGATTTTTACATTTAAAACGCAGTATCGATTTTTACATTTAATTTTCGATTTTTTACATCATCGATTCGATTTTTTACATTTAAAACGCAGTATTGATTTTTTACATTTAATTTCCCATAAAATTCGTGTTTTTCAATTTCTCAGTCACTTCTTCCATTGATTCGCGGAATTCCGCTGGTCCTGTCATCATTTGGGTCATTCTCGAGATCGATGCGAAACTGAAGAGAAACGTTTTGGGAGGCCGGGCGGTGGGGAAGGGGAGGGAATCTTTAACCTATCACATATAATTTTATTATCTATAAATTGTAAATATGCGCATCGCTGAACGTGCGTTGATGTCCCGGCTTTTGATTTTGAAAAGTTGGTAGCTCTGGTAACGTGGACCGTTCAGAGATATATCTAGGAGCACCAGAGGTTCCAGCGTGTGTTAGCTGAATAAGACTTCAGACCATAACCGAGCCTCTTCCACCCTGAATACGTCCTTGTTGACATTCCGGGTCCATCGCTTAGTGCGGTTCTCTCGAGATCCGCACCCTTCCATCTGCATGAAATTAGTGAAAACGGGACTCGTCGTTAGAAGAGATCTGTCTTTTATCACTAAAGATCAATGCCGATGTTGTTTCGCCCAGTTGAGGAGTACAGTACGTTGATGTTATCGGTATCAATGATTTTGAAGCGAAGAAAGAATTTTCATTAATTCTAGACGATGTGTGTAACAAACATCACATATTTTTCGAAGAACTCAACGACCAGTACATCTATTTTTACGTTCGGCCGCCAATGTGTAAACACAAATTTATCGGTGCTCCCTCACTCCGGAGTAAGTTGCTCTCCCAAAGAAGGTACACGGACGGAATGTATCGCTGCAGATTTATCGTCTTGACACACTCTTTAGTACATCACATATTGTTCATGTATACGAAAGGAAATGATTGTAATTCCCCAGCAGTTGGCCCATTTATTTGGACAAAACAACTACACGAATAGAACAGGACAGTACGTTGTAGTGCCACTTCTGGCTCAGATACAAGCTGCTACCCGCCGCGGCATAGACACATACAGTTCACGGAAACTGTCCTAAGGTGTAGCATGCGAGGTGGTGTCCAAATTGCGAGTCAGCTCACCGACATTCCGGGATGGGCGTTGGTTGAGTCGCATCATGTCCCAAACATGTTCGATCGGTGAAAGGTCGGGCAATCGGGCTAACCATAGAAGGGTGTCGACATTACAGATGCAAGGCAGGCGTGTCGTGTGTGGCCGAGCATTATCTTGTTCACCAATTAATGCTCTGACAGGAAATGCAACACAACATGTCATAGAATGTCGTCGACGTGCCGTTGAGCTGTGAGTGTGGTACGGAGGACTATCAGGAGTGTCCGGCTATCGTATGAAATTTCTTCCCAGCCAATCACTGCCGGTGTGTTAGCCGTGCGCTGGCCGGCTCGTCTCCAGACACGTATGCGCTGGACATCGGCGTCAACTAAAAATCGTTATTCATCACTGAAGAGAACACAACCCCACTGGATACTACCCCCACGGTGATCGGGACCGACACCACTGCAAGCGGTTCCGGCGATGCTCGCTGGTCAGTAGTAGGCGGCGGAGAGGATATCTTGAATGTAGTCCACGTGCCGGAAGTCGTCTGGAAACGGTCCGGATAACCGCGTCCGTACCTGTAAACGACTCAATCATCAGCGGCAGCATTTTTGACTGTCGTTCTCAACCATCCGCATCCATTTTGGGTAAACATGACCACGGATGGTTGAGACCGACAAATTCGGTTCTGTTCGTGCGTCAGTCACAATCGCGTGATCCTCTCATTCTGTGGTTGCGCTCGGCCGTCTACTGCCGGCGTGCAGCTGGGTTGTGCCCTCCTCGACCCATTGGCGCCAGCATCGTCCGATTGCCATGTCCCTCCGACCAAATACCTGGCGATACGGCGACTTAACCAATCGGCTCCTCTCAGTCCAATTATACGTCCTCGCTCAAACTCGCTGAACTGCTCGTATTGTGCATGGATCCGACGTCGAGGCATCCTCACAGTCCATGGAGGTTAATGCAACCGCAATCCGCTATCACATTTGTCCCTGCGTACGAGCTTTGCTCTTGATATACTCTCCTGATGCGCGGTTCCCATGCGCTGTGGAGGGCCATTATTTCAGATGTCTTTATTTTTTAATCATTTGCATATTCGGTCCTGAAGTACTTGCATGCGAAGTTTCATCAGGATCGAACGTCTATTTCTCCGGGTGCTTCCGTTTTTTTTTTGTTTGGTTGGCAAAGAGTGTAATAACAAGAACTTGAACTTTAATTTAACGTAAGTTGGTGAATACAAAAAAATTAGGTTAACGAAACTACTTAACGAAATTACGTAACACAGTTCGGCCTAACGTAAGGGAATTAATGGAACACAGCTCAACGAAAGACAGCTTTAAGCCAGGCAGCTCTTCCGCGAAACATTGCAACATATCGTTCTTACCATAGTATCTTACTTACGTCACACTACCTCTGATCTCAATACTTGCTGCCAAAAACATTCAGGCGAGAGAGAAAAACTAAACGTTAAGTGTGGAAAAATCGAGAACGAACCAAATTTACACAGAGTCAGGAACTAAATAGGAAAGTTATATTAGAGCATACGTTACAGGTTCCTAATTTTTAGCCCCTCTCCCAGAAAATGTTGTTTGGTTGCTAGAGAAACAGCAGTGTTATTCAATCCCAGAAAGAAACAGTAGCTTCCTTCCTCCAAAACACCAGTGGCCATGCGTTTATAAGCAAGGATCTTTGACTAATCGCTGGAACTTCTCATAAGTCGCAGACCCAGTTGAAATAAGGACAGGGAAGAGATGCCATACAACGCTGGTTTTATGCTTCACCTGGAGCCAGCGGCTAAAAATTTGGGACGGGCTCGTGCTTATAATCCGAACTGCTTACGAGGGCCATTTAGCCCCAAGAAATAAACAGTACCTCCTTTTTTTTTTTTTTATAAAAAGGACTGAAGTACATACTTCAAGGATGAATCAGTAGCTCCTTTTTTAATAAAATGATTGACGTAGGTATCCCTAGGAAGAATCAGTAGCTCCTTTTTAAATGAAAAGGACTGACGTATGTACACCAAGGAAGAATCGGTAGCTGTTTTTTAATAAAAAGGACTGACATACGTATCCCAAAGAAGAATCAGTAGCTCCTTTTTTTAATAAAAAGGACTGACGTATGTGCCCCAAAGAAAAATTAGTAGCTCCTTTTTTTATTTTTTAATAAAAAGGATGTACATCAAGGAAGCATCGGTAGCTCCTTTTTTAATAAAAAAGACAGACATACGTACCCCAAAGAAGAACCCGTAGCTCTTTTTTTAATAAAAAAGGACTGACATGCGTATCTCAAAGAAGAAGTAGCTCCTTTTTTTTTTTAATAAAATGGACTGACGTATGTACCACAAGAAAGAATCGGGGCTCTTTTTTTTAGTAAAAAGACTGATGTAAGCACCCAAGAAAGAATCAGCAACTCCTTTTTCAATAAAAAGGACTGACATACGTATTTCTAAGAAGAATCAGTAGCTCCTTTCTTAAAAAAAGGGACTGACGAACGTACCACAAGGAAGAATCAGTAGCTCTTTTTTTAATAAAAAGGACTGACGTACGTACCCCCAGGGAGAATTAGTAGCTCCTTTGTTTAATAAAAAGGACTGGCGTACGTACTCTAAGGAAGAATCAGTAGCTCCTTTCATAATAAAAAGGACTGGCGTACGTACTCTAAGGAAGAATCAGTAGCTCCTTTTATAATAAAAGGGACTGGCGTACGTACTCTAAGGAAGAATCAGTAGTTCCTTTTATAATAAAAAGGACTGGCGTACGTACTCTAAGGAAGAATCAGTAGCTCCTTTTATAATAAAAAGGACTGGCGTACGTACTCTAAGGAAGAATCAGTAGCTCCTTTTATAATAAAAAGGACTGACGTACGCATCATACACCACACACACGTTTCTCTTTTATATACCACTTACCGGTAGTCCATCTGTGATCGGCTTTTATGATGCAGTCCCTCTTACTGTAAAGATTCTCTTTAAATTCTTCCATATTATCTGCCAAGGGAAATCTTCCAGAGATTCCGGTAATGACGATATCGTCATCGTCATAGCAGCTTCCATACTCTGCAGTAACCGTGCATTCACGTTTGTCTTTCATCGCCTTTGGTTTCTGACAATGCTACACAATCTGAAAAACAAGAAAAAGAAAGCAATTGTTAGGATTCATACGCAAAAAGATTATCAAAGAATCATTTACGATTACTGATGACAAAGTGTAAAGGTACTGTGATTAAAGTTGTGCACTTGAAATTTCGTTTTTCACTCCTTATCGCATATGTTTTGTTCCCGGAAGAGAAGGGAGCTAAGAATCGCGTTGCACAAGATATATCAGCCAATGGATACGATATCCAGGGTTCGCACGACGCCTGGAAAAGTCCTGAAAATTGACTTCCCCTTTTTTTTTTTCAGATCTGGAAAGTTCTTGATTTTTCATATTTTTGTGAAGAACCTGGAATAGTTCTTAATTTTTTTTCATGCAATGGAAAAAAATAATTGGTCGAAATGTCTGGACTGATTGCGTAAGTTTGTTCTAACTCCCTGCTATGTCTGCTCGCGATGACGTCGCTTCGTTCCATGGAGTGAGGGGACGTGATGTCATGTCATGTTATCTTTACAGCTTCTGACTCCAGCTCGGAATTTCCGCAGCCAACGGCCACATGTGCTATCTTCAAGGGCATCCTCCCCATACACTTGACAGATGTTGTGGCAAGCCGCAGCTGCAGTGCTGCCTTTATCGTACTCGTACAATAAACAACGTCTAATGTGCTCTTTATCGCATGACTCGCTTTGGTCCATGGAATGAGGTGACGTGATGTTGTGTCATGTAATCTTTACAGCTTCTGACTCCTGCCCGGAATTTCCGCAGCCAACGGCGACATGTTCTATCATCAACTGCAGCCTCCCCATACACTTGACATATGTTGCGGCAAGACGCGGCTTCAGTGCTGCCTTTATCGTACTCTTACAATAAACAACGTCTAACGTGCTCCTTATCGCATGCCATGTTGCATCGCATGTGATTTTTGTTACGAATGACTTACTCGGGCAAACCTAGTGCCTCAATATTCTCTACTGGTCCACCCTTTATTGGCGGAAATGTCGGCGTCGCAGCGTCATCTGTGACGTAACTACTCCGATCGCAATTTGCATCTATTACAAAACCGAGTAGAACTTTTGCACACACCCAATATAATGATTTTGTTATTATTATTATTTTTTTTACCACAATGAACAAAATTTTACTTAAAATCACTGGTGCATTCCAAATTGCTTTTTGCAATCGCTAATGCATTTCAAATTAGTTTTTACAATCATTAATTCATTTCAGATCAGTTTTTACAATCTTTAGTTAATTTCAGATCAGTGTTTACAGTCATTAGCACATTTCAAATTGGTTCCTACGATAATTACTGCATTTCAAATTGTTATTTTTTTTATCATTAGTGTATTTCAAATTAGTTTCTACAATCACTAGTGCACCTCAAATTTGGTTCTACAATTACTAGTGCATTTCAAATTGGTTTTCACAACCATTAGCGCATTTCGAAATGCTTTTTACAGTCCTTAGTGCATTTTAAATTGGGTTTACAAACATTAGTGCATTTCAAATATGTTTTTACAGTCATTAATGCATTACAAATTTGTTATTACAGTCATTAGTACTTTTCAAGCACAGAGCATATCCATTTCAGATATTCCCGGTGCTCTCTCGGTTGCATTAAGAATATCCAATCGATATTGTATTTTTCTCCATTTATTGGCAAGTATATCCAAAGCACAATAGATCATATCCACGTTCTGAGAGAACTAATTGAAAGAGCGAGGGAATATGAATTTCCATTCTTTTATCGATTATGAAAAAGCCTTTGATTCGGTGAAACCATCAGCAGGTACAACGGCTCTGAAATCCTGCGGTATTGAAGATGCATACATTAATATTATTAATAACATCTATGAAAATGCAAGTGCAAAGATTCGGCTGTTTGAAAATACAACACACATAAAAATTGGAAAGGGAGTGAGACAAAATGACACCATATCTCCGAAGCTCTTTAATGCCACATTGGAAAATGTCTTTCAATCACTGAACTGGGAAAACAAAGGGATAAATATTAATAAAGATTATCTAACCCACCTTTGTTTTGCTAATGACGTAGTCATTTTTGCAACTACCCCATCAGAGCTGCAGAGTATGATCCAGGAATTTGCTGACAAGAGTAAAGAAGTGGGATTAAAAATGAACTTTCAGAAGACAAAAGTGATGTTCAATGCTTTTACAAGAAATGAAGATTTATCGATTGATGGAGAAAAGCTGGAGATAACAGACACGTACGTTTATCTTGGACAGCAGATATCAAGTGAGGGTCATATTGATGAAGAAATTAATCGGCGTACAAAACTTGCATGGTGAGCTTTTGGAAGAAACAGCATAATTTTCAAGAGCAATATGCCATTATGTCTTAAAAGAAAAGTGTTTGATCAATGCATACGTCCAGTGCTTACGTATGGTGCAGAGACGTGACTTTAACTAAAAGAGACATACAAATGCTGCAGACAACTCAAAGCAGCATGGAGAGGTGCATGCTTGGTGTAACCAGGAGAGATAAGAAGAGTAACTCGTGGATTCGAAAAATGACAGGAGTGAAAGACATCATGATCAGAGTTAAATTCCTGAAATGGCAATGGGCTGGACATACTGCCAGAAGGACAGACCATCGATGGACAGCCGAAATTTTAGACTGGATTCCAAGGGACAGGAAAAGACCCAAAAGAAGACCACTTGGGAGATAAGTGAATGAAATTCGAAAGTATGCCCGAGTAACATGGAGGAGACGGGCACAAGACAGACCGTTGTGGAGGAAACTTGGGGAGATCTTCGTCCAGCAGTGGATTGATAATGGTTGACAATGATGATGATGATGATGATATACAAAGTAATTCCAGTAATCAAAGTAACAATATAATACTTTTGATTTAAATAAATTAAAGCACTGCAAGAAATTTTTTATAACAAATTATTGTGATGTAATGTATCAAGAAAGCTAACAAATAGCCTGAGTCCCCAAGAAAAAAAAAGAATCTAAATCGTCAAGTCAAGGAACAATTTAACAGTAATACAGTAAAATGAAGTAATAATAAACAATATTTGGCCAACAAGTAATCAACCATTAAGTAAGAAATTCCTAAGCTCTCTTTTAAATACCGAATAGTGCGACACCGATTTGATCCAAAGAGGCAACACATTCCAAAACCTAGGGCAAGTCGCATAAATATTATTAAATAAAAAATTTGTACGCGCTCTAGGTGTTAATATATTAGTATTACCACGAGTGTCATCATCATGGGAACGCAAATGTAAGGTAATTATATCTGAATATTTACTAGCATATATACGTTCATGCATAAACAATAATAGTCGAAAACTGTATAATTTATCAAATGACATTATCAGATAACTAAGGAAAAGAGAATGTACTTCTAAAGACGGATTCACCAAACGTAAAATTAGTTTTTTGCAAAACATAAATTCTATTAACGTTCCCAATAGTTGTATGACCCCAAGCCAAAAGACAGTAAGATAGAAATGGGTAAATAAATGAAAAATACAATAACAACTTAACCTTGGCAGGCAGTGAACTTGAAATCATGTAGATGACACCAATACGGAATCTGAACCCAACCGCAATTTCACTAACATGTGCATCCCATTTTAAATAATCTTGTAAATATACTCCGAGAAACTTTACAACAGCCTGAAAGTCAATGGCCACTCCATTAAATAGTATCCATTTGCAATATCCACTCGTCGCCTACATCGTGAAAAAAACCCAACACTAATCGTGTTAGCATATTCGTAAACAGCATGGAGTCCAATTCGCGTACTGCGCAATACATCGTGCGCAGGGGAGATGATGCCATTTTTGTGGGTGCGCCGCCGCGTTTGACTTAATTCGTGTATCGATCTGCTTTTTGTTCGCAATGTAAAAATTATTGTAAAAATTATGTGAGCTACTTTTCATATCATACAACTGTGTTGGCTATAACAAATTAAATAAACGCTTTGAAACCATACTCGGCTTGCTCATTTCAACTCTACGATCAAGTCGTAGCCCTGCGTTCCAAACTGACGGCTCAATCAGAACTGAGCCTACCTGTATTTTTTACAGGTAGGCTCAATCAGAACTGAGCCTAGCTGCATTTTTTTTTGAGAACTCCAAAGGAAAATAATTCAAGAACTACCAAAGACAATACACTGGTTAATTTTTAAACCATGAATAGTTAATCAACTATTGAATTTAGACTGCTTTAACCGGAAACTACAAAACTTCATTTATTCCAGAAAAACCTGGTTTTCAACGGAGACAGATGTCTGGAAATATTGGGTTGGCCAAAAAGTCATTGCGTTTTTTACACATAGATGGAGAAACATGCCTTGAAATGTAACTAAAGCCATTTAAAACCGCAAGTTCATTATGTAACGTGACAGCCGACAGTTCAAGATCGTTTTAGGAACAGAAAGTGCACGATTTCGTTAAGAAGTGTTTGTTTGGCTTCGATTTCAAAATGGATAATCAAAAGGAACATTTTCGTCGTGTCTTGCTGCATTACTTCCGAAAAGGAGAAAACACTGTGCAAGCTTATAAAAACATATATGATGTGTATGGTGAAGATGCCTTAAAACTACGGTAGTATAAGAATTGGTTTGCGAAATTTCGGTCTGGAGATTTCGATGTGAAAGGTGCACCACGCTCACGAAGGCCAGTCGAAGTTGATGACGACAAAGTAAAGGCACTGATCGAATCCATTCGGCGTTTAACAATACAAGAGATGCCTAAGAATCTGAACATATCAAAATTGAGCGTTGATAAAGCAACTGGGATACGTTAGTAACCTCGATATATGGGTACCACATGATCTCAAAGAAATTCATCTCAGTAAGCGCGTTGACATCTGCGATTCGCTGTTGAAACGTGTAGAAAACGATCCATGTTTGAAACGTATGATAACAGGCGATGAAAACTGGACCATCTACAACAACGTCGAACGAAAAAGATCGTTGAGCAAGCGCGATGAACCTGCTCAAAGCACTACAAAACCAGATGTGCACCAAAGGAAGGTTATGCTGCCAGTCTGGTGGGATTTCAAGTGTATTATGTATTCTGAATTGTTTCGAAAGAACCGAACCATTGATTCGGACGTGTACTGTCGTCAGCTGGATAAATTAAGTGATGCAGTCAAACAGAAGAGTCTAGAATTGGGGAATCGCAAAGGTGGTGTGTTTCACCGTGATGACGCAAGACCACATACAAGCTTGTTCACTCGTCAAAAGTTGTTGCAGCTTGGATGGGATGTGTTATCACATCCACCATATTCACCAGATCTGGCACCACCTGACTGCCATTTGTTTCGTTCGTTGCAAAAAGCCTTGAATGGTGAAATCTTCACTGCTGATGAGGCCATCAAATCGTTCTTGGAACTGTTTCTGGCCGAAAACTACAAAAACCTTTTCGAGCGCTGAATCATGAACTTGCCTGCGAGATAGCAAAAGGTAAGTGAAAAAAATGGACAGTTTGTTGTTGACTCAAGTTTTTGTTTCCCATTCAAAATTCGTCTTTCATTTACACAGGAAAGAAAAACGCAATTACCTTTTGGCCAACAAAATACATGTCTAGTAATATAAACTGCATAGCGTTTCTGTTGCGTTTAAATATTTGATATGGAGATTTTTCATCTTTCGGGTCACAAATATGTATAACTAGCTGAATTTCTCGACGCTGCTCCGGAGAATTTGGTTCATCATCATCATCATTGTCAACCATTATCAATCCACTGCTGGACGAAGGTCTCCCCAAGTTTCCTCCACAACGGTCTGTCTTGTGCCAGTCTCCTCCATGTCACTCCCGCATACTTTCGAATTTCATCCACCCATCTTCCATGTGGTCTCCTTCTGGGTCTTTTCCTGTCCCTTGGAATCCAATCTAAAATTTCGGTTGTCCATCGATGGTCTGTTCTTCTGGCAGTATGTCCAGCCCATTGCCATTTCAGGGATTTAATTCTGATCATGATGTCTTCCACTCTTGTCATTTTTCTGATCCACGAGTTCCTCTTCTTATCTCTCCTGGTTACACCAAACATGCACCTCTCCATGCTGCTTTGAGTTGTCTGCAGCCTTTGTATGTCTCTTTTAGTTAAGGTCCACGTCTCTGGAAGGACTGGAAGGATGCATTGATCAAACACTTTTCTTTTAAGACATAATGGCATATTGCTCTTGAAAATTATGCTGTTTTTTTCCAAAAGCTCTCCAGGCAAGTTTTGTACGCTGATTAATTTCTTCACCAATGTGACCCTCACTTGATATCTGCTGTCCAAGATAAACGTACGTGTCTGTTATCTCCAGCTTTTCTCCATCAATCGATAAATCTTCGTTTCTTGTAAAAGCATTGAACATCACTTTTGTCTTCTGAAAGTTCATTTTTAATCCCACTTCCTTACTCCTGTCAGCAAGCTCCTGGATCATACTCTTCAGCTGTGATGGGGTAGTTGCAAAAATGACTATGTCTTCAGCAAAACGAAGGTGGGTTAGATAATCTCCATTAATCTTTATCCCTTTGTTTTCCCAGTTCAGTGATTGAAAGACATTTTCCAATGTGGCATTAAAGAGCTTCGGAGATATGGTGTCACCTTGTCTCACTCCTTTTCCAATTTTTATGTGTGTTGTATTTTCAAACAGCCGAATCTTTGCACTTGCATTTTCATAGATGTTATTAATAATATTAATGTACGCATCTTCAATACCGCAGGATTTCAGAGCCATTGTAACTGCTGATGGTTTCACCGAATCAAAGGCTTTTTCATAATCGATAAAAGCCATGCTCAATGGAAGTTCATATTCCCTCGCTCTTTCAATTAGTTCTCTCAGTACGTGAATATGATCTATTGTGCTATAGCCACTCCTGAATCCAGCTTGTTCTCTCGGTTGAGCCATGTCCAGTGTCACCTTCAAACGGTGTGAAAGAACTTTAGTGAAGATTTTATATATCACTGATAGGATACTGATAGGTCTGTAGTTCCTGAGATCCTCAACGTCACTATTTTTATGTAGCAAGATCATTGTAGCGTTGTTCCAATCCTCAGGAATCTTCCCTTCATTAAGGCATCAAGTGAAAATTTGGGCGAGTACTGTTTCGATTTCTCCACTTGCTTCTTGTATGATGTCTACAGTAATTCCATCTTCTCCTGGAGCTTTCCCCCGCTTCATGTTCTTGATTGCATGTGCAACCTCTGCTGGGAGGACTGGAAGAACTCTGGTACTGGTACCTTTCATGATGTCTGGAGTACATGTATCATCCCTTTCATATAATTTGGAGTAGAAATCTTTCACTCTTGTCAAAATTTCGCCTCTATTTCTTGTTACAGAGCCATCTTCTTTTCTCAGTGCCATAATCTGTTTTCTTCCCTTATCAGATGTCTCTTTGCTATCTTTAGGCTTTGGTTGTTTTCAATTGCTTTCCTCACTAGTTCACAGTTGAATTTCCTTACGTCTTCAGTGATACTTTTTCGTACTGTCTTGCATAGCTCTATATATTCCACTTTGGAAGTCACATCTTCTTTAGTTGTCCTCATCTCTCTTCTTTTTTGCATCAACATTTTGGTTTTTCCTGATAATTTGTTCACATGCAACTTGTTCTTAGACCCAGCTAATTTTGTTACTGTTTCCATAAGAGCTTTGGTTACTTTTCTGTTAACTTCAGAAATATACACTTCTTCCGATGTTAGGCCTTCTAAAGCAGAGAATCTGTTCTTCAGTTCCAACTTGAAAGTATTATGGTGTTTTTTAAGGTTGGTTATGTCAATAGATTTTGTTTGTCTTATGAGCTTGCGACGTTCAAGTTTAGTGTTGAGGTGCATCTTACATCTCACCAATCTATGGTCACTACCTGTGTTGAACTTGTTTAGCACACTGCAGTTTTCTATGACGAATTTTTTGTTACACATAATAAAATCAATTTCACTTGTCGTCCCATTTGGATGTCTCCATGTCCATTTCCTGTGTGGCTTTTTCTTGAAAAAGGAGTTCAAGATGAAAAACCCTTCTGCCTCTGCAAACTCTACGAGAGTATTTCCACGCTGGTTTCTGTTGCCGTGACCGAATTTACCTACTGAAGTTTCATTCTGTTGCCGTTGCCCTATTTTTGCATTGAAATCTCCCATAATTATCTTTACGTGCTGCTTACCTTTATTATTTAGATGACGAATTTCCTCATAAAATTCTTCAATTTCTTCTTCAGGATACAAGCTTGTTCACTCGTCAAAAGTTGTTGCAGCTTGGATGGGATGTGTTATCACATCCACCATATTCACCAGATCTGGCACCACCAGACTGCCATTTGTTTCGTTCGTTGCAAAAAGCCTTGAATGATGAAATCTTCACTGCTGATGAGGCCATCGAATCGTTCTTGGAACTGTTTCTGGCCGAAAACTACAAAAACCTTTTCGAACGTGGAATCGTGAACTTGCCTGCGAGATGGCAAAAGGTAATTGAACAAAATGGACAATTTGTTGTTGACTCAAGTTTTTGTTTCCCATTCAAAATTCGTCTTTCATTTACACAGGAAAGAAAAACGCAATTACCTTTTGGCCAACAAAATGCATGTCTAATAATATGTTTTGCATAGCGTTTCTGTTGCGTTTAAATATTTGATATGGAGATTTTCCATCTTTCGGGTCACAAGTATGTATAACTAGCTGAATTTCTCGGCGCTGCTCCGGAGAATTTGATTATAGTTCATTTTCTAAATTTTGTAGAAATCAAATGAAAACGATTAATTTTTTACGGCATGAACCGTACCTGACACTGTATTTCATTTCCTCATTGAATTTGAATTTTATTCTCTGTAAAGTCTGTTACAGAATTTTTTACGCTTTCCAACCGTAGGTTGAAGAAGAAGCGTATATGTTCCAGCTTTGTCCGTCTGTCCGTCCGTCTGATCGTTCGCACGATAACTCGCGTAGAAATGATTTGATTTCGATGAAATTTTAGTACGTGGTAGGAGACCACCTAGGGTCGAACACTATTGAAAATGGGCGAAATGGGGTCAAAGGTCAGGACATAGGAGCGGGATCCATTCCATTGCCCTTTTGCGTCATAACGTATGTAAATATGTTTCGATTTCGATGAAACTTTAGTATGTGGTAGAGAACCACCTGGGGACGAAATCTATTGAAAATGGGCGAAATGGCGTGAAAGGGAGGGATGCACTCCGTTGCCCTTATACATCATAACTTTCGTAAAAATGGTTTGATTTCGATGCAAGTTTAGTATGTGGTAGGGAACTACCTGGGGACGAATCCTATTGAAAATAGGCGAAATGGGGTCAAATGTCAGGACATAGCAGCGGGATCCATTCCATTGTCCTTATGCGTCATAACTTGCGTAAAAATGGTTCGATTGGGACAAAACTTTATCATGTTTTTCCGAAAGTATACTTTACCGGTTCCGTTTAATATCATCGAAATGGGGTCAAAGGTCAGGTCATAGGAGCGAGATTTATTCTACAGCCATTATTCTCATAACTTGAGTAATGATTTCTGGTATGGTGAAAAGTGTATCGTAATCAATGCATTGCATGATTTTACTAACGTGTATTTTTTAGATACATATAACAAGGGTGCCCGGTATTTCCCGGATAAATATTACTATTCGCGAAATTAGTAAGTTCAGCGGGTGAAAGTTTATGAATGATAAAGATATTTCTGTAATTTTCCAGTAAATAGTTCACTATCTATATTTAGGTTATTGCTTTCCGGTAATCAATATTTTCGGTTTTTCCATTGGGAACAAAAATGTAATGATTTTTAGGATTTCCAACCCTTGAGCAGGCGACATAGAGTTGTCCGTGTGAAAAGCAGGGTTCCTCCAAATTAATGTCAGCCACTGCCGATGACTAGTCTTATGCTTTTTAAAGAGAAGTTGTTATGTTTCAGATTCAGAACAAAAAAATCAAACATATCTTTCTTTGACTTTAATATCATTGAAGGTGACGTTTAAAGTCCCTTATAATCAATTGACACTCATCCAGCAGAGCGGATCACTTCATTATGGGATAGAGATCCACCGGCGAATCCAAAATATCAGATATATACAGATGGATCTAAAATGAGGAATAAATTTGGAGCAGGCTTCTGTGCATTTGCAGAGAATAGGGTGGTCATTCAGAAGACAATCAGATTACCGGATAGTGCTTCTGTGTATCAAGCGGAGTTGACTGCTATTAAGGAAGCGATGGACTGGATCGTTTCTGGTGGGAGAGCTAGGGAGTTTCATTTGATCTCCGACAGCCAAGCTGCATTATCCGCCCTAAGTCAAAGAAATGACAAAAATGAAGTCGTGGAGCAAATTAAGAATAAAATTAGAGTGTTCGAGGGTAAGATTGATTTCCATTGAACGAAGGCTCATGTTGGTAGTCATGGGAACGAAATGGCCGATAGATTTGCAAAGGAAGCAACAGACAAAGGTGAAATTGACGTGTATTGTAAAACACCTACGAGAAGAATTAAAACCCAAGTCAGAGATCTTTTTCTTGCTAGGTGCAGAGTTTATGGAACCAAGAGGATAGAGGCAGAGTTACTTATCAGTTTGTGCCCAAGGTCTCCATTAAAAGATGCCTGGACAATGGATTTCTGCATCAATTGATTACTGAGCATGGAATCAACCCAATTTACTTTAATATATTTGGTCTGAAGTAATCGAGCTGTAAATGTGGAAGTAATGAGGCATGAACATTTCATCGAGTCTTTGAGTGCCCAACTATTGCAAAATGAGAGAAAACTTTGAGCGGAAGGGTGGAAACTGGAAAAGTTATTTCAAATAGTCAATTGATGAATGAAATAACGGATTTTATACGGTTTATTGTGGAAAATGAAGATAAGATATGTCAATGAATATGACAGTGAGTCAAGAATAATCGGGGACTAGTGAGAGTGATTTGTCATTGGGAGAATAGAGTTTTGACATTTCTCAAGTTGAGAACTTGTGTTATGGAGGAGTTTTCCAGTTTTGGTTTTATTAACGAGTGTTTAATGTGGCTGTTGTTTTGTTTGTTGGTATTTGGATATTGAATGTGTTATGGTTATCCATAGTGTTGATACGGTGGTTAATTTGAAGAACGAATTTATTTTTGAATTGTAGATAATTTGTTTTTTGTGTATGTGTTGTGATGTGCAGAGGTATCAGTAGTGCTGTAATGTGAATTGTGAGATGCATTGTAATTGCGGGATATGTTATTTTTCGTTGTGCTTTGTTATCGTTAAATGGTTGTTGGTATCGATTTCAAGACTTAATATATCGCTGGTATTTGCAATTAATAGATTGAATTTGTTCGCATGTTGTTTTGAAGGAGATATTTATTAGTTATGGTATTGTGAAATTATATTTTCGGGGTGTGATAAATGTGTGAATGTTGAGTTGAATGAGGAACTATCTAGGAATTTTGTGTTGGCATTGGTGTTGGGATGTTAAATTGTAAAAATCAACTCGGGAATGGTTGAACTAGTGTTAATTATTATTCAGTCAAATTTTGAAGATTACAATCCGATTTTTGGCGTAAATGTGACAAGGATGGTAAGTCAGATAAATTTTCAAGTTTTCGGATATTATCTGACTTACAATCCTTGTCACATTTACGCCAAAATTCGGATTTTCATCTTCAAAATTTGTATTATATGGTGTAATCCCTTATTTCTTTCATGCTATTTATCTGCTTCTCCGGGCAATCACGGGATAGGATTCTTAACCTCCAGATTCGCTAAACATGAATGCCGGTTGCTTCGACTAGCGAATCCTGTGATGGTTATATTCAAATTAATCGGAAACTTGAAACTTGGTTGTTCTGGATGGTGTAGTGGTTAGCATACCCGGGCGCTTTCTGGGAGACGCGGGTTCGAGTCCTGCTGCAGGACGATAAAAATTTTCAAGTTTTCGGATATTATCTGACTTACCATACTTGTCACATTTACGCCCAAAATCGGATTGTCAAAATTTGTATTATATGGCGTAATCCCGTATTTCTTTCATGCTATTATTCTGTCTTTTGTCATATAGGTTGTAATTATTATCAATGTTTTATTGAGTTGTATTGAGGAACTGTAACTACTTCTTGGTAGAGATGTTTGTTTGTTTAAGTGTGTTTATTAGAAATTGTATTTTGAAAAATTGTAGAAATCGAAAGATGTTATTAGGTTTGTTAAATGATTTTGGAAGAATAAAGGATCAAGCAAGATCCCCTCGCTGGCGAATGAATCTCCAATCGGAAATGAGGATTGATTAGCTTTTAAAAACAATTAATTAAATTGATGGTTGTTGATATTGAGGAAAATAGTTCAATGGGGCTTATTACCCTAGAGGAAGGTTGTGGTAATCCCCGTGAAGCCTGATTGGTATGCACAGGTTTCTTTATCAGTACTTACGCTTTGTTGATGGACACGGCAAAGGGCAGGTACTTATCACAACAAAAAGTATTAGATTTGAATTCGAAATAAAAAATGGATCTTTTAATGAAAATTTTGTACTGGGGCCTCTTGACCCCGGGTTCCGACTTCTTCTAAAAACAGTCCACGGTCTAAGTTAGAGTGCCATGAAATAGCATACCTGGTTCTAAATTGAAAACTGTTGATTTGCATAATGGACAAACAAACAAACATTCAACTTTATATTTTAGATTATATCCATTACATGTGTTGAATTCAATGGCGTAGAAGTCTTGTCTTACTTCTACATTAATTTTAAACATCAACATACTAAGAAATAGTTCCTAAATGAAAGAAACCTTAACGGCCAGACGAAACATGTGAACAACAGAAGTCACACTTACGGAAAAAGATGCTTTATTCAGGATGTAGCAAACACATCGTAGCATAGCATATTGCACTAAACTCTCCACACACCACACAACGCTCTTTTCACAACGCTCCTTTCAATAATCAGTTTACAATCCACGCTCTTCAAGCAACAATTTGGTCGTCGCTTTTATCTCTTGTTCTTATCAATATCAGGCATACGTCACGTGCATTCAACCTCAATTGTGTTGCCAAAACGTATTCGTTTGAGAGAAAGATATCACGTTAAGAGTGAAGAATAACAGAATAAACTCAAGATTTACATAGGGAAAGAAACTAAAAAGGAAAGTTAATTTAGAATACACGTCACAATTCCCATTGGTCAGTGCGACACAGCTTGAAATGTTTCACTCACTTTTCAATGTTTGTGTTCCTTTGCTTCGAAGTTTTACAATTTTGCGTCGATATTTATCTGTGCTTAAACTTTTGCTACGGACCTCACTAAATGCAAAACATTTCAAAACTGAGTAATCATAATGTGTAAGGGCAAATGAACTGGCATACGATGTGCGATTGCAGCAGTGTGTCATCTAAACAGGGTGGCTAATTGATCTGCAAACTGTATTCTCAAATCTTAAACAAGCTTCTGTAAAAACCTCACTGTTTAAAATTTCCAATTTCTATACTGATGACCCGACAGAGACAGTATTTCTACCAGATGAAGTACGAGCTTTTTCTCTTGGCCAGATCGATGTGTAGCGCATAAAGTGCGATACTGAAATTTGTTTTGCGAATTAGTTTTTTACATATGGCATGCGCGAATTATCATGTCCTTTGATTCGTTCATAGGGGAGGCTCAGAGGAGGCCATCCCCAAAATACGGCCCTGTATTTACGAGAATATGCCACGAATAATATCTGAAGTGAGAATACAAAAAGCATGCCGTAATTTCTTCTGAAATCTTTCTGTTAGTCAGAATTAAATTAGACACAATATATGACTCACCTTTATCTTCGAGGTAAGACCTTGTGCTCACAAGCAAGATTTCTCTTCGTCTCACAATGAAGCGGAAAGTTTTATATTGTTTTTTACAAGCTTGCACCCTTTATAATTATATTTTCGCGATGAGGAAATGCCATTATATTAAACGAATTTAGTACCAACTTTTCTATCCCATTTCCTTATTTACTAATTGGACATGGAATTAATAAAAAAAACAGGGGAATGAGGAATGACAATGACCTTTGATTTTGTTAATGGAAAATCATCATCGTCGTACGATGCAAGCCAAATCTGGATGAGTGTTTAGAGGAAAACATGTTTTCTGTCATTAACCTGAAAGGAAAAATTAAAAATGTCAGGACAGCAATTGCAGTTGAAAGCCTTGTCAAGTCATAGGAGAACAACAAAAGAAAAAGGAACTAAAACAGTATACAGGAGCAGAAATCGTATTCTTAAGTTCCACGACCGTTGAACTCTTCCTTTCTTCATCATCTATACCCAAAAAAAGCTGCACATTCCGAGTTTATTTACCAGGTCAGTGCACTGCATAAATATGAAATGCCTCTGATGTTTTTTGGGTTCGTCATTCTCTTTTATGATTGGATATGATTCTATGTCTGGCAGCGTACTACCCCAAATGAGCAAATTCAGATGGGAAACGAAACTTCATTGTTGTCTTGTTTTAGCGCTTAACGACCTCATCTAAATGCTGCCGCCAGTCCCTACTTTGGGTACCACGTTCAAGAGAGAGGCATCGCCATAGCAAAAAGAAATATAATTCATACCTCTCCCGGTAGTCAATAAGTTGTTTAACGCAAACAATTAGCCAGAAGACCGAGCCTCTGACTATTCGGCCATCTTCGTTTCACTCGACCTCGACCACTTGTTCTTCTTGTGAAGCATATGCTTCTCGTTAGGGGATACATACATACATACATATCAGTAAGCTGTTCTCTGAGATTCAGAGGTTAGCCACCCCCCAAAAAATACAAACTACCAGATAATTTTTACTTACTGTTGCTATGTCAAACTTCTCCACTTACAGCGATCTTGACATACAACTCGGGATTCACTGACATTCATCACACGCCGTACACAAGATCTTATATAATTCATACTGATAATCATTTTCTCATGCAGACACTCCTGAATCTGATCCTCTCATGACTTCCTTGGCCTTCCTCTGCCTCTCCTTCCTGCCACTTGGGATAAAAAGATTTTCTTAGCAAGCATCTTATCACTCATTCTTTCAACATGGCCAAACCACCGAAGCATATTAATCTCCACCTTGCTGATAACAGTTTGCTACATATTACACAAATGCAACACATCTTCATTCGTCACGCAACAAGAACGCGTCTTGCTGCAACCCCCTGTAAGTAACGCATTTTTCCAGCACACAAACTTTCAAAATGTTTTATTCTGAGCGAAATTTACAGGGAACGAAGGCGGTAGGCGGCATATGTCTTTACAATGCCTGAAATCATAACAACCTTCACACAGTCATTCAGTCCCTGTGGCCACTTATCAATAGCCTTTACGTGGGGTCTCCACAGGGAAAGCTGCGACTTCCCGAACCAAAAAGCGTTTGAGACTCTCAATACTGTGGTGTCTATTTCTGCAGGCTATCTCCTCCAGCGTAGCCCACAACTTGTAGTCCAATGGGTTGAGATCTCGGCTGCTTGAAGACCAATGAGCTGGAGAAATGAAGTCTGGCAAATTCGCCTGAAACCACTATAACGTAGAAGTTTTGTCGTACTTCTACGTTATTTTAAAAACATAACCATAAGATGAAATACTTTCTAAATTAAACCTTAACGGCCAGACGAAACATGTAAACAACAGAAGTCAAACTTACGGAAAAGATGCTTTATTCAAAATTTTCTCGATGTGGAACTTCCATAGCAAATCGGTATCAACATTAAACACACCACACACCGACAACGCTACGTTCCACATTAATCGTTCTCCAACACAACGCTTTTTTTTTGCAACAGTTTACTCGTAGTTTATATCTCTGGTTCTTATCAAACCAGGCATAAGTCACGTTCATTGGACCTCAAATGTGTTGCCAACAGTATTCGTTTGAGAGAAAAGATATCACGTTAAGAGTGAAGCAACCCTGGGAATAAACTCAAGATTTAAATAGGGAAAGAAACTAAGAAAGAAAGTTAATTTAGAATATACGCCACACCCCTCCTGGGTTGACTTGGCCTTGTGGGCAGGTGCGGAATCCTGCTGAAAGCTCCACTGTCGGTTTCGGAAGACGGTGTGACTCACGGTTTTGACCACTGTCGGTTTCGAAAGACGGTGTGACTCACGGTTTTGACCACTGGCGGTTTCGGAAGAGGATGTGACTCACGGTTTTGACCACTTGCGGTTTCGGAAGAGGGTGTGGCTAACGGTTTTGACCATTGGAGGTTCCGGAAGAGGGTGTGACTCACGATTTTGACCACTGGATCCAAACCCTGTCCTGGTAGACTTTGGTGGATGTTTTGACTCCTTTCTCACAGAAATGGAGTTCCATGGTGGCCATCATCCTGCTTCTGTCATGGTTTGGTGGGGAGGAAACTCCCCACCAAACAATGACTAAAGCAGGATGATGGCCATTCATGATCCTTGGAGATTTCTCCTGAGCTTCTCGTGAGGTTGACGCATACACCCTAACATTTTGCCGGTCAAAAGCCTCTTAAATAGTAAAAATGTTTTCATCCGAGAAAAAGATCTGTATGGGGCGATTGTCTGCGTAACGCTACAGCAAACGTTTCGCTTTTAGTACCCTCTGCTGCTTTTGTTGTGGGGTGAAGAAGTGTCATTTGCGCAGCCGGTAAGCTCTCACCCTTAGGTCACTTCGTAGCACACGTGACATCGACATTCTTGAAATGTTCAGCTCACGAGCCATCCCTGATTGTTTTCTGACAGAATTTCGTCGAATAGGGGCTACCACTGCTTTCACCAGGCGAGCAGTCCTTACGGTACGTGGCCGACCCCCTTTCGGGGGCGGTCAGCGACGATCCTAATCTCAAGGAACCTTTTTATGATCCGGTAGATGAAAATTAGGCTGAGTTTCAGCTTTTTCAGCATGTTCAAAATAATAGAAGCCGATTTTTCAACTTTATGGAGCGCTATTACAGCAACACGATTCTCATAATCGCCCCACTACAATGCAAGTACTTCACGAAACACGTTATCTCTTCTGTGACTGAATGCACAATGATTCACTAGCTTCTTCATGCCTCCTGGCTAGTCGGTAACGTTGCACACCGGTTGCGCGCCATCTGTCGGACGTATGTAATAGTATTTATGCTCAGACTAAATAGAAGAAAATAATCAAAACATTTCTTGATCGGTAATGGATCTTGAGCAGGTAAGTCTTTTGCTACAATGGAGGAGATTTTTTGTTGTTCTCACTTGAATAACTTCTTCCTATTATATCGAATTCAATTTTTTTTTTCTAATCCTATATCTTTCGTTATGGTTGAAGAGTTCTTCTCTTGACGCTCTGATATTAACAGTCCAAAACATGTTAACGGGGATTCCAAGAAAACCGAGGATCTCGTTCTGGCAAAGGGGTTTTGCTTCTATTCTCAAATCGCAAACAATTGATGTAACGGGTTTCTCTTCTTGTTTGCTAATTTCGTTGAGTCTGCTACGGTGAGTTTCCACTTTTGGGGTCCTGCTGGTTTAAACGTTTTGTATCAGTGATGTGAAAGCGACGGCAGAGGGTTGCATTTCCCCCTTAAATATGTAAGTTAATCTTAGACTGAAAAGAGCTGGAGATAGGGAGTATGGGAGCGAAGTACCAGAATTTGTTAGAATGTGAGCTCTGTCGTTCCTTTGGATGCCAGCATGTGAAGGAATCCATTGCAGTAGGATTTGAGTCTCAACTTTGAGGCTGAACAGATGGAATGAAATTTGTAAAGGCTCTGTTGTTTTTCCAATTGCAAACTGTAAGTCGAAATGTTGGTGGTTTTGAAGCTTATGATTTCGGAGCAGTTCGAGGGATTCATGGATGGTAATAATATCTGCCTTAAACGAAAAACTGTCAGGAGTGTCAGTAATGCTCGGTTCGTAGCGAGTGTTGTTCGTTAATAACAAAATATCGCTAAAAGAATAGGCGTTAACAGATTTACTGTTCACCATATAGATGAAGATATCTTTCCCCTATATGTATAATCATTGGACTTAATGGCGAGGACTTGAGAGAGATGACTCTGTTCGAAAAGATCCTGAACTGTGTATAGATGGTTCGTTCCATTGCTGGTGAGGAAGAAAAGAAAGTGATACAGCTCGAAGGATAACCCTTAGTAGGCATGGTACAACACCATAAGTTCCTTGCACGATATTGTTTTTACAATGACAGTATTTGACCATGTATCTGAAGTAATCAAGCATGACAGAGATACCAGAGCAAGCAACATCACACAAACATCATTTCGACTCAAAAGATGCAAGGAACAGGGAGGATATTGCCATAAAGGAACTGTGTACTGAATCTAAACGGACTGGTAGTCCGTTTTCATATACAAATGAACCTGAACATGTGAATATTGCAACCAAGACAGGTTTAGTGAAAGCTTGTTCAGCTCCACGATCTTGGTATTAAGCTGTGTGATGAGTTTAAAACACAAGGACTCATCTAGAACTAGTTTCATTAATTTAAGAGATCCTATCAAGAAGAACAGACTAAATGTGAGTTCAAACGCTTTGAAAAAATTAAAAATAAAAGTATCTGCTACTGTGAAAAAGTTAAATCCGTACAGGTAAGCATTATCCCGACTACTTGTTGAAAGCGGATCACAGCGTCAAATAGATTTACGTGACAGAATCAGGGATCCGTGAACTTTCTGTTGTACCGCGATCATCGTTCAATGACGATGGCGACATATATATTTGCCAGCAAAAAAGTATATTGATCGAAATCCTGGTCTAGTTTACCACGAAGCAGCAAACCAGGGACTCTAACAAGAGCAATTGCCTATACTCCGCGTGAAATGACCTTCTCTGTTCGAACTCCTAATGTCATGGTAGAGTTACAATTCCTGGATGTGTCAAAAGGCGCACAGACTTGCAAAGATCTGTCTGAAGCATTCACCAAAACTTTCAAATAAGGTTAGAGCGTGTAATGAAATGCACGTTTAGTATTTGACACATTCAAAAAATAATTAATCAATATGGAATATGAGGAGGGAAAAAAGCTTCAGAGGATTGGGGCAACTCACTATAAAAGCATGAACAGGCCAAACGTAGCTAATATTACTATGACGAACCTACTTTTACACAATTGCACAAAAAACGAATTAACTGCTTAACTGATTTAAACCGTATAAGCTTTCGCCGCTAGTGGGATTGAAACTCACGTACTCCTACTCCAGAGCTGACGTTCTTGCAACTGAATTACGCCGCCTGGCTTTACGCTGCATTATTGTCGATTTGACTCATGCGTCACCTCATTAGTACGTCATCTACGTTATGTCACGTGGTACGTTACATCATTCCTCCTTTGAGGAAAAGGGGGCACGAAATCGCAGGTATCGGGTAAGCGGATAATCATGCTCGAAGAGCCATCTCATTGCAGAAGGACTGATTTTATTAATCGCGTGCACTGTGTAGAAGATTCATCACTAAAAATTTTCAAACCTGAAGTCCAGAAGATTCACTGTAGTTTCGGAAACCAATGTAACCCATAACCTTTTGTCGGTGGTGGAATTTGAAGTCTTGTCTTCTCACACCGGATCGGCTGTTCTTCCAACTGAACTACGCCAACAGGCTCTTCGTGGTATTGTTGCCGATTCGACTGATGCGCCACCTCAGTAGAACGTCACTTACGTCATGCCACGTGGTATCCTGCAAGCTCAAAATACGCTTCATTATGCACAAATGACGAAAGCGTATTTCCCAGTGGCGATGCCTCCAGAACTGACTGCCTCACGTTTTTCTTTACTGTCTTCGTAGAATTTTTCTTTACTGTCTTCGTAGAATTTTTCTTTACTGTCTTCGTAGAATTTTTCTTTACTGTCTTCGTTGACTGTCTTCGTAGAGGCAGACGTAAAAGTAGCTCTTCATGCCATCAACGCCACGAAAAGTGGCGATACGATATATTGAAATTTGTGTGTGTGTGTGTGTGTGTGTGTGTGTGTGTGATTCTTGCTACAAGGTATTTTTTTTTTTTTTTTGATTGGAGGTTTAACGACCACCGTGAGCAACTCAATGGGCTATAAGCAGTCGCCCGTCCCTAATTTAGGGTCACTGGTTCCAGGGAAGGGAGGGAGCCAGTGCCGTAAGACAAACACAACATCCATGCCTCACTGGGATTCGAACCCGGACCCCTTTCGGACGAATGATCAGAGGCCATCGCTTAGACCACTGCGCCATCGGGGCGGCGCTATAAGGTATCCAAAACTTCCCCTTGATTCTTACTTTGTGACTAGAAAATAAGAAGAGGCAGACGCAAGAGTTGCTCTTCATGCCAGGTCCAGATGATGCTACCATCATCTAGAAGACTAAAGCATGAAGAATTCCATCCAAGTTGCCTAGTGACTACTGTTAAGCATCCGGTGAAGGTCATGGTTTGGAGCTGCATGTGTACACATGGCGTTGGGAATCTCCACATTGTCGATGGTACGGTAAATGCACAGAAATACATCTGGATATTAGAAAACAAGATGTTACCATCATCTAGTAGACTTTATGAAGGCAATTTTATTTTTCCGGATGACAATGCTCATCATCGTCGTGCTAAATTAGTGAAAAAGTGGTTTCAGGAAAATTTCTCCGTCATTTTTGGTCTACGCCGGGATTCGAACCCAAGAAAAAAATTTTCAAATCGGAGTTTTAGAAGAAGAGTTATCGGGGAAAATGTAATTTACTTTTACGCCACCTAGCGGAAAATCTATGCGTAATTTGAAAAAGAAAATATATCTAAAATACTCTTCGACATAAATGGAATCGAAAGATGAAATAATTTTTTCAATCGGATGTTCAGAAGCAAATATGTGGAATAAAACGTAATTTTGAATTCGTCATCATCTGCATTTACGCCCTCTAGCGGCGAAATTGTACATCGTAAAAAAAAACAAAAAACGAAATGAAGGATCCTCATTCGCATATTTCAAGCTTTTCAATGCAAAAAGAATTTTTTAAATCGGACTAATAGTTGCAGAGATACCGTGGGTACAGACGGACGGACAAACCGATAACAGAAGCACGATCTTTTTTTACAAAATACGTGCTAACAAACACTTTTATCAGAATGTTTTGCAGTCAAAAACTGCTGACTGATAGTATTACATAATGAGCGTTAAGTACACGTATCTTGAAATTCAGGGTGTGAAATATTTGTTTATTACTTATGTATTTTGTAACACATAACGAAAAACGCATATTGTATGTATGGTATTTTAAAATGAAAATTGTGTGCGTGTACAGTAGGTGTGTAGGTACATCTATTGTATTGTTTCTCATCGTTAAACAATATAAAAAAAATAAAGCTTTTAATCAAAGAACATAATTTTAACTACATATTGTAAGTACGTATTTAGCACGTAGTTTTTGCATTGTGAGCCTAGCTGGGATCGGAAGTCAACTGCTAGAAAAGTGGAACCAACAGCGGACAAATGTTCAGGGTCATGGGCATCCGTTGTTAAGAGGTTTTACTATATATTTGGACCGAAAATGTGTTCTTGCACAATCTGATAGCAAACATTTTTTTGACGAGAATTTAGAAATTATACGCGCAATATTTTTCATTACGATCGTTATCCGAATTAATACTTTTTCAAGTTGAACTTTTTGGCAAAAAGCTATTCAGAAAAAATCAATATACATTTGTACCTGTAGGAGAGAAAATTTGAATTATTTGAATGATTTTAATTATTTTTAGAAGTTTTCTTTCAACTCGAAAACCACTAAAATAATTCAAATTATTTAAATATTTTTTACTGGTTTTCGTGTTGAAAGGTACAGAAGAAAACTAAATATATATGACACCGCATTTTTAGTTGTAATGAGCACATCTTTTTAATCCTTTCGGACACGGAAAATATTGGGTTAATGCATAAGTTCATGCCGTTTTTTTCGCCTCACTACAGGAATGTATTACATCAGAAGGGAAAACGGAATCAATCAACTATGTATCTCCCCCCCCTTTATTGTTTACGATGGTGTCCTAACGTCTGGATAGGTCTGCAATGCCATTCTTGAAAAAACGTGCAGGTTTTGCTGCGAAAAAATCATAAAGGAAATTCTGGAGATCAACATCATTGTTGAACATTCTGCCACAGAGTGCATTTGACAGAGATCGGAACAGGTGATAGTCTGAAGGGGGCGACATCTGGGGGAATAGGCCGGATGTGAAAGGATCTCCCATTTCATGTCCTAAATGGCCATTTTGGTCGTGAGGGAGTACGTTATCATGTTGGAGAAGGACAACGTGACGCCGATGTGGCCGTTTTTGTTGAACTGCTCCCTCCACACGGCAGAGTTGCTCACAACAGAGTGCAGCGCTCATGGTCCGATTCTTCGGCAGCATTTTCCAGTGAATAATGCCTTCCATGTCCCACCAGACACACAACATGATCTTTAGATCATGTTTTGGATGTGGTGTGGGCGTCTTGTTTGTGCTTACCCATTCCATCCGATGCCTGGAATTCACATACAGGCACCACTTTTCATCACGAGTAACATTACGTAAAAGGTTTGTGTTGCTAAAAACATTCGCGATAACGGGCGAGCAAGAAACCACATATGGCAACACGCTGATTCTTGTTATCCTCGGTGAGAGTGTGAGGCACCCAATACCCTAATTTCCGGACCTTTCGCATACGTTCCAGGTGTCACACCACGGTGGCCTGATCACGGGCCATCTCAGTGGCCAATTCTCGTATAGTTTGACACGGATCCAAGTGGATGAGATGGCTCAAACGATCCTCATCGAAGTGAGAGGGACGACCTGAGCGTGTAGAGTCGTTGTGGTCAAAATTCCCAACTCGGAACTGCTCAAACCATTTGCGGGCTGTCCTCGGAGCAATAGAATCCTCCCCATACACAGCCCAAACTTGTCGAGTAGCCTCGGTGGCTGTGAATCCCTTGCTCAACTCGTAGAGCAGCAGATGTCGGAAATTTTCATTCCTTTCTACTTGATAATCCATTCTTCTGGACCTGGAAACCAAAAAACCATTAGCCACAATTACACAAAGCAATATGATTTAGATACACCATATTACTAACAACATCTTGATATACAACTGGCCATCTTCCCTGTCACTACTGATGAGGGAAACACTCGTGAAATAAAACGACATGAACTTATGCATCAACCCAATATATTCCGAAGCAGATTTTTGGGAAATCTAAATATTCAGCAAAAAATCAAACACATTTACACTACCTAGGGTAAGTTTGATGAGTCATAATCCTGTACCGCCAAAATGCTGGCTCCACAGGGTTTGACGGATTTTATTCGACTTACACTATCTACCAACAAGTAATTGGACACCTGTGATAGCAAAGGAAAACAAAGTTTATTCACCTTCAATAGTTGATGGAGCCTCCACGAGCGGCGATTACAGCTGCGACCGTCCGGGGCATACTCTCACCTAGGCGTTGTACGACGGCTAGCGGTATTTTCTTCCACTCGGCTTGGAGAAGACAGGTCAGTTCCCTCACTGATTTCGGACGGTGGGGGCACCCCTTAAGTCGACGCTCCAACTCGTCCCAGAGGTGCTCGATGGGGTTAAGGTCCGGGCTCTGCGCAGGCCAGTGCATTCGATTAACCCCATTGTCACCATACCAAGCCATGGTGGACCTCGCAACATGACAGGTGGCATTGTAATCCTGAAAGTAACATGGGTCCACCCCGTAAAACTGCCACAACGTAGGAAGCGCATGATCATCCAAAATGGTGCAGTAGGTCTCGGCGTTGAGTCTACCAGGAATTGCGACCAAGGGTCCCGTGCCATATCAGGAGAAACACCCCCATAGCATAATTCCAATGCCGCCGAACTTCACAGTTGGCACAATACATTCCGGCAGGAGGCGTTCTCCAGGCAGACGCCAAACTCAGACCCTGCCATCCGAACGGTAGAGGGTGAACCTTGATTCGTCGTTCCAGAGAACCTGTTTCCACTGTTCAACGGTCCACTGTCGACGTTCTTTGCACCACGTTTTCCGAGCAGCGCTATTGGACTTGGTGATCAAAGGCTTGTGGGCGGCAGCACGTCCATGATAACCGAGCAGATGGGCTCCCTCACGGAGGGTATTGATCGAAAGAATATTCCCGGATGCCTGTTGAAACTCCTCGCGGATGTGGCCCATCGATTTGGTGCGGTTCTTAAGAATTTCTCTGGCCAGCACCTGTCGGTCTCTAACTCCCAGTTTTTTGGGTCTGCCGAGTCGGGGTACATTCCGACAGTCACCTCTCATCTTCCACTTGCCAATCACGTAGGCCACTGTCGATTTGGGGTACTTCAATTCGCTGGATATGTCACGTATGAATTAGCCATTTCTGTGATACCCAACGATTACACCGTTCCCGAAATCAGAAAGCTCCGAATCACTTGGCATCTTACATGCGACTGGTTGCGTTGTTGTTTCCCACATGTTATTTAACGGCGGCGGCCGTGACGTGTATCAGGACCGCAGATATCGTCGATTGCAGTGGTGCCCAATTACTTGTTGGTAGATAGTGTATTTGCCAACGGTAAACGCTACAGTAATAATCCCGATCAAGGGACCGCAGATTCGAACAGACCGACGGGTCGTGCGAACCTGAAAAGTCGCCCACGATGGACCGTGTATTCTACAGAAACACATCTGGAAGATCGGTTGACCAAGCGACCAATTTTTTCTTTCTTTTTAATCTGGGCCGAAGCCTTTAATCCATTCATAGTTTTTGCAGTGCATAGGTTATAAACACATTGATAATTAGAATCACATTGACAACAAATCTACGCAGGAAAAAAACTCCACCGAAATTGGTTTATGTGGTTACAAGGGAACAAAGTCCCCGCCTTTTTCCTTGGAATCACAGTCCCATGTTGATCACCAGTTAACAGTAGTAGTGCCGTTTTTTACGCGGGGGTTACGTTCCGACGAGACCGCGTAAAGCCGAAACCGCGTAAAGCCGAAACCGCGTAAAGCCGAAACCGCGTAAAGCCGAAACCGCGTGTATTCAAAACCAATAATAAAACTACATACAATAAATCACTTCACACGCTTTTTTTCGTTATCAATGAACGGTATTATTAACTTACATGCTAATATATCTATTATAGTATAATGTGTATTTTCCAAAGAACAATGTATACGTACTTCTATAACAATTACAGCTAAAATATGAGACAGCATGATGCAAATTCTTATGGATACCTACCTAATCGTTGCCTTCACTACGTTACACCACTGCGGGATAGTCAAAGCTGCGGTCCAAATGCAAATTCTTATGCATACCTACCTAATCGTTGCCTTCACTACGTAACACCACTGCGGGTTAGTCAAAGCTGAGGTCCAAATGCAAATTCTTATGCATACCTACGTACCTAATCGTTACCTTCACTACGTTACACCACTGCGGGTTAGTCAAAGCTGAGGTCCAAATGCAAATTCTTATGCATACCTACGTACCTAATCGTTGCCTTCACTACGTTACACCACTGCGGGTTAGTCAAAGCTGAGGTCCAAATGCAAATTCTTATGCATACCTACGTACCTAATCGTTGCCTTCACTACGTTACACCACTGCGGCTTAGTCAAAGCTGAGGTCCAAATGCAAATTCTTATGCATACCTACGTACCTAATCGTTGCCTTCACTACGTTACACCACTGCGGGTTAGTCTAAGCTGAGGTCCAAATGCAAATTCTTATGCATACCTACCTAATCGTTGCATAAACTACGCAACACCACTGCGGGTTAGTCAAAGCTGAGGTCCAAATGCAAATCCTTATGGCCGCCCCGGTGGCGCAGTGGTCTAAGGCGCTGGCCTCTGATCATTCGTCCGTAAGGGGTCCGGGTTCGAATCCCGGTCAGGTATGGATGTTGTGTTTGCCTTACGGCACTAGGTCTCTCCCTTCCCTGGAACCAGTGACCCTAAATTAGGGACGGGCGACTGCTTATAGCCCATTGAGTTGCTCACGGTGGTCGTTAAACCTCCAATCCAAAAAAAAAAATCCTTATGCATACCTACCTAATCGTTGCCTTCACTACTTTACACCACTGCGGGTTAGTCAAAGCTGAGGTCCAAATGCAAATTCTTATGCATACCTACGTAATCGTTGCCTTCACTACGTAACACCACTGCGGGTTAGTCAACGCTGAGGTCCAAATGCAAATCCTTATGCATACCTACCGAATCGTTGCCTTCACTACGTTACACCACTGCGGGTTATTATTATTATTTTTTTGATTGGAGGTTTTTAACGACCACCGTGAGCAACTCAACGGGCTATAAGCAGTCGCCCGTCCCGAATTTAGGGTCACTGGTTCCATGGAAGGGAGAGAGCCAGTGCCGTAAGACAAACACAACATCCATGCCTCACCGGAATCCTAACCCGGGCCCCTTACGGACGAATGATCAGAGGCCAGCGCCTTAGACCACTGCGCCATCGGGGCGGCCCACTGCGGGTTAGTCAAAGCTGAGGTCCAAACGCAAATCCTTATGCATACCTACCTAATCGTTGGCTAAACTACGCAACACCACTGCGGGTTAGTCAAAGCTGACGTCCAAATGCAAATCCTTACGCATACCTACTTAATCGTTGGCTAAACTACGCAACACCACTGCGGGTTAGTCAAAGCTGAGGTCCAAATGCAAATCCTTATGCATACCTATCTAATCGTTGCCTTCACTACGCAACACTACTGCGGGCTAGTCAAAGCTGAGGTCCAAATGCAAATCCTTATGCATACCTACCTAATTGTTGCCTTCACTACGTAACACTACTGCAGGTTAGTCAAAGCTAAGGTCCAAACGCAAATCCTTATGCATACCTACCTAATTGTTGCCTTCACTACGTAACACTACTGCAGGTTAGTCAAAGCTAAGGTCCAAACGCAAATCTTTATGCATACCTACCTAATTGTTGCCTTCACTACGTAACACTACTGCGGGTTAGTCAAAGCTGAGGTCCAAATGCAAATCCTTCTGCATACCTAGCTAATCGTTGCCTTCAATACGTAACACTACTGCGGGTTAGTCAAAGCTGAGGTCCAAACGCAAATCTTTATGCATACCTACCTAATCGTTGCCTTCACTACGCAACACCACTGCGGGTTAGTCAAAGCTAAGATCCAAATGCAAATCCTTATGCATACCTACCTAATCGTTGCCTTCACTACGTAACACTACTGCGGGATAGTCAAAGCTGAGATCCAAATGCAAATCCTTATGCATACCTACCTAATCGTTGCCTTCACTACGTAACACTACTGCGGGATAGTCAAAGCTGAGGTCCAAACGCAAATCTTTATACATACCTACCTAATCGTTGCCTTCACTACGCAACACCACTGCGGGATAGTCAAAGCTAAGATCCAAATGCAAATTCTTATGCATACCTACCTAATCGTTGCCTTCACTACGTAACACTACTGCGGGTTAGTCAAAGCTGAGGTCCAAACGCAAATCTTTATGCATACCTACCTAATCGTTGCCTTCACTACGCAACACCACTGCGGGTTAGTCAAAGCTGAGATCCAAATGAAAATCTTTATGCATACCTACCTAATCGTTGCCTTCACTACGTAACACTACTGCGGGATAGTCAAAGCTGAGGTCCAAATGCAAATCCTTTATGCATACCTACCTAATTGTTGCCTTCACTACGTAACACTACTGCGGGATAGTCAAAGCTGAGGTCCAAATGCAAATCCTTATGCATACCTACCTAATCTTGGCCTTCACTACGTAACACTACTGCGGGATAGTCAAAGCTGATGTCCAAATGCAAATCCTTATGCATACCTAGCTAATCGTTGCCTTCACTACGTAACACTACTACGGGTTAGTCAAAGCTGAGGTCCAAATGCAAATCCTTATGCATACCTACCTAATTGTTGCCTTCACTACGTAACACCACTGCGGGTTAGTCAAAGCTTGGATTTGGATTGTAGGTTTAACGACCACCATGAGCAACTCAATGGGCTATAAGCAGTCGCCCGTCCCTAATTTGGGGTCACTGGTTCCAGGGAAGGGAGAGAGCCAGTGCCGTAAGACAAACACAACATCCATGCCTGAACGGGATTCGAACCCGGACCCCTTACGGACGCATGATCAGAGGCCAGCGCCTTAGACCACTGCGCCACCGGGGCGGCTAGTCAAAGCTGAAGTCCAAATGCAAATCCTTATGCATACCTACCTAATCGTTGCCTTCACTACGTAACACCACTGCGGGTTAGTCAAAGCTGAGGTCCAAATGCAAATCCTTATGCATTCCTACCGAATCGTTGCCTTCACTACGTAACACCACTGCGGGTTAGTCAAAGCTGAGGTCCAAATGCAAATCCTTATGCATGCCTACCTAATCGTTGCCTTCACTGCGTAACACCACTGCGGGTTAGTCAAAGCTGAGGTCCAAATGCAAATCCTTATGCATACCTACCGAATCGTTGCCTTCACTACGTAACACCACTGCGGGTTAGTCAAAGCTGAGGTCCAAATGCAAATCCTTATGCATACCTACCTAATCGTTGCCTTCACTACGTAACACTACTGCAGGTTAGTCAAAGCTGAGGTCCAAATGCAAATCCTTATGCATACCTACCTAATCGTTGCCTTCACTACGTAACACCACTGCGGGTTAGTCAAAGCTGAGGTCCAAATGCAAATCCTTGTGCATACCTACCTAATCGTTGCCTTCACTACGTAACACCACTGCGGGTTAGTCAAAGCTGAGGTCCAAATGCAAATCCTTATGCATACCTACCTAATCGTTGCCTTCACTACGCAACACTACTGCGGGTTAGTCAAAGCTGAGGTCCAAAGTTGATGCATTAGGTGCAGTAGTTGGAGACTCTGGGCGAGGCAATGGGAGGCCCGTAAAAGGGGGCGGGTTTTTTTTCAGGAAAAACATCGTTATCGGCAACTGTTAGCGCTGCGTCTTTAGCTGCTGAAAAATCTCATGAAACGGCATTAAATAGACCGCAACACTTCGTTTTACTTTAAGGGTACGTTCCATAGAGGGATCATAGTAAGAAATTAAATCTTTGAAGTGCTTTGCTGCTTCGAAAATTTTGGCAAACTTGTGCAGATTACCGCTGGCAGTTTCATTTTGTTTGTCGGCGTCGTCACCATCGTCTTCGTCGGAGTAACTTACTCACACTAAGACTTACTTTTAAACAGTAAATACGTGAGCTAGCAATACTTGCTATTGCATGGTAATCAGTAACAATTCACGTGGTAATAACACCGCGTGAATTCTGGTAGAATACGTTATCCACTTTTCAAACTGCTGTAACATAATGTTCCTAATTCTTTGTTGATCACCTACTACCTGATGATGAAACGCTTGGCGTTTTGAAATATCTAGTAGTGTGTGTAAATGATCAAATAAAGGTTTTAATACAGGTTTCAGGTAGTTTTAAGATCATTATTAGGCTTGGATATCTAGATTCAAAAATCTTCATCGTGTATAAACGGTAAAATATAATCTGCTGTTGATAACTAGTTGGCTTGCAATTATCCATAGTCGACCCTTCCCATCACCCCCTTATAGCTTACGCACTGGATTGTGACGTCACTAGGGTAGTCCGTAGTCGGGGAGAGGATGCTGGGAGCGGTACTGCGATGTGCGAAGTGAACGCGTTTTTTACGTACGCCAACTAAGTAAACTCTTTAAGAGTTTCACTACATTTAAATAAGGACTTCTGTGTTAGTTTTTTTAAAGAGCTGCAGAGTTAGTTTACACGTTTGTTTTATAAACTTTTAAAATACAGAAGAAAAAGAAATTACAGCGCAAAATCTAGCGTAGCAATAATTTCGACGTAAAAGTGTAAGCAAGACAGATTCGTCAACTTAATGAAAGCATCGCTGTCTTCCTGTAATCGTAATTATAAACTGTTGTCATAGTTTCATAAGAAGTTATACTGTCGTCATAGTTCACCGAATCAATTCTTGTATTTGTGAACAGATTATTCTTGTACTCGAAAGATTAGTTTGAGGGCCCATTACGAAGTACCGCCGTCGTTTCAAAAAATGCTAATTCACGAATTTAAAAAATCAGATTTTTCATTCATTGCGAGCTTACTACAGCATGAGGGTTACAAGCCATTTTCCTAAAACACACAACACAATAGTTGTATGCGTACGAACAGGAACGGGCGCTGCCTCACACTACTCACATTTAACAGTCACTGACGTACACAACGCGGGACACATTCCAGACATGCGCAGTATCACCCAATTAAATCACACCCACATTTACATGTTCTTTGACACTTTACGGCTGTATACATTACATGCGGGCGAGCCGCCCCGGTGGCGCAGTGGTCTAAGGCGCTAGCCTCTGATCATTCGTCCGTAAGGGGTCCGGGTTCGTATCCCGGTCAGGCATGGATGTTGTGTTTGTCTTACGGCACTGGCTCTCTCCCTTCCCTGGAACCAGTGACCCTAAATTAGAGACGGGCGACTGCTTATAGCCCATTGAGTTGCTTACGGTGGTCGTTAAACCTCCAATCAAAAAATCATGCGGGCGACCTTCTTTTGTAAGCCATGTTCTAGGGGTTGCGGGCGATTGCGAAATGCTGTTCTTCACACCTGTTACTTAGGTGTCATGCTTGTCCACCACAGAACGTTCCGTGACGATTGTCGTCGGAAGGTCCGTTAGTTTTCCTTGTAAGAGTCTTGAAATTTTGAGGAAACACTGCCTCTCTTGCCTCCTCCTACCAAAAACCGCCACTGGTTGCAATATAGACAGAAACGCTGCTCATCTTACCAAATAAGTTCTTTTTAGGGTTTAAGGGCCAAAATAAGCAACTGAACTGCTTGACTCAAGTGTCCAAGAATTAGGCAATGGCCGTCCCTCATTTGGAGCGACAGATTCCAAGGAAAGGAAAGAGTTAGTGCCGTGAGACAAAAACACCATCAATGATTGACACGGGACTTGAACCCGGACGCACCTAGGTCAAATGGCCATAAGCGTGCTCTTAGATCATTGCACCACCAGGTCGGCAACGGTTTTCCAGTCATCTGTAGTTCAATGTCCATACCGCCTAGTCCATCGCAATCGGACTGCTTTACGTGAAACTGTTAGCAGATGTCTTCAACTATCGCCGTCAGGATCTCTAAGATCAACAAAGGCGTGCAAAAATTAAGGACGAGACGGGTTTTCGAATGTAACGTCATGCAGAAGTGCTCCACATCGACTCAGATCATACCATAAGATCACCAAGATGTAAGAATATGGGACAAGTGAGCAAAACTGTTCAAACAAGAAATCCAAAGGATACAAAGGCACTTTATTGAAAAGTTAGCTTCGAACACAACTGGACAGAAGACAGAAACGTTCGTGTGACAGGTGGCTGCCAAGAAAAATCCAGTCTTTAGTAGGGGATATGATCACTTCTGACTGCGTTGCAGGATTTACAACGTCTGTCCATGCTGAGGACGAGGTTGTCAAGGAGATGTTGAGGCATCGCGGCCCATTCCTCTTCTAGCGCTAATCGCAGCTGCGGAATCGTTGCTGGCGGCTGGTGACCTGCTGCCAAGCGTCTCCCAAGAAGGTCCCATACGTGTTCGATTGGATTTAGGTCCGGGGACCTTGCAGGGTCAATCCATGCGTTGAATATCTTTACACTCCAACAGCTCTGCGACAGCCACTGTACGATGAGATGTAGCGTTGTCGTCCATGAAAAGGAACTCAGGACCCACAGCACCTCTAAACAGACGCACGTGAGGCAGGAGTGCCTCGGTACCATAGCGGACACCAATGACTGAACCACCTTAGAAGATGTGGAGGTCAGTACGGCTACCAAGCATGATACCGCCCCAAACGAGAACTCCGCCACCTCCAAACCGGTCCCTTTCGATGATGTTGGAGGTGTAATTGATTCTGGACGTATACACATCTGGAGAGAGCAGCGTGTTCCCTGCTCTCTCCAGATGTGTATACGTCCAGAATCGCTCGTCAGACTAAATCGGCTCTCATTCGTAAAGTGAACTCGAACCCATTTCTAATGTGTCCAGATTTTGTGTTCCTGGCACCACAGAAACCGCCGTCTCCGATGAGCAGGCGTTAATTGCACACAACGTAATGGTCGTCGTGCAAATAGACATCTTTTGTGCAGCCTCCTGGCCACGGTAAAACACGATAACGGACGTCCAGTTGTCTGTTGCACGTGCCTTGCGATTTCTCCCGCTGTCCTCCGTCTGTCTCTTCTCGCCTGTAGGACAATATACCGGTCGTCCGCAGCCATGGTTTCTCGTGGACGACCACTGCTAAACTCTCGGACAGCTGTTCCTGTCGTTTGAAATGTTCTCCAAGCTTGTAAAACGATGCAGTGAACAATCCCGAACTCCTCGGCCACACTAGTCACACTTCGAATTTCTTCCAACTTCCCAATGACGCGATCTCAGGTAAAGTCATCCAGATGTCGTCTACTGGATTGCCTGTTGGTCATATCACACGGTGGCAGCAACTCGACGTCGTTCAAACCGATGTACACCGTGCAATAGCTTTCACCGAATTGCTGAGCGTACACCGCCCGTGTGCTTTATACCCTTCCGACACTCCCCTCCCCCCTACGTCATGCTGCATATATACGCATGCCCTACTGTACCGGACTCTAGTCTATCTCCTGAGTGGTCTTGTCCGTTCTGCTTGCTCGTTCCGCTGTTATGCTAATTTCTCCTCTTCGTCCTTAATTTTTGCACATCAGTGTATAAGCAGTCAGTCTCTCATCTTTAAATTAGAGCTACTCTTTCTAAAGAGCTGACAGATTCAATGCATGAGACAGACCCACACCACATGCGGAACTCGAACCTTTGCTAACCCAAAAAGTTTAGAATAAGATGTCTGAAGATGCCCTCATCAATACAGATACACCATTTTGCGTGCAAACGATGCTGTGAGTCTTTGTATGTCTCTTTTAGTTAAGACGTGGACCTTAACTAAAAGAGACATACAAAGACTGCAGACAATTCAAAGCAGCATGGAGAGATGCATGCTTGGTGTAACCAGGAGAGATAAGAAGAGGAACTCGTGGATCAGAAAAATGACAAGAGTGGAAGACATCATGACTAGAGCAAAATCCTTGAAATGGCAATGGGCTTGACATATTGCCAGAAGGACAGACCATCGACTGACAGCTGAAATTTTTGACTGGGTTCCAAGGGACAGCAAAAGACCCAGAAGAAGACCACATGGGAGATGGGTGGATGAAATTCGAAAGTATGCGGGAGTAACATGGAAGAGACTGGCACAAGACAGACCGTTGTGGAAGAAACTTGGAGAGACCTTCGTCCAGCAGTGGATTGATAATGGTTGACAATGATGATGAGGATGATACCTAAGTAAATTTTATATCTATGTACACTATCTACCAACAAGTAATTGGACACTTGTGATAGCAAAGGAAAACGAAGTTTATTCACCTTCAATAGTTGGTGGAGCTTCCACGAGCGGCGATTACAGCTGCGATCCTCCGGGGCATACTCTCAACCAGGCGTTGTACGACGCCTAGCGATATTTTCTTCCACTCGGCTTGGAGAAGACAGGTCAGTTCCTTCACCGATTTGGGACGGTGGGGGCACCCCTTAAGTCGACGCTCCAACTCGTCCCAGAGGTGCTCGATAGGGTTAAAGGTCCGGGCTCTGCGCAGGCCAGTCCATTCGATTAACCCCATTGTCACCATACCAAGCCATTGTGGACCTCACAACATGACAGGTGGCATTGTCATCCTGAAAGTAACATGGGTCCAACCCTGTAAAACTGCCACAACGTAGGAAGTGCATGGTCATCCAAAATGGTGCAGTAGGTCTCGGCGTTGAGTCCAACAAGAATTGCGACCAAGTATCCTGTGCCATACCAGGAGAAACACCCCCATAGCATAATTCCACCGCCGCCGAACTTCACAGTTGGCACAATGCAATCCGGCAGGAGGCGTTCTCCAGGCAGACGCCAAACCCAGACCCTGCCATCCGAACGGTAGAGGGTGAACCTTGATTCGTCGCTCCAGAGAACCTGTTTCCAGTGTGCAACGGTCCACTGATGACGTTCTTTGCACCAAGTTAGCCGAGCAGCGCTATTGCACTTGGTGATCAAAGGCTTGTGGACGGCAGCACGTTCATGATAACCGAGCAGATGGGCTTCCTTACGGATGGTATTCATCAAAAGAACACTCCCGGATGCCTGTTGAAACCCCTCGCGGATGTGGCCCATCGATTTGGTGCGGTTCTTCCGAATTTCTCTGGCCAGCACTAGTCGGTCTCTAACTCCCAGTGTTGTGGGTCTGCCGGGTCGGGGCACATTCCGACAGTCACCTCTCATCTTCCACTTGCCAATCACGTAGGCCACTGTCGATTTTGGGTACTTCAACTCGCTGGATATGTCACGTATGGATCGGCCATTTCTGTGATACCCGACGATTCCACCTTTCTCGAAATATGAGAGCTCCGAACTGCGTGGCATCTTGCATGCGACTGGTTGCGTTGTTGTTTCCCACACGATATTTAACGGCGGCGGCCGTGACGTGTATCAGGACCGCAGATATCGTCGATTCCAGGGGTGTTCAATTACTTGTTGGTAGATAGTGTATATTATTCGACGATAGTTCAGCAAAATAGTGGGAAGACATCAAGCACGGCGGACGGGAGAGTGGTAGACTTAAAACATGGAAACAGTTTCGGAGGGAAAAATGTATATTTCATTAAAAAAAAAGAAAGGATTAATGGTTAACCCGTTTTATACTTTATATCATCCTTCCTGAGCACAAACGCACGTTTTGCGCTTAATTTCTTTATTTCACGATAGTTAATGTGTGGTTATTGCATCACGCACAACACCAATCGAACGTTCACTCCTCTATAAATTCAAAGGAAATAATTTTAATAGAAGAACTGCTTTTCTCAAAAAATGTTTGTGGGTCCAGAATAAAAGGAACATGTCTGTTTGAGAAAGGGCACCCTTCATGTACATCACATTTAAGGTTCCCGGGCCAGATTCAAGAAGATATATCTTCTTGAATCTGGAGAGCAAGGACACAGCAACGTCGTAGCGCCTAGACTTTTTCGCAGCTGTAAGTTGGGGGGGGGGGGGAGAGGCATCCAACGGCGCCCCTTCTGAATCCGTCCAAGATTATGCAGGCTCTTTGCAATGGCTTGCGTGTCCGAGTTCCTGGGCGAGCTCTGACTGTGTGCGACGGGGATCCGCGTCCAACGGTTGTTCCAGTTCCCCATCGTCAGCTTTCTGTGGCTGTCCCGGACGTTTTGCATCACAGAGATCGAAATTTCCCTGCTTAAACCGTTGGAACCACTTCTTACACGTACTCTAGGACACTGCAGCCTCACCCAAGGCAGCACAGAACATTTGCTGGGCTTCCGCGGCACTTTTCTTCAGCTGAAACGCGAACAGGAGTAAGTGCCTTAAATGTTGCTTTTGGAACGACATTGCTTTCACCGTCAACTTTCGTCCCTTCTGTCACTACAGCCGTGAGCGGTTACGGTTGCCTGAAAAGCTGTTGGATGGCACTGCAATCAGCCATTATCGCACACAGCTATTTGAATTTGCCGACGTTCTGTGATCGCTTGCGGTTAGGGGCCGAGAATTAAGTTGCACACCTAATAGTATTTAAACTTTATAAATTTAAGGCTCATAAATTCAGGATTCATACTCTGGTTGAAGCCCTTTTTAACAAAATTTACGAATCACAATGAGAATTTCAGTGGTTCATTTAGCATGCACAATTAAAGGCGTATTGTATCTTATATATGAAAAAACTTTCTTCATGGGCGAAACATTTCTGGTGAAGCGGCGCCTCATTCGCCTCATCTGGCGAGCGGCCCATGTTGAAATGGATGTACAACTTTTTGTACACACTCATTTGACTATTCGTTTCGAAACACTAGTAAATTTGGCTACTTTTTTCACAGCATCTCCACCTACTGAATGTAACACCACACGTTTTACTCATGTCTTTCTTTTGATCCGTGAATCACGGCAAGAAGAGCGTGTAACCAGCAGTCGACTGGAGAGGACGTCACTACATAGTAAATGCAAGCTCATATATCTATATATTGTGTTGCCTTACTACAAGCAGAAACATCCACCATCACATCAAGTCAACTCCAACCCGCCATTGTAGGTGGTACGTACATAGTCGAGTCACATTATTGTGACCACCTCCTACTTTTGACGTCAACAGTGCGTAGCCAATGAAAGAAGGCACGTGTCGAGACCTGGCTTAGAGAGTATATAAGATGTGTTGTAGGCAGTCTGCAAACATGTCACTCGTTGCTCTCAGCGACTTATCAGATTTGCAAAAAGGGATGATTATCGGCTTTCGGGGCAAGGGTGGCAGTATTTCTGAAGCAGCGCAGTTTTTGAACTGTTCACGTGCCGTTTTGGTTAAAGTGCATCGTGATTGGAGAAATGGCACCATTGCGAATAAGCGACGTGGAAAACTGCGGAGCACCACGTGCCTTTGATGTGAGAGGTGAACGTCGGCTTCGAAGGTGCGCGAGGGCCAATCGACACTCTAAAGTGGAGCAACTCACTGGCCGAATGAACCAGACGTCTACCGAAAGTGTGTCTAAAACGACAGTTCAGCGAATCCTGCTGCGTATGGGGCTCCCATGCAAACGGATGGTCACTGCACCTATGCTAACGAAGGAGCATCAGCAGAAAAGGCTTACATTTGCACGGCAATATCGGAATTGGACCTTCGCTGATTGGCAAAGGATTACCTTCTCCGATGAGTCACATTTTCTGCTTCATCGAATGGATGGACGTTGGCGTAAAAGGCGAGAAATATCGGAGAACAAACACTCTTCAACCATTGCTGGGAGAACACAAGCTGGTAGGGGGAGGCAGCGTTAGGGTCTGGGGAATGTTTTCGTGGCATTCTCTGGGCCCACTCATACCTGTGGAAGGCACTATGGACCGAATTTTTTATGAGTACATTCTTGCAGACCACGTACACCCGCACATGCTGATTTTCTTCCCTGGGGTGGATGGGATCTTCCAGCAGGACAATGCGACGTGTCACACAGCTAGAAATGTCCGAGAGTGGCTGGAAGAGCAGGATGAAGACTTCAAAGTAGTTCCCTGGCCCCCTAATTCTCCGGACTTAAACCTAATTGAGCATCTGTGGTACCACCTCGATCGTGTTGTTCACTCTATGGATCCTCCACCACGCACCCTCCAGCAGCTGTCAGATGCACTGCAGTCAGCGTGGCTCCACATACCTGTGAACACCTTCCAGCACCTTATTGAGTCAATCCCAGTCCGTCTAGCTGCTGTCCGCACTGCACACGGAGGTTACTCTGGGTATTAGCTGGTGGTCACAATAATGTGACTCGACCGTGTATTAAATAGCAACGCAAAGATACGACACCAAAGACATTGAAGTAGCACAGATGGGCAAACGTAATGCTAGCGGTTTTGAAACGACGGAAGACAGCTGAGCGTGCAGCACCATCTCTGAATGGGGGAGTCGACAGTGAACAGATGCCTATTGGGAAGAAAAAATGTTTGATTCCATTCCTAATGTACAGCAGAAATTGCGTAGAAAGAATATTCGCTTACGATCAGAGAACTTTCTAGATCAAATTGTAATTAGCAAGTGCTCATATCCGAGAAAAAAAACAAGACAGGAAAATACGCGGCTAGGTCGCGGCCGGCCACCTACACAGAGTAGAGAAATGAAAAAGAGAAGAACGAAAACAACCAAACAGGAAAATTTCACATCACATGTACTTAGATCTTAGAGATATACTAAAAATTACGATTGCAACTGCTAACAATAAGAGTAGATGGTAATGTAATTCCACTTTATTATTTTTTTTTCGCAGATTTGTTGAATTAGCTAAAAAAAAAAAACATAACAAATGCCACGAAAATACGAAGTTGAGCGCAGAATGGAGCTGCGGAATTTGAAAAGACTGGCAGAACAGAAAATGTTTGTACTCAAGAAACACCGAACTACCAATGCCGAGCGCTGCAAAGGCTATCGCTAAGCCAAACGAACGCGTCAAAGTGAGCCCGTCGCGCGCACCTCAAGTCCACCCAAGGAGGTTAGAATAATACTTCTGGAGATGCTCTGAGCCTCTTAAGCGTGAAGCCGCAAACTTTGGGAATTTGAGGTTGTTTACATATGGTGCCTACGTAATTTCAACCGTGTGTATTTTGGAATAGCGTGGCGTTTGGTTGCAGAAACAGGGTTATTATCAAACTGGAATGGATTATACTTCTTATACCAGTGAAATTTTTAATTTTAACGTTATGTTTTGTTTAGAATTCGCACTAACATTCGTGTATTTCAATTTAAAATAAAAATGGGAAGGAGTCTCAAAATAATTAAGAATTCTATAAATGCGAAATTGGAAACATTTGCGACGAAAGGAGGCGATTCGGCCAACACAAAATGCATTGCAATAGCATTGAAACCTATCAGATTTCCTACACTTTGACGGCTGTCTCTCGCGGTTATAGGCTTCACGCAAAGTGGTACTGCTCCATTAGCAAGGGCATCTCCAGATATCTTATTCTAACCTCCTTGAGTCCACCAGTCGACGCCACGGAGCCCATGAACGTTCATGTGGACTCGGTTATTGACAAGCGGCTAGATCCAGCAGCTTGGCACACATCCAAGATTCTCTCGTGCAGGAAGCCACGCCTCTCAGCCGTTATTTGGGCTCCGCCCTTCTATCTTAAAAATGGAAAACACTTCTGTGCGATGTATTTATTGCGAAAAGAAATTCAGTAGTGTTGGAAATCGAAATAAGCACATTAAAGTGATTCACAAATCACAGAAATAGGGTGATTCACTTTTGAAATTTCCATGTGTAGTAGAAAACTGTAATATTGCATTGTATTCTGAAGATTTAAAGCAACATTTATGCTCCACTCATTGATATAATTTAGAAGATCGTGTGCTAACATTCGAATCGCTGGCGGAATTTGAAACATGGAAAGAGAGTATTGAAGCAAAAAGAGTATGGCAAACACAGAAAAAAATTTACACTGACAAACCAGTTTAACAAAAAAATATGAGCTTCTAAAAATTTCTTAAATTTTCAATGCTTTCGTATGGCAGACACGACCAAGAGGGTAACCAACGCTCTGTACGTAGCAAAACACGCCGAGGGATATCACAACAGATCGGCTTCAAAAATATGCGTTACCTGTACGGTAGAAACACTACCAGACCATGTTGACAGTCCTAAATGATTGACGGCTGACGCAAAGGCTCACGGATGAGAGGTGTGGCTTCCTGCACGGGAGAATCTTGGATGTGTGCCAAGCTGCTGGATCTAGCCGCTTGTCGGTTATTTATTGACTGGTGTTAAATAAATGAGCCGGATTACGTAAAGCCAACGACTCATGAAAATATTTATGAAAAAGCAACAGCGGAATTCCAGAAAAGTTTCATCAACAACGCGTTTGGTCGAGTACGCGACGTCTGCGACTTCCACAGTGTATTTTATTCACAGTGTTATCATAGACACAAGACAGGTCATACGTAGTTCTACCTTTAAACACAGCGGGTGAATCCACTTTGGCCCCATTGGTTTTTTAAAATGTGTGCTTCAAAACGGTGATGTGAAAATATATTTTTATTACGTAACGCAATAAACTTCAGATCAGGAAAACCAGATAATATCGTGCCAACAGATTTTTTTTTTTTATTTCGTGCACGCAGATCGACGGTCCAATGGCGAAAATCATAACAAAATTATCATATACCGCACGTTTTGGGGAAATCAATATTTTTGCAACGCCGCTTGATCTAAATTTCAGAAATCGTACTGTATAAATCCTGTAACCTCTCCTCGATCGTTCAGATTTTAAGAAAGCTTTCTGATTCGGGGTAGAAAATACAACCTTTTTTCTGTAATTATTTCTTCGAAGCAGTAACCTTGATGTCCATATGTACCGCTAAAACCGCAGTTTGTTTTTCCGCATGTGGAAGTCTAGTAGAAGAAGCGGCAATCGGAACAACTGCGTCATCCATTTTGGATATCGATTTTTGAATATTTCAGGAGGAAACTTGCGCGGTGCAACTGGCAACGCTTAACTTGGTTGCCATGGCAACAGTGCTGTTTGCGTTTTGAGCTGTGAGTTCGCGGTTATTCTTATTCCTCAACTGCATAAATCTTAACGCACCATTCAGCTTAACAGATTTAATTTATATTCATAGCGTAAACGTTGGATTTACGGATAAATCACGTAAGTTGAGAAATTTTTCATCCTTATATTTTACATTTCTGCAGATTATTTTTCTGTGATAATTTATGGCAGATTCAGAGATAGTCAGTTAAAAATGTGGGCCTGTAATCAAGCTGTGCTTATATTAATACCACCGTCGCCAATGAGATGCTTTGTTCTGTCAGAATTTATAAAAAACTTATAAAGACCTTGCTTTTTTCTTGGCAGGATAGCATGTGTTTAAAAGATTTGATGGTTTTTTTGTTTTGTTTTTTAAAGCTGCTTTTCGTGGTTTTCCAAGGGTACTTTGAATTAAGCATAATAATTGGTCTCCATTTTGCTGAATACTGGCTTTATTTCTCCGCGTGACTGCTTTTTGAAGAACTGCAGTAAGAGATTAAAATTTCAAATATGCGTTTTCTCATTTTCTTTTATTTTTGTGATTGAGGAAATTTTGGCTTGTGTAAATATGTGTCTTTTATTACACGTTAAATTAAACATATGAAAATATACTGATTTTACTAAAACCTGAATTATCTGCTGTCTGGCTATCAAAAACATTTCGCATTTTGTCAGCTGTTTCAAACAGGACATGATTTCTAAAACGTTTGAACTGATAATGATTAAGATATTTTTTTTTTTTTTGTAAAGCCACAAAAATAATAACGTGTGTTTTCGTGAACAGCGCCAGTTTGTTTACATCTGCGATATAATCACAACTAGTTGTTTTTAAGTGCTTTAAAAGATTTTTACTTGATTAAATAAGCGCCGTTTTCATAACATTTTTAACGACTACAAAATCGCGGAGTTACGGTAGTTGTGGGGTTTTATTTTCTAAAGAATGAGCATTTTCAAGAGCTTATTTAGTTGTAAATAACATTAGAAGAGTTTTCGAATGCTCCTAACAGCCACGAATGGCACACCTGCAAAAAAATCACACGATTTAATTCCTTTCCACAAGCCGAAAAAGCAGTTTCGGGAGTGGTTTTTCCAAATGATGAGATTAAAGTAGGAAAAATATGTTATATTCTTCTTATGAAATATAACCAGCTTACGTGAAATTCCGCCTTTCTGAAAACTCCGTATTTTGCAGCTCTGACAAAACAGAGAAAATAAAAAAAAAAAATAAAAAAAAGGTTTGCAATTTGTTCTGAGTGGATTTCCGATTAGTACGGTTTCAAGTAGTTCCGACTTTGCTTGTACCACGTCGCTTGTTCATGTACAGCATGCTCACATCTAGCATGCAATAGAAAGGAAAGTAGTTCACGATATTTTACGCGAAGTTTTGTTAGAATAATTATACACAGCAATGACATATTTATTTGTTGTTTTTTTTTTTTTTTTTTTTTAGAGGTTTAACGACCACCGTGAGCAACTCAATGGGCTATAAGCAGTCGCCCGTCCCTAATTTAGGTCACTGGTTCCAGGGAAGGGAGAGAGCCAGTGCTGTAAGACAAACACAACATCCATGCCTGATCGGGATTCGAACCCGGACCCCTTTGGACGAATAATCAGAGGCCAACGCCTTAGACCACTGCGCCACCGGGGCGGCTTGTTGTTTTTTGAACAGAACATATTCGTAGTTTATGTTACTAAGGAAATGTCGAATAATTGTAGAACAGCCATCAATTTTGCTAAGAGAAACTACTTTTATCTTTCTAGCTGGACTTCCGAATCAGAACGCTTCCAAGTAGTTCCCAATTTCAAGGGTACCGTTCCGCTTTGTTTACATAGAGCCTGATCACACGCTACGTAAAAGAACTAGTTCGCGATAAATTTATGTGATTTTTTTTTTAGAATTTCGGCATAATCTATGCTAATCTCATCTAAAGAGAGAAAGTTTGTTTCTGTGTTTGAGGTAATCTCAAGAACTAATGAATCGATTTGGATGATTCTTTCACCGTTGGGAAGCTCATTTCTTTCCGGTGGACATATGCTATTTCGTTTATTTTTTATTCTTTTATTATTTTTTTATTATCTTTTATTATTTGTGGCTGTACTACCAAGCAGATCGCATTTAAGCAGTTCCCGGTTACCCGTATCGTTCCGCTTTGTTTACATACAACCTGATCACACCCAACGTGCAAGGCAAGAAAGTAGTTTACGATTCTTTCACCGTTGAAAACAGTTAATTTCCTTCCGGTGGACATAGCCTATTTCGTTTATTTTTTATTTATATACTAATATATAAAGAAAGAAAGTTTGTTTGTGTGTTTGAGGTAATCTCGAAAACTACTGAACCGATTTGGTTGACTCTTTCACCTTTGGGAAGCTTATTTCCTTCCGGTTGACATAGGCTGTTTCGTTTATTTCATTTTTTTTTTTATTTAAAATTTTTTTTTTTATTATCTCTTATTATTTTTGGCGGTATTACCGAATCAGATCACTTTCAAGTAGTTCCAGGTTTCCCGCGTATTGTTCTGCTTTGTTTACATACACCTTGATCACACCCAACGTGAAAGAAAGTAGTTTGCGATAACATACGGAATTAGTTTTACTAATGTGAAACAATATTGAAACGCTCCATTTAGAAACAAATATGAGAGCTCATTTAGGAGGCGGAGATATCCAGTTTTCTACTCAGTTACTACGTGTCGGTGGGGGCAAAGTACTTAATCAGAACGGTTTGATTCCAGTATACATAATAAACTGGGAAGCATTGTAAGATTTATTAATGAATTAGTTGACAAAATTTATCCTAATGCAGAATATTTGATCCAAAGAAGTCACACCTGCATGTGTGAACGAGCTATTGTATCTCCAAGAATGCATCTGGTGATGAACTAAACGATGCTATTTTACAAAAACTGCCCGGCAAATACAGAATTTACACATCGTTCAATACTATCGCTAACTTGGAAGATACAGTGCATTATCCACATGAATTTTTAAATTCCTTAAATCCCTCAGGACTTCCTTCGCATTGTCTAAAATTAAACGTTGGCGTTCCTATAATAAGGAACCTGAACATAATATTATTCTTACGGAACCCGAACATAATATTTTTACGGAACCTGAATCCTCCAAACCTGTGCGCCGCCCCGATGGCGCAGTGGTCTAAGCGATGGCCTCTGATCATTCGTCCAGAAGGGGTCCGGGTTCGAATCCCGGTGAGGCATGGATGTTGTGTTTGTCTCACGGCACTGGCTCTACCCCTTCCCTGGAACCAGTGACCCTTAATTAGGGACGGGCGACTGCTTATAGCCCATTGAGTTGCTCACGGTGGTCGTTAAACCTCCAATAAAAAAAAACCAAAAAAAAAAAACCCTGTGCAATTGTGCAATGGTACAAGATCAAAACGCTGCGTAATAATATTATTGAAGACATTATACTAACTGGGCCAGCAGCTGGACAAATGGAGCATTTACCCAAGATCCCGATGATTCCGACGGACTTGCCTTTCACGTTCAAAAAATAACAGTTTCCTATTAAACTCTTCTTCGCTATAACGATCGAAAAATTCCAGGGACAAACTTATAAACATGTGGGATTGGATTCGCGTCAACAATGTTTCTCGCACGGACAGTGATACGTCGGCTTATCGAGAACCGGCAGTTCAGACAATCAAAATATTTTGATAACGACTGGAAACGAGACAAAGAATGTTATATATGCACAGGCATTATGAATTATTTTTAAAAAATAAAATAAAAATTATGTACTTAAATTTATGTAAAAATTAATTATAATTTTCTTTCGCGTGAAAAACTAACTGTCGACCATTTAATATTTAGGCCAGTGTCCTCCATCGGTTTCTATGAAATTCAACTACGCCGCCCGGTGGCGCAGTGGTCTAAGGCGTTGGCCTCTGATCATTCGTCCGTAAGGGTCCGGGTTCGAATCCCGGTCAGGCATGGATGTTGTGTTTGTCTTACGGCACTGGCTCTCTCCCTTCCCTGGAACCAGTGACCCTAAATTAGGGACGGGCGACTGCTTATAGCCCATTGAGTTGCTCACGGTGGTCGTTAAACCTCCAATCAAAAAAAAAAAAATTCAACTACAGTTCTTATGGATGGATCGGATTACACGTGTTATCATAGCCCTATTTTTCAGTGATATCTTCCACGCGAGCGAAGCTGTGGACACAGCTAGTAGCAACAATTTTTATTTGCAAATGTATTTTGTGAAGAAAATATATCAAATAATAGTATTACGAGTTTTTTGTATACGGAACTAGTGTGTTTTTATGTGAAGCTATTTCCAACTTTCGTTCGGGGAAGTCTAAGTGGCTAAGATTGACGCCTCACTTTTTGGTAGTATTGATTCGGATTTTGTAAATTGTGCCAGTGTGGAATGAATCGCGACTGTTGCGGGAGGCAGCCAAAGATTCGGAGACAGCTAGCTGCTAAGTAGGCTGAAGATAAAGGCCTTTTTCTGAAAGCAAAATTATGTTCACAACGGCACGAGATGAAGTTGTATCGTGCGTCTTGTACAGCAAAATGCGGTGTACTTAGGTGCTATAAGATTCATTCTGAAGGAAAGCGTGGTGAACGCATCTCTCGTGCAAAAGGTACTTGGCTTGAAGTAGCCAAAATCCCACTGAAAAGGTTATTCTATTTACATACTGCTTCAATTTGAACTATGATTATACCACTACTATATATAATTTATGACTACTAAGTTTGCGGTTGTAAGATAGAAGAAAAATAACAACGTTTCTCAAAATAAAATTTTTATTATATTGGGTATATAAATAAGTTTTGAGGGATTTCCGTTCTGTGTCGTACTTATTACTGCTTGCATGCATTTTAAGGTGGCAACACTGCGATATCGCAGTACGAGACGCCAGCTGTCAGAGTCAGTATACGACGTTCGATTGAGGTGCGAAGACGTATTTGTTTTACTCGATGGAAAATGGCAACTTTCATCCCGACAAAACAGCATTTGCGGGAAGTGTCAGTGCATTACTTTATTGTCAAGAAAAGTATTGCCGACAGCTATCGCTTAATGTCAGAAATCTATGATGAACATTCCCCATCCATAAAAACATGTGAGTATTGGTTTAGACGATTCAAAAGGAACGATTTCGATGTCAGTGATAAAGAACGTTCTGGACCACCCAAAAAAAATTGCTGACGCCGAAATTGGAAGCTTTACTCGACGAAGATCCGTACCAGACCCAAAAAGAACTAGCAGCAGCATTAAATGTTAGTCAACCATGCATTTCACAACGTTAGCTGCCATGGGACCGGTGCAAAAAGAAGGGAATTGGGTTCCACATGCTTTGCCGGATTGAGACCTTGAATGTCGAAAAACCATTTTCGAATTCCTGCTTCAAAGGCAAAAAAGAAAGGGCTGTTTGGATCGTATTATTACTGCCGACGAGAAATGGATATGGTACGTTAACCATAAACGGCAGAAAGCATGGGTGAAGCCAGGTGAACCAGGTCCTTCAACGCCAAAACGCAATATCCATGGTTCAAAGGTAATGCTGTGTATCTGGTGGGATCAGAAGGGTGTGAACCACTATGAACTGCTGAAACCGTCAGAAACTATTACTGGTGATCGGTATCGAACCCAATTAATGCGTTTAAAACGAGCTCTCACGCAAAAACGGCCGGGATGGGAGAATAGACACAACAAAGTCATCTTACAGCATCACAACGCAAGACCACATGTTTCTCGACCTGTGAAAAAGTATTTAGAAGGATTCGACTGGGAAGTTCTATCCAACCAGCCATATTCGCCAGATATTGCGCCATCGGATTACCATTTGTTCCGGTCGATGCAGTCAGCACTTTCTGGAGAACGGTTTAGCTCTTATGAAGACATCAAAAATCGGCTGGACAACTGGATCTCTTCCAAGGAACCGGAATTCTTCCTTCGGGGCATACGTTCACTGCCCGAAAGATGAGGTAAAGTTGTAGCTTCAGAGGGAGCATACTTCGATTAATATTAAAATATTGTTTCTGTTCTCCAACAGCGTGTTTTTTTCACCTCAAATACCTCAAAACTTATTTATATACCATACATTGACTATAGTTTCGCAGAGCGTTTGACTCGGCTTCCTCAGGACGAATGGAGAGTAAACATTCAAATCATTGTGACATCCTCAGAATTCTGACGGTCACGGATTTTGGTGAGTTGTTTCTACGCGCTTGAAAGAAATGGAGTCGACGTCATGTCGTTGACAAGCCGTGACGAGTTCCGGTATATGTGGAAAGCTTTTAATATATTAAGCTTGATAGTCGAGTCCGGTTTATCAATAAGCGTAGCATTTTCAAACAAAAATTTATGGTTATTTTCGGGACAATGTTGGACTATAGGCGACTTCTTCAGTTCATATAGTTCTGTACGTAGGTGTTGTGTTCCCTCAGACATCACACAGAGGATACAGCCCATACGTTATAGACAAAGCTGCCCCAAAAGTTAGAAAACCGAAGCCTGTCTGCACCCTCATGACTATAGACCTCACAATACGAAAGAATTGGGCGGTTATCCCATTTGCACCTCAGATTCGTTTCGGAATATTTAAAAATTCTCAAAAGTTTTAATTTCAAAGTTATTTTCAAACTCAAAACAAGATGAATTTTTACGGATCAAAAGACTGCGTTGAAGACATAAACTTATGGGGAATTTATCAGATACCTTGTGAATGGGAATTTTCATATATAGGACCGACACACAAGGCTTAAAGTTTCCGTGTGAAGGAACACAAGACCTACGTACGGAACTATGAACTATGGTTGGTCGTTTCGATTTTATCTAGATACAGTAGTTATACCAGCCACTTGTTGTTTCCGAGGAGGTTTTCAAGCCATCGTGAATGTCTCCCTTGCAGCCAAAGCAGTCTAAATTGCAAGCAAAACTCTACGTTCTTAACAATGCCTTCTAATGAGACACTATTGTTTTAGCAAACCAGGCTAGAGGAATACTCTCCACGACAGCCATCAATATGATACTTCGGACATCTGAACATTCCAAGTCGATGCTCTTTGAAATAAAATTTCATGTCAGTTAGGTGGAAACTAATATTCTTTAGTGGTTTGGCCATGTTGAAAGAATGGGTGATGAGATGCTAACTAAGAAAAAAATTCAGCCTTCGTGGCTGGAAAGAAAGGCAGAGGAAGGCCAAGGAAGTTATGGGAGGGTCAGATTTAGGAGTGTCTGCATGAGAAAAAGATTATGAATATGAAGTACAGAAGGTCTTGAGTACCTCGCGTACTGGATGACAGTGAAGCTCCAAGATCACTGTAAATGGTGACAATCACGACTCTTTGTGGATCTAACCTCTGAATTTCAGAGAACAGCTTAGTGATATGTATGTGTGTATGTATGTACTAAAATGTGTAGGCATATCAGGTACCTTCTTCGTACTTCTTTGTAATATACATATCATGTAACTGCATCATTTCGTTTTACGAAAGGGAAGTTCGAGGACCTCTCTGAAATAATCGACGTTCATAACAAACACACGCGTTTTCATTCTTCTTTTTCATGTGACCTGCTAGTTTTATTCCGTTTTGTCATGTTGTCTTCGATTCAGAAAGAAAGTTCCCTATTCTAGAGAAACAAAGCAGCTCTATTGAACTGAACTTCCTGGTAGTAAAAGAAATGGAACGGAGAGAGACGAGCCATTTTTCGTAGGTATTCCTCCCACATATGAGGTTTAAATCGGACTACATACTTTTGTTACAAATGTAAACGCTTTTCATCTTCGACACCTAAGTATAAACAAGGTAGCCTTCGTTCTCCAAATATTTAAACAAATGCTTCGAACTTCGTCATCTCCGTTGTAGCAACTATGGCGCCAGAAGCTCGTCTTGGTTTTCTAGTCGTGTGAATGAAGACTCTGTTCATATAAACATTTCTCGGGATAATAATCTTTGTGCTTTTGTCGCTAAAGCCAACGAAGTTAAAATGGAATTTAATTTCAGCTTTAAAGATATAAACCGTCCCATTTCTGACCCTCACCTTACAGCCAGGCTGGTTGATATCAGCTGTGATTCATCAACGCATCCGGTTGCGAATGGAGTCTTTCGTTTCACTCATGGAGCCTTCTCCAACTGATTATTTAACAAGCCAGTTTTTTAGCACGCCTTTTGTAAAAAAAAATCGTGCTTATGTTATCGGTTTGTCGGTCCGTCCATCTGTAGACACCATGTCTCTGTAATTATTAGTCCGATTTGAAAAATTATTTTTGCATTGGGAAGCATGAAATATGCGAATGATGATCCTTCATTTCGTTTTTTTTTTTTTTTACGATTTACGATTTGGCCGCTAGTGGGCGTAAATGCAGATGATGTCGAATTCAAAATACATTTTCATCCCATATATTTGCTTCTAAACATCCGATTGAAAAAATTATTTTGTCTTTCGATTCCATTTCTGTCGAAGAGTATATTAGGTACAGTTACTTTTTCAAGTTACGCATAGAATTTCCGCTAGGGGCGTAAAAGTAAATTACGTTTTCCCCGATATCTCTTCTTCTAAACCTCCGATTTGAAAATGTTTTCTTAAGCGGATACAGCTCCCAGTGGAAAATCTTTTGCATATAATTTCTAATTTTTGGTAAGCAAAACTTTGGCCACTAGAAGGCGTAAGTGGTAATTTTTGCTTCTGATGTATTTGCCATAAAGTCTGAGCTTCTAAAATCTCGATTTTAAACATTCTTTCCTGGACAGATGCCACTCACGTCGACAAACCTTTTCGGAGTATTTTCCTCTTAGAATATTGCATGGTTTCTCCGGCAGGGGCGTAGATGCATATCTTATTTTTGTCAATATCTGTGCTTCTAAAGGTCCAATTTGAAAAATTCTTTCTTTATTTGATAGAGTTTCAGGTGTGACATGCTTTTCATATAATTTCAAAATTTTCAAGTAGTTCATAGACTTTCCGCTAGTGGGCGTAAAGGTAAATTGCGTTTCCCCCGATATCTCCGATTCTAAAACTGCAACTTAAAAAATTCTTTCTGTACCAGATACAGCTCCTGTTGGGAAATTCTTTGCGTATATTACCTAATTACAGTAAAAAACGGTTTGACAACCAGGGGGCGTAAGTCTTAATTTCCGCTTCTGATGTATTTGCAGCAAATTCTGAGCGTCTAAAATCTCGAATGAAAATAATTCGTTTGTGGACCGATACTAGTCACGTCGATAAACCTTTTAAGAATATTTGTTTCTTAAAATACTGCACGGTTTCTACTCCAGGGGGCGTAGATGTATACCTTATTTTTGTCAATATCTGTACTTCTAGGAGTCCGATTTGAAAAATTCCTTCTTCGTTAGACAGTGTTTGCAATGCGAAATGTTTTTCATATAAATTCAAAATTTTCAAAGAAATCATAGACTTTCCACTAGGGGGAGCAAAGGTAAATTGCGTTTTCGGCGTTTTTCCTGCTTCTAAAACTCCGATTTAAAAAATTATTTCTGTAGCGGATACATCTCGATATCGGAAATCTTTTGCATATAATTTCTAGCATTTGATAAACAATGGTTTGGCCACCAGGGGGCATAAGTGTTAATTTCTGCTTCTGATGTATTTGCAGCAAAATCTGGGCTCCTGAAAACTCAACTGAAAAAATTGTTTCGTTAACCGATACCGCTCACATCAAAAAACATTTCGAGAAAACCTTCTTCCTGAAATAGTGCGTGGTTTTCCCGCCAGAGGGCATAGATGCATATCTTATATTCGTCCATATCTCTTCTGCGAAGGGTTCGATTTGAATAATTATTTCTTTGTTGGAGAGCGTTTCCGCTGTGAAATGTTTCTCATATAAATTCAAATTTTTCTTAACGCACAAGTCTGCAACCAGAGTGCGTAAGCTCACGATTCCATTTACAGTAATATCTGCGGTATTAAAAACCCGATTGAAAAACTTCTTTCTTCCATCAGATACTATTGTTTTCCACACCGGTTCCATTGACTTTGAATAACTTTGATAAATTTAAATTGCGTCAGAACGGATTCAAAAGACGTGCTCATCACACCCGAAAATTCGGTGTCATCTTTCTTGTTGTTTTGTGTGACGAAAAGAGTTTTTTTAATCCAGAAACAAAATGCGAAACCATCCAGTACAGGTTTGGCCCGTACTGAGGCCGGAATATTTCCCTTAACTGATGAAAAGAATAAAAATAAAAAGACCCGGCCCGGGCCTGCGCAGAATCTACTACCTGTACGCAACCACGACGTTGAGATGGCTTTATCAGCTTTTCGCATTGCAAAAGATTAAATCGAGTGCGAAGGGTAAATAGCAGCAATGTGGGAAAGAGTCATGATTTAAGTCTGTCTTTGAATGAGTGTAAGAGAAATTCTATCCTATATCTGCAATGTAAATTTTTTTGTACACATTTTTTCGAAGACTATTACTTTGTAGTGTTCGAAATTTTGAACACAAATGAAAACGACCTATAACTAATATGTTCCACAGTTATTGTTCCTAAAAATATTGTTACAACTTTTTTTCAAATTCAATTTATCTGACCCGAAAGTATTCCAATTTGGGAACTAGATGGCGTGATAAGTTATCTTAGTTATATTTCTGTCTGAAAGAAATGAAATATCTCGCTTCTGTCGGATTTTTTTGAATTATCTAGGCCAAATAGAAATAATTAAATGGGCCCAAAAGTGAGACTGGAAACTTGTCTCCCATAAATCATCTTAAATCCTACTGTACGTTCAGTTTTTGAATAGAAAATGTGTACATTAGCACCGAACCATTGAGTTTGAGACAGAACTACGCCTACATACTAAACTCCACCCCCAAATAACGTCATTGGTTAAAACATAACAGCGCGTATTTTGTCTTTTCATTGTGGACCAACGCGAGACCGCTTCAATTCTGAATATGGTAAGGTCTGCAGTGGTTCGCTGACGCCAACTTCTGGAACAGTCCCTCAAGACGTAAACGCCACGCCCAAGGAGTGATCTTTTGCGCCATATATTGCAGAAGATGAACCCTAACACTCATTCAAAGACAGCCTTAAGCTGGTTTCAAAGAGGTGTGATAGCAGCCTCGAAGCGAACATGCACGAGTATCCCAGAAACTGCAGACCTTCTCGGCTATACAAGATCAACTATGTGTATCGATCGAGCGTGTGCAACTTGTAGTGCACAAACAACAGCCAAGCAATCGGAGGTCTTTGTGTTGGTAGAAAGGATTGGCCGAAGTTCGAGTGTGCAACGGTGGCTAGAGAGCTTTATATGACGCAAAAGACAAGTCTGCTTCAAGTACCCTACCAATACAGCAGCAGTATCGAGAAGAGTATTTCAGCATACACAACCTATTGTACATTGGCGGAAAGATATGACCAACCGTTACTTTTCCATACGTTTCTCACACCCTTTGTACACTGAAGCACCAAAAGTCATGGGATAGCACTATGCAAATTTTCAACTGGTGCTGCCGTCGTATAAAGGATTCGACGCACTCAACGATTTTTATCATTCGCGAGCTATAATCCCATGAGTCAGGATGAACAACCCTCTAGTAGGATTATGGCAAGCCGAAGTGAATTATTATCGGAGTTTGAACAAGTTATAGTAGTGGGAGCCAGACGGATGGGACATTCAAAGTTGTGCTAACATTCAACATTCCTCAATCTACACTGTCACGTGTGTGCCGAGAAAACCTCGTAGAAGGTATTACCACACACCGTGCACAGGTGCTGAATGACCGTGACAAGCGGCGTCTGACCATGATTGTCCATGCAAACAGACAAGCGACACTGGCTCATATAACATCCACATTCAATGCAGGAGGTACCAGAGACATATCCATCAGGTTAGTGCAGCATAATTAACGTTCATGGAGTATGGGAGCAGGAGACCCACCAGCGTGTCTTTGTTAACAGCACGACATCGGACACAGCCCCTCACCTGGGCTCGTGAACACGGTAATTGAACCCTGGAAGACTGATAACATGTGGCGTTATCCGATGAGTGTCGCCAGCACTTGTTGCGAGCTGATAGTGGGATTCGGATGTGGCGCAAACCCCATGAGGTCAATGACCAAAGCTGTCAACAAGGCACTGTGCAAGCTGGTGGTGGTGGTTCCACACATGTGTGGGGTGTCTTTTTGTATTGGTTTGTGTCCTCTAGTCCTCGTAAACACGTCATTAACGCGCAATCACTTTGTTGCTCTGCTGGGTGACCATTTGCAGCTCTTCATAGACTCCGTGTACCCCAACAACGATGCGATTTTCCAGACGGACAATACACCATGTCATTGGGCTCAAGTTGTCCATAATTTATTCGAGGAGCATTCTGGACAGTTTCGACGGTAGTGTGGCCAACACGATCGTCCGACATGAACCCAATAGAGCCCTAATTGGGCGTAATGGAAAGATCTAGTCGTAGCTAAGATCCTGCACCTACAAATACCAGGGATCTCTGCGTGGCTGTTCTTAGGGCATGGCTCAACATCTTTCCAGAAGTCGTCTGGCCTCTTGTGGAATCTATGCCACATCGAGTTGCTGCACTTCGCCGTGCTAGAGCAGATCCTACACGGTACTAGGTACGTATCCCATGACTTTTGGCTCTTCAGTGTTTGTGCATAGTGTTTCCTGAGGAAGAAGAGTGCTTCCAGAGAAGGATAATATGCCACGCCACAATACATGGGCCCTAACTGACTCCAGAACTCAAACTAACTTAATAAGTGCCCGATAAGATTGGGAAAGTCATGCATAAGAGAGATTCCTCCAGCAAAACGTTAGGCAACTGCCGGACGTCATCGCGTCCGCTAGGCTGAAGGTACCTGTAGAACGGTACCAAAACCTGGTTGAATACATACCATTTCGAATCAAGGCTGTTTCGAAGACAAAAGGCTGCTCAACAAATTAACAGGTAAGTGTGTTCCTAATAATTTCAACAAATTAATAGCTAAGTGTGTTCCTAATAATTGACTGTATCACATTTTGGTCCATTTTCAGCTTTTATGGCAGATTTATTGGAGTAGCTATGTAGCATACGAACTTTTTTCTTTTATCTGTGTTATTCCAGTGTGTTTTGTTGTGTGAAACATTTCCTTAGATCTTTAATATTTTTTGCAATATTTCTTTTGGATCTTTAATACAGTGGATCCCACTTAAGAAGTTCCCGCTTAAGAAGTTTTCCCGTTTAAGAAGTTTTATTTTTAGAGTCCCGATTTTTTCTCCATAGTGCTGATGTTAATTTTTCGCACTTAAGAAGTAACGATGTTTCAAGTTTTCCCGCTTAAGAACTTGTACGTATCACAAGTTTCTAAGAAAACACATACGATTCTGGAACTCGTCCAGCAGATAAGTACATGTCAAAGAAGTTGGGAGGAAACGTTTCTTTGTTCTCCCCGTACATGTAGTAAGCGAAGCTCCTTCCGGCTTCCCACGGTAAACGCAGGGGATCATGTTTACTTCCCATACTTCTTCTGCGTCTGCCCTTTGTGCATCACAATCGCCTTATCTTTGGGGATGGGGAATGGCTGGGAAAGGAAACACATGCTGAAAGTTAGTCATTCTGTCAGAGTTAGGCTCAGATGTTGCACCTTGCATACGTGGAGTTAAACGTTTAGTTTTATTGTTGAAATGCGTAGATAGAAATATGGCGTCTAAAGGCATCAAAAGAAAAGCTTTATCTGGGGTTGAGAAACGAAACATTATTACGAAAGTTGATCAAAAACCCGCATTTAACTAGGGTGCAGATAGAAAAAGAACTAAATTTACCTGTTACAACCCTCAACGGTATTGTGGCAAAACGGACCACTATGCTTGAAAATGCTTCCCATTCATTAAAAATCAAAAAGATTAAGAAGGGTAAATACGAGGATGTCGAAGAAAAACTTCTTGTGCGGTTTAAACAAGCAAGAAACGCTAACATTCCGATCAACGGGACAATTCTTCGTGAGAAAGCTGAAGAGATTTCCAAGAAATTAAATGTTGAATTTAATCCTTCCAATGGATGGATCGACCGTTTTAGGAAAAGAGCAGGACTGACTAATAAAACTGTTTGTGGAAAATCAAAAAGTGTTAACGTCGAAGAAGTGGATGATTGGATATCAAATGTTTTAGCAGAACTGTTATCAGCATACGCAGCAAAAGATGTTTTCAACGCTGACGAGTGTGTTTTGTTTTTACAACCTTATTCCTTACAAGACATACTCTTTCACAGGAGATAGCAGCCACGGAGTTAAAGCAAATAAAGAAAGATTGACAGTTCTGGTAGGAGCTAATATGGATGGAACAGAAAAGTTGCCTTTATTGGTCATTGGGAAATCGAAGAATCCGAGGTGCTTCAAAAATGTGAAAACTTTTCCATCCAATTACAGAATTAGCAAAAACGCATGGATTACAGTTCAGATTTTTGAAAACTTTTTAATGGATTTTCAGAAGAAAATGGCCAAAGAAAATAAAACAGTTTTGTTATTTTGGGATAATTGCACAGCCCATCCAAAGAACATGGATCATCTGAAAAATGTAAAAGTAGTTTTCCTGCCACCTAACTCGACTTCAATGTTACAACCACCAAGGAATAATTAAAACCATGAAACAATTCTACAGGAAACGTTTAGTTTATTGGCTACTGCAAAAGCTTGAATCAGACTCAAGTTAGCCGCCCCGATGGCGCAGTGGTCTAAGCGATGGCCTCTGATCATTCGTCCGAACGGGGTCCGGGTTCGAATCCCGGTGAGGCATGGATGTTGTGTTTGTCTTACGGCACTGGCTCTCTCCCTTCCCTGGAACCAGTGACCCTAAATTAGGGACGGGCGACTGCTTATAGCCCATTGAGTTGCTCACGGTGGTCGTTAAACCTCCAATCAAAAAAAAAAAAAAAAAAAGACTCGATGTACACTGAAATTGAATTTATTCGATGCTATGCATTTTATTGTTTCTTCGTGGGAAAAGGTATCATCTTTTCCCACGAAGAAACAATAACTGATGATTTTCTGATAAAGAAAACAATCATGACAACAATGAAGCTTGGGAAAGTTTGCAAAAAAAAAAAAAAAAAAAACTAACTAAACTTCTAATCTTCCTTTGAAGAGTTCGTAAATGTTGACAAAGATGTTCCCAGTTTTGAAATGCAAAATATCGACGATATTTGCGACATCGAAACGCAAGAGGACGATGAACCAGAAAAGCAAGAAGATGGGCGCAGGCCAATTCCAACTTCAGCTGAAACTGGTAAAGCATTAGCAACTTTTCGCCGCTTTATAGAAAGCCACGAATGTGCTCCAGCGGACATGAGAAATTTGAGGAAAATTTTTGTAATCCTGTAGCATAATAAATGCAGCTTTCAATCCTCATGTTCAAGTTTAAATGGGTAAGTTGTGAAATTTTTTATGTTACTTTAAAATTAACTAAAATGTAATTTCTGGATTTAATCTATGCAACATTTTTTAATCGCTAAAGTCTTACAGAACCTAATCAGACACTTCCCGTTTAAGAAGTTTTCCCGCTTAAGAACTTGTCATCGCTTCGTCCCAACGAAAACTTCTTAAGCGGGATCCACTGTATTTTAAAAAATATTTCTATTGAATCTTTTATCGGAAAAATGTTCTTTTGGAATCCGAAAAATATTTCTTTTGAATCTTTAATATTTTTTCACAATTATTTTAAGTTTTTTTCAGTAATTGCAAATAACGACAGCCATGAGGAGTACGTACATGGAGAAGCCTCTTGCGCACTACACATGGGATTTGTGGCAGTCAAACAATAAAAATCTGGAGAGAATTACATACTGCAAGAATAATACATCAAACAACGTAAGGCAAGAAAGTCAGCAGTTACGGAGTGATACAAGCAATACCATATCATGGAAACTCAAAGTAAGTAGCTTTGTGTTCCTTTCTTCTTTTCTTTAAAAAAAAGTGGAATGTATTAAAATCTCTTTTTCGTTAGTGTGAGAAGAAACTGGTGTAAAATACAGCACATCATGCTTACACAGATGTTCAAACATTTTCAGAACGTTTTTGACAGGAAATTACATATAAAAAAAAAGTACTTCGAAGAATTGAAACTGGCAACAGCGTGTTAGATGAACACAACAGAAACATCTGCTGCAGGTTAATATCGTGTGCTAAGAAAATGGCGCAGGTAAACAAGCTGCGGATAGAAAGTTATATTTTTTCTCTTTACAAAAAGAAATATTCGTATTCTGTAATTAAAAACGTTAAGAAAATCATGGTATTTGCTTTCCTAAATGCCAAATACACTGACGGAAAAAAAAAAATCCCAACACCAAGAAGGGGTTGTGTTAGATAAACGACAGTTGGTAGGCTGTGAGAGTACATCTCTAAGATGACGCCTATGCAAATTTCGCGCTCGGCGCATACGTGTGGCGCTAGTAGCGCCCCTCGGAACATGCAAAGCAGGTTTGCTGTAAATACGCGCTGTAACGTTCGTGAGCGTTAGTTATCGTTGAGATTCGACGTAGTGTGTTGATGTTAGTCAAGAATGCCTTTAAGAAGACGAAGAAACCATTATCAACAGCTCACGGAGTTTGAACGAGGTCGTGTAATAGGGCTACGAGAAGGTGGATTTTCTTTCCACAATATTGCAGAACGACTTGGCAGGAATGTAGCCACTGTGCATGATTGTTGGCAGCGGTGGTCAAGGAAAGGTACTGCCCAAGAAGACCGGGTTCCGGCCGGCCACGTGGCACTACTGAGAGGGAAGACCGCCGTGTACGGCGTATGGCCGTGGCGCATCGTACTGCGTCTGCGGCAGCAATTCGAGCTGCAGTTGCCTCCACAGTGACACAACGAACTGTTACAAATCGGTTACTTGAAGGACAGCTCCGAGCCAGACGCCCTGTAGCGTGCATTCCACTTACTCCATACCACTGCCGTTTGCGACGTCAGTGGTGTCAAGCTAGAGATCATTGGAGGACGGAGTGGAGATCTGTTGTGTTTTCTGATGAAAGCCGGTTCTGCCTGGGTGCCAGTGATGGCCGTGTGTTGGTTAGAAGGAGGCCAGGTGAGCGCCTGCAACCAACCTGTGTGCGGCCGAGACACACTGGACCTACACCTGGAGTTATGGTCTGGGGAGCAATTTCCTATGACAGCAGGAGCACTCTCGTGGTTATCCCACGCACCCTGACGGCACAGTTGTACGTCGATCTGGTGATTCAAAGTGTTGTGCTGCCATTCATGAACCGCATTCCAGGGGTGTTTTCCAACAGGATAACGCTCGCCCGCATACCGCTGTTGTAACCCCACATGCTCTACAGAGTGTCGACATGTTGCCGTGGCCTGCTAGATCACCAGATCTTTCACCAATCGAGCACGTATGGGACATGATTTGACGACAACTCCAGCGTCACCCACAACCAGCATTAACCGACCCTGTATTGACCGACAAAGTGCAACAGGCATGGAACTCCATCCCACAAACTGACATCCAGCACCTGTACGACACAATGCGTGAACGTTTGCGTGCTTGCATTCAAAATTCTGGCGGTTACACTGGTTATTAATGTACCAGCATTTCACATTTAAAATGGCTTTTTTCGCGCTTACATTTAGCTATGATCTTGAAACCTTAATCGATTAAATATATTACCTATAGAAATGTATTGCCGCCATTTCATTCCTCTACAACTATTTTTTCGTGGTGTTGGGATTTTTTATCCGTCAGTGTATAAGCATAGATATTTTTCTCTCTATTATTTAATAATAGAAAGAAAAATCGTCAAGCACTGTTCTTAACAAAAAAACAAAAAAAAACAAAAAAAACAACAACTGAAAACGAATTTACGAGGAAGGTTAGTACTTTTACGATCATTTGAAAAACAAGGTCTCTTGTCTTAAAAAAATCCATCGACACAAAGTGAAATCGCTAAGTCGTTAAAAATCTCTGTATCAACTGTAAACAAAGTAACGAACAAAGATTTGAATCTGAAACAAAAAACGTTCATCGTCTTTTGCCAACGCACGTGGCAAAGAGCACGGCGTAGAATTTTTAACGAAAATTAGCCTGAGACAGATGGAAATTTATTGTGACTGTTGAGAAAGAATGGATCTACCGAAACGACAGTAACAAAAAAAAAGTCGATTTACTATCGAAAAAGAGGAGAAAAAACTTACAAACTTGATTTCAAGAAATCAAAGAATGTTACAGTGAAAGATTCATGACTATAGCTGGTTTCTCGTACAATGGGAAAGTAAAGTTCTACATATTATAAAAATAATGTTTTTAACTTCAATATCTAAAGAGGAAATGCCATTCCTTTGTCAACAGAGGTTTAAAATTAATACACACAATTGACGTGGATTAGGAACATCAAACAGAAGTCATCGCTTTTTCCACGTTTATAAGTTTACCAGTCGTTTTAGCAGTCTGAAGGCACTGCTAAAAACGACTGGCAAACTTATAAACGTGGAAAAAAGCGATGACTGTGGAAAAAGCGATGATCCATGGGTGACACATCAGGGGACTTTGCAGGAATATGAGCAAAAGGTATAGACTTGATACCAGTCTTTTTAGCAGTCCGAAGGCACAATAGTCCATTGATGACACATCAGGGGACTTTTAATGAATATCAGAAAAAGGTATAGACTTGATACCAGTCTTTTTAGCAATCCGAAGGCACAATAGTTCATTGGTGACACATCAGATGACTTTGAAGGAATATGAGCAAAAGGTATAGACTTTAAGTCTGCCTTTCCGGATACTTTCTTAGATGAACAAAAGTTTTCTGATGGTCATCAACTAGGGTTCTGTATTCGTCCGTTACTTCTGAGTCTGTTGTCTTTTAAATGAAGCAGTGTTTGGTCTCTCTCTCTTTCTTTTAAGGCATTTCAGGTGCTGTATTTTGTATTTCATACTCAGTATGCGTCCCCGTGCGGAGGGATTTTCTGCTAGATAGAAAAAAAGGAATTTCCCTTTTAATTTTCACAATTTTTATGTGATTTCAGGCATCTAGAGAAAAGCTGGAAATTAAAACCTTACCATGAAACTCTCATAACTTACTCAAAAGTATAATATGGGGTATACTATAGAAGTATACTAAAGAAAGTACACTGTGTAAAAAGTATACTATAGAAATAAAAATCTTACCTTCAAATGCTCGTAACTTACCTAAGTATAGATTTTAATATGTACACTATGTGGACAACGTTGCACAATCGGTGTTGTTTTTTCTTTTTTTTGCAAATCAAATTCCTGGACTATATTAAAAATGAATAACTTTTCTTTGATGTAGTGGCAAGGAAGAGCGGCGCAACCTGTAAGCACGTTTCATAACTACATCGAAGTAAAATTACTGATTTTTAATATAGTTCAGGAAAGTTGTTTGCAAAAAATACCGATTGTACAATCTTAGTTATGATGTTTTTTATTAGTTGGCCAATTTTGATGTATGGGAAATCTTTCTTCGTGAGAAAATAGGGTCGAAATATTTTCCATTGGAAGTATAGGGTGCAAAATCACCAGATATCCACTTTAAGGGCCAAGAAAACATGAACAAACTGTGGATAGTTGAAGCAAATTGGCACCCTGTTCAAGAATGAATCTAAGTTAAGATTTTACTGTGGATAATTGAAGCAACGTGGCACCATGTTAAAGAATGAATCAAAGTTAAGATGTTACTGTGGATAGTAGAAGCAACTTGGCACCCTGTTGAAGAATTAATCTAAGTTAAGATGTTACTGTTGATAGTTGAAGCAACTTGGCAACCTGTTGAAAAATGAACCTATGTTACTTACTGTGGATAGTTGAAGACACTTGGCACCCTTTTGAAAAATGAATCTAAGTTAGAATGTTACTGTGGATAGTTGAAGCAACTTGGCATCCTGTTGAAGAATGAATTGAAGTTAAGATGATACTGTGGATAGTAGAAGCAACTTGGCACCCTGTTGAAGAATGAATCGAAGTTAGGATGTTACTGTGGATAGTTGAAGACACTTGGCACCCTTTTGAAAAATGAATCTAAGTTAGAATGTTACTGTGGATAGTTGAAGCAACTTGGCATCCTGTTGAAGAATGAATCGAAGTTAGGATGTTACTGTGGATAGTTGAAGCAACTTGGCACCATGTTGAAGAATGAATCGAAGTTAGGATGTTACTGTGGATAGTTGAAGCAACTTGGCACCCTGTTGAAGAATGAATTTAAGTTAAGATGTTACTGTTGATAGTTGAAACAACGTGACACCCTGTTGAAGAATGAATCGAAGTTAGGATGTTACTGTGGATAGTTGAAGCAACTTGGCACCCTGTTGAAGAATAAATCAAAGTTAGGATGTTACTGTGGATAGTTAAAGCAACTTGGAACCTTGTTAAAGAATGCATTGAAGTTAAGATGTTACTGTGGATAGTTGAAGCAACTTGGAACCTTGTTAAAGAATGAATTGAAGTTAAGACGTTACTGTGGATAGTTGAAGCAACTTGGAACCTTGTTAAAGAATGAATCTAAGTTAGGATGTTTTTTATCAGTAGGCCAATTTTGATGTATGGGCAATCTTCCATCGCTGGGGAAATAGGTTCGAATTGTTTTCCATTGGAAGCATAAGGAGTCAAATCCCTAGAAGTCCACCTTAATTTTAATGCAAATGTTCAAGTAGTCTTAAAGAATTACATAATTATGATTTTTAAGAAAAAATAATAAATTACAGAAAAAGAACGGAGAGAGTACTTTGGTACTAGATAATATATGATATGAATCTTAAAAATTTCAAACTGCGTTGGATGTTTACTTAAAATGCTGTAAAATAATTTTATGTGAAATATCGGTATTCAGAATCGACAGGCAAAACCTTTAGTTGGTGATCCTAAAAACCAAGTAAAAAAGAGATAACAACGCACAACACAAACGGTTTAATATAACAACATATTGAATCGATATCAGCTTGTTTTTGTTTTCATTTAATAAAACCAAATATTTATCGTAATCATTAACCTATTTCTAACACTTTCTTTATTTAAAAATTTCAGGATACAAATATGAGGCTAGAAGATCGTATCGGCGACGTCAGTCAGTGGTTCCTGAATTTGGAGCGTACGCTAAATGAGGTGAAGGATCAGATCAGTGAACTTTCTAATGCCAAAGTAGCAACAGAAAGAACGCTTATGGAAAACTTGCCTCTCCTTGAAGCTGTAAAAGAATGTCTCTCCCTCAGAGACCGCAGAAGAGAAATAGACGTGGTAGAAGATGAAGTTTATGTAAACATCAAACAGGTTAGTACTTTTCTCATTCTCATAAAGCGAGAAAGCAATACGAAGAGTTATAAGTGGTAAAATTACACAATCTCTTTTAAATTTTTGAATCCAGTAAAATCTAACACCTACAATTTTTTCAGCAAAAGTAGTGCATTTCTCATTCTTCAAGTGGACGTAAAGTAATTTTACTTCCTATACTTCCAATGGAAAAACTTCCGTACCCATTTTCTTCACAATTAATGCTTTCCCAAGGATGAAAATTTGAACATTGATTAAAATAGCTTCATTTTATAACTTGGAATACTTAATAATTTCTAAAACATAACCATAATTATGCAATCCAACATTTGTTTGTCTACTGACGTCATCAAAGTGCAGGTCGCGCCATCTTTTTTCTGGTTTCAACACCACCAAAGGAAAAGTTATTGATTTTTAATATAATTATGGTTAGGGTTTAGAAAATATTTAGTATTCCAAGTTATAATATGAAGTTATTTTAATCGATGTTCAAATTTTCATCCTTGTGAAGGAAATGTGTACAAAAGCTTTTCAATTGGAAGTATAGGAAGCAAAATTACTTGACGTCCACATTAACACATGTTTTGCATTTGGTTATCCTTACTAAAAAATTGTAAACAGAAAATCAATATTATTGTAAATATTTTTGCAAAGTTTTTGAAGTTTTAAATATTGTCTGGGAAACATTTTTTCGAATTGATAACCAGGTTTCGGTCTAACTTCCATGAAAAACACATCTGGTTGATGCGCGAAAGCTTGGAAACGCTTATGTGTTTATTTCCTATGCCACAAAATCGGATCAATAGTAGAGTGTTACTATTTACAACATTTGTTCGAAATTTCAAATATGCGTTTTACCCATTTGCATCGTAAATACTCAAGAGTGCTTGAACAAATGTTTGTGCGAAATTCATAGAAAGTACTGTAATGTGCTTATAAAGAAAAAAAATAGAGATGGAAAGCGTGTGGTCTTCGATAGATATTACTTGCTAGGGGCAAGAAACAAAACCAAATCATTATTACTTAAAGGAATAATTGCATGTTGGGCGATTTTTTATACTGAAGAAACCATTAGAGATGAGTTCGGGCTCAATCTTAGGAGCTCGTGCCCAGCCCGTGTGACGTACCTGCCAGCAGGACGCACACGACATAAAGGCAGATAGCAGTCAGAACGAACGTCCGCGTAGCTCAATTGGTAGAGTGACTTATTCCGGAATGAGGGGATCCGGATTCGAACCGCGGCGTGGACAAAAATGACGGAGAAATTTACTTCGTTATACCCTCTTTCTTTGATTACATGTGTTTGCTAATCCCGGGCCCGCTCGGGCCCGTGTTCTCAAAAAAATTTTGCTTAGCAATTCTTGCATTATGCACAGCCGAAAGCTATGGCCCGATCAAGGATTAGTTTAAAAATCGTTAGTTTAAAAGTCTACTTCGGTTAATTCACTTCATAATATTAATATGTTCTTCGAAACACTATGCATAAAAGCAAGGGTTGTAAAATGCGGACTAGAAAATAAATAAATAATCGATGCACATGCCGTTCGAATATACCAGGGGAATCAGTGTGTGACGTACCTGTCAGCAGGACGCGCACGACATAAAGGCAGATAGCAATCAGAATGAACGTCTGCGTAGCTCAGTTGGTAGAGCGACTTGTTCCGGAATAAGCGGAAGATAAGAAAATCTTTTAGAAACAAAATATTCCATTCGTTATTTCTTTTGGATTTCTAAATTTACTTTTATTTTAAATAAATTGCATTACAAAACATACAATTCTTTATAGACAGTTGCACGTGTTTTAAATTTTGACTCTAGAATGCTAAACTTTGTAATATAATTTACATATATGCTAACTGGTAAAGATATTTAACAGTGATGTACGTATGAGCATTCTAGACCGGATTTTTCTGCATTTTGTAACATTAACAAAGCGTTGCACTTAATAGTGTAATAACGACGATATTATTTTAAGTGTGTGCAGTTTCCAACAAGTTCATCATGAAAATTGTTTACCGTTTAAGCCCCTCGAAACCCCATACAAAAAAAAAATGAATGAATCGCATCTAATGCTTCAGCGATCTTCTTACCTATAAAATTTGACTTGCTGCACTAAACACTCTCTCGCTTGCGGAACTACTGTCTGGTATACATAGTACACGTCTCGCAATGGCAGCTAGCTTAGGAAACTGGAATTCTTCCACAACGGTAACAAATCCGCAGCTTCAAAGTGTGTTTCTCTCATGCGCAATTCCACATACTTACAAATTTCATCTGGATCAGGATAATGAATTTCAAACTCTTCTTCCAAATCTTCAAATAAACCTGCTCATTTTTTTCCGGAAAAAAATTCAGAAAAATGAAAAGATCATTGCTGAAGAGATCAAGCTACAAATCTAGAAGTAGCACCACCCGTCTGCTTAACACTAGGAATTCTTTAATTTTTGGTAACCAGTTTGTAACAATAATATCCAGGGAATTATTTTTTAAATATACACTGACGAAAAAAAATCCCAACACCACGAAAAAATAGTTGTAGAGGAATGAAATGGCGGCAATACATTTGCATAGGTAACATATTTAATCGATTAAGGTTTCAAGATCAAAGCTTAATGTAAGCGCGAGAAGAGCCATTTTAAATGTGAAATGCTGGTACATTAATAACCGGTGTAACCGCCAGAATGTTGAATGCAAGCACGCAAACGTTCATGCATTGTGTCGTACAGGTGCTGGATGTCAGTTTGTGGGATGGAGTTCCATGCCTGTTGCACTTGGTCGGTCAATACAGGGACGGTTAATGCTGGTTGGGGGTGACGCTGGAGTTGTCGTCCAATGATGTCCCATACGTGCTCGATTGGTGAAAGATCTGGTGATCTAGCAGGCCACGGCAACGTGTCGTCACTCTGTAGAGCATGTTGGGTTACAACAGCGGTATGCGGGCGAGCGTTATCCTGTTGGAACACACACCCTGGAATGCTGTTCATGAATGGCAGCACAACAGGTTGAATCATCAGACCGACGTACAACTGTGCCGTCAGGGTGCATGGGATAACCACGAGAGTGCTCCTGCTGTCATAGGAAATTGCTCCCCAGACCATAACTCTGGGTGTAGGTCCAGTGTGTCTCGGCAGCAGACAGGTTGGTTGCAGGCGCTCACTTGGCCTCCTTCTAACCAACACACGGCCATCACTGGCACCCAGGCAGAACCGGCTTTCATCAGAAAACACAACAGATCTACACTCCGTCCTCCATGAGCTCTAGCTTGACACCACTGACGTCGCAAACGGCAGTGGTTTGGAGTAAGTGGAATGCACGCTACAGGACGTCTGGCTCGGAGCTGTCCTTCAAGTAACCGATTTGTAACAGTTCGTTGTGTCACTGTGGAGGCAACTCCAGCTCGAATTGCTGCCGCAGACGCGGTACGATGCGCCACGGCCATACGCCGTACACGGCGGTCTTCCCTCTCAGTAGTGCCACGTGGCCGGCCGGAACCCAGTATTCTTGAGGTAGTACCTTCGCTTGACCACCGCTGACAACAATCATGCACATTGGCTACATTCCTGCCAAGTCGTTCTGCAATATTGCGGAACAAAATTCCGCCTTCTCGTAGCCCTATTACACGACCTCGTTCAAACTCCGTGATCTTTTGATAATGGCTTCTTCGTCTTCTTAAAGGCATTCTTGACTAACATCAACACACTACGTCGAATCAGAACGATAACTAACGCTCACGAACGTTACAGCGTGTATTTACAGCAAACCTGCTTTGCATGTTCCGAGGGGCGCTACTAGCGCCACACGTATGCTCCGAGCACGAAATTTGCATAGACGTCATCTTACAGATGTACTCTCACCGCCTACCAACTGTCGTTTATCTAACACAACCCCTTCTTGGTGTTGGGATTTTTTTTCCGTCAGTGTAGTTTTTCGTGAAGGTAACTTATAAACAATGAAATCGGATATATATATAAAGAATTCAGTAATGAAATTCAACATGTGTAAAGCCAAGCCCGAGCTCGGGCTGGGCCCTGGTAAAAATCATTAAATTAATGAATCCTGAGCCCGTCCGAGACCGGGATGGGCCCGGGCAAAGCCCGGTTTCCGTAGCCCGAGCTCATCTCTAGAAACCACTACTCTTAACAAAAAATACTCACATAGTTTCATACGAGGGTCGTTAAAAAAGCAACGAGTCTGATTTTACATAGGGCAGAAGTGTAATGCAGTAAACATGCTAACACTTATACTTTCGAAATATTTTCCGTCTAACTGAATGCACCGGTTCCACCCTTCTTTCCACTTCCGAAAGGTGTGTTCGAAGCCCTTCGTCGATATGTGGTTCAGGATACTCATCACAGCATTGTTTAGTTCAGTATTTGATGCAAACTCATGCCAACGAAGTTGTTTTTTCACTTCAAGGAATAGGTGGAAATCACAAGCGCCAAATTAGGTAATACAGAGAGTCCACCATCATTTCGATGCCAAAGTATTGAATAACCTGCTGGGTAAGCAAAACACGGTGTTCAAGTCAATGAAGGAAGAAATATTTTTCATAATACATGGAAAATCAACAAAATATTCAAGCAAAGCAAACTGAAGTTGCTTGTACCACTTACTAGTCAGAAAACTTGAAAATTTCTTCGTCCTGGAGCTGGAATCGAATCCCGCATCTCCCGATTACGGGTCGAGTATGCTAACTATTACACCACTCAAGAGAGTGAAGTTCCAAGCAACTGAGATATAAGAATCTGCAATTCCTCAGATTTTTGCTAGTCGAAGCATCCTTGCTTCCTCATAGAGCTTTGATCCAATTCCCATCCGGACGAATGTAGGTTGGAGGTCACCACAGATAAATCAATGGAGGAATTTTGAATAATCATAGATAATCAATGAAGAATATTTCAAATGTAAATGGACAATGTCATCGCTCTGTCCACGTTATTTCATAAACAACGCAAAGCAACTGAAAAAATTGTGTTCTGACACCGCTGGGATCGAATCCCAGATCTCTCGATAACTAGTCGAGTGCGTTCGCATTTACGCTACGGTGCCAACAATTCTCAGCGTCATGCGTGCTTTATCAGTCAGCATCTGACTACACATATCTGTATTGATGGTCTCAGCAACTGAGATGTCGTCATCTGGTGGCATTTAACTGTCTGATACACCACGCATGGTGCTGAGAATTGTAACAACCGTAGCGTAAATGTGAACGCACTCGACTAGTTATCGAGAGATCTGGGGCTTGATTCCAGCGGTGTCAGAATGTAATTTTTTCAGTTGCTATGCGCTGTTTATGATATAATGTGGACAGAGCGATGACATCGTCCATTTACAGTATCTCCACATATCTGAAATATATATCCCATGAAGAATATTTCTTCCTTCATTGATTTACCTGTGGCACTGGTAACCTCCAACCTGCATTTGCCCGGATAGGAACTGGGTCAAAGCCCTATGAAGAAGCTGGGATGCTTCGACTAGCGAAAATCGTAGGACTTTCAGATTCCTATGTCTCAGTTGCTTGGAACTTCCCTCTCCTGGGTGGCGTAATGGTTAGCATACTCGAACGGTAAACGGGAGATGCGGGGTTCGATTCCCGCTCCAGGACGATTAAATTTTCAATTTTTCTGAGAAGTGTTACATGGATGGCCAGTAATAGCAAGTGGTACAAGCAAATTCAGTTTGCTTCGCCTGAATATTCTACGATGTTCAAGGGCATTATCTTGATGCAAAATCCAACCAGTTTGTGCATATTGTGCGCGTTTTGGGGCAAAATGTTTTCTTTAGAGGACCTTTGGAACTTCAGAAGAATACTCACTGGTAACAGTCTTATGGGGCAAATGGTCATTCACAATTCCTTTTGTTACAGAAGATAACCAGGTACATGACCTTCCCGGCACTCGCTTGGACCTTTATTTTGCTCGACCAGGGAGTTTCCATTGGGTGTTATGTTGTTTTGTTTCTGGATCGAAATGGTTAAAAAAATGTTTCATCACATGTGACGACTCGCTCCAAAATGCGTGGCTCACGTCGTAGTCTGCACTTCTATTGGCGACAAGCGATAACACGACTTGTCTCGCGTTCAACCCTGAGCAAGTGGATAACCCACTTTGCAGCAACTTGTCGTTGCCGCAACCAGTCTCTTACAATAGCATCGACGGAACCAAAGGACATCTGCATTCCGTTAGCAACCTCCTCAATGGTCATTCGACGGTTTTCGAGCAGGAATGCGGCCCAATGACCATTGAGGTAGTCATTCCGCAGTCTTATACAAGACATTGACATTAACCTTCGTAGTAGACATCGAAGGCCTACTGAAGCGTGGCACATCTTCTTGACCCTCTTCAACATTCACAAATTTCTTGTGCTTGTGCAGCTCAAAAGCTTTTGCACGGAACAAAGCATCTTTTTTTTTTTTTTTTTTTTTTGATTGGAGGTTTAGCGATTCCCGTAAACAACTCAATGGGCTGTAAGCAGTCGCCCGTCCCTCATTTAGGGTCACTGGTTCCAAGGAAGGGAGTGAGCCAGTGCCGTAAGACAAACACAACATCCATGCCTTACCGGGGTTCGAACCCGGATCTCTTTCGGACGAATGATTAGACTACTGCGCCACCGAGGGAGCGGCAAAGCATCTTTCTTATAAGCTGTTTTTAACCATTTCGTGATTTGCTGCGGCGATTTTATTCAAACGCACGCAAAATTTTATAGCTGCTCTTTTCTCCAGTTTTGAATCCATACTGGGTTACAGAAACACGTGTGAACTCTACGCCGTCTACTACAAGAATGAACTAGCGGAGCGCTGTAACGACGCTTCGTCACGTGACTGACCTCGCTGGTGTTCCGACTTAGGCAGCTGCATTTTCTGCGTGGGCTTGTTCTGGAGCTATGACGTCAGTTCCATACATCGTCTAGAATTAATGAAAGTTCGTTCTTCGTTTACAAATTTTTTTTTAAAAATGAAACTTAAGAAGGAGACTATGTGACGTACTACAGAGGTAAAGCACGCATCAAGACGACAAATCTGCAGCGAGACATTCTGTCCGCGTAGCTCAGTTGGGAGAGCGACTTACTCCGGAGTGAGGGGACACGGATTTGATGGCGGTCGCGGAAAAACTCGTGTTTTCACAGGTTCCGAACGTCTAATACAATACCGATGATATAGTAATCGCAGCAGTCAACACCGAGATGCGCATGCGCTTTTGCTACTTGTCAAGCAACGTGATAACAGGAGATTGTTAAACACCTCCGGTCTGTCCGAGATGAGCCTAGGTTCGGGTCCCGTATGAGGCATGGGTAGTGCCATTCTGTTATGCCCCTGGCTTCTGACGCTTTCTGGAACCGTTGACCCCAAATTAGAGACGAGCTACCGATTATAACCCCAAGAGTTGCTCATAACGGTCGTTTAATTCCCAGACAAAAAACGAAAGGTCACAGCTGGCTAACTTTCAGGTGTTTATATCCTCTTTATTGAAGGTTCTCATAACTATGAGGCCGGCCAAATGGCGCAGTGGCACTGGCTTATGACCATTCGTCCGAGAAGAGTCCGGGTTCGAATCTCGGTGAAGCATGGATGTTGTGTTTGTCTTACGGCATTGGCTCTCTCCCTTCCCTGGAGTCAGTGTCCCTATATTAGGGACGGGTGACTGCTTATATCCCACTGAGTTGCTCACGGTGGTTGCTTTTTTTTTTTTTTTTTTTTTTTTGATTGGAGGTTTAACGACCACCGTGAGCAACTCAATGGGCTATAAGCAGTCGCCCGTCCCTAATTTAGGGTCACTGGTTCCAGGGAAGGGAGAGAGCCAGTGCCGTAAGACAAACACAACATCCATGCCTCACCGGGATTCGAACCCGGACCCCTTCCGGACGAATGATCAGAAGCCATCGCTTAGACCACTGCGCCACCGGGGCGGCTCTCACGGTGGTTGTTAAACCTCCAATTATAAAAAAAATGTCTGTTCGTTTGTCCTCTATGCAAACCTACAGTTTTCAATTTAGAACCAAATTTGGAATAATTGAAATACCAAATATGGAATAATATATCATGGTGCTCTAACTTACACTATAGATGGGTTTTTTAGGGGTCGGAGCTCGGGGTCAAAAGCCCCCCCCCCCATGCAAAATTTTCGTAAAAAGTTCCATTTTTTACTTTTTCATTTTAAATTCAAATTTAATACTTTTTTTGTGATAAGTGCAAGAATTGATTTTTTTATGACAAGTGCTTTCCAGTGAAGAACTGCAACACAATTGAGCATCAGAAGTGAAGGTAACTATTGACATTCATTCTTCTTCCTTTCTTTTTTGTTTCCGAAAAGTATATTAACTAAAGCAGTAAAACATACCAGCAGTCCAAGGAAAATCAGTAATAGTGAACGTCGAAGCCTCAGGAGAGTCGTTACAGCTAATCGGCGAAGTACTGCACAAGACCTCAGTATACAAGTGAGTAAACATGCTGGAACGTCGGTATGTACACGTACCATTCGCAGAGAACCTCATCGCATGGGTTACCATGGTCGTGCGGCTGCTCATAAGCCTTTCATTTCCACTCGGAATGCTACTCGTCGTTTAGCATGGGATAAAAAACGTTTATTGTGGACCGTAGATCAATGGAAACCGGTCCTATGGACTGATGAATCGAGATACACGATCCATCAGTCTGATGGCCGTGTGTGGGTATGGCGGCATCAGTGGGAACGCTATTTACCACAGTGTACTATTTCTACGGTCAAGGTTGGAGCTGACAGCGTACTCGTGTGGAGATGTTTTTTATGGTATGGTCCCGGCCCATTGGTTATCCTGGACAACCTGTTAACCAGCACGTCTACCTCGATATTCTGGACAATTTCGCCCTACCAACTCAGTGTAAATACTATGGAACCGAGCCTTGTTGGTATCAGCAGAATAATGCACAGATCCGTAAAGCAAGGACTGTTACGGCGTGGTTTGACGATAATTCTGTATCGTGTGTGGACTGGCCAGCACAGAGCCCTGATCTTAATCCCGTAGATCCCCTATAGGATGAATTAGAGCGCCGCATAAGAAGTTTGGATCCAAGGCCTACTACTAAGCAACAGTTAGCGGCAAAATTATATACTGAATGGAAGCGCATACCTATCGCTGTGCTCCGAAACATTGTAGAAAGCATTGTTGCATGCAATAATGCCAAAGGTGGACCGACACAGTACTAATGTATGTCAAAAAATGCTATGTTGTGTTTCTCTTTTATGTGTCCGGTGACTTTTGTCAATGTAGTGTATATACAACTAGAGGACCGGCTTCCAGTTAGTAGAGTGTTCGGAATTAGAATGGGAAAAGCTGCCGATTTATCGGATTTTGATAAAGGACAAATTGTGATGGTACGGCGACTCGGAAACCGCGCGGCTTGTGGGTTGTTCACGTGCTGCTGTAGTGAGTACGTATAAAAAGTGGTGTACAAATGTCCAAACGACGAACCTTCGTGCAGCCGAGTGTCGCCCAAAGCTCACTGATGCCAGAGAGAAACAGAGACTGTCGCGCATTGTTCATAGCGACCTTAGCGCCACAGTGCGACGAATAATCCACAGCTACAACAGTGGTGCCCAGGGCAAAGTTCCACAGCACACAATTTATCGCAGCCTTCTACGCATGGGCCTGCGTAGCCGAAAACCCAGCAGGGTCCCTATGCTCATTGCACGTCATTGCCAACAACGCATGAAATAGGCCCAATATCATCGAGATTGGACCGTGGATGATTGGAAGAAAGTGGCCTGGTCTGACGAATCAAGATTCCTGGTGCATCACGTAGACGGCGGAGCGCGGACACGCCCATTACCAACGGGGGCTATGGCACATGGATGCACTGCTGGGCGCAAACAAGCCGGCGGTGGCGGTGGAATGCTGTGGACGACGTTTTCTTGGGACACTTTAGGCCCCATTATCCCAGTAGCATAATCCCTGACAGATGTCAGGTATCTGAACATCGTTGCGGACCAAGTTCACCCATTCATGGCAGCTGTGTTCCCTGCTGGTGATGGCAATTACCAACAGGATAATGCGCCGGGCCACACTACCAGAATCGTCATGGAGTGTTTTCGAGGAACATGCTGGTGATTTTCTGTTAATGCCCTGGCTTCGAAATTCACCTGACATGAACCCAATCATAGATTATGGGTTCGACCTGGAAATGCTGGTTCGCGCTAAATCACCACCACCTCGAAATGTGCGGGAACTGGATGACCTGCTGTTGACATTAGGGTACCAGATACCCCAGGATACCTATCGCCACCTCATCGAATCTATGCCTCGCGGAGTGGGCGCTATTTTGCGGGCTAAAGGGGGTCCTACGACTTATTAGGTAGGTGGTCCTAATGTAGCGACTCATCGATGTATCAGAAAGGTTTTTTTCAAGTGCTACCCCAAGTTTCAGAGCATGATCTAGGAACTTGGTGAGACAAGATTAAAGAAGAAGTGGGATAAAAAATTAACTTTCAGAAAACAAAATTTATGCACAATGCTTTGAAAATAACTGAAGACTTAGATCTTGATGGGGCAAATTAGAGATTATGAATTCCGACATTTTCTTTGGATAACATATACCAAAAGCGAGGGATATTAATGTAGAAATTAATCAGCGTACAAGACTTGGTTGGAGAGCGTTTGGAAGAAACACTGCAGTTTTCAACAGCTATTTATCATTATGTCTTAAAAGAAAAATATTTAATCAATGCATACTTCCAGTTCATACTTATGCATCAGGACATACAGTACATGTTAACTAAAAAAAACACTTTGAGGCTGCAAACAACTGAAGAAAGTATGGAGATGTGCATGCTTCGTGTAATTAGGAAAGAAAAATAAGAAATTGAACTGGTGGATCAGGAAAATGAGAAGTGTGGAATATATGATATTCTAAATGAAATCCCTGAAATGTCAATAGGCTGGACATATTATTTGAAGAGCGGATCACTGATGGACAACTGAAATTTTAGACTGCATAGTGAGGGACAGAAGAAGACAACGTGGGAGATGGGTGGATGAAATTTGGAAGCATACTGGAGTGACGTGGAAGTGAATGGCTGAAGGACGACATTTGTAGGAGAAACATAGGGAGTGTGGATCTTCATTCAGCAGTGGGTTGATAATGTGGGGGCCTTCATTCAGCAGTGGGTTGATAATATGGGGCCTTCATTCAACAGTGGGTTGATAATGTGGGGGCCTTCACTCAGCACTGGGTTGATAATGTGGGGGCCTTCATTCAGCAGTGGGTTGATAATGTGTGGGCTTTCATTCAGCAGTGGGTTGATAATGTGTGGGCCTTCATTCAGCAGTGGGTTGATAATGTGTGGGTCTTCATTCAACAGTGGGTTGATAATGTGTGGGCCTTCATTCAGCAGTGGGTTGATAATGTGTGGGTATTCATTCAGCAGTGGGTTGATAATGTAGGGCTTTCATTCAGCAGTGGGTTGATAATGTGGGGCCTTCATTCAACAGTGGGTTGATAATGTGGGGCCTTCATTCAACAGTGGGTTGATAATGTGGGGCCTTCATTCAACAGTGGGTTGATAATGTGGGGCCTTCATTCAGCAGTGGGTTGATAATGTGGGAGGGGGCTTCATTCAGCAGTGGGTTGATGATGTGGGGGCCTTCATTCAGCAGTGGGTTGATAATGTGGGGGGCCTTCATTCAGCAGTGGGTGGATAATGGCATACTAAAATTCTACTTAACGGAAGGAAAACAAAATTACCCCTGAGATTTGTTTTGTTAAATTACTGTTTATTTAATTTTTACTCATCCCTCACTTTGTGTGTGTGTGTGTGTGTTTGTGTTCAGTCCTTTCGTAAATAATTTTCTATATATATGCATAATGATGGTTAATTTAAGATGCATAAATTATCAGTGAATCACATGAGATTCCATTCTTTTTCTAACGAAAGCAGCTCATGTGTGCTTTTCCTGAATCGAACTCTTCCTGTATCTGTGCGCAATTAATCCCGGGAATTATGGATCTGTTTCTGTTGTCACTAAATCAATGAATTTAATGAACCGAATCTTTGTTTTCAGGTACAGTAAAAACATATAACCATGCCATTTCTCTCGATATTTCTGTTTTGAGCAAAAGTTGACTTTTACATCTCGCAATATTTTGAATGCCAAATTTTTGACAGGAGGTGGATTTGCTCGACGACGTGTGCAATCATTTGCGGAAAACGAGTTTCGATATCTGGCAAAAGCTGGTGGCCCTCAAACAGCAACGAGACATTCTGACAACTGACCTCAATAACAAGAACGAAACGCTGGATATCGACCGTTACCAAAGAAAATTAAATCCTTGTAGTCCGGATATCAGTTTCAAACCGTGGCCCTTTGATATACTGCCAAGGTAAGGGGTACAAACCTGTGTTCATGATGATTTTTAAATGATTTAGAGCATATGCATTTTTTTCTATTGAGGATTGGCTTTTTGCATTTGAGTGAAAAGTACATTATTTCAAGAAGACTTACATATTGGTAATTTCCTGGGAATTTATTACCTGTTCTGATGCAAAGCGCGAGTCATTTGCTGCTTTCTGAGGAGCAAACGTTTTTAGACTCGTATAGTTCACTACAGAGTCTTACCAGAATAATATAACCACTTACCTAATAATAGGAATAACCACCCTTGGCCCAGATAACAGCGGCGACGAGAAGGCGTGGCACGGACCCAGTCTTTAAAGACTTTAACAACAGCTGCTCTGGAACATTTCACGAATGCGGAAGTTTTGGTGATACTCGCTCCATGGCTTCAAGCTCATCCCACGTTGAAAGTCCGTCAAATCGCATTTTTTACCCATCTCGTCACCCCAAAATCACTTCTACTACTGTCGCAATCACTAAGCTTTCCCCTTTCATACTAGTCTCGCCCTCTGTTGGCAACAGCGTGCAGCCGTAGCTCATTTGCTTAAAACTTTCAGGTGGTCATAATAAAGTGGCCACTCAGTGTATTATTCTGATACGACTGTGTATTATAAGGTGATGATTTAACCGATTGCTTCTGACGGTTAAAAGGGTTCTCACAATGGCGATGAAACGAAAAATGAGAAAGAAGATGCATGAGTCACTTCTCTCTACCCAGTGGCATGACGTCCGTTTCAGGGGGACAAGACCTTTCTCATCATGTCTTGAGCCACGGAGCGGAGAACAAAAGGCTGGAAAGGAGCTCTTATTACCCTAACATGTTTACGATCGGTGCTGCATAGACGACAGAAGAAACGAATTGTTTTGCGATAGTTTTCATAAGACCTGACCATTATGTGAATAAACATTTGTTTCAGAAACGAAAAACAAAACTGGCATTTATTAGTTCAGATACATCAGCCGTTGAAGGGTTAAAAGTCACCTTACGGTGTGGCATGCATATAGAATCACTATCTCCTCGAGACAGTTTGTTTTCAGGTTCCATATTTTTTAATCTCTACTGCCAGTTCACATACTTGCGATGTTAGTCGCATAAGCTGTCGTAAGATTACGGTCTAGCTCTACCAGTATATAAATAACTAGTACAGAACGCCAACCGTAACCGATAACTCAGGTACAGTTGGCAAATTTCGAGCGAAGCTATTGCAAAATCTAAGCTCATTAAGACGTCTGTTATAACAAATTCTGAAAAACTAACGCGTAAAATTTATGACTGCCAGAACAAAAGTACGAAACATTCTGAAAAAGAAATGCCTAAAATTTATCATGAACTATTTTCCTTCACGCCTTCACGATGGTTGTGATCGGGTAGCATGTAAACAAAGCGGAAGGGCATGTTCAGATAGGTAACCACATTTTTCATTTTGTATCGCGAAGCACACACACACACACACACGCACGCACGCACACACACACGCACGCACGCACGCACACACACACACGCACGCACGCACGCACACTTCCTTTTATTATTATAGATTAAGCATAGGCAAGTGTTGAGCTAACTGACGGAGTCTTTCCATTTCTCCATTTTTCAATTCAAATGATTTTTTTTAATTAATGTTAGTGAGCCAACTTTCGAGAAACAGTTCAAGTAAAATGCCATCTAGTTTTAATTGAAATTCCTCAATGACACGGAATTTCCGAAATCGGAAGGGATCAAAACCTGACCATGTACGATGTCCAATCGCATGCCAAAAATCACTGTAATCGGGTGTGCCATGTCGTAGCTATTCCCGAATAACTAATTGTCCCGAGTTTCGTGTAGAGAGCGAATTTTTTCAATTATTATTATTAATGGTCAGTTTTTTAATGGTCATTATTTTTATACGACACGACCAATCACCATGATACCAACCCTATGCCACTCACTATGTCCTTCCCTTTCTCTGTGGCGAGTGTCACCGAGATTGGCTGAGATCTTTGGATGAGATAGGTAACAAACGACCCCTTCTCAAAACCAGGAAAAACCCTGTAACGTGCCTGCCCAGCAGGACGCACACGACATAAAGGCAGATAGCAGCGATAACGACCATCCGCGTAGCTCAATTGGTAGAGCGACTTATACAGGAATGAGGGGACCCGGGTTCGAGGCACGGCGTGGACAAAAATGACGGAGAAATTTACTTCGTTATAATGGCGCCCGAACATTCCGGATGACCCGGCCGTTCAAGATCTCGCAATGGTGTGATGTTCTTTCTACACCGCGAGAGAGGAAAAATCAGAAAATCCCTTCTCCACCGCTTCGAAAAATATATGTGCGTAACGTTGCATTCCACACACTAGATTGACTGGGAGTTCTCAAGTACGTTCTACAGCGGATGGCTTCCTGCAACGATTCATGGTCACGGCTGACCCGTGGACCATGCCCCTGGCCCTCTTTCTGGGGGGGGGAGATGTGACGTGCCTGCCTAGCAGGACGCACACGACACAAAGGCAGGTAGCAGCGATAACGAACGTCCGCGTAGCTCAATTGGTAGAGCGACTTATCCCGGAATGAGGGGACCCGGGTTCGAGTCCCGGTGTGGACAAAAATGACGGAGAAATTTATTCCGTTATACCCCATGAAAACGCAAATTTTGGGACGTTTATTCCTCAATGACATGGAATTTTGGGAATCGGAAGGCGTCAAAATCTGACTATGGAGGATGTCTAATCGCATGCAAAAAATCACGGTGATCGGATGTGTCATCTCGTACCTATGCCCGAACAACTAATTGACTGGAGTCTCGTAAAGAGATTTCAAAATCGCTTTGTTAAAGAGCTATGAGGTACAGAGAATCTAGGCAAATACAGTAAAAAGAGATCTATACAAACATGAGTAAACTACAAAAATACCGGGCGTACGTCGTGGGCATATAGACAGTACGACGGAAATATAACAGGAGAATATCACGCAGAAGTCTATGAGCACGCAGGTCGGAAGTCGTTGGGAGGAACCGGAGAAGGAAATTGAAAAAGTGAGACAAGTCCGACATACTTGGCGCCCTTGAACTCGCGCTGATAGGCTTGGAGGTAGGTGTCATAAGAGTCATATTCCCCCGGGAGAGGAGGGGAAGAGTCATCTGGTCTACGCCGCCGTTTACGGCGACGTTGAGAATCAGGAGAAACAACAGTAGCAGGTGGAGGAGGAATCGAAGAAGCATCATGATGAACAAGCAGGGGTGAACCAGAGACATCAATCGACGAGTCAAGAACAATGGCCGAAGTCGTAGGTAGATCAGTAGAAGATGGAGCGGTAGAGGATGACACTGATAAAGGCTGAGGAGCACACGGGAGATCGGAGAACACAGGTTCAATAGGCGAAGTAACTGGCGAAGGGCAAACATAGGCGACAGGTGAGGTTGGGCTAGCCGCCCCGGTGGCGCAGTGGTCTAAGCGATGGCGTTTGATCATTCGTCCGAAAGGGGTCTGGGTTCGAATCCCGGTGAGGCATGGATGTCGTGTTTGTCTTACGGCACAAGCTCTTTCCCTTCCCTGGAACCAGTGACCCTAAATTAGGGACGGGCGACTGCTTATAGCCCATTGAGTTGCTCACGGTGGTTGTTAAACCTTCAAAAAAGAAAGAAAAGAAAGAAAGAGGTTGGGCTAGGAAGAGAAACGGCGGAATTAGCAGAACTCTGAAGATCAGGTGGAGTAACAAACTCCGAAGAGGCTGGCGGTGACAATACATCAGCAGGCGAAGAAGTCGACGAGGATGAGGAAGCAGGACGTTTGATAGAAGTCTTGACGGAAGATGGACTAGACGGAGGTGAACACTTTCAGAAGAGTCGATGGAAGGAGATGATGAGATAAAATGGTATCAACTGTAATAGGAAGAGATGCAGTAACAGGGGCCGAAAACAAACCGGATGAAACGGAAAGCAGAGAGGAGTTAGAAGAATGAACAGGCTGAGACGTGGATAGAGAGGATGAGCCGCAAGGGGTCGTCAGAGCAGAAGGGCTAACCAACGGCGATGAAATATGAACGGTGGCCTGAGAGGGACAAGAACTACTATGGTGATCAGGCGATTTACAAGTGAAACAATGTAGAGCGGTGAAAACATGAACGGTGCGAACACCAACTGGTAGTCAGACTACAGACAATTTTGAATGTGGTCGGACAGGAAGCAATGGACTATTCATCAGGAAAGACGACGAGAGCTTTACGTCGGAAACATAAGTAGGGACGATTCCCATGATCGTCAGAAGCAGCAGCCAATGTGCGGATAGGACCAATGACTGAGCCAAATTGGGAAGGAAAATCATGCAGAAGATCATTGGAAACTTCAAGAGGAACTGGTAACACTCTGACAAGTGTTTGGCTAGAGGAATAGCGTACAATTCCTAAACGCCAAGTAAAATCGGAGAAGAAAGTACCCGTTTAACTTTAGCAGCATTAGAAAAATAAACAAGTACGGATCGGAGTTTCAGAGCACTATATATGTGTAAGTGATGGTATCAGGTGGAACAAAGAGATGAAGAGCAGAAGTATAAGCTGAGAGTTTGGTATTCGGTAATGCAATGCATTTAACGCCTAGAGCCAAGGAGGCAAGGAAAGACTTACCTCTCGTGGAGGACTCCGGGATATGAGCTTTCACGAGAACAGTAGAAGTCCGAAGAGGATGGTATCACATCGGAATGAATGAGGAAGGAAGTACGCAAAGAAGAATGAAGTTGATCAACAAATGGAACGTCCGGAGGGGGCGTCAGTAGCGGAAGGTGATCTGTAGAGTGAGCACGAGCCATGAGGAGAGGAGGTAGGAATCACAATCGCTGAAAGAGAAGCAAATTAGTAAAATCATGCAATGCATTGATTATAATACGCTTTCCAACATTACAGGAATCATTACTCAAGTTATCACTCAAGTTATGAGAATAATGGCTGTGGAATAAATCTCGGTCCTGTGCCCTGACCTTTGATCCCATTTCGATGATATTCAACAGAACCGGCGTGGTATAATTCCGAAATAACATGATAAAGTTTTGTCGCAATAAAAGCATTTTACGTAAGTTATGATGCATAAGGGCTATGGAATAGATCCCGCTCCTGTGTCCTAACCTTTGACCCCATTTTACCCATTTTCAATAAGGTTTGACGCCAGGTGGTCCCCTACCACATACTTAAATTTCATCGAAATCGAACCTTTTTTACGTTAGTTATGGCGCATAACAGCAGTAGAATGGATCCCTATCCTATGTACTGACCTTTGACCTCATTTCGTTCACTTTAAATAGGGTTCCTTCCCAGGTGATTCCCTACCAGATACTAAAATTTCATCGAAATCCAACGGTTGTTACGCGAGTTATCGTTCTGACGGACATACGCACACAACGCGTGACGTAATGAGGCAGATGGGAATCGCGACGATCTGCCTTGCCGCAAGAGTGTGACGTTATAAATCTTTAATAGGATCCACACACAACGCGTGACGTAAAGAGACAGATGGCGTGACCGCGCGCCAACATTATCAAACGCGAGTTGTGACGTCATAAGATTTCTAAGCATTGGTAACATTAATGGAACAACGCCATCACTAAAAACGTCATAATTCGGGGTGGTTATTTAACCCACTAAACGAATTCTCCTAAAGTCGAGATCAAGCTAAATCGATTTCTAGTACCAGAAAACGGTAGGTTAACGATTTTCATCAAAATCCTTAGAGCCGTTTTCAAAATAAAATGTACATACATACATACAAGAATTGCTACTTTAAGGTGGACGTTAAGTAACTTTGCTTCCTATACTTCCAATGGAAAAACTTTTGTACACATTTTCTTCACAATTAATGCGTTCCTAAGAATGAAAATTTGAACATCGATTAAAATATCTTAATTTTATAACTTGCAATACGTAATATTTTCTAAAAGCCTCAGCAGAGTCGCTACAGCTAATTGATGGAGTACTGCACAAGACCTCGGTGTACAGGTGAGTAAAATTGCTGTGACCTCGGTATGTACATGTACCATTCGCAGATAACTTCATTCCATGGGTTGCCGAGGTCATGCGGCTATTCATAAGCATTTCATCTCCACTTGGAATGCTACTCGTCGTTTGGCATGGTGTAAAGAACATTCATCGTAGACCGTAGATCAGTGGAAACGGGTCCTATAGACAGATGAACCCAGGTACCCGATCCATCAGTCTGATGGTCGTGTGTGGGTATGGTGGCAGCCTGGCGAACGCTATTTATTACAGTGTACTGTTCCTACGGTCAAGTTTGGAGCTGGAAGTGTACTCGTGTGGGGGTGTTTTTCGTGGTAGGGTCCCAGCCCTTTGGTAATCGTTGACAAACCTGGTAACCAGCACATCTACCTCTATATTCTGGACAATCATGCTCTACCAACTCTGTGGCAATACTATGGAACTGAGTGTTGTTGGTACCAGCAGGATACTGCACCGAGTCATAAAGCAAGGACTGTTACGGAGTGGTTTGAAGATAATTCCGTGTCGTGTGTGGACTGGCCATCACAGAACCCTGATCTTAGTCCCATAGAACACCTATGGGATAATTTAGAGCGCTGCATAAGAGGTTTGGAGCCAAGGCCTACAACTAAGGCACAATTAGCGGCAAAATTATATACTGAATGGAAGTGCATACCTGTCGTTATGTTCCAAAACCTTGTCGAAAGCATGCCTCAAAGGGTCAGTGCATGCATTAAGATCAAAGGCAGACCAATACTGTACTAATGTATGTCAATAAATGCTATGTTGTGTTTCTGTTCTAGGTGTACGGTGACTTTTGTCAATATAGTGTATTTACTAACAGTGTTTTCATAAATGCATAGTGTTCTATATAAAAAAATCGAAAGGTTTTCGAGACAAATCCTTTTGGGGGGATGTTGTTTAATTAATTAATTAACTAACCAGCACTTTTTGTTACATAGTTCTTAACAAATAAACTCGTAGGCTCAAAAAACGGCACACCCGTATTAAATGATTCACCAACGGTGAAAGCCAGACAGAAAATACTTCCTGGCCAGGCGTGTGAATGACTAAAGTTTCACCGCCAGTGAACGTCCAAGTTGTTCTCAGAGCGCACTTGAATCAAAGAATATCTAATTGAGAAGAAGTTAAGGCTCGGCGAGACGTAACTAGCGCCGCCATATCTTAAGAGTTGAAATGCAGTGCACAGAAGCCAACATACAGGAGCAGACTGCGCATGCGTATTTCTGTTGACTTAAATTCTTTGGGTAAGGAACAGTCAGCCGAACTACTCACAGCACGTGATTTTTACCTTCTCGGTAGCATAATAACTTCGCAAATCGAATATGTTAGTTTTGTTACGCCAATCAGGTTAGTTAAGGCTTTTGTTTGTTTTTACGTTTTTCAGAAACATTTTCAGTAATGCCAAATACACTGGTGTGCAAAAATTAAGGACGAAGAGGAGAAATTAGCATAACAGCGGAACAAGCAGGCAGAACGGACCAAAAGACCACTCAGGAGGTAGACTAGGGTACAGTACGGTAAGGCATGCGCATATATGTAGCATGACGTAGGGGGGTGTCGGAAGAGTATAAAGCACACGGACGGTGTGCGCTTAGCAATTCGGTGAAAGCTACTGCACGGTGCACATCGGTTTGAACGACGTCGAGTTGCTGCCACCGTGGGATATGGCCAACAGGCAATCCAGTAGACGACATCTGGATGCCTTTACCCAAGGTCACGTCATTGGGAAGTTGGAAGAAGGTCGAAGCGTGACTAGTGTGGCCGAGTAATTGGGGATCGATCATAGCATCGTTTCACAAACTTGGAGAGCATTTCAAACGACAGGAACAGCTGTCCGAGAGTTTAGCAGTGGTCGTCCACGAGCAACCACGGCGACGGACGACTGGTATATTGTCTTACAGGCGAGAAGAGACAGGCGGCAGACAGCGGGAAAAATCGCAAGGCACATGAAACAGACAACTGGACGTCCGTTATCGCCTTTTACCGTGGCCAGGAGGCTGCACAAAGGTGCACGACGACCAGTACGGTGTGTGTCATTAACGCCTGCTCTTCGGAGACGGCGGTTTCTGTGGTGCCAGGAACACAAGAACTGGACACATCAGCAATGGAGTCGAGTTCTCTTTACGGATAAGAGTCGATTTAGTCTGACGAGCGATTCTGGACGTATACACATCTGGAGAGAGCAGGGAACACATAATCACACCTCCAACATCATCGAAAGGGACCGGTTTTGAGGTAGCGGAGTTCTCGTTTGGGGCGGTATCATGCTTTGTAGCCGCACTGACCTCCACATCTTCCAAGGAGGTTCAGTCACTGGTGTCCGCTATTGTACCGAGGTTTTCCAGCCTCACGTGCGTCTGTTTCGCGGTGCTGTCGGTCCTGAGTTCCTCCTCATGGACGACAACGCTACAACTCATCGTACAGTGGCTGTCGCATAGCTCTTGGAGAGTTGAGATATTCAACGCATGGATTGGTCCGCAAGATCCCCGGACCTAAATCCAATCGAACACATATGGGACCTTCTCGGGAGACGCTTGGCAGCACGCCACCAGCCGCCAGCAATGATTCCGCAGCTGCGATTGGCGCTACAAGAGGAATGGGCCGAGATGCCTCAACAGCTCCTAGACAACCTCGTACTCAGTATGGACAGACGTTGTAAATATTGCAACGCAGTCAGGGGTGATCATATCCCCTACTAAAGACTGGAGTTTTCTTGGCAGCCGCCTGTAACATGGACGTTTCTGTCTTCTGTCCAGTTGTGCTCGAAGCTACCTTTTCAATAAAGTGCCTTTGTTTCCTTTGGATTCCCTGTTTGGACGGTTTTGCTCACTTGTCCCATATTCGTACATCTTGGGGATCTTATGGTATGATTTGAGTCGATGTGGAGCACTTCTGCACGACGTTACGTTACATTCGAAAAAACTGTCTCGTCCTTAATTTTTGCACGCCAGTGTACTAGGGAATGTGTGCGTTTTGTACGGATCCTTTGGCCTAACTATAATATTTGCTAAAATTTAATTTAAATAGTAATACTAATGTTATTGGATATTTTTCTCCCCAAAATAAGGGATGTGCGGGATATCAGAAAACAGGAACAACAACAAGAAAAAATCTTCTCTAAGTTAATAATCATCAGATCGAAAAAAAACCCATCGTGGACCAAAGAAAAGCTTCACTGTCCTAGCCCCCTAACGTGTTTTGCTCCTGAATCCTAACTTTCTCGCAGATCATATTACCTCGTAAAATGTGGTGGCGCTGTTGTCGCATGTTTTACGTTATCTCTATGAGAGTTGGCCTTCTTAAAGCGTTATATATTCGTTGCTTGAATCGCGTACGTTGTGGCCTACATAAGTACTGTCAGACGCTCTCTGTGAGCATCCGGCCTGCGTTGTCTAGTGCGTTCACTTCAATTGCAGCTAATAATAATGCCTCAGCAACATCACAGAAGACCCTACGAACAACTCAACGCATTTAAGAGGACTCGCATCGTGGGACTGCTGGAATAAGACTGGTCGTGTCGCCGAATCGCCCGCCATTTGAGCTGTAATGATGCAGCAGTGGTACGATGCTGGCAGCACGTGAGGGCAAGCATACGCGCAGATAAGGTTCTGGTCGACCCAGGTGGACAACTGGGAGAGAGGGTCGTCTCGTAATATTATACAACAAACCCTCACTGCTATCCAACAACTTCACTGTCAGCCATCAAGATAGATGAAGCGGCCTCTGCACAGCATCCTATAGTATCGCAAAGCATTGAATAAGGGTTGTCTCAAAACAACTGAGGACGTTTCTATTGGGTTGTCGGAAACGTCATGACGTATTTTAGCCATGTTTTGCAAAGGTAATTTATTGATAGAAAGAACAAAGATCAATCAATGATATAATGCCCGTTTTGTTCGATGACTTTTTGCCATTTGTCAGTGAGCTGCAGAATGCCTCGTTCATAGAAGGACCTGTCTTTCGTGGCGAAAAACTGTACAAGGTGCTGACTTACAGCCTCATTTGAATTGAACGTTATACCACGCAAGGTCTGTTGAAGAGAGCGAAACAAGTGGAAGTCTGACGGCGTAAAGTCAGGCGAGTATGCTGGGTGTGGCAGCACATCCCACCCAAGCTCCAATAATTTATGGCGGGTGATCAAACGTGGGTGTGATCTCGCGTGGTCGTGATGGAACACAACACCTTTACGATGAACGAGCTCTGGACGTTTCTGGATGATGGATTCGTTCAAACTGTCCAGTTGCTGACAGTACACATTCGAATTGATTGTTTGGTTCCGTGGTAGGAGCTAGAAAAACACGACACCTTTAAAATCCTACCACACTGAGACCAGAACCTTCCGCTGATGTATGTCTGCCTTGGATGTCGTTTGAGGCGAAACAACCTTTTCGGGACCAAGACCGTTTGCGCAGCACATTGTTGTACACAATCCACTTTTCGTCACCAGTTATCAGTCGCTTAAAAAATGGATAGTTTTCCTCACGCATAATGAGCATATCTCAGATGTTTATGCGCGCCGTCAATTGAGTTTCTTCGAGTTCAAGAGGAACCCACACATCAAGCTTGCTTTCGGATCCCATCTTCTTCAAGTGGTCGTGAACGCTTGAATGATAGATGTGAAATGAGTCTGCAATCCCGCGTGTATGTCGTGTAACGTGCGTTTGAGTCGATCAATGCCTTGATTTGGTCGTCATCAACTTCGGTTGGCCTCCGAACCGAGGAGCATCGTTGAGGTCAAAATCACCAGCACGGAATTTTGCGAACCACCGCTGTCACTGATGTTCTTGTAGAACATTATTACCGTACACTTTACGCAAAGTTTCAGAACCTTGACGCGCGTTGTTCCCTTTACGGAGGTTAAACAGTAAAATATGGCGAAAATGTACAGTTTGGTCTTTCGTCTTCAACTTGATGTCAAATCTCTTTACATAAACCAACTCGCTCACTGTTATTTTTAGACTGCAGCTAGAACTGGCACCTGTCGAATGCCATAGTGATAACAGAGCTGCGCATGCCTCTAGTACTTTCAAAACCGCCCAACCGCCTTCGGGTGCCAAGATACGTCATGACTTTTCCGACAGCCCAATATAAAAAAAATATTCAATCCTTAATTATCAACGAACAGGTTATCATTTTCGAAATATTGTCCATTGCATCGAATACAGGTCAAACAACATTCTCCCCAGTTTTTGAATGTCTCCTGGAATTCTTGGTCATCTGAAATGCTGTCGAAGCACCCCCTGCGCAGCTGTAATACGTTATTGTTCTGTCTCAGATTGTCGTCCCCGTAGTGTCTTTTTGTTGAATGGGGAACAACCACCAGTCACATTCTGACAAGTCTGGATTTTATGCTGGCAGAGGCATCAACTTAATCTTCATTTTCTCCAAATAAGAAGCGACAGAACTGGCCATGTGTGGCCTTGCACTGGGCCGCACATGAAAAGAAATGGGGAACCAAAGTTCAACAAATTCGTTTCATGCCTAAATCCTCGGTGAAAATTCTTTGAATTGATGATTTTGAAATGTGAATCATATCTTCGATATCCCTAGTTTATAGGTGTCCGTCTTCCCATATAATAACACCTACTGCATTGATGTTTACCTCTGTGACACTCATTGAAGATTTTCCTCTATGCGCGATTAGAGCCGATGCACGATTAGAGCCGCCGACTCATCGCCATCCATAAATTCTTTATGCCATCTGTAAATTGTTGATTTTCCTAGACATTCATCTTTATAAGCCTCTTGCATAAGACGAAAAGTGTCTCTGACAGATTTTTTAAGTCGACAGCAAAATTTAATGGCGCATATTTGTTCCTCTTTCACACCCATTTTTTCTAAAAATCACAGCGTGAAAGCACTTGTTAGGGGATCAAGAAACAACGCTTATTACACTGCGCACTACCGACGACGCATGCGTGATAAACAGGTGGGATCGGTTGCTATGGTTACTATAATGATTACCTTGTTTTCGAGAATCGTGCCAACGCAGAAAATCATTTATAAATCAATCATAGTTGTTTTAAGGCAAGCTACGTAAGGCGACTTGCAGATACAAGACCCAATTCTTTTTACCTCTTCCTACATCGTCCATTAACAATTTTTCATTGGTGGCTCTATCTGAAGTGGCGTCACGCCAGGGAGCTGTGATCCGTCTCCGACTGGTGTCGCATCGTTTTCAGTGACGAACCTCACTTCCGTCTTGGAGTGGATGACCATCGTATATGGTGCAGGACTAGTCAGCACTTATCCGGATTCCATTGTGGAACAGGACACTGCCACCATCAATAGCGTTATGCTGCTGGTAGCCATTTTCTAAGACAGCCGGACAGTTCTAGTGGTGGTAACATGGATGTTAATAGCACAACTATACGATCAAGAGATCCTACGATTCGTGATCTCGCATTTCGCCCAGCGTCTATCAGGATCCATTCCCACCTGGATAATTTGCTGCCACACACGGCAACCCACCCTTGTCGAGCCTAGTCCCAGGATCTTTCTCTTGTCAAGCACGTCTGCCACATGATGAGACGTCAACTGCTGTCATCGTGGAATATCGAAGGCCGCCCTTGTGGCGCAGTGGTCTAAGCGATGACTTCTGATTATTCGTCCAAAAGGGGTCCGGGTTCGAATCCCGCTGAGGCATGGATGTTGTGTTTGTCTTACGACACTGGCTCTCTCCCTTTCCTGGAACCAGTGGCCAACTGCTTATAGCCTATTGAGTTGCTCACGGTGGAGGTTAAACCTTTAATCAAAATATATATATACTGAAGAGCAATTGAATTAGAGATACCTATCTAGTAACGTGTAGCACCACCTTTCGCCCTGATGACGGCGGCGATTCGTCTCGGCATGGACTCGACAAGGCACTGGAAGCGTTGAGAAGCCATACGGTTCCACGACCCCTGAACAAACTCCCACAGTTCACGAAGATTTGATGTAGGCGGGTCAGAGCCTCGAACATCTCTCTCGATGGCATCCCAGATGTGCTCGATGGTATTGAGGTCAGGTGACCTAGCTGGCCAAGAAAGCGAGGTCACGTAGGTGGAGTTCATCCAACCATTCGGATACAATTTGGGAGCGATGGCACGGTGCATTGTCATGTGCAGGATGAGGTCCCAAGTGAAATGTTGAAGACGCACAAACGGGAGCACGAAATTGGTCGTCCAGGATATCCCGGTAACGTTGATCTGTAAGGGACGATGTCACACGCACCAGGGGTCCCATTTCAGTCCATGTAAACAGTCCCCAGACGAGAATGCCACACCCACCAGCTTGAAGAGTACCCTGCTGGCAAGAAGGATCCATCGCTTCATGTGGTTTGTGCCGTACTCGCATCCTGCCATCTGCATGTACCAACGTGAATCTTGACTCATCGGTCCAGGCAACATTTTCCCACATGTCTAGGGTCCAGTGGCGATGTTTCCGCGCCCATGCTAATCTTTGCACCCTGTGATGTGCAGTCAGCAGCGGTACCCTCGTGGGACGATGGCTTCTGTACCCCATCGCGAGGAGATGGTTCTGGATGGTGTGGCTGCTTACACGTTTTTGTGAACCAGCGTTAAATTACCGAGTGATTTCTTGCACTGTGGCCCGTCTATCCACTCTTACAATGCGAGCTAGCCGACTTGACGCCGCACATCCACACGCTGTTGTCCACGGCAGTTGGCCCTTGCAGGGATGGTTTTACCGGATTTGATGTACTCACGTTGCACCCGTGACACAGTGGCTCGTGAAAATCCCAGTGCCTGCAGGACTTCCGAGATGGAGTGACCCATTTGTCGGGCCCCGACAATTTGCCCACGATCAAATGCGCTTAGATCGTTTGTCTTACCCATACTGCGTCCGAGTCTTACTGATTCCCGTCGCATCACTCCTTACATTGTCGGATCGCTGCATACGTCATGTCGTTTCCGATTACAGGGCCGCTCACAGTGCCACATTTGTATAACGCCAGCTGTCTCTAATTTAATTGCTCTTCAGTGTATATATCATAGCCTTTGCGCAGCAGCTTCAGGACTCTTGGCACAATCTGTCGCAGGACAACACCAGAATTTTATTTGACTCCATTTCACGGCGTATATCAGCGTGCATGTCAGCTAGAGATAGATTTACTAGGTATTAATCTGTAACCATCATACTACGATTCTTCTAGAAAAAAAGGGGCATACTGCTGTGATGTGGTAGGCATTGCTCTTCCTATACAAAGCACGTGTTAAGTCTCATTACGATGGGAGGGGTGCTTACTTTGAAAAGGTGAGTCAATGCTCTGTTTAAGGGTGTATCACTGTATATTACAATAAACGGAAAAATAATTACTATACGAGCGTATGCCGTATATTCTAATATAACTTTCATTTTTAGTTCCTTTCCCTATGTCAATTTGAGTTTGTTCTCTTTTGCACTTTCCAAACTTGACGTGATATCTTCGCTCTCACAAAAATGAGATTGGCAACACATTTGATGTCATAGAAAGTGAATTATGAATGTGATAAGAACGATCGATAAAAAGGACGATACAACAGTTTTTCAGTGATTGTATGGGTGTGGAGATGTTTGCTCTACGTAAAAGCTAGATCATATGTGGCTCTATTGTGGATCTACTGAAAGATTGCTAGACCAATAAAAGGTTGTCGTAAATTGACTTCTGTTTATGTTTCGTCTGGCAGTAAACTATTGCATCGTATTCTTATTTAGTTAAACATTCCTTAGTCATGGTTTTAGAAATAGCGTAACACCACTCTTGCCGACGAAAAAGGCCTACGCTGTAAGCGTTACTAGACATAATCTACAGGGTGTCCGCAATGTCTTGTTACCCCCTGTAATAAGAAATGTAAGTGATCTTTGTATCTGTTGTATGATGTATATGTTGAGTTATATGTTGAGGCATCCTTAAACATCCAGTGGATCCGTTTGGGCTTATTCATTCTCGTGACAGAGAATAATTTTACGCCATGTTCTGTGGGTCATTTTCCGAAGCAGTTGCGGGGTGATACGAGAGAAAGCACGTCTCACTGTTCATCAGTGGTTTGGTAGCGCTGCTGTGCAACAACCTCCTTTATGAAACCCCAAAGGGCATTATCACACGTTGAGAGATCTGGGCTTTCAGGTGGCTATTCAAGTGGAGCGGGCAGCACTGCAGAACTTCGGCTGATCCAACGATCCCGAAAGACCTCACCAAGGTATTCCCGAACACCGATTGCGTAATGGGCGGGTGCCTCATCCTGTTGGAGCCATACGTCATTCAGAGTGCCAAGATTTCCAAGTTGTGGCACAAACCAGGTTTGCAGTATGTCCAGATAAATTGTCTTATTCACTGGACCATCAAAGAAATACGGTGCAAACAGATGTCGACTATTCATTGCAGCCCATATCACGACATGCGGAGGACGATGTTCCAATTCTTCGACATAATGTGGGTTTTTCTTGGACCAGAACACAACGTTCCGTGATCGTAAGCTGCGGTATATCGCACATTCATCACTGAAAATGACCTTTCCACGTTTTGGGATTGTGTCAAATGTCTGAAGCATCATTTCACATGCATCCCGTCTGCGGTTTAAATTGATGTCTGATAACTCCTGAACGAACATCGGGCGATATGCGTGCAAATTCAGGTCATTCTTCATGTGCTTATGCAGTGTCGATCGGTGTATTCCAAGCTCCGCTGATCGTTTGCGGAGCGACTTCGTCGGTGACCTGATAACTGATTCTTCAACCGCTTGACACTGTTGCACACTGGTTGATGGTCTTCCCGTTTGTGGTTTATTCTTGCTGTTGTCTGCTTCGAAGAATTTATGTTCCCACCGCAGGAAAGTCTGTTTTGGAGGGTCCTCTTTGTCGAATCGTTGTTGGAAATCAGCACGCACGTCACGCATTGTCTTCCCTGTGCGTGGACGTTCGTGTACCCACGCATTGACAACAATCCGCTGTTCCAGGGAGTATTCGCCGATATCACACATGGTTCCGGTACCTAATCTGTAAATAAACACAATACAGAATATAACTCAACATATACATCATACAACAGATACATAGCTCACTTACATTTCTTATTACAGAGGTGGTAACAAAACATTGTGGACACCCTGTACAGTAATGCGAGATGTAACATAATCTAGAGTAATGTGAGATGTAACATCAGTAGTTTTGTGGTCTTTGTTAACTCCTTAAACATGTGCTTTTGGATTTAGTTGCAAATATTTTTTTCCTTTGGCTGAATCTAGCACAGTTACCGAAAAACAGTGGCTAGACAGCAGTATTCTTAATAGGCGGAATGCCGAGTCTGAAGTAAGCAAGGGTATGCACCTCACGAATAAAACCTGGGCCCTCATCCGAACCAGCAACAACGATATACGTCATCAAAGAGAGGCAACTCAGTTTGCTCTGAGGAGGCGACATCACGAAACCCTTCAAACACGGGACAGATTAGCTGCTCAGAGAAAAGATGTAAGTAGGTTATACTTGTTTCCCTAATTACTTTTGATGTTACAATAATTGTCTGTGACTTAAACATGTTGTTCAACTGCAAATACAAAATGCAAGGCGATCTAAAATTAAGATAACCTACAGTTTTATTCACTGCATGAAACATAGTTCGAAAATGAGGGTTTCACCTGGAAAACGTCACTTGTGCTAGATTAAATTGCACTGCCACAGTGGCCGGTCGAAATGACCGTAACCACCCTTCAGACAATTTATTTCCTTTTTTCGTTTGATGGTTCAATGGTCACCGTGAACAACTCGATGGGCGATAAGCGGTCGCCCGTCCCGAATTTAGGACCACTGGTTTCAGTGAAAGAAGATAGCCAATGCCTTAAGACAGACACAACATCCGTGCTTCACTAGGATTCGAACCAGGAGCCATCTCGGGCAAATTGTAAGAAGACAGCGCTTAGAGTACTGTGCCCCCGAGCGACAGACACAGACTTACACTACAAAATGTGTCGTGATAGACTTGAGTGTAAGCCTAAATTCCGTTAATATAATGGGGTTCCTTTACTCTATTGAAATACAACGTGATTCAAAATTCTGGAAAAGGTGGGAAAGGGCATATTGCAGGGAAGTGAAATTTATGCTGTTCAACTCATACTCGCGGGAGTTTTTCCTAGTCTATATGGATGCCTCGTAGGATTTCTCTGGTTGAATGCTGGCACAGGTAGTGGCGTACCGGAAAAACTCAAGGGACCCCCCCGCAAAAAATGTTTTCGAGGCACTTTTGCGAAAATCCATTAGCTTGCAATTACTCAAAATTTTAGCTTCCATATTACTGACTAGGCTTTGCGAGTGTTTTACTAAATCAAATGCTTTGTAACCTATAAGTATTTTTCGTAAAATCAAACTTATATCACTTTATTGCGTGAAAAAGAAATGTATACGTTACAATCAAAATAATTGTCCTGGTTACCGATACAAATTACTATAAAAAATACTTAGGTCAAAGTTAATCATATCATGCTAAATTTATTACTTTAAAGAACTAAGGCCTGCTTTTTGAAATGCCCCACGATAAACAATATGGAGGAAATATTCTTCTCATAATACGTTTCAAATACGTCATTATACACTGAGTGGCCACTTTATTATGACCACCCCCTCTTCGTTGGGCTACTTTTTGCCTTTAATACTGCGTCGATTCTTCGTGGCATGGACACCAAGAGATGTTCATAGGTGGTTTGTGGGATCTGAGACCATGCTTGATGAATAGCACTTTCCAGGAGTGTGAGATTGCAGGGTTGTGGATCCAGCTGTCTGATGGCTCGTTCAACTTCGTCCCACAAATTCTCAATGGGGTTGAGATCTGGAGGTTGTGGGGGCCACTTAAGCAAAGTAAACTCACCGGCGTGTTCCTGAAACCAATCCTGTACAATACTAGCACTATGGCAGGATGCATTATCTTGTTGAAAGTAGCCATCGCCATTGGGATAAACCATCCACATGACAGGCTGCACTTGGTACGCAACGATGTTTAGATTCGACGTCCCAGACAGACGTTGATCAACACGAATTAAAGGGCCCAAAGCATGCCAGGAAAACATTCTCCAAACCATAACGTTGCCTCCACCAGCTTGAAAGGTTGTAGCAATGTATTTGGGGTCCATGCTTTCGTGCTGTTTCCGCCAAATTCTCACTAGGTCATCGGCATGGCGCAACTGAAAACGTGATTCATCGGACCACATAATTTGTTTCTAATTATCGACTGTCCAATCCTTGTGCTCCTGTGCGAACTGGAGACTTTTTCGTTTGTTAACTGCAGGCAGCAAAGGTGTTCGAACAGGCCTTCGGCTGCTGTATCCCATCCGATGCAGTGTACGGCGAACAGTGCGTGCAGAGATCATTTGAGGGAATCCTTGATTAAGATGGTCTGTAATTTGCTGCACTGTTGCCCTTCTGTTGTTTGTTACCAGTCTGGACACTCTCCGTTCCGCCCGAGCAGTCACTGGTCGATGACGACCACACGTTTCACGTGGAGACCCAGTTTTTTGGCTCACAGTCCAGTCTTCAAACACTTTAACAACAGCTGCTCTAGAACATTTCACGAATGCGGCGATTTCGGTGATACTCGCTCCATGGCTCCGATCTCCTACAATCATCCTACGTTGTAAGTCCGTCAAATCGCATTTTTTACCCATCTCATCATACAAAAATCACTTCTACTACTGTCGCAAGCACTAAGCTTTCCCTTTTCATAATAGCCTCGCCCTCTGGCGGCAACAACGTGCAGCCATAGCTCATTTGCTTTAAGCTGTCAGGTGGTCATAATAAAGTGACCATTCAGTGTATAATCAACACAGCAATCTGACATCGCCGAAATGACTGTAATTGCTGTTCCACACGTAATATGAATCATATCCGAAATTTTGCTGCCCTGGAGCAGGAATTGAACCCGCATCTCCCGATTACCAGTCGATCATGCTATCCGCTGCACCATCCAAAACAGCAAAGTCCCAAGTATCTGAGTCAAAAAGTCGCAAGCATCTGGGTGTTAAGGTGGTTCCACCTAAAATGTCTGCCTTATGTTTCCAATGGTAAAACTTCTTTGCATATTTTCTTCGCAATTAATGTATTCCCAAGGATGAAAATTAGAGATCTTAATACTTGGTAAAAAATTAACCAGAATTATATTAAAAATCAATCATTTTGCTTTGAGTAATGTTCAGACCTGTTAATAGATGGCGCGACATGTGCATTGATGACGTCAGTAGAGAACACAATGTTGGATTGCTTAATTTTGGTTATGTTTCAGCAAGTATTAAGTATCCCATGCTATAACTCAAAGTTAGTTTTATTGATGTGCAAAGTTTCATCATTGGGAATACATTGATTGCAAAGAAAATATGTGAAGAAGTTTTACCATTGGAAACATAAGGCAGAAATTTTAGGTGAAACCACCTTAAGGCTCTACGCGACCCGTCATCTTGTATGCTGCCTTCTCTTGTTAACCAACGGGCAAGCGTATTTCACAAATTGCTCGGGCAATTTTGCACATTTTGGAACACCGTTTGTGGCTAACGCAAGATATATGATAAATAAAGAGTTCCCTGGTTTCAGAATTTTTATTGACCTTTCCCTTCATTTTTTTATCTGCAGCGAAAGTCGTATCAAGGCGTCTTCCATAGTTTTATTAATTGATAAAAAATACTTAAAGGGTCCAAAATGAAAATCTGAAACCAGGGAACTCTTTATTTATCATATATCTTGCGTTAGCCACAAACGGTGTTCCAAAATGTGCAAAATTGCCCGAGTAATTTGTGAAATACGCTTGTTCATTGGTTAGTAAGAGAAGACAGCAGAACAAGATGGTGGGTCTCGTAGAGCCTTAAGTTATCTGAGTGACACTCAGATACTTTGGACTTTGCTGTCCTGAATGGTGTAAGGGATAGCATGCTCCACCGGTAATCGAGAGAAGCGGGTTCGATTTCCCTCCAGGGCGACGAAATTTTCAAATTTTCTGATATTATTGGTATTACATGTGAAACAGTAATTACAGACAATTCGGTGATGTCTGATTGCTGTGTTGATTTTGTCATGATGCCTCACGATTGCACACACAAAACATGCAAATGCCGTGCGACAATGTCCAATGACCTTTCCGATTTATACGAAATGTCACAATATAAGTAAACAAATAACTAAGTAACGATTAAGAACTGTAGCACAAAAAACGCAAACCTACTTAAATTATTTACTCTGGAAAGTGAAAAACGCTCTTAATATAATGCCACAATGTTTTGCACATAACGAAAAAAAAAAAACCTTTTGACTCTGTCATAAAAACAAAAAATGACACATGTCTCTGATTTTTCGTTCGTGCGAAGAACACGTTTTAGTTCATTATATTTGGATGGATGCATAGTTATGTGCAAAGAACTGTGATACGTAATACCCCATCCGCATTGGTATAAAAATTCCGCTCATTGAACTTATATTTTTTTCACATTCTGTTGTTAATATACCTGAATAGTAACTATTACAAGTGCTGTGAACATGAGGCCCCTTGTAACCAACAAGGGGCCTCAAGTTCTTTTGAATAGCAGCTTCCCTGTTATCCATCCAGTTTTTATGAACTACAGCAAAGAAAATTATTTCTGAAGATGGAAACTCGTGCAACCCCAGGCGAAGCAAGGTACGGTGTGGTGTGCATGTGCATATAGGTCGAACTGCATCTTTGTTGTAGGGTGACTGTTGCATGTCGTTGCTGAGGTATTAGTCGTGACACGCGACGCTCGCCTCTAGGATCAACCGCGCGTAGCTGACCAATGTGAGCCCTTGCGCTAGATGTCTGTGCATGGTTAATTCAATCCTGGTACACCCTGGATAGAGTAGTACGCGAGCAGCCAACAAGTGCGGCTGGCGGCTGGCCAATGTGAGCCCTTCTTCTGGATGTCTGTGCATGGTTAATCTAATCCTGGTACACTTTGATAGAATAGTACGGGAGCAGCCAACAAGTGCGGCTGAAGGCTGGCTAATGTGAGCCTTTCTTCTGGATGTCTGTGCATGGTTAATCTAATCCTGGTATACCTTTGATAAAGTTATACGGGAGCAGTCAACAAGTGCGGCTGGCGGCTGACCAATGTGAGCCCTTCTGCTGGATATCTGTGCATGGTTAATCCAGTCCTGGTACACCTTTGATAGAGTAGTACGGGAGCAGCCAACAAGTGTGGTAGGTGGCTGGCCAATGAGAGCCTTTCTGCTGGATGTCTATGCATGGTTAATCTAATCCTGGTATACCTTTGATAAAGTTATACCGGAGCAGCCAACAAGTGCGGTTGGCGGCTGGCCAATGCGAGCCCTTCTTCTGGATGTCTGTGCATGGTTAATCTAATCCTGGTACACTTTGATAGAATAGTACGGGAGCAGCCGACAAGTGCGGCTGGCGGCTGGCCAATGTGAGCTCTTCCTCTGGATGTCTGTGCATGGTTAATATAATCCTGGTACACTTTGATAGAATATTACGGGAGCAGCCAACAAGTGCGGCTGAAGGCTGGCTTATGTGAGCCCTTCTTCTGAATGTCTGTGCATGGTTAATCTAATCCTGGTATGCCTTTGATAAAGTTATACGGGAGCAGCCAACAAGTGCGGCTGGCGGTTGACCAATGTGATCCCTTCTGCTGGATATCTGTGCATGGTTAATCCAGTCCTGGTACACCTTTGATAGAGTAGTACGGGAGCAGCCAACAAGTGTGGCAGGTGGCTGGCCAATGAGAGCCTTTCTGCTGGATGTCTATGCATGGTTAATCCAATCCTTATACACCTTTGATAGAGTAGTACGGGAGCAGCCAACAAGTGCGGCTGGCGGCTGACCAACGTCAGCCCTTTTGCTGGATGTCTGTGCATGGTTAATCCAGTCTTGGTACACCCTGGATACAGTAGTACGGGAGCAGCCCAGAAGTGCGACTGGAGGCTGACCAATGTGAGACCTTCTGCTGGATGTCTGTGCATGGTTAATCAAGTCCTGGTACAGTCTTGATACAGTTGTACAGGAACAGACAACAAGTGCCGATGTTTCCAAAATACTGGCAGTTGCCTTCCGGGCCCCAACTCTCTCGGGCATTTGTCAATAGAGATGATGAGATGCCAGTCGGAGAAACACTATGATTCACGTGCACGATACCGCTTCCGACGTAGCAGCTGACGTAGGGGTTAATGGAAATGTCGGAAAGAGCGACGAAAATGGAGTCCTGCCTCTGGAAGCCATGTCGCAATTGTGCGCGTGATACATTAAGCTGTATGGAGGTCTTTACATCTCGCTTGATAGTGGACGGAGCAGCCGTTGGAGCAGCTCGGACTTGTCACACTATGAGAAGATCCGGCTCACAACTGAACCAGAGGGTTCAGTTGTCCGCATGGACAGAGCAGAACCTTCACGGAGTGTATGCTTGTCCTCACATAATTAGTGCTGCATCCCTACTGCTCAGATATCAGTCTATTCGTCGACACGACTAGCCTGCTTTCCGAAATCTAACGATGCGGCTCCTCTCGAATGCGCTGAGTTGACCATAGGGCATCCTAGAGCGTCGATGCATCATTATCGCCAGCTGAAGTGAGCGCACTAGATAACGCGGCCCGAATGTTCACAGCTAACGCTAGCTCCAGTTCTTATCTAGACCTCTACGCGGATCAGATGGGCTTTGACAACTACCTGGATGTTCATTGGAGGTGAAGTTTTAGCTATTTGCAGACTTAGCTGAAAGGTATTTTTCCTACCGGCTTTCACGTTTCTCGGATGATTTTGTTGAGTGAGTGCATCGATTCTTTTTACGCAGAAGTACGTCTAAATTCGCGGATACTGTGAGGCGACTTACGGCTGACCGTTTGTGACAAAAATAGGTTTCCATTAACATCATTATAGCGTAAAAAATACAGCTATGAGCCATTATATTATGACCACCAGCAGCTTGGAGAAATGAGCGCGCCTGGAGACGGAACGGTGGCACAAGTGAAGTTTACAGATCTGTATACAGGGTGCATAGGAAAGTTCCTTTAGCCTGGAATAACTTGCGAACGGAGAGAGGTACAGTTATTCAAGTGAGATCGGACATTTTAGGGTATTCAGGCGACAATTTATCTTATCCGTGGTACAGTTATGCATCGATTTCGGACATTTTAGGGTATTCAGGCGACAATTTTTATTTTCCGAGTGAAACAAATGATGTCGTTTTGTACTAACTAATTGATGCTTTACAATATTGTAATTGGAAATCTTGCACTATCTCTTTTCGTTTTAGATTTGCAATGGCTACCTTCCGCATTTCGCCACTAGGGGCGCTGCTGTCGGTTGCATTCTATCGGGCGTAGTCGCTTTATTATACAGTTATCTCACTTGCATAACTGTACCTATCTCCGTTTACAAGTTGTTCCAGGCTAGAGGGACTTTCCTATGGACCCTGTATATACAACCCGAGGACCGGCTTTCGGTTAGTAGAGTGTTCGGAGTCAGAATGGGAAAAGCTGCCGATTTATCGGAGTTTGATAAGGAACAAGTTGTGATGGCACAGAGCCTCGGTACAGCGATCTCGGAAACAGCGCGACTTGTGGATTGTTCATGTGCCGCTATAGTGAGTACAAATCAAAAGCGGTGCACAGATAACCAAATGAGGAACCGTCGTCCACATCTCAATGACGCCAGAGTGGAGCGGAGACTGTCGCGCATTGTTCACGGCGACTGCAGTGCGACAGAACAACAAATCACCCGCAGCTACAACAGTGGTGATCAAGGCAATCTGTCAGAAGACGCAATCATCGCAGCCTTCTCCGCAAGGGCTTGCGTAGCCGAAGACCCAGCCGGGTCCCCATGCTCGCTGCACGTCATCGCCAACAACGCATGAAATGGGCCCAAGATCATCGAGATTGGACCCTTGATTATTGGAAGAAAGTGGCCTGGTCTGACGAATCAAGGTTCCTGGTGCATCACGTAGACAGCCGAGCAACGCTGCGACGCTGATCAACGTAGGGAAGGAGACCTGGAAGGACTGTTGGGCGGAAACAGGCCGGCGGCGGTGGTGTTTAGCTCTAGGCGATGTTTTATTCGGACACGTTAGGCCCCATTATCCCAATAGCACAATCCCTGACAGCTGTCATATATCTGAACATCGTTGCAGACCAAGTTCACCCGTTCATGGACACTGTGATCCCTGCTAGTGATGGTCATTAACAACAGGATAACGCGCCATGCCTTACTGCCAGAATCGTGAAGGAGTGGTTCGAGGAACATGTTGGTGACTATCTGTTAATGCCCTGACCTCCAAATTCACCTGGCATGAACCCAATCGAACGTTTGTGGTTCAACGTGAAAAAGTTGCCTCGCTCTAAATCCCCACCACCCCGAAAAGTACGGGAACTGGAGGACCTGCTGTTGACACTATGATACGAGATACCCCAGGACACCAATCGTCACCTCATCGAATCGATGCCTCGCCGAGTGGCTGCTGTTCTGCCGGCTAAAGGGGGTCATATTCGTAAACATCACGGAGTCCAATTTGCCTACTGCGCAATACATCTTGCGCGCGACGCTTCCCTCGCTCCCTGTGCGCGGAGGAGATGATGCAATATTTCTGGGCGTGCCGCCGCGTTTGACTGAGTCTATCTCGGCAACCGAGAGCGTAACACGGCTGTGCGTGGTATCGCTTAAAAGCTCTGAACGTGATCAATTCAAATATAGGAAGAATATTTCGCAGTGGTTGAACTGGACGTTTTAAAAATTGTTTTCCAGTAGACCGGAGAACGCTTTTGGTAATATCGCGGATTATCTGGACAATCGCGAGTGCAAAACGACTGTGCGTAGTATCATTTTAAAGCTCTGGACGAGATCTATTTAAATATATAGCGAACATATCGTAGTGGTTTAAACTAAATTTTTTTAAATTGTTTTCGTGTAAACGAGTTAACATTTTCGACAACGCCGCGGAATTCGCAGAATGAACGCAAGCAAAAGTGGAGAAAATCAAACCGAGAAACAAGAGCAAATCATGAGGATTGTAAGGAGCCCAAGAAGACAGAGCACCGCGTTGGATAATTCGTGTATCGGTCTGTTTTGTTTTCGCAATGTAGCCAGCATTATTTGTAAAAATTATGTAAGTTACTTTTCATATCATAGATCTGTATTGGCTATAACAAATTAAATAAACGCTTTGAAACCATACTCGACTAGCTCATTTCAACTATCCGATCTGCAAGCCGTAGTCCTACGTTCCAAACTGATGGCTCAATCAGAACTGAGCCTACCTGTTTTTTGTCTAAGAACGTTTAAGTACAATGAATGGAGATAAATCATGGCACACTTACCTAGTAAAGGGAAGGCAGACCTTTCTTCCCGATAAGGGAAGTCACATTGCGAGGCATTCATCCCACTAGGTAGCAAAAGCGTTCCACAGATATCTCCACCGATGATTGCTGCAAGTCTGTTCATTCTTCGCTAGCAGTACTAGGTTGAAAATCCGAAGCTGGAGTGGATGTTTCCTCAGCATTCCAAAATTTCCGTAGTCCGATGAGGTAAGCTGGGATGACATTGTAGAGTGGGAGCTTCTACGGACTGGTCTTCCAACCATATTTCGGTTAGCACGGCTCTGAGGAGAGGCTCGCTGACCTCCTGGAAGGGGCCAATGCCCAGCAGGTGCAGGATTATTATGAATTGATGCAGACGGAATAAAATTGAACAACCTTTCTCGCAATAATATACGGATGCAGAAGGGCTGCAAGGATGTACACGTATTTTGACCAATCAGAGATGCATCTAGACGTGTGCCAGTTGAGAACGTTCCAGACCATAACGGAGCCTCCACCAGCGTGAACAGTTCCTTGTCGACATGCGGGTTCATTCCTTCGTGCGGTTGCCGCTAGATCTTCACGAAATTACTGGGAACAAGACTCATCGGACCATGAGAACTCTTTCCAATCATCCATGTCGCTCTCCAGTTGATTACAATTACGTGAGACAGACGTCGACGGGTATGTTCATCTACCTTTATCCGCACACAACGTGGACAGTGTTGTGATGTTATTCCGGAAATATCGTAACCCCGGAGAATTGTCGATACTGTCGAAATGGTATACTGCAAGTTGAAAACACATGGAATAATTAATACGGATAATTAATTATTCCATGTGTTCAAGTTGTTCTTCCATGTAACGTAAGGGCAGAAATTTGAAAATTTTATCGTCCTGGAATGGAAATCGAACCCGCTTCTCCTGATTTCCGCTCGAGTATGTTAACCACTACACCACCCAGGACAATGAAATCCAAACAACTGAGGCATATACTGAAGAGCAATTGAATTAGAGACAGCTAGCATTATGCAAATGTGGCGCGATGGGCGCCCCTGTAAACGAAAACGACATGACGTATGCAGCGATCTGACAATATAAGGAGTGATGCGACGGGGGGAATCAGTAAGAGTCGGACGCAGTATGGGCAAAATGAACGATCTAAGCGCATTTGATCGTAGGCAAATTGTCGGGGCCCGACGAATAGGTCACTACATCTCGGAAGTCGGGCAGGCACTGGGATGTTCACGAGCCATTGTGTCACGGGTACACCGTGAGTACATCGAATCCGGTAAAACCATCCCTGCAAGGGCCAACTGCCGTGGACAACAGCGTGTGGATAAGCGGGGTGATCGTCGTCTAGCTCGCATTGTAACAGCGGATAGACGGGCCACAGTGCAAGAAAAAATCACTCTGCAATTTAACGCTGGTGCACAAAAACGTGTAAGCAGCCACACCATCCAGAACCATCTCCTCGCCATGGGGTACAGAAGCCATCGTCCCACAAGGGAACCGCTGCTTACCGCACATCACAGGGTGCAAAGATTAGCATGGGCGCGGGAACATGGCCATTGGACTCTAGACATGCGGAAAAATGTTGCCTGGACTGATGAGTCGAGATTCACGTTGGTACATGCGGATGGCAGGAAACGAGCACGGCGTAAACCACATGAAGCGATGGATCCTTCTTGCCAGCAGGGTACTTTTCAAGCTGGTGGGGGAGGCATTCTCGTCTGGGGACTGTTTACGTGGACTGAAATGAGACCCCTGGTACGTGTGACATCGTCCCTCACAGGTCAACATTACCGGGATATCCTGGACGACCATTTGCTCCCGTTTGTGTAACTTCAACATCCCATTGGGGACCTCATCCTGCAACAAGACAATGCACCGTGCCATCGCTCCCGAATTGGATCCGAATGGTTGGATGAACACTTCACCAACGTGACCTCGCTACCTTGGCCGGCTAGGTCACCTGACCTTAATCCCATCGAGCACATCTTGGATGCCATCGAGAGAGAGAGAGATGTTCGAGGCTCTGACCCCCTCCATCAAATCTTCGTGAACTGTGGGAGCTTGTTCAGGAGTCGTGGATCCGTATGTCTTCCCAACGCTTCCGGTGTCTTGTCGAGTCCATGCCGAGCAGAATCGCCGCCGTCATCAGGGCGAAAGGTGGTATTACATTTTACTAAACAGGTATCTCTAATTCAATTTCTCTGCAGTGTATATTAGACGTCAGACTTTCACTATACTTGAGCGCAAATTGGGAGCTGCTGGTTCGATTCCCGTTCCAGGACGATAATATTTTCAAATTTCTGCGGTTAGGTTACATGGTAGAACAGCCTGATTTATGTTGGTATAGTGCAATTTCTATAGCACCCACTATCATCTCTCTTTCAAACAATTATTTCACGACGTTTATCTATATTGATATAAAATTACCTTCTGCATGAATGCAGTAATGTCCTCCTCCATATATCCATATATTTTGTATCTACCAAGCGATGAGTTCGTCCACAAGCGACAGGGGTGACAGCGACGCATTGGGAACGAATCATGTATCCCACGATTTCTGTCCTCTCAGTGCATTTAAAAGTTCATAAATACCCAAAATTTATAAAAGGGATCTTACTTTAAAAATATTTGTTCTACTTACATAAGCTATTACACGTACTTGAAAATTTCTTCTTATTTCAGTTAATGGATGAAATTCAGAGATCAAACCAAGAAATGCGAAATCTCGAAACATCTGTTAATGACACCAGAGATCCGTTGAAGTTGGCTCACACCCGCCTCGAAAACCGAAAATGGCGACCTGGAATGGAATTGTGCCATGATCAAGTCCAGAGGGGTCTTCGCCAAGAAGCGGATCACATCACTGTTTGCCGAGAGTCATTATCCCAGCAGCTAAGAGACACCAGGTAGGTTTCGCCGTTCCTCAGAAACAAACGATTTCCATTTTAAGTCATGAATCCTATTCGCAAACATTTTCTATTCCTTTAAAATTGTACATAGCCGGAATGCCGATGTTTTACATTCCTTGATTGAAATTAGTTTAAAAATTTATGAACTGAACGTGTAAATTGAAAATTTCGTTGCATACATTCATCGACGTAATTAATCCTTTGTCGTCATTTAACAAAAATCTTTGACGAAAATATTTCAAAATCACCAGGTATTTTTCAAATTGTGGGTTCTAAACTGTGTCAAAATGGGAAACTGATTTCTTTTTTTTTTGTAAATCTGTTAAATTCTGGGTATTTTTCAGTTTTAATGATTTTTTAATTCTTTTGAACTAAAAATTTCTAATAGTTTTTAATAATTTTCTAATTATTTCTAATAATTTTGCCATTTTGGAACCAACATTTTTTAAGAATTTTCTAACAATTTCTATGATTTTAATATTTTGTGATGCTTTCCAGTCTTTTTGAACTTAAAATGTCTAATAATGTTCTAATAATTTCTAATAATTTTGTCATTTTTCCGAACTGAAATTTGTTCCTAATTGCAAGTGGTTTTTTAATAATTTCCATTATTTCTAATATTTTTTTAATAATTTCTAATAATTTTTAACAATTGCTATAATTTCTAATATATTCTCATAACTTTGCCTTTTTTGAGCCAACATTTTTTAGTAATTTTCTAACAATTTCTATAATTCTAATACTTTTTTATAATTTTGTCAGTCTTTTGAACTAAAAATGTTTAACAATATTCTAATAATTTCTAATAATTTTGTCGTTCTTTTGAACATAATTTTTTTTATAATTTCAAGTGAATTTCTAATAATTTCCATAATTTCTAATATGTTTTAATAATTTCTAATAATGTTCCAACTATTGCTATAATTTCTAATATATTCTCATAACTGCCATTTTTGAACTAAATTTTTTTCCTTCTTCTTAGCCTGTTGACAACCGCTGCAAGGTATAGATAGACCTCCTCCAGTCTTTCTCAACTACCTCGATCCTAAGTCTCAGTTCACCATTTAACACCTCTAAATTATAAATTTCTGAAGGATATCTCCTAATTGTATTCTCTGGTGCCCTCTTCGTCTCCTCTGCCATTCTGTTATTAAACTCTTAATCTTGTCCATCTTTCAGTCTTCCAACATGTTCAGCCCATCTCCACTTTGATTCTTTTATTATTTTAATAATATATGATATTCCTGTTCTTTCTTTTGTAATTCATATCTAACTCTATCTCTTCTTCTTATTCCTAACATTTTTCTCTCTAATTTTCTTACCGATACTTTTTTTTTTTGCATTGTCGCTCTGTGATACTCCACGTTTCTCTTCCATAAGTAAACACAGAGATAATATACATGCACTGTAGATTTTTCTTTTTAAACACAATGGAAGATCGCTGGCTAAATGGTCTTTAAGCATTCAAAAAGCTCTATTACCTTGGATAATTCTTCTATTGGTTTCTCTTTCTTGTCTTTCTTTTAGACTGATTACTTGACCTTAATAGATGTATTCGTCTACTTTTTAAGTTTCTTTTCCTTCCATCAAAATATTTTCTGTATCGTTTTCTGTATTGTTCATATATTTAGTTTTTGCTGTGGTCATTGTCAGACATGTTTTAAGACTTCCCATCCATAAGTCCTTTATCACATTCTGCATTTCTCTATTGATAGTTGCAAAGATGACTATGTCATCAGCAAATCTTAAGTGATTTAGGTACCTTCCATTTACGTTTAATCCCATTTTCTTCCCAGTTTAAATAATTTTGGAGAGAGTGAATCTCTTTGTCTGACTCCTCTCTGTATCTTGAAAACTGAGCCCAGTATTTCCAAACCTTTTTTTGGTAATTTTATAATCATGTCGAATATGTTTTAATGATTTTGTCATTCTTTTGGACTAAAAATATCTAAAAATGTTCAAATAATTTCCATAATTTTTAATATTTTCTGATAATTGCGTCATTCTTTTAAACTGAAGTGTTTTTATAATTTTGAGTAATTTTCTAACAATTTCCATAATTTGTAAGATTTCTAATAATTCTTATAATTTCTTATATCTTCTAATAATTTTGTCATTCTTTTGAACTAAAGATGTCTAATAATTTTCTAATAATTTCTGCTATTTCTAATATTTTCAAATAATATTTTCATTCATTTGATCAAAACAGTTTTGCAAGCGATAAAGGTTTATGAAAAGTTGATATTACTTGGCCAATAGTATCACGTAGCTTTCGTCCCTCATGAGATGTTATACTGCACATGGTGGAGAGTTTCTGAGATTACAGAAAACCTCCTGCTTCTGATGAGGAAGGAGAGTTGAACTCCTGCGGATATTAAAACTATTCTCCACAAAAACAAAGATTTCTCTTTTTAAACACGATGGAAGATCACCGGCTAAATAATCACCGGTTAAATTTTCAACTCCAATTACGATTTCTGCCGTTAAGAGAAATTCGACGCATTGTTACGTAATTCCACTGTAACGTCGTTTTTACGGAAAATGGATTTGTAATTGGCGTCACTAGTTTTTTATATTTTTAAACCGAATTCATGAGAATACACTCAGCTGAAATCTTGGGTATATAAAAATTCGGCTGTGAAATTTATCGAGTCTTCACGGTTATTTGAAAAAACTGAATCTGTGCTCCATAAAAAATGAAAATATCTTGGTAGCCTTCTGAGGATATGTTTAATCACTCTGGAATTTTGCATTCAAAATAAATTTAACATTGTTTCTTTAAGGTCACCAACCGCTGTCGATCTGCATGTATGAGCTTTCAATTTTCCACACAGGAACACTAATAAGACAAAAGTTCAATTAAAAATGTATTATTTTCCGGGGAGCCAACGAATGACATACATGTGTTGTCTGAGTTGAATGGAGAAAGAAGCAGCCGGCATTGTTCAATTGTGAAACTCCTGATTGGAAGGATGTCGGTTCGAATCTCACCGTCGGCAAAAGAAGTTATATATACTCATCACGAAAAAAGTTTTCCCAGTCATAACTAATGTAGGATGTAACTTCGACTGAGTTAACTTTGTATTAGGAACACCTAACTATTAGGTGCTTGAATTAATTACCGCTGTTTTTTGCCCCACAAACACCTGTGTGTTGCCACAGAACGGTACAGGATAGTCTATTAAATGTAGTGTCTTTTGGCAGCTACGACCCTTTCCTTCCCAGCGTTGGGGTAGCAGATGGATTCCACGGTAAAAAAATAAGGTTCTTTCGAGGCGAACCATTCATCGAGCCATTTTTGGATATCCGCGACAGAAAGGAAGTGCTGCTCTGACAGGACATGTTGTAGCTACCGGAACAAATGGAAGTCCGAGGGATCAATGTCCGGGGAATACAGCGGGTGGGTTAAGAAGTCCCTGCCAAATGCCTCCAAGAGTTCCTTCACGGATTTGGCGACATCAGGTCTAGCGTTGTCGTGGAGAAGAATAACCTTGTCATGTAGGATACAGTTTCCGAGCTTCAGGATAATTCCCATTGCCTTTAAACGTTTGCTAACCTTTGACTCATCGACCCGCAGTGTTTCAGATAACTCGTGCAGCATCTGACATGAATCCTCGTCCAATAGGGCATCCAATGAGCCATGTTCGAACTTTTTCGGCTGCCCAGGGCGCTCTTTGTCCTTCACATCATATTAGTTGGCTTTGAAGCGTCGGAACCACTCTCTGCATGTTGTTTCCGATAGGGCATGTTCCCCATAGGCCTGCACTAGCAAACGATGACTTCCGCTGCAGATTTCTTGAGATGAAAGTAATAACGCGTTGGTCCCCCTTTATATTCTATAAGATGGCCGACATCCTCCATGCGTAACTTGACCCATGTTCATTGCAGCAGCTCCGTCAGTTCACACTCATTGCGTGGAGGAGGATCAGAAGTTCTCACACCTCGTTATACAATATCCCACAAATGTTCAATTGGGTTACAGTCAGGGAAGTGGGAAGGCCAAGGCATTGTGGCGAATTGTTTATCGTGTTCCTCCAAGCACTCAGTAGTTATACGAGCCAGATGACACGGTGCGTTGTCCTGTTGAAAGACGTATTGTAATCCGGGTAAATCTCCTACAGATATGGATGAAAATGTTCGGCTAACAGAGCCCTGTAGCGTCCACCATTCAGTGCTTGTGTGATGATTAACAACGTACCTATGGCTTTCCAGGAAAAAGCTCCCCAAACCACAGTTGGGTTCCCAATTGTGTAACCAGGCAATAAGGATTCATGCTGTTTACGCCGTATGGGACCCGGCCATCAGCATGGTGCAGGAGGAAAAGGGATTCATCACTCCATACGACCTTCTTCCATTTGTCGAGTGTCCATTACCGACGTTCCTTGGCCCTTGCGAGACGTTGTTTGCAATGACTGGGCGTTATCTTGGGTACTGTTGTTTGTCTTGGGCTGTGGAGCCCCAGGCGGAGCAAGGCACGGAGCGTGGTGCATGTGGAAACTGGTCGAATTGCACCGCAATTTTACTGGTGGGTTAGATGCGTTACTATTGCACTTCGTTGCTGCGCGGGGCTGACCAATGCGAGCCCTTCTGCTGGTTGTCTGTGCACAGTTAATCGAGTCCTAGTACTCCCTGCAGCCAACAAGTTCGGCTGTTTCCGAAAGACTGGTACCTTACCTCTGGGCAGCAACTATCTGGCCGGGGTCAAATTGGCTTAAGTCGCCACGTACAGTTAAACGTTTTCTGATTACGTGCAGAGCATACAAGTGCACAATTTATAGTAGCCGCACGTGACGTTGATATCACGTGGTACTCTTTATGTCTCCGAATAAGTAACATGGCTGTCTTTCTAATGCAAAGCTAACTTAGTGTATAAGAAGATATGCTAATATGGAATTATGTAAGGAACAAATGATTTATTGAAGTGGATACGTGGATGTTATTATAGCATTATCACCAAGTGAGACAGGTTTTGTTGCGGGAATACAGGAATTAACACTGTTTGAATATGTATCGAAAAACGTTCCTATTAATGTCCTCACGTTATGCAGTTTCCTTCGTAGGCGTCTTTCATGATGTCCCAAATTTGCTGAATTGACGATAGAACCGTCTACCGCGATGGCCATGTTAGCATGGGGCCGGCTTGAAGGTACTGTTGAGCAACGCATGCGATATGTGGTCGGTTGCAATTTGACTTTTCTCATGCTGTGAAGGAATGGCAATATAACTGGCAGGAGAATGGGGACCACAAACCTTCTCTCACTCGGCAGGTTAAATTACTCTCGATGTTTGCGAGATATTATCGAATGACCTAAGACGTTGAACTGCGCTTCATGATCCGAGAACTGTATGCCTTACAGTACCCAGCGATACACGGCATGGCAGCTCTTTTGTTGTTACATCGTCACGCTCCTATGTTCATATCGCAGACGCATCGTTCTATATCAGATAGACGCGTCTCAATGTTGAAGACGATGTTTGGCCATTTGTCGTCACGCCATTCACCTCGTTCATGCATCACTCTGCAGCTTTGAATGAGAGGTTTTCAGACCAGAGAGCGCCACCCTAATACACTAGCTTCATGTAGACGCCAATGAATGGAGGTAAAAAGTTTCGATGATGTCCCACCAATCATTATCTCACTGGATATCCGTTCGATAGTGGCTTTTCTGGTTCTGACAGCGATCTGGTGAGAATGCAGATCATCGCTTCCCTTAGTCAATGGAGGACGAGCGAAACTTTAACGAGGACTTGAGACGCTTTTCTGTGCTCATATCTGGATGTAGCGGACAAAAGTTCACGCAACACTCCCGAAATGAGTTCCACGACACCAGTGCGGCGAAATTCGCTGAGTAGCTCATCCTGCTTCACACTAACCTACTAGTCGATCGCACGGAAAGTCATTAGGTTGATTAAACATCCACGGACGGTGTACCAACGACACTACTCTTTGATGATTATCGGAATTGCTCGATTTCCTTAACACGCACTGTTCCCTTTGGAAAGCAGTAGTCTTCTTTACTACTGTGGGAATCCGAGTCATAGGCTGCATTTTAGCCATTTAAGCTGCCCATGTACCTGAACTAAATATAGTGGCCAACATTTACTGCGCTCCTTGAACACAAATGTTCACATAGCGGCCGGATTTTATGAGAGCTACTGGGAAGAAAATTATTTTCGTCCTCACACATCAACAGTACTGGCCGTAGATCTGTTACAGGTAATACGAGGTCGCTTCTAATCTTATATGACCCAAGGTGTGATGGTGGTCTATTCTCCCTGACGTGGACACTAAGCCAGTAGGAAGAAACAAGTGACTCACACACCTTCTCTCTCCTTTCTTAGGTTCTCTCTCTCTCTTTTTTTTATTGGGGGTTAAATGACCGCCGTGAGTAACTCAGTGGGCTGTAATCAGTCGCTTGTCCCTGATTTAGAGCTACTGGTTCCAGAGAAGGGAGAGGGTCAGAGTCGTAAGACAAACACAACATCCATGCCTCACCGGGATTCGAACCCGGAACCCACCTCGGACGAACGTTTAGTAGCCATCGCTTAGAAGACTTCGTCACCAGGGCGACTTTCTTAGGTTCCTCACATTGTTACAGCCTTTTTAGTAGGTAATCAGTCACAAAGGATTAATACGAGTCACCCCCTAAATGAAGTCTTTGAATAACAAAGCTAACGGGAAAGCAATGCTTTCTGATGTTTAAGATAACTCGTTCCAGCCGCGTTCGGTCCACCCCTTGGACAGACAATAAAACCGCTCGAGCTGATTTTAGACTTTTTTTGCTAACATTAAGTTAATTTGTTCCAGCCAGTTAAAGAGATAAACATAACCAGGCAGCGATTTTTACTTAATATTCGTATCGAATTTCCGGGTTTATATTGTCCTGCTCTCTCCGATTTCTTTTTTATGTGGAATGTAATCAACTCACCAGTGAAGATATACGTGTGTCGAAGCAAGGAATTATAAGCCAATTCAATAAAACAGAAATCGTATTAAAACACAAAGGATTCCTATTCGTCAATGCACACTTATTTGCGTGCGTGTATGTGCCCGAATCCATTTTTTTTCGTGGTGTGGTTCAGTAGCCCCCTACCGTCTGTGTTCTTTTTTACATTGAAAGGACGAAAGTGGCAGTGACATTACGCGCCACTACAAAGAACGGCTACAGTAACTCCATAATGTCTTCAATTATCCGCCATCCTTTTCCGAGAAGACAGTCCTTCCTCATGAAAACTTTTTCCTCTCAAAAAACAAAAACAAAAAAAAAACAGAGTAATTTTTGACATTCACTACACAGGTATATCGATGTTACGATTTGTAAAATGTTAATATCTTTACTAACAGTAAATTAAATTCATCTGTGTGTGTTTAATGCGACATCATGGTCATCACAATATGCATCTATTTTGTGCACCTCTTTGAAATTTCTCTTTTGTGTGATACTTAATCATGTGTATACGTTAAAAATTTGCCGTGAGCGGCCATGGCGGGCCGCACAAAGTCCTTTAAAAAAATTGCAGATCGGAACATTCGACACACTTGGTGCATTGTACGTAAGTAATGAAAAAAAATGTTCGTTCGTATTTTGTTATAAGCTGCAGTTATGGGTACAGATGATTATAGTTTGCATTTCATTGCAATTTTGTAGATTTTGTCTTTGCAATATAAATAGCTTCTCCATACCTTATTTCTTTTGCACTTTATTGATACCAGTTGTGAGTACGACATATTTTTCATTTATTTACTGACTTTGTGTTTTTGCTTTACATTTCAGGAATGTGCTGAACGGTCTTCACAGTCATCTGCATGAGGTAGAAGGAGATCTGGAGCGGAAAGAGCGTTCCCTGGCTATCGAGAATACGTGTTTGAAGATACATGGTCGTCCCACCAAAGTTGCGTACCAGACGGATGTAGGCTGGCTAGCCGATAACTCTTACCTCTTATCTTCCATCGACAGAGGCACTTTCGAAAGAAAACTTGATCCGGGTGATTGTTGTGCCCACAATGTACAACCTCCTCCTGTTATTCATCCTCGAGCCGCTGTAAGAAGAGTCGACGCTGGCGTAATGACTGATCGTCGGGCTGAAGAATTTCTTTTAATTGATTAAATCGATGAGTAGCAATTAGTCTTTACCTCTAAAAGCCTGATCAGTTTAGAGAAGATGTAAATTTGCCCACCAGAAAAACTATAATGCGTTTATTTCTGTCTGTAGATAGTGACGCACTTTTGCAACCGTTTCGTAATTTTTGGCGTGTATAATACTTCAAAGATCCTATTTTGTTTTATCTCAAATGTTGACGAGGCTTCCTGTACAACCATGAGAAAAGAAGATAAAGAATAACAATAAAATCTTAAGCTGTCCATAAACGCTAAAATATTTGTGTGCATTCATCTGTGTGTGTTTAATGAATTGGCAATGTGTTTAATCATCATCATTACCAATTCACTGCTGGATTAATAATATCGTCTCTCTCTCACAACACAGTCAGCTTCTTCCATGTCTCTCAACAGGTTTTCGAATTTCGCCCAGCCGTCGCACTCGTGGTCTTCTTCTCGGTCTTTTCTCGTCTCTTGGAATCCAGTCTGGTATTGCAGTTGTGCAGCAGTGGTCAGAATCAGCGTATATTCAATTGTCTCCATAGCTTATATTTTCTATAATCGAAGTTAAATAATACATGTTAATTGAAAACTATAGCTAGTGAGATAATATGAGGCAATACGTGAAACATTTAACGAATGTGTAAAATTTCCCCTGGTATATATTACGTTCGATATGCGCCGATGATCGATTACATTATGACAAGCCGCTGCCTAGAAAGGTGAGCGCGCCTGGAGACCGAACGGTGGCGCTGGTGAAGTTCACAGAGCAGTATACAGGGTGATTCAGAACTCGTGGGACAAACGTTAAGGGGTGGTAGAGCACACTGCAACAAACATTTTTGTATAGGAATGTACGGGCGCAAGTCACGCGTTGAGGCACAAACACAAGAAATAGACATGAAAGGAAACATAAATTATTTACTTACAGCCTTGTTGACAAGTTCTTCTTTACAGCAATGTTTACAATAATTGCTCAAAATTGCTTTCACCAACAGTAATACATGCGTGGCAGGGTCGATGGAATGATTGGCGTACAGTTTCAAAGATGCCAGGTATTTCTCGCACACGTGCAGCCGCAACGGATATTCGAGCGACGAGGTCCTCAACAGAGTCAAGTGGAGTCTCGTAAACGAGGGCCTTCAGATGTCCCCATAAGAAATAATCGAGTCTCGTAAACGAAAGCCTTCAGATGTCCCCATAAGAAGTAATCGAATCTCGTAAACGAAAGCCTTCAGATGTCCCCATAAGAAGTAATCGAGTCTCGTAAACGAGAGCCTTCAGATGTCTCCATAAGAAGTAATCAAGTCTAGTAAACGAGGGCCTTCAGATGTCCGCATAAGAAGTAATCGAGTCTCGTAAACGAAGGCCTTCAGATGTACCCATAAGAAGTAATCGAGTCTCGTAAACGAAAGCCTTCAGATGTCCCCATAAGAAGTAATCGAGTCTCGTAAACGAGGGCCTTCAGATGTCCCCATAAGAAGTAATCGAGTTTCGTAAACGAAGGCCTTCAGATGTCCCTATAAGAAGTAATCGAGTCTCGTAAACGAGGGCCTTCAGATGTCCGCATAGGAAGTAATCGAGTCTCGTAAACGAGGGCCTTCAGATGTCCCCATAAGAAGTAATCGAGTCTCGTAAACGAAGGCCTTCAGACGTCCCCATAGGAAGTAATCGAGTTTCGTAAACGAAGGCCTTCAGATGACCCATAAGAAGTAATCGAGTATCGTAAACGAGGGCCTTCAGATGTCCCCATAAGAAGTAATCGAGTCTCGTAAACGAGGGCCCTCAGATGTCCCCATAAGAAGTAATCGAGTCTCGTAAACGAGGGCCTTCAGATGTCCCCATAAGAAGCAATCGAGTCTCGTAAACGAGGGCCTTCAGATGTCCCCATAAGAAGTAATCGAGTCTCGTAAACGAGGGCCTTCAGATGTCCCCATAAGAAGTAATCGAGTCTCGTAAACGAAAGCCTTCAGATGTCCCCATAAGAAGTAATCGAATCTCGTAAACGAAGGCCTTCAGATGTCCCCATAAGAAGTAATCGAGTCTCGTAAACGAGGGCCTTCAGATGTCTCCATAAAAAGTAATCGAGTCTAGTAAACGAGGGCCTTCAGATGTCCTTAATAAAAGTACTCTAGGCTCGATAAGTCGGGTGTTCGGGGTGGCCAACAGACTGGTCCATCACGGCCGATCCATCGCGCCCCAAAAGTGGCATCCAGGAAATTGCGCACATTAAGGGAGAAATGGCCTGGCGCCCCATCATGCTGAAACCATAGTCGTTGTCGGACGGCCAGTGGTACTTCTTGAAGCAATTCTGGTAGAACCTCTTCCAGAAAATTACGATAACATCTGCCATCGAGTCGCGTTGGTAGTAGATATGGGCCAAGCAGGACGTCGTTCACAATACCTGTCCACACATTCATTACTGTTGGTGGACCGAGATTTGAGCAATTATTGTAAACATTGCTGTAAAGAAGCGCTTGTCAACGATGCTGTAAGTACCCAATTTGTGTTTCCTTTCATGTCTATTTCTTGTGCTTGTGCCTGAGCGCGTCACTTGCGCCTATAAATTCCTATACAAAAAAAAAAATGTTTATTGCAGTGTGCTCTACTACTCATTAAAGTTTGTCCCATGAGTTCCGAATCACCCTGTATATACACAACCTGAGAACCGGCATTCGGTTAGTGGTATGTTCGCAGTTCGAATGGGAAAAGCTGCCAATTTATCGGAGTTTAACAAAGGACAAATCGTGATGGCACGGAGCCTCGGAACTACGATCTCGGAAACAGCGCGGCTTGTGGGTTGCTCACGTGCCGCTTTAATGAGTACGTATCAAAAGCGATGGCACAAATGGCCAAACGACGAACTCTCGTCCATTTGTGTGTCATCCGCAGCTCATTGATGTCAGAGGGGAGCGGTGACTGTCGCGCTTTGTTCACAGTGATCGCAAGGCCACAATGCGACATATCACCCGCAGTTGCAACAGTTGTTACCAGTGACAGCACACAGTTTATCTAAGCCAAAGGCCCAGCCGTGTCCCCATGCTCACTGCACATCATCGCTAACAACTCATGAAATGGGCCCAAGATCATGGATATTGAACAGTCGATGATTGGAAGAAAGTAGCCTGGTCTAACGAATCAAGATTTCTGGTGCATCAAGTATATGGTTGATCGCGGATACGCCAATTTCCAGCAGAAGCGTTGCCACCTGGATGCGCTGTTGGGCGGAAACAGGCCGACGGCGGCGGTGTTATGCTATGAGCGATGCTTTCTTGGAACATTTTAGGCTCCATAATCTCAATAGCACAATCCCTGACTGCTGTCTAGTATCTGAACATCGTTGCGGACCACGTCTACCTATTCATGGTAACTGTGTTCTCTGCTGGTGATGGCCAGTACCAACAGGATAATGCGCCATGCTACAGTGACAGACTCATCAAGAAGTGATTCGAGGAAGATGCTAATGACTTTCTGTTAATGCTATGGCCTCCGAATACACCTGACATGAACCCATTCGAATATTTGTGGTCCGATTTGAAAAAGCAAGTTCGCGGTAATCACCACCACCCCGAAATGCACTGGAACTGGAGGACCTGCTGTTGGTACCAGATACCCCAGGATACCTATCTCCACCTCATCGAATGGATGCCTCCCCGAGTGGCTGCTGTTTTGCGGGCTAAAGGGGGTCCTATAGCTTATTAGATAGGTGGTCATAATATAATAGTTTATCGGTGTATGTGCCAACTCTTGCTTGTTTTTGTGCTTATCATGATCATTGTTTCAAATGTTTTTCAACTTCCTCCGACGCGGTGGTTAAGATGTTTCTCGATGTAAAATAAACTCTAAGGTCTTCTAAACAGACATTAAGTTATTGAAATGAAATGTAACGAGGGTAGAAAATAAAAACAGCATTAGCTTTGGAGATGTATATCTAGCAAGCGTATGGTAGGAGGAAGGCGGTAATAAAATCACTGAGACATTCTTGTCTTCATACCGACTGACCTATCTATTATACACTGAGTGGCCACTTTATTATGACCACCCCCTCAGTACTTCGTTAGAACACCTTTTGCCATTAATACTGCGTCGATTCTTCGTGGCATGGACTCCACGAGATGTTGATATGTGGTTTGTGGAATCTGAGACCCTGCTTGATGAATAGCACTTTCCAGGAGTGTGAGATTGCAGAGTTGTAGATCCAGCTGTCTGATGGCTCGTTCAATATCGTCCCACAAATTCTCAATGGGGTTGAGATCTGGAGGTTGTGGGGGCCACCTAAGCAAAGTAAACTCACCGGCATGTTCCTGAAACCAATCCTGTGCAATACGAACACTATGGCAGGACGCATCTTCTTGTTGAAAGTAGCCATCGCCATTGGGATAAACCATCCACATGACAGGATGCACTTGGTCCGCAACGATGTTTAGATATGACGTTCCAGTCAGACGTTGATCAACACGAATTAAAGGGTCCAAAGCATGTCAGGAAAATATTCCACAAACCATAACGTTGCCTCCACCAGCTTGAAGGGTTGTAGCAATGCATTTGGGGTCCATGCTTTCGTGCTGTTTCGGCCAAATTCTCACTCGTCCATTGGCATGGTGCAACTGAAAACGTGATTCATCGGACCTCATAATTTGTTTCCAATTATCGACTGTCCAATCCTTGTGCTCCTGTGCGTACTGGAGACGTTTTCTCTTGTTAACTGCAGACAGCAAAGGTGTTCGAACAAGCCTTCGGCTGCTGTATCCCATCCGATGCAGTGTACGGCGAACAGTGCGTGCAGAGATCATTTGAGGGAATCTTTGATTAAGATGGTCTGTAATTTGCTGCACTGTTGCCCTTCTGTTGTTTGTTACCAGTCTGGACACTCTCCGTTCCGCCCGAGCAGTTACTAGTCGATGACGACCACACGTTGCACGTAGAGACCCAGTTTTTTGGCTGACAGTCCAGTTTTTAAACACTTTAACAACAGCTGCTCTAGAACATTTCACGATTGCTGCGGTTTCGGTGATTACGCGCTCTATGGATCCGAGCTCCTACAATCATCCCACGTTGAAAGTTCGTCAAATCGCATTTTTAACCCATCTCGTCACCCAAAAATCACTTCTACTACTGTCGCAAGCACTAAGCTTTCCTTTTTTATAATAGCCTCGCCCTCTGGCAGCAATGGCGTGCAGCAATAGCACATTTGCTTAAAACTGTCAGGTGGTCATAATAAAGTGGCCACGCAGTGTAAGTGGAACAACGGGGCGTGGTCAACAGAAGGTAATGCCTAGTTTTCCAGTGAAAAAGTGGGCAAACAGGGATTTGCGCACCGGAGTGACTGTCGTTACCGAATAACTACACAAAAGAATGTATAGCTGCAAGTTTACCGTCTTGACACGAGTACCTCATAAAATGGAGGGGTAAAACACTGCGTGGGAATATCACTTATCTTATTTGTTGATAATTGTGTTGAACTTCGATATATACGATTTCTCCAAAGCATTTGTTCGTAATATGCGGTTAAAATAAAAAAGGCAGAATGTTAAGATTTTCAAGGGATCTCTTCGCATTATGCGACCTCCTTATATGTGGGTTACAGTGCACTGTAAAAAAATTCAAAATTTCACGAGCATCTTTCCGTGATTTCTATCGTGAATTAACGATTCATATTTATGATACAACTTCTGCCGTGAAATGACGGAAAAAAACCCTCTGAATTTTACGGATTTTTCGTACGCCAGAGAAATTCTGAATTTTCAGAAACCTTTCCGCAATTTCTTTCTTACATTGATGGTGAATTACCGTTTTCAACATGTGTTAACGAAATTATGAATTTTCAGAAATCTTTCCGCAATTTCTTTCTTATATTGATGGTAAATTGTCGTTTTCAATTTGTGTTAACGGAAAATTATGAATTTTCAGAAATCTTATCGCAATTTCTTTTTAATATTGATGATGAATTGCCGTTTTCAATATGTGTCAACGAAAATTCTGAATTTTCAGAAACCTTTCCGCAATATCTTTCTTATATTGATGGTGAATTGCCGTTTTCAATTTGCGTTAAAGGAAAATTCTGAATTTTCATAAACCTTTCCGCAATTTCTTTCTTATAGTGATGGTGAATTGCCGTTTTCAATATGTGTTAACGGAAAATTCCGAATATTCAGAAACCTTATCGTAATTCCTTTCTTACACTAACGGAAAAACTCCGTTCTCACTTTTCCGTATCTACATGCTGAAACATTTCAGTAATAGAAGAGATTCAAGGGAAATACTTGGGGATCTAATTAACTGTTATATTGCAATAGTATATCGAAGTATTTAATTTGAAGTTCTGTAACGAGATCGGATATTGTGGATAGTATACTGCATGAATTTTGGTTATTGTGGCACCGGATATTTCTTCTTCTGTTCGCAATTTTGTGCATTAGCAATTGCATATCATGTTACCGTAAGAAACTGTGTACTTACTTTATTGTAACGGTGATTGTACGATGTCTATGCGTCACTCTTTGGAACCCTTAAGACAAAAGCTATATACGTAGTACGATCAAAAAGTTCCGAGACTAGGTACTTAGCGCGCCAACAGATGGCAGTAGACGGATGCGCGAGCAGCGGTAGAGGGCAGTGACCTTCATGAGTCATTGTGCAGAGTGGCGTTGTCCTCTGAACATACGGAGCTGTGCTACACGATATTTTGTGACCACGTGCAAAATACAGCTGCGGTTTCGGTATGGACTGCAAATTAGAGCAGCGAGCGAACATCAGATTCTACGTCAAACTCGGAAAATCGGGAACGGAGACGCGTGGAATGTTGCGGCAGCCGTCGATTTCATGCGTCTCCGTAGCAATGAGTCGTACGAGGAGTTTTGAGTAGCACTCGCTCTTCAAGGGCGACAGAACGGCATTGGAAGACGACGAGAGCTCAGGGCGGCCGTCCACGAGCAAAATCCTTGAATATGTGGACAAATGTCGACATTAATGAGGTTGTGCGCCTTGAATTCGTTCCACAGGACCAGACCATCACCACCCTTCTTTACTGATATGTTCTGTGGCGTCTTAAGGAGGATATCCGCCGCAAACGACCTGAAATGTGGCACTGAGGCGATTTCCTGCTCCATCAGGACAATGCAGCAGCTCACAGAGCGCTAGCAACACTCCAGTTTTGCAGCCACAACAGCATGACTACCCTTCCTCACCCGCTTTACTCACCGGATTTGGTCCCTTGCGACTTCTTTTTGTTCCCGAAGATGAAGCTGAAGCTCAAGGGTCGCCGTTGTGAAACCGTGGAAGAGATCCAGTGCGAATCGCAGATGCTGCTTGACACGATTCGCGAATAGGTCTTCCAGGGAGCGTTCCGACAGTGACAAAAACGCTGGCAGCGGTGTATCGCTGCCCAAGGAGACTACTTTGAGGGAAATCATAGTCAGATCTAAGTAACGTAAGTACTTTTTTGTATATCGGCCTAGTCTCGGAACTTTTTGATCAGAATAAATTTTAAATATAAAAGTTTTGTGAAATCATATTATGAAACAGTACATTTCACCTTTTCTTAAACATAATTGAAAGTTATTGTCAGTTGCAAAAAATATCTCAAAGTTTAAATCATCCTGTTTTTTAAAAAAAATTATGATTAAAAAATACCTAATTTGTAATAAGACCTCGAACAGAAAAAATGTAATTATTACAAACGTATTAAAAAAAATAATAAGCTCCAATGGAAAATAATATGAAAAAATCACTCGCATTAATGAAATAAAAATCCATCATCACCCAGTTAGTTTTACCTTGAACGGGAGTCTGATTCCTGTGGCATTCTGGCTCAGTGGTTAACACGCGCGGCTACAACCCAAATGACCTTGGCACGATAACCTGCACAAACGGATTCTCGCTCGTAAGACCTAAAAACATTTAAGCGTGTTGGATTTTGCGGAATTTCTGTGTAAATACGGAAGAACTTGAAACAGACTTTTCTGAAATAAACGGAGAATCTGTGAAAATGTGGAAGTTAAATAAAACGTGCACTTTTAAAAACGGAAATTCCGTTACGGGGACCAGTCCTGCAAAAACAAAAATTGTATGTAAATGTTTTTATTTCAATTTTTTTCTGCAGATTTTGCTGAATCGAATGGTATACGATACTTGAGCAAAGCAGAGGAAGTTCAGAAAAGCAGAGGAAAAGGAATATGACGCGGGAGGCTTCTAGTCACAGGTTTCTTTTTTTGCATCCCCTGAAAAGTTGTGGTTTCGTACATTTAGGAACATTTTTCTCATAAACCACTGAAGATAATGGCTTCAAATTTCTTTTATACCTTACTGTATATATCAACAACCACCTGAACTAGAATCATGACTAAATCATGTACTTAATTAAAATAATAAATAAAATTGGTAATGAAAACGTCAGCAAAATCGACAGCAATTTTGATTAATTAATACAAAATTAATTAATTGACCGATTGCGATAATTGTAGTTGAGGTGTTGTATAATATCCTTAGGAAAATGCATGCCAAGTTTTCAATCGATAGGCCAAGTCTATCGTGAGAAACATGTACCTAAGTACATCGAGACCTCCCATAAGGTTAACATGGGAAGCCTAAAAAGGAACTTACCGGCAACTTTGATGCACGTTATTTTCAGAAATTTTCCGTGAATTCACACCACTTATTTTTTACAGTGTATTGTCAAAGAAGCGAAATGGCAAGCTCCTGCACACTGTTGACGAACAGCAAGGAAGCGAGACTGTCGGATATGGCGGCATCATCTGTCGCACACTGCAAATAAGAGTACTTTCCGCCAAATAAAATGCACGTTTCTCGAATGGATTTCTTCAAAATTACGACAAAGTGAAAATGCTCAAAATACGTGGCGTTTCTGAATAAACAAAGACATCACTTTTTCCCCGTTTTAGCAACACAAGGCAAAAATTGTTATTCGCTCACCGCTGGGGATCTGAATCAAAGATCTTTCGATATCTAGCCGAATGCGTTAGCCTTACACCACGGTGGCCAACAATCCACGGCGCTATGTGTGTTTTTCTGTCAGCTTCTGATATAATAAATCCGTAAGATGGGATCAGCTACTGAGATGATGAATGAAATTTTTGAGCTTGTCTTCGAAAGTTCGGCTGAAACGGAAGAATTTGCTGCAAAAATAATGCACCTCCCGTTTGACCGTGGATCGCCTGTTGTGATGCCCGTTCTGAGATGCGGATCTTTCTCTTCTTTTTCTATCACTTTGCCTTTTGGAAGAATTTCGATAGGCCTTTTATGTCCGTTTCAGGTCACCACGTATTATATATGAGGTATGTGCCTAAACTGTATAATATACCATTAAATCACAAATGCACAGCTATGCACACGGGTACAAATACACATTTCCAGGACACTAGCAGGCCGGCTCATAAAAACATTCTATAACGAAGTAAATTTCTCCGTCATTTCTGTCCGCGCCAGGATTCGAACCCGGGTCCCCTCATTCCGGAATAAGTTGCTCTACCAATTGAGCTACGCGGACGTTTTTTTTAATTCTGATTCCTATCTGCCTTTATGTCGTGTGCGTCCTTCTGGCAGGTACGTCACATCTCCTGGTACGTTACAACTCACATGCGTACTTAACAATGGATAAACATAAAAAACGACTTTTCTGGAATTAACCGAAAATCATAAATGGAATACGGGATTACACTATACAATACAAATTTTGAAGTCATCTTCATGACAAGGATGGTAAGTCAGATAATATCCGAAAACTTGAAAGTTTCGTCGTCTTACAGCAGGAATCTCTTCTCTTCTTTTTTTTTACACTTTCCAACCGTAGGTTGAAGAAGCGTATATGCTCCAGCTTTGTCCGTCCGTCCGCACGATAACTCACGTGAAAATGGTTCGATTTCGACGAAATTTTAGCATGTGGTAGGGGACCACCTGGGGAAGAACCGTATTGAAAATGGGCGAAGCAGGGTCAAAAGGAGCTGGATCCATTCCATTGCCTTTATGCGTCATAACTTGCGTAAAAATGGTTCGATTTCGATGAAATTCTAGTATGTGATAGGGAACCACCTGGGGACAAACCCTATTGAAATTGGGTGAAATAGAGTCAAAGGTCAGGACATAGGAGCTGGATCCATTCCATTGCCTTTATGCGTCATTATTTGCGTAAAAATGGTTCGATTTCGATGAAATTTTAGTATGTGGTAGGGAACCATCTGGGTACGAGCCTTATTGAAAATGGGCGGAATGGGATCAAAGGTCAGGACACTGGAGTGGGATCCATTCCATTACCCTTGTGCATCATAACTTACCTAAAATGCTTGGATTGCGACAAAACTTTATCATGTTGTTCCAGAGGTATAGTGAACCGGTTCTGTTGAATATCATCGAAATGGGGTCAAAGGTTAGGACACAGGAGCGAGATTTATTCCACAGCCATTATCCACATAACTTGAGTAATAATTTCTGGTATGTTGGAAAGCGTATCATAATCAATGCATTGCATGATTTTGCTAACTTGTTTTTTTTATCGGACGTTTAACGACCACCGTGAGCAACTCAATGGGCTATAATCAGTCGCCCGTCCCTAATTTAGGGCCACTGGTTCTAGGGAACGGAGAGAGTCACTGCCGTAAGACAAACACAACAACCTGGCCTCACCGGGATTCGAACCCAGACCCCTTTCGGACGAATGATCGGAAGCCATTGCTTAGACCACTGAGCCACCAAAGCGGGAATCGAACCCGCGTTTCCCAGATAGCCCCCGGGTATGCTAATCACTACACCACCCAGAAAGGCAAAGTTTCAAGTTTCTGATTAATTTGAATATAACCTCCAGGACGACGAAAATTTTTAAGTTTTCGGATATTATCTGACTTACCATCCTTGTCATATTTACAACAAAAAACGGATTGTCATCTTCAAAATTTGTATTGTATGGTGTAATCCCGTATTCCATTCATGATTTATCTGCTAGTCTGGGCAATCACGGGATAGGATTCTTAACCTCTAGATTCGCTAAACATGAATGCCGGTTGCTTCGACTAGGGAATCCTGTTATGGTTATATTTAAAATTATTCGGAAACTTAAGACTTGGTTGTTCTGGGTGGTGTAGTGGTTAGCATACTCGGGCGCCATCTGGGAGACGCGTGTTCGGTTCCACTCCAGGAAAACGGAATTTTCAAGTTTTCGGATATTATCTGACATACCGTTTTTGTCATATTTACACCAAAAAACGGATAGTCATCTTCAAAATTTAAACCACGAAAATGTGGAAGCTTAGTAAAACGGGAGGGGGGGGGGGGCGCCCTGGTGGCGCAGTAGTCTAAGCGATGGCCTCTGATCATTCGTCCGTAAGGGGTCCGGGTTCGAATCCCGGTGAGGCATGGATGTTGTGTTTGTCTTACGGCACTGGCTCTCTCCCTTCCCTGGAACCAGTGACCTTAAATTAGGGACGGGCGACTGCTTATAGCCCATTTAGTTGCTCACGATGGTCGTTTAACCTCCAATAAATCAATCCATCAATTAATAAAACGGGCCCTTTTAAGAACAAAAATTCCGTTAAAAGACAGCAACTTTGATGCATGCTATTTACAGAAATTTTCTGTGCATTCACACCACTCATTGTTTTACAACGTGTATTATATTTTTAACAGAACTGTAACTATATTTTTATTATTTTTGACAACCAGGGTTTCTATTTCAGTAAGTAGGTCATCAGCTGCTGTTGGAAGACAGTTGTGAACGATAAAGGGTCCACAAGCGGCACCCACAATATTTCTGACTATTTCTTTCTTTACCAGACTGCCAACTTTATTTGCTTAGTTGGGAACAACAACGCGCTTGACAAGCCCTGTTGCTATTCGGTTCAGTCGAAATCAATGTGGGTTTGCTATATGACGAATTTGTTCTTAATGCAACAAAACGGCCAATTTTGATCAAACATGGAAATATTGTAAGCCTAATAATATAAAAATTAAAGAACACCGCTTTGATATGAAAAATAAGATTTTGTTAGAGGAAAATGCCGGAAAAGATTTCACGCGTTTGAACATGATTGCGAAATACAGGAAAATTAAAAAATAAACGTACTACGGAACAGAGATTCCGAATATTGCATTTTTTACGGAAAGGTATTTTCAACGGGAAAAAAATAGGTAACCATGCATCTTGCTCATTGAAATTTTCTCCCGCGTTTTGTGTTTAGCTTACCCAGCGCCGTAACTAGAGGGCGGGGGGGGGGGGGTTAGAAAAATGTTCTGTAGCAAAAATCTTTTTGCTACGGAATAGTTTAAAAAAACTGAAATAGAAAATAGTTTTTAGTATGCTAGTATTAATTAGCGAGTAACGACACATGAACTTACTCAGTATTGACAGAAAAATGGGGGGGGGCGTAAAAATTTCAAAACAAAAATGTGATCTATCTATCTATATCTCTGTTAGAGACAAAAGAAACGGCGCTCTTAGCGCCGTAACTAGACCTTTCTTTCGTCTTTTTACACTATTCCTTAGCAAAAATCTATCTATTTACCTATCTAATCACTTAACTAAAAATAAACACTTTAGTTTTTAGTGTATTAGTCAGCAAGTAACGGCACATGAAATTACTCAGTATTAACAGAAAAACAAACTGAACAATATGAGACAGAGATCACATGAAAACCACAATATTACACAGGAGACAGGATAAGAGCAAGTACAGTGTGCGAAATGAAATTATAAAAAAAAAAAAATTTGAAATCTCCATCAGGAAGTGGATTTTAAAAATTCCGATAACGATAGATGAAGCCTCCATACCAAGTGACTAAGATGATGAAGCCACGGGTTCCAAGTTTCTTGTGGGAGTTCTGTGCTTGCAAAACATCTCAAATTAGGCGTAGCCAACGCGCAACATGACAGTCCTTTATTTGAAAACCAACTTATCAAAATTCGCCGAAACATTATTGAGGATGCAATAGCATAAAAGTAAATGCTGCAAAATATTTCCCCGTGATGGCGGAGGAAACGACGGACGATTCGGAGGGCGAACAAGTGTCGATATGCCTACTGGATGCAATCACTCCCTTATCTCTCATATTTCTAAATATAACCCATCCCAGTCTGGCATCTTGATATTATAAAGAAACAATGTACTACGATCCCAACTGCAATTATTTTTTTTTTCGTCTCTCCTAAGGCTGTCTTTGAATGAGTGTTAGGGATCACTTTCTACACTATACCTGCAATATAAATTCTTTTGTACCCATTTTCTCGAAGACCATAACTTTGTTGTGCTTGAAATTTTTAGCACATATTAAAACCACCCATTGCTGATATACACCACGGTTATTATTCCGAAAAATTTAAATTCAATTTATCTGACTCCAAAACATTCCAATTCGGCGCTAGGTGGCGAGAAAAGTTGCCATAGCAGTGTTTCTGTCTGGAAGCAACAAAATCTGTTATTTCTGCCTGATTTTTATATTTATCTGAGACAAAAAGAAATCAGTGAATAAGGGCAAAAGTGAGATTGGAATCTTGTTTTCTATAGATCATCTTAAATCCTACTGTACGTTCATTTTTTGAAGAGAAAATGTGTACATTAGTAGAGAACCATCCCTGAATTTCAGTTATAGAAACTACACCTACTTACTGAGTTTCACCCTAAACAACGTCATTGGTTAACACGTAACAGGGCGCATTTTGTCTTTTCATTGTGGAGCCAACGAGAGACCGCTTGCATTTTGAATATAGTGAGGACTGCAGTGATTCGTTGACGACAACTTCTGAGACAGTCACTCAAGACGTAAAGGACACGCCCACGAAGGGATTTTTTGCGCCATCTGTCGCAGAAGATGAACCCTAACACTCATTCAAAGACAGCCTTAACACGATAAAGAAATTGATTAATAAGCGATCTCAAAAATACCTGATAAAAGAACAATTCCGATTAATAAAGTGCTACAGACAGTGTCCTGTACTTCTAAATATTTGTTATTCTTGACCAGTTTGTACAGTGAGAAATAAATGTACTTCTGAAGTAAGGTTTATGAAAGGAAATAACAGAAACAATTTAAAAAAATGAAAAGTAGATAGTGGCAACTAATGTTGATCTAAAAATTTTCGATAAACAAGCAAAAAAGAATTTGTATAAAAATATTTAGGGGGTGGCGCCACCAATTTTTTTTATAAGAGTGGGAACTGTCAGGGCGTATCTAGGTGGCGCGATTGCCTGGGAGCTCAGGAATTTTTTCCGGGGTAGCCCTTAGGCAACCCTGTATGCTGTCGTCTTTAGCGGAGAATGAGCATTTGAAAGCTGTGGGGCCGCCCCTGTGGCGCAGTGGTCTAAGCGATGGCTTCTGATCATTCGTCCGAAAGGGGTCCGGGTTCGAATCCCGGCGAGGCATGGATGCTGTGCTTGTCTTACGGCGCAGGCTCTCTCCGTTTCCTGGAACCAGTGGCCCTAAATTAGGGACGGGCGACTGATTATACCCAAATGGAGTTGCTCACGGTGGTCGTTAAACCTTCAATCAAATAAAAAAAAAAAAATTCAGTTACACCTGTCATAAAAATTTCGTACTAATCGACCCGTAAAACATTAAATAATTCCCACTATTTCGCATTTGCTTTAGATCAGCTGGAAGAATCTTGTTTCTGTAACGCGAAATACATTAAGCAGCAAAAGACAAAAACCATTATTTTGAAAAGAAACGTTCGCTACCGTTAAGGATATCTTTCAAGTTTTTCTATAGTTAGCGTCCTCTGAAGAAATGTTTTTAGATATATTAACGCACTTGTAGAACTTCAACTTGTTACGTTAATTAAAGCACTTGTAACAACTTAAATTCTAAAGTTTTACCCCATTCTCCCCTACGTTTTATTTTATTATGATCCGTCTGACAAGGGTGGGCGATCCGCCTTGGAGGTGCCCATAGGAGGGAAGGGGAGGGGGGGGCTGGACCCCTGAAACACCGCTCCCCTGGATACGGCCATGAGTTTACGGAAAGTAAAATGAATCAGACTGAAACAGGTGAGATGTCTACCAGCTTAATTCCACATTAGCAAAATCGAACAGCAAACATCATGAGAGTCTTATAGATTCATTAATCTTTCAATTATCTGGAAAACGAAAGTATGCTCAGGATTAAGAATAAAATACTTGGTTATACGACTCCTAATCAAATGCGTCATTACTCTTTTGATCGAATTACGTTTTCCTCTTAGCTCTGTGATTTACAATGCCAAAGAACCCGGACCTATAAGGAACAAAAAGGTACCGTTTACTATAAAATAACAACACGTGGAATGCTGATGCTACTGCAAATCTAAAAATTTCCTGGTTCCTTGAACTTTTCGTCTTCCGGACAGCCACGGTTATTAGCAGTTCGCTGTTGCACAATATAATCCTCAAGATGTGATATTCCCTTTGCATGAGTAATGTTTTTCTTCCCATCTGCCGTAGTATTTTGAACAATACTCTTTGCGATAAAGCTTAATAGCTGCAGCATTGTGGAATATATTATACGCACATATCTTGTTACAAAGGCCGTTTCTTAGATACTGAGAGCAATTCTTTTTTGTGTTAGCAACACTGCGAAGGGAAGAAATAACCACGCAGAAGACTAACTGAATTAAGGAAGTATCTATGGCAACAGTTGGTCGCCGTGGCAGACGATTCTGGGTTTGTTAGGACGCAGTAGTTTAAGACACGTCTGCATTTCACCATACAGATATGGAAATGAGTGATTCAGAGTTAAGAAGTGAAATGAGTTGTGCGATAAAGTTGTGCTATCGTTTGGGTAAAACGGCTTCAGAAGCAGTTGATTTAATGAAAAAAGTTCACAAAGATAAATGTTTGGGTGAGCCAAAGATTTTTAGATGGCAGCATGATTTCAAAAAAGGGTGTTTAAAGTGGCAGAACTTGCTTCAAGGCCTGGTCGACCTGAAAGTGTTTTTACCGAGCGTATGGTTAACACTGTTTGTGCAATCCTGCAAGAAGATCTATGAATGACGTGTGAAGGCATAGCAGCGACAAATGATATTGCAAAAACGTCGGCATTCTACATTCTTCGCAACAAATTACTGCTGCATTGTTTGTGTTCCAGATAAGTACCTCATCACCTGAGGAGAGAACAGTTGTTAGCCAGAGTTCAGGTGTGTCATGAGTAGAAATAAATGCTAGCAAAGAATCCAAACTTTCTAAACGCAGTAATAACTGCCGACGAAACATGGGTCCACTATTTCGACCCTCACGAAGAGCGCTACGAGTGTCTGGAAACACACAGGCTCGCCTTCTCAGAAAAAAGTCCGCCAAACCAAATCAGCTGGAAAGGTGATGGTGATAATTTTCGTTGATCATAGAGGTGTTGTCTACGAGCATGCCTTTACTCCATAAATTACTGTCAATGCTGAGTATTACATTTCAATCTTGAAGCGCGTGTGACGACACATATCGATTTAGCGACCGGAACTGGTGGGCAAGTGGACCCTACACCACGTGACTGCTTGTGTTCAACAGTTTCTTACGAAATGCGGTGTTGAAATCATGCCACAGCCTGTCTACAGTCCTGAGCTCGCCCCGTGCGATTTCTGGTTGTCTCCAACAATGAAAGAGAAGTTCCGTGGCGCAACCTTCAACACAGATGCTGACGTTATTCAAGCTGTACAGGGGTCGTTAAAGCAGCTTTCACAAAATACCTTCGCCACATGCTTTGAAAAGTGGACTGAACGATGGGACCGTTGCATATCATCCGAGGGAAGATACGTTGAGAAAGAATAACATATGTTTTGCTGTACGTACATTTCTTCGTTTTGCGTGATTTTACTCTTAGTTTTTCTGGAACTGCCGTTGTATAAAACATTTTATATTCTCAACAGCAGTTTGTATGTGCATGCGATCCGGATTTTTCACGAAAATCGGTACACTCTGCGTTGTGATGGAATCAGCTACTATTTCACTGTCACAGATTTCACTCACTAGTTTTCAAATATTGGAGAAAATTGGCGTCATCACAAGTGTGGAGTAATTTTCAAATAATGAAAAGTTTTCAAAATATCTTGCTTCATGCCTGAGTTTGGCATATAAAATGCGTTTAGCTTCTTCAAGCTAAAAGTTGATAGTTATTTTCATGACACTGTTGATGGAAGACATTCATAGTTCACAACTTCTTACGTACTTTCGCGTTCTTTCCATTGGAAGAACACAGCCTTAAGGAACCAGTCTATATACGAAATATAATATTCACATAAAATTTACTATATTTCGCAAGAACATATACGTTTCACCGGGTCGTTGTGTCTGGAAAAACTCATTTCGTTCATAGATTTGAAAATCTGAGAAATTAAAAGGTGATAAAATTTTGAATCCCATGCGGAGCGCAAATCGAATGACATCACATTTCGATTCTAGTAGAAGACGGACTGCTCGGTGGGAATTCTGGCTACGGGCTTTGAGGGAAGTGTCGAAAACTGAAAAGCTGCAACACTTTCAACCCTTCAAACTGCTGGGCCGCACCGGTGGCGTAGTGGTCTAAACGATGGATTCTGACCATTCGTCCGAGTTGGGCTCGGGTTCAATCCCGTCGTAGGATGGACGTTGTGTTTGTCTTACGGCACATTCTCTCTCCCTTCCCTGGAACCAATGTCTCTAAATAAGGGACTGGCGGCTGATTGTACCCCATTCAGTTGCTCACGGTAGTGGTTGAACCCCCAATAATAAAAAAAAAGTAAATGGCTGGAACTAATTTACTATGGGTTATTTAAATGGGATGACATCAGCTCGAAAGAATTTATTCACTGTCTGGGAAGTGGACTGAACGGGGCTGGAGCTAGTGAACCTTGCGCAGCAGAAGCGTTGCTTTCTCCTTGGCTTCCTTATCTAAAGTGGTTATTTAGTGAGATGACTGGCACTAACTATTTCTGACTGATTGCCTGCTAAAAGAACCATAACAATGGCGTAGAATTTAAAAAGGAGAGAAATATTAAAATATTTTGTTTCTACCCAGTGGCATGATGTTTGTGTCAGGAGAACTATCAGTATCAAACAAAGATCTTCGCTCTTTCCACGTTTATAAGTGAATAACGGAAAAATTCTCATTAGCCGCCACCGGGAGTCGAACCCAGGGTCTTCCAGTTACGCGCCGGATATGTTTCTGCTACGCCACAGCTGCCTCGAATTCACCGTGGTGTAGCGGAAGCATATCCGGCGCGTAACTGGAAGACACTGGGTTCGACTCCCGGTGGCGGCTAATGAGAATTTTTCCGTGACTCACTTATAAACGTGGAAAGAGCGAAGATCTTTGTTTGATATTCCTGGTCCACGTTAAATGCCTGTATTTATTATTCATTTGCCTTCTAATTATTTCTTCAGTTGCTGCTTACCATCTTTGGTAAATCCCCAGCATTGTGCGGGGTTCCAAGAAGCAACCTGCCTACTACTTGGTTGGCAGTTAGCGTGTGTGAGCCTGGAGGAATTCGAGGCCGCTGTGGTGTAGCGGAAGCATATCCGGCGCGTAACTGGAAGACCCTGGGTTCGACTCCCGGTGGCGCCTAATGAGAATTTTTCCGTGGCTCACTTATAAACGTGGGAAGAGCGAAGATCTTTGTTTCATATTCCTGGTCCACCATAAATGTCTGCATTTAGAACTATCAGTTCTCCATCATGCTTTGGATCATGAAGCAGAGAAAAAGGACTAGAAGAGAGTGCATCTCTCCCGTGCCTGCATAATTTTAGATACTTCTCAGTGGTCTACCCAGTGGCATGATGTCCGTGTCAGGGAGACTATCACGTTCTCATCATGACTTGGATCATGAAGCAAACGAAAAAGGACTAGAAAAGAGCGCATCTCTCCCGTGATTGGGTAATTTTAGGTACTGCTTAGATGATCTACCCAGTGGCATGATGCCCGTGTCGGGGAGACTATAACTTTTCCGTCATGCGTTGGATCATAAAGCAGAGAACAAAAAACTAGAATATTTTAGCTACTGCTGAGATGGTCTGCCCAGTGGCATGATGCCGGTGTCAGGTAGACGATCAGTTTTCCATCATTCCTTGGATCATGAAGCAGAAAACAAAGGACTAGAAGAGAGCGCATCTCTCCCTTGATTGGATTATTTTAGGTACTGCTGAGTGGTCTACCCTGTGGCATGATGTCTGTGTCAGGGAGACTATCACGTTTTCAACCTGCCTTGGATCATGAAGCAAAGAAAAAAGGACTAGAAAAGAGCGCGTCTCTCCCGTGATTGCATAATTTTAGATACTGCTTAGATGGTCTACCCAGTGGCATGGTGCCCGTGTCAGGGAGACTGCAACTTTTCCATCATGCCTTGGATCATGAAGCACAGAACAAAGGACTAGAACATTTTATTCACATCCCAAACTAGAGTCATCACATCATGTCTAAGAGCATGGCAAGCCAGGGTCATCACAGCATAAGAGAAAATCAAGAAAGTGCACTTCAGAGCACGTCTGAGTGCATATGAAACTAGTATCTTCCCCATATGTGTAAGCACATCTTCATCAAGTGTAAGTCACATGGTCTCATGAGATTCGAGTCTAGGGAAGAAACAAGGGGACTGCGTTCAACAGCAACCCACATTTTATAGTGAAACTCAAGACTGTCACTAGGAAGCGTGTGACGTGCCTGCCCCGCAGGACGCACATGAGATAAAGGCAGATAGCATTGAGAACATACTCAGTTGGGAGATTGACTTATTCCGGAATGACGGGACCCGGTTTCGATACAAAAATGACGGAGAAATTTACTTCGTTATAAGCGTTGTGACATATATCTGACCTCTTGCCGCTGCAAATTTGTGGTCACTCTGAATGAACCGTGGATGAACTCGTCAAACAGAAAAAAAAAACTATTCTTGGCATTTATTACAGAGCATTACAGAGCACGTTGCGTGAATAGTTATCCAATTTGTGTCTGAAAAGGTATTGGGCCTATTGTGCGAAATTTTGCATATGACAATGGGTTGGAAAGAAAGTAATGTCCGATGAGGAGGTACCCAAAGTCAGAGCCCCGACCATGGCGCACATTGGCCACTGAGATTGCGCAGCACACCGGTATAACATCAACGGGTAATATCAAGGAGGTTGAGAAAGGCGACTTAAATCGGTGGCAGTTATCCGTCAGAAGGCGAAAAGTGTAAGCGTCAGCCAACATGCAAGTAGAAAATTAAAACATCTGCCATTGCATACTGTATGAGTTTCATCGCGGTAGCACCCCCGCAAGTGCTGTAAGCAACACTACTGGTGTGTACCCCAATGCCATCTCACATCGTCAGTGCTGTCGTTGGTTCCAAAGGTTTCAAGAAGGATATTTTGATCTGTCAGACCGTTCCAAAACCGGAATACCCGCAAGAGTGAATTCTGACATACTGAAAACCTTAGTCGAGACAGATTTACGTGTGACCACACCGAAGTTTGCCGAAAATGCTGGGCACTACCCACACGAGTATTGTAACGCGCATGCGTCAACTTGGGAAAGTGCACCAGAGGGGAGTTTGGGTACCCCATCGACTCACGGTTGAGTAGAAAGCTAATCGCACGAGTGCATGCAATTCCCTGCTTACATGTGACCAAGTTCAACAGTTTTTGAACCGCATTGTGACAGGTGACGACAAATCGGTCCAGCGCCCGCTAAACAGTGGTTGGACCCAAAACAGAAGCCCATGCTGACCCCCAAAACCCGCTTCAACCCCCAAAGCCCGGTTTCACCCCCACTTAACAGGTTGCTGGTGGGATATGTGAGGGTGTCGTAATTTTCGAGCTGCTGCCGGCAGAGATGGAAACGAGTCACGGGTCAACGGATCGGGTCAAGCAGTTCCTGACCCGATTTTGACCCGGTTTTGTTCCCGTTTTATTTTTGAAAACAGAAAAATATATTCCAAAGAAAAAGGCGCGTTGTGAAATTCTGTAGTCGATGCTGGTGCCAATAACGATTTACCATGCAAAAATAATGTCGTCTTTTTCTTAAAGCAATGAAGATTTCCACCGACCGACGTCAGACATGATATATCGTAAAAAGATACTTCCTTTGCGTTCTTTTGCAGTGCGATTGTCCGGGGCAAGGTACAGACAAACGCCATTCGCCTGCTTCTCAGCTGATTCACTCTCTCCGTGCGAAGTTCACTGTATGACTAAGAATTATTCTTCACATAAAATCTTTTACATTGAGTATTCAGAGGTTTTCGATTGATGTGCTAACATCCCGTTTGCATGGCATGTCATGTCGAAATAACTCCTTATTTGTTATAATGGATGGGTTTAATATTAAGGACGTTGAGAAAGCCGTCGAGGCTAAAAATTACTTGCTTGTTCAAAACCACAAGGGGAAGTGTGAATGCTGGAAATTGTTTCGTCTCATTAAGGAACCGGTGAATAATTCTGTGTTGTTTGATCTTGCTTGTTGTTCAAAATGTGGAAAGTGTATAATTACAAAGAAAGATCCCGATTTGCCGAGTTTGTTGCAGAATTTGATGTTCGCTCGCTGCTCTAGTTTGCAGTCCATACCGAAATCGCAAATGTGTTCTGCACGTGGTCACCAAATATCGTGTAGCATAGCTCCCGATGTTCACAGAACGACGCCACTCGAGACAATGACTCATGAAGGTCACTGCCCTCGCCCGCTGCTCGCGCATCCGCGCACTGCCATCTGTTGGCGAGCTACGTACATGGTTTCGGAGCTTTTTGATTGCACTACGTATCTTATTTCATCTGCTTTCACTTTTCTCCGTTGCAGGGTAATTTGATGATTGCGACGACGCAGAAGAGGGTGTCAGGAGCTCTTTTCTTCTAAGCTGAACACACGGTACCTTAGCGGTATTCACCGCTTATGCGGCTGGAACGAATTATGTCGGTGTTAGAAAATGAGCTGAAATCAGCTCGAACGAAAATGTTCTCTGTCTAAGAAGTGGGCGGAACGCGGCTAGAACGAATGAACTTGGCCGTTAGAAAGCGTTGATTTAGCTTTGTTATTCAGAACTGTCACTTAGAGGGATGATTGATGCTATTCCTTTCTGGCTGAATACCTATACCTACTGAAAGGGATATAATAATGATGGCGAACTACGAAAGGAGAGAGATGTTTGATGTTTGAACCACTTGTTTCCATCCAGTGGTAAGATGTCCTTGTCAGACTAATCATTTCTCATCATGCCTTGTGTCATGAAGCAGAGAATAAAGGACCAGAAGAAAGCTCTTATCACCTGTGTGAGTTTCATTTTCGATGTTGCTGAGATAAAAGGGGAAAGGAACTGTTTTACTGTAGCTTTCGTAAAACCCGACCGCTATGAGAACATTTCTGTTTCGGAAGAGCAGAAAAATTTAGACACTCTTTGGCTCAGGTACATCGGCCGTTTAAAGGGTTCAACATCATGTATAGTCGGTTCATTCTTTCTTGGCAGTTGGGTAGAATGGAGCTGACAAGTATCAGGAGAGGTTCGCATTTTAGTATTAGGAAAGTTTCGCACTTAGCATTAGGAGAGGTTCGCATTTTAGTATTAGGAGGTTCGCATTTAGTATTAGGAGATGTTCGCATTTTAGTATTAGGAGAGGTTCGCATTTAGTATTAGGAAAGGTTCGCATTTTAGTATTAGGAGAGGTTCGTATTTAGTATTAAGAAAGGTTCGCATTTTAGTATTAGGTGCGGTTCGCATTTAGTATTAGGAGAAGTTCGCATTTTAGTATTAGGAGAGGTTCGTATTTAGTATTAAGAAAGGTTCGCATTTTAGTATTAGGTGCGGTTCGCATTTAGTATTAGGAGAAGTTCGCATTTTAGTATTAGGTGAGGTTCCCATTTAGTATTAGCAGAGGGTCACATTTTAGTATTAGGGGTGCTTCGCATTTAATATTAGGAGATGTTCGCATTTTAGTATTAGGAGATTTTCGCATTTAGTAATAGGAGAGGTTTGTATTTTAGTATTAGGAAAGTTTCGCATTTTAGTATTAGGAAAGTTTCGCACTTAGCATTACGAGAGGTTCGCATTTTAGTATTAGGAGGTTCGCATTTAGTATTAGGAGATGTTCGCATTTTAGTATTAGGAGAGGTTCGCATTTAGTATTAGGAAAGGTTCGCATTTTAGTATTAGGAGAGGTTTGTATTTAGTATTAAGAAAGGTTCGCATTTTAGTATTAGGTGCGGTTCGCATTTAGTATTAGGAGAAGTTCGCATTTTAGTATTAGGTGAGGTTCCCATTTAGTATTAGCAGAGGGTCACATTTTAGTATTAGGGGTGCTTCGCATTTAATATTAGGAGAGGTTCGCATTTTAGTATTAGGAGATTTTCGCATTTAGTAATAGGAGAGGTTTGTATTTTAGTATTAGGAGAGGTTCGCATTTTAGTATTAGGAGATTTTCGCATTTCGTAATAGGAGAGGTTTGCATTTTAGTATTAGGAGTGGTTCGCATTTTAGTATTACGTGTGCTTCGCATTTAATATTAGGAGAGGTTCGCATTTTAATATTAGGAGAGGTTCGCATTTTAGTATTAGGAGAGGTTCACATTTAGTATTAGAAGAGGTTCGCATTTAGTATCAGAAGATGTTCGAATTTTAGTATTAGGAGGTTTGCATTTAGTATTAGGAGAAGTTCGCATTTTAGTATTAGGTGAGGTTCCCATTTAGTATTAGCAGAGGGTCACATTTTAGTAATAGGGGTGCTTCGTATTTAATATTAGGAGAGGTTCGCATTTTAGTATTAGGATGTTCGAATTTAGTATTAGGAGAAGTTCGCATTTAGTATTAAGAGAGGTTCGCATTTTAGCATTAGGAGAGCTTCGCATTTTAGCATTATGAAAGGTTCGCATTTTAGTATTACTGGAGCTTCGCATTTACTATTAGGATAGATTCGCATGTTAGTATTAGGAGAGGTTCGCATTTTAGTGTTAGGAGATTTTCGCATTTAGTAATAGGAGAGGTTTGCATTTTAGTATTAGGAGAGGTTCGCATTTTAGTATTACGGGTGCTTCGCATTTAATATCAGGAGAGGTTCGCATTTTAGTATTAGGAGAGGTTCACATTTAGTATTAGAAGAGGTTCGCATTTAGTATTAGAAGATGTTCGAATTTTAGTATTAGGAGGTTTGCATTTAGTATTAGGAGAAGTTCGCATTTTAGTATTAGGAAAGGCTCGCATTTAGTATTAGGAAAGGCTCGCATTTTAGTATTATGAGAAGTTCGCATTTAGTATTAGGAGAGGTTCGTATTAGGTGAGGTTCGCGTTTTCAGAGAGAAGCGTGTCATTCTCCCTAACTAAACACACATCCTCTATTTCTTGGGAACGAAACTTTTCTCTCTTAAAAGGCAATCCTCCAAAAATATCGTCCCACATAGCAGTAGCGCACTTGAATTTGGCTTCTATGGATAGGGTCACTAATACTCAAGAGACGCATATAGCGTATTAAATCCGTTTGGTTTTGTAGCGTAGTGAGCACAAAGATTCGTCAAGCTTGCGCACTCCACTGGGAGACATTTCCAAGGCTATGGTAGACATAACAAGTTAGTAAAATCATGCAATGCCTTGATTATGATACGCTTTCCAACATACCAGAAATCATTCCTCAACAAGTTATGAGGATAATGAGTGTTTAATAAATCTATCTCCTGTGCCCTGACCTTTGATCCCATATCGATGATATTGAACAGAATTGGTTCAGTATACCTCCGGAACAACATACTAAAGTTTTGTCGCAATAGAAGCATATTTAGTCAAGTTATGAGGATAATAGCTGTGGAATAAATCTCGCTCCTGTGCCCTCACCTCTGATTTCATTTCGATTATATTCAACAGAGCCGATTCAGTATACCTTCGGAACAGCATGCTAAAGTTTTGTCGCAATCGAAGCATTTTTAACTAAGTTATGACGCATAAAGGCGTCATAATTTAGTTAAAAATGCTTCGATAATGGATCCCGCTCCTGTGTCCTGATCAACCCCATTTTGTCCATTTTCAATAGGTTTCGTCCCCAGGTCGTCTCCTACCACATACTAAAATTTCATCGTAATCGAACCGTTTTTACGCGAGTTATCGTGTGGACAGACAGACGGACAAAGCTGGAGCATATACGGTTCTTCAACCGACGGTTGGAAAGCGTAAAAAAAACAAAGGAATTGGAACACATCAGTAACAAAGATGATTTTTGAAAATAACGTCGGTGACATCCTGAGAATGTCACACGAATTCTTATCACGCAATTATATGGTGTGTCGCAATTTGTTTCCATCTTTTAACAACGCATGCCAAGGTCTTGGTAGTCAGTAGAAACTATATCATTGCACGCTAGTTTGCTGGATACGATTTCGACTGTTTCGCTGATGGCATTCTCTTTAAAGTTCGTGTATACGGCAATTCTTCTAATACACTGCTGGACAATTGCTAAGGACGGATCATAAACGACTATATAGCGCATAAAAAAGTAAGTGTGGTTGGATGCCAAGTGAAATAAAATAATGTCAGGACATTACAAGAAAGACAATTTATTGTGCTCTGAAAACCAGAAGGCTTTGGAACGTGTTCAAGGGACAAACAGGCCATTTTGTGCAGAATACGTAAACGTGAAAAAAATGCAATTACCGTCAGCAGGTGTTCTGGCGTAAGATGTCAATACGGGATATGGCTACCACGGAGGGCGATGCAAGATTCCACACGTCGTGTCATGATTTGCACAACATTATCAAGCAGCTTTTGGGGTAATTTATCCCATTCCTATGTCAGTGCACGGATGAGGGTGTCCTTGTTTATTGGAGGGCATTGGCGACCAGCAAGACTCCTCCCCAAAGCATCCCACACAATTTCAATGGGATTCAGATCTGGAGAACGTGCCGGCCATACGAGGCGTTGAATATCCTCGCTCTCAAGACACTCCTGGACAGCGACTGTTCGATGACATGTTGCGTTGTCGTCCATGTAAATGAATCTATCACCGACAGCACCACGGAACATGCGAACATGAGGTAGCAGAACATCATTAATGTATCGTTGGCCAGTGATAATCCCAGTTGGAAGCACATAGAGGGACGTACGGCCATTGATCATGATGCCAGCCCATACCATGACACTACATGTCGGATATCGGTCTTTTTCCTGCATGTTTGCTGGACAATATGCAGTTCCACTATCACGCCAGATCAGTTGTCGTCGACAATCAGACGATAGACTGTATCTACTCTCATCTGAGAAGAGGACAGCAGACCAGTCGTTATTAGTCCAATTGCGATGTTGATGGCACCATTGCAAACGGGCGGTACGGTGACGTCTGGACAATGTGATGCACACAACAGGACAGCGGACGTATAGTTCTCCTTCATGCAAACGTCTGGCGACAGTGTTTCGGGAGATCCGCTTGCCAGAGCAGCCATAAACTGATTTGCTACCTCACTAGATGTGCTGCGCCGGTGTTTTCTTTTGTTGATAGCACTATGTACCGATCTTCTGCAGGTGCCGTACTGCGAACACGACCTCCCCCGTGACGTTTGCTACACTCTCCATTTGTTTGAAATGATTTCCAAAGCCTTGAAACAACACTGTGGCTGACGTCGAACTCCCTGGCAACATCTGTTATTTTTCGCCCTTCTTTAATCTTGCCAATAATACGGCCACGCGTAAAATCATCTAGGTGATATCGGGAAGACCTACTGAAAATTGCAAGTTCGTCAATTGATTCTTTCCCTTTCAACTTTGCGTTTGAACAACAACGGTCAATACGCGTCAAATCCTTTATATCTCTTATCAGCGCTATGACGTCACAAACAAGTTCGGCAATCCAAAATTTGCATACGCACAACACGTCTTACTGTATCCCGCACTTATGCTAATTTCCACATTTTCCTGCCTTCCATTTTATGGTTGCTGTCGTTGCTATTGTCATCCGTCCTTAGCAATTGTCCGGCAGTGTACTATTCCATAGAGAAGCGGCCGATGAATGCATGACTTCTCTGGCGAGGGCTGTATTCTGCATGTCTTGGCTGACACTTCGCACGTGCTCTTTACATCTAGTGCCCAAGGATCGCTTTGTCATTCCGATATATATCTTTTCCGTATTGTCAGGATATAGCATTGGTATAGCGTACACACCTGCTTTTTCTTTTTCACACTGTCTCTCCTTGCAACTTGATATTTTATGTGATAACGGGGTCGAGGACTTCATTGCTATCAATATGTTGAATTTACGTAATAAATTATTTAACCAATATGTAAAGCCTGGAACATATGTGATGGATCATGCGTATCTCATCGTCTTGTTAGGTGATTTCGTTATTGCTGACATTATACGATTTCTTACAGTTCTATATATTCTGTCTATGTCGTTTTCTTATATATCCAGCTTTTAGACCTTTGCTACAAATATCAATACCCTTAATATTTAGGCAGTCGGGTTTGCATACGTTATATGCTCTATAAAACCATGCTCTAAACGCAGAAAGTTTGCAATCTTTTATCAGTACGAATCAGGAGGGACAAGATTCGGTACTGCTGTCGGCTTATAATAAACGTCAAAATCAAAGCTGGATGTTCTATTTATTCTGAGTGCGACGTCAAGATAATTCAACGCCCCATCTACTTCAAGCTCCATGGAGAAATTTATTGTACTGTGTAGTTTGTTTATCTTGTGCATGAAATAATTTAATTCATCTACTCCGTGTTCCCATACGAAGAATATGTCGTCAGCATAGCGGATCCACACTTGGGGTTTCTTGATACAATTTAGAAAGATGATCTTTTAGTGGTCTAAGTACTGCTTCCTCAAGGACTGAAAATACAGGTAAACCCATCGGTGCTCTTTTTGTTTGTCTTTAGATGCCTCCATCCAACTTGAAATAGTTGTGGTTAGTATCCAACGTTAAGGCGCCAATAATTTTCTTTGTTTGAGTTGGTGTGAATTCACGGGAGGTGTCGATTATTTCCTATAGGTTTGCAACTGCCTCTGGTATATAGGTCTAGATGGATATAAAGACACTTTGTCGAAACTTCCCATTATATCACTATCAAATATATTCGTGCTTCTTGCGCGCTCCACAAATTCTTTTCTTGCCTTAATTACACCGTATAATTGTGTGATAAAAATTCGTGTACTATGCTCGTGATGTACCCACGTTATTTTCAAAAATCATCTTTGTTCCTTACGCGTTCCAAATCCCTGCCTTTTTAAATACATTGCCTTGAAAAAGCCTCCCAGTAGAGTGCGAAAGCTTGAGAAATCTTTTTGCTTACTACGCCACAAACAGAAACAGATTTCATACGCTATATGCATCTCTTGAGTGTTCCCAGTGTGGTGTATTTATAATTACGTTACCGATGGGTCATTAATATATTGTTACGACTTCGGGTTCGATAATTACTGTAATTCGACTAGATGCTTTTGCAATTGTCGAGTACAGCGTTAATTGTTGGTTGAAAATTAACAGCTAGTGGTTTACCCCATTGCGAAGAAAAAACAACTCCTTTTCTCGGGAGGGAGGAATGTGAAACGATACATGGGCCGTCTGGTATGAGGGAACTCAATGCGTAGCCACTCGGGGAAGTGATAGGCTATATGGAAGGCCCATGGAAGTTGAGATCGTTTGATGTTTGGTTAGCAATTAGTGTCACCAGACCTCAAAGTTATGGCATTTTCTAAACCGAATCTTGGCAGGACAAAGAAGTGTCAGCTAAGTTATGTGTTTGCCTACTTGTCTGCGAGCGGACCCCACACATAGTATATTCCGAATGCAGAGACATGCATTTCTTAACATCTTCATCGTGCCGAATGCTTTTAAGAAACAGTAAACTTGACGAGACAGTTATGACAGTACCCCTAACAACAGAGAAAGGAATTTGTTGGCGAAATGTGAATGACCGGAGTCTAGAACTAGCTCGTAAAGGGAGCTGGACTCCTGCGGGACCAAGGCGATCCCGCAACGTGGTGTTTTGCCGAGGTAGAGAAACTTTTGCATGAAGAGTCGGCCAACTGAGCCAAGAGCTGCCGGGCGGTTGACGTTACCGCGAGGAAATAGGAAGGGGAAGATACCTCTTTTCCTGGTGCTAGATTGCAGGCAAGTTTGGAGAGATGTGAAGTAATTTCTCTCGGCAAAGCTCTTGTTGTTAGTCTCCTAACAACAAGAGCGTTGCAGTAGTAGCAACTTGAAATTCTGGCCAATAGTAAATTTGGTTGATGCCGGAATACTGAAGTGGAGCTACAGAGCAGCGTTCCAGACGTAATTCTATTGCAGTCCTGAGTGGCAGAGATTGGAGAGATATGGATGTAATTTTCTACCGAAAAAGCAAGCAGCATGCTAGAGTTCAGACAAAGTGATGGAATTGCAGCCCAGAGGGTTGCTTGGTTACTAGTTCAGACAAAGAGATACACCTTTAACAAAAGAATACTCATTTAAACGTTTGGAGCTAGGATAGACAGACGGATCCTGCTATTACGTCAGCGACGTCGATCGATCTCGACATTGATGCGCATAGATGCGTACGGGGTTCATACAGGTGAATGCAGTGCACCAGAGGAAGTGGAAGATGGGGTACGACTCCCCTCTCTATCGGACATTGTGCGCGCTCTGAAATGGGCGTGTCGTCACACAGGTGTGCTTCCTGGTAAACATACCCACACAGCACAGAATATTTCGTATATGTTACAAGTATGTAGCACTGAAACATTGAGACTTTTCAGATACGTTGCGCAATGTAACAGTAATGTTTCAGAAACCTTACGGTTACGGCAAAATGTCCGCAAACGTTACATAACCGATACATTACCGTGAACGGTCTTTGTAACTTCAACATACCAACTTGATGTTACTGTGACGTATTTGAAAGATATTTGTGACATCATCATATTACTGTTACGTGATAATAGGGGGTTTCTGCAAAAAGGAAGTCGTCCACGTGCTGCCTTAAGGACGGATGTGGTCGATTCCTGGTCAATCATGACGTTTGTCGCAGCTTTTTTTTTCACGTGATCTTCCCGACCATCTTTTGTCCGCAATTTTCTCCTTGTGTTCAACCATAACATTTATGTGCCACGTGGTCCAACCGAACATGTTTGTTGTTCGCCAATTTTTTACCTCCTAACATGGTCTCGCCGATATCTTTTGCCCGCTATTTTGTTTCCCGCCATTAGGGAAATTTTCTTTCCAAGGAAATGCAAATGCTCGAAGATCACGCCTGGTTCGAACGCCTGTCCAGCGTGTTGTCCAGCATATGCATTTTCCCACTCGACCATGTAACGCATCGTGCTTGCGTGGTCGTTCTGTAGGAACTAACGAGAAGGCCACTGCTTTGCGAATACGTTATTTAATAGAAATGCATTATTTTTTCCATAGATCATTTTTTTTTTCTGTACGATGACTTAAATTTCTTCATGATTAATCAACGAAATGTACCTTTTAATGCATATCCTATATTTTTTTCTCAAAACTTCCGTAGTCTTTAAACTTCTCAATATGTCAACATTATTTTTGGTACTTAGGCATTAGCCAGGCGCCAGGCTAATGCATAAGTACCAAAAATAATGCCGTAATATTGCGATTTTTGTTACAATTGTCGGTAGAGGGCGCCACATGAATGGTCATTTCTTTTTTGAATTTAGCTGTAATGAACGACGTGATGAGTTAATTTTTGGTAAACACAATTTATGAAAGGAATATATATGGCAAAAATGGTAGTAATATTGCGATTTTTTTTTTATCTGGAGGTAGCGTGTTTGTATTTTTTTTTTTAATCTGGAGTAGCGTGTTTCTCCAGCATATGCATTATCCCACTCGACCACGTGATGCATTGTGCTTGCAGCGTTCTGTAGTAACTAACGAGAAGGCCACTGCTTTGCGAATACGTAATTTAATAGCAATGCATTATTTTTTCCACGGATCATTTTATTTTTCTGTAGGATAACTTAAATTTCTTCATGATTAATCAACGAAATGTACCTTTTAATGCATATCCTACTCTATTTTTTTCTCAAAACTTGACTAGTCATTACTCATTAAACTTCTCAATATGTCAACATTATTTTTGGTACCTATGCATTACCCGGGCGCCAGTAGATATATATCAGTAAGTGTTACAATTGTCGGTAGAGGGCGCCACATGAATGGTTATTTCTTTTTTTACGCTTTCCAAACGTAGGTTGAAGAAGCGTATATGCTCCAGCTTTGTCCGTCCGTCCGTCTGTGCGCACGATAACTGGCGTAAAAATGATTCAATTTCGATGAAATTTTAGTATGTGGTATGGGACCACCCGGGGACGAACCGTATTGAAAATGGGGCACATGGGGTCACAGGTCACGACGTAGGAGCGGGATTCATTCCATTGCACTTATACGTCATAACTTGCGTAAATATGGTTCGATTTCATTGAAATTTGACTATGTGGTAAGGGACCGCCTGGATACGAACCCTATTCAAAATGGGTGAATTGGGATCAAAGGTCAAGACATAAGAGCGGGATGCATTCCATTGCCTTTATGCATCATAACGTGTGTAAAAATGGTTCGATTTCGATGAAATTTCAGTATGTGGTAGGGGACCACCTGGGGACGAACCCTATTGAAAATGGACGAAATGGTGTCAAAGGTCAGGACATAGAATTGCTATCCATTCCATCGCCCTTATCCCATATTGCTGTATTAAGGTGGGCGTCAAGAAATTTTGCTTCCTATACTTCCAATGTAAAAACTTTCGTACACATTTCCTTCACAATTAATGTGTCCCCAAGGATGAAAATTTGAACATCGATTAAAATAACTTCTTATCATCACTTGGAATACTTAATATTTTCTAAAACATAACCATAATTATATTAAAAATCAATAACTTTTCCTTTGGTGGTGTTGAAACCAGAAAAAAAGATGGCGCCACCTGTACTTTGATGACGTCAGTAGCCAAACAAATGTTGGATTGCATAATTATGGTTATGCTTTAGAAAATATTAGGTATTCCCAGTTATAAAATGAAGCTATTTTAATCGATGTTCAAATTTTCATCCTTGTGAACTCATTAATTGTCCGGAAAAAAGATGGCGCGACCTGTACTTTGATGACGTCAGTAGACAAACAAATGTTGGATTGCATAATTATGGTTATGTTTTAGAAAATATTAGGTATTCCAAGTTATGAAATGAAGCTATTTTAATCGATGTTCAAATTTTCATCCTTGGGAACGCATTAATTGTCCAGAAAAAAGATGGCGCGACCTGTACTTTGATGACGTCAGTAGACAAACAAATGTTGGATTGCATAATTATGGTTATGTTTTAGAAAATATTAGGTATTCCAAGTTATAAAATGAAGCTATTTTAATCGATGTTCAAATTTTCATCCTTGTGAACGCATTAATTGTTCAGAAAAAACATGGCGCGACTTGTATTTTCATGACGTCAGTAGACAAACAAATATTGGATTCCATAATTATGGTTATGTTTTAGAAAATATTAAGTATTGCAAGTCATAAAATGAAGATATTTTAATCGATGTTCAAATTTTCATCCTTGGGAACGCATCAATTGGGAAGAAAATGTGTACAGAAATTTTTCCATTCGAACTACAGGAAGCAAAATTACTTGACGTTCACCTTAAAGGAGCAATTCTTGTATGTATGTAAATTTTATTTTGAAAACGGCTCTAAGGATTTTGATGAAAGTCGTTAACCTACCGTTTTCTGGTAATAGAAATCGATTTAGCTTGATCTCGACTTTAGGAAAATTCGTTTAGATGGGTTAATAACCATCCCGAATTACTACGTCTTTAGTGTAATGTCATGGCGTCGTCCGATTAGATGTTGGCGCGCTGTTACGCCATCTGTCTCATTACGTCACGCGTTGTGTGCGGATCCTATTAAAGTTTTATGAAGTCACAGTCTTGCCAGCAGATGGTCGCGATTCCCATCTGCCTCATTACGTCACGCGTTGTGTGTGTATGTTCGTCCGCACGATAACTCGTGTAAAAATCGTTCGATTTCGATGAAATTTTAGTATGTGGTAGGGGAACACCTGGGAAGGAACCGTATTGAAAGTGAACGAAATGGGGTCAAAGGTCAGGACATAGGAGCGGGATCCATTCCACTGCTCGTATGCGTCATAACTAACGTAAAAAAGGTTCGATTTCGATTAAATTTTAGTATGTGGTAGGGGATCACCTGGGGACAAACCCTATTGAAAATTGGCGAAATGGAGGGTCAAAGGTCAGGACATAGGAGCGGAATCACTTCCATCGCCATTATGCGTCATAACTCACATAAAAATGTTTCGATTTGGATGAAATGTTAGTATGTTGTAAGAACCTGCCTGGTGACGAATCCTATTGAAAATGGGCGAAATGGGTCAAAGGTTAGGACACAGAAGCGGGATCTATTCCATAGCCCTTATGCATCATAACACGTAAAATTGCTTCGATTGCGACAAAATTTATCATGTTATTTCGGAGGTATACTGAACCAGTTCTGTTGAATATCATCGAAATGGGATCAAAGGTCAGGGCACATGAGTGAGATTTATTCCACAGCCATTTTCCTCATATCTTGAGTAATAACTTGAGTAATGATTCCTAGTATGTTGGAAAGCGTATCATAATCAATGCATTGCATGATTTTACTAACTTGTTGAATTTAGCTGTAATGAACGGCGTCATGAGTTTATTTTTGGTAAATACAATTTATGAAGGGAATATATATCGCAAAAATGGTAGTAATATTGTGATTTTTTTTATCTGGAGGTTGCGTGTTTGTATGCGAAGCTGTACATGGAGCTACATCGGTACAGCAGATAACGTCTCGTTATTTGGATTATTGACAACGTGATTCATGTCCCTCGGTTACATGTTTATGTGGTCATAATAATTAACATTTGTGATTGCATGATTGCTGTGTTAATTATCATGACGTATTTTCCACGCAATATGAGAGGAATATTTCTTCCACAATATGTGTTTCTGTGGTTTTGAACAATATGAAAATTGGGGATTTTCCTCGAGATGAAGGAAGTGCTGTGTCATTTCTTCAGAGTAAAGGAATTCTGCCGAGTAAAAAAATCTGTAAATTGGGCCATAATATGAAGCTATACTTTGGAAGTGAAAGCATTCAATGGCGGTGCAACATTGGAACATGCAGATCTTAGGTAGGCTTACTCGTTGGAAATTGGTTTCAGAGTAGTCGGCTACCTTTTTTAACTGATGTTCGATTTATTCATAGCTGGAGTGAGAATTTATCTTCTATTTTTTTTTCATTTTTCATTTATTTATTTTGTTTTAGGCTTACATTTGACTATATTACATTACAAAATAAGTAAGTTTTATAACATATAGTATTAAGAATAACAACGTATATAATGTAAATACTTATGTACTTATGTACAGGTTAACCACAGAACAGGAAATTGAGTAAAAGGCTATATATGTATAGCCTGAGTGAATCCCAATTCCCCTAAAGTATGTAGTTAAGTCAAACGTCCTGCACATATGAAATTTTCTCATATGTAGTCTGATTAATGAAATTTACCATAGAATTTTGTATTTTAATTTGTTAGCAAATATTTCTTCAGTTGCTTTCCAAAATAATTATAATTACGGATATGTGTTAATTGACAAGGTAGGTTAATCCACAACATCAATCCCTGGTAATTGATAAATCTTTTTTGGGTTAAGGTGTTTGGCATTGGTAATAAGAATGCATTTCTATCTCTTGTTTGATAGTCGTGACATACAGTATTCAGTTGAAATAAATGTTGATACCTATTCTCTTTTATCCTTTTATACATAAATCCTAATAATCTAAATTGCCATAAATTCTCAATATTTAAAAATCCATATGGATTCATACGTCCCCCCATATTCAAATTAATTCCCATGAAGTTATTTAAAATTCTGACCATCCTATTTTGTAATGATTTTAATCTATATAAATTTGTCTTAGTAGTTTGCCCCCATAACAATAAACAATAAGTCAAACATGAATGAATCAGACTGCAGTACAACATTTTTGATGTTTTGATGGTTAAATTGTTTGAAATTCTCGTTAATAAACCCAATACCCCCGAAATTTTGTTTACAGTATTTTGAATATTTATATTCCATTTTAAATTATCCTCGATTATTATTCCCAAATATTTTATATTCTTTACTATTTCAAGGGTACACTTCTCCACGCAATAGATGGTGGTTCAATAATCTGTCTATCTCCCTGTTTAAAAATCATAATTTTAGTTTTTTTAATATTCAAACACAGAAAATTTGTGTCCAGCCATTCCATCAATTGTTTAATAAATTTATTACATCTTTTTGTTTTTGCCTCATTTATATCTGCACCCGAAATTGGAACCATGGCATCATCCGCAAATAAAATAAAATCCTCATTAGGTTCAATGTTAAAAATGTCATTTATATAAATTAAAAAAAGTAATGGTCCCAGGACTGAACCCTGCGGCACTACCATATCATTAAGCAACCCATGCGATTTCATTTTATTAATCTGCACATACTGTTTCCTGTTATGTAAATAGTCCTCTAATAAATTGTAATATTGATTTCTTATTCCAATATGATAGAGCTTATCCAAAAGTATTCCATGATCGACCGTGTCAAATGCCTTTGTAAGGTCCAGGAATACCGCAATGGTTACTAATCCCCTTTTTCTATTGTTAATTATGATATTAAATATTAAATGGTGTGAACAACAATTGGATATGGCAAGTCACACAGCTGTTGATTGGAATAACCATTTACGAGAAATTTGCGCAGATGTTCTCGAGCATCAGTCGGAGAAAAACTTGGTGGACCAGGATTAATTGTGGAGATAAACGAAACATAATTTTCGAAAAGAAAGTCAAATACCGGTCGTGTGCTTCCAGAGCAGTGGATTTTCAGAGGAATTTGTCGTTCTAGTAATGACTGTTTTTTAGTGAAAGTGAAAACCCTATTGAAGGAAGTTAAGAATCATGTTGCGGAACCTTCTACAATCTATTTGGATTCATGGAAGGCATGTAAGACTGAGAAGAGGCAGGTTTTTAACATTTTAAAATCAATCATAAGTACACCCTTGCGTACCCGTCCATACTCAAGCAATGGAAAGATTGTGGGGATCAGCTAAATGGAGAAACAAATGTCATCGCGTAACTGCTAGACAGTATATCGATTCGTACTTAGCTGAGTTCATGTGGAGACATCATTTAGCTTCATCAGACCCATTTAATTCCATTTTAAATTGTACTAAAGCTTCTTCGCCCCCAAAAATTAATGTGTAGTTTTCGGGCCACTAATAAGTCCTGTATGTTGCGATATATTTCCTTCATAAATTGTATTTACCAAAAATAAACTCATCACGTCGTTCATTACAGCTAAATTCTAAACAGAAATAACAATTCATGTGGCGCCATCTATCGACAATTGTGACATTTACTGATACATTTCTACTGGCGCCCGGCTAATGCATAATTATTATTTTTTTCTACCTTTGCAAACTAATAACTACTTTTATTGAGACTTCTTTTCTGATTCAAAACCAACAAACGTATTAAGATATTATACAATGGCGTGCAAAACTTAAGGACGGACACTAGTCTGCACTAACTAGCTAACTCGAGTACGACAGTATCACCAAAGAATATCCCAGTAGCATATGGAACGACTACGAGAGTGCTTCGGTGAAATGGAATAAATGCGCATGAGCATCCACGCCGTTGCCAAACCAAAAATCTTAAATATCGCCTGAATGTAGCATCAAGGTAGCAATTATGTACAATGGAAACTATAAAGCAGTAGTATCGGTGAATGTTATTTTTGACGTAACCGTAATGTGCAAAGAGTTATGTTCCAAAATAGATGTTGCTGAAACGTAATTGTAAGATATCTCTGAAAGTGCAACGAAAATGAGAGATTGTAACATGATTGATACATATCTGAAACATTTTGTGCTGTATGGGTAAATGAGCACACCAAATACTGATTCCTGGCGTGAAAAGCTGCATATCTGTAAGTACTGTGTATGTTTTATGCATGCCCGTTGTGAGTAAATTGGCTCCGGTCAGTCAATAGACTTTCGTAGGCTGAGAACTGGTTAAAGCCGGACAGTACACTGAAGAACAATTGAAGTAGAGATAACTGTCTAGTAACGTGTGTCACCACCTTTCGTCCTGATGACGGCAGCGATTCGTCTCGGCATGGACTCGACTAGACACCGCAAGCGTTATGAAGCCATACGGATCCACGACCCCTGAACAAGCTCCCACAGTTCACGAACATTTGATGGAGGAGGTCAGAGCCTCGAACATCTCTCTCTGTGGCATCCCAGATGTGCTCGATGGGATTGCGGTCAGGTGACCTAGCTGGCCAAGGAAGCGAGGACACGTCGGTGGAGAGTTTATCCAACCATTCGGATACAATTCGGGAGCGATGGCATGGTGCATTGTCTTGTTGCAGGATGAGGTCGCCAGTGGGATGTTGTAGACGCACAAACGGGAGCAAATGGTCGTCCAGCATATCCCGGTAACGTTGACCTGTGAGGGTCGATGTCACAAATAGCAGGGGTCCCATTTCAGTCCACGTAAACAGTCCCCAGACGAGAATACCACCCCCACTAGCTTGGATAGTACCTTGCTAGCAAGAAGGGTCCATAACTTCATATGGTTTGCGCCGTACTCGTATCCTGCCATTCTCATGTACCAACGTGCATCTCGACTCATCAGTCCAGGCCATATTTTCCCACATGTACAGGGTCCAGTGGCGATGTTCCCGCACCCATGCTAATCTTTGCGCCCTGTGATGTTCGGTCAGCAGCGGTACCCTCGTGGGATGATGGCTTCTGTACCCCATAGCGAAACGATGGTTCTGGATGGTGTGGCTGCTTACACGTTTTTGTGCACCAGCGTTAAATTCCCGTGTTATTTCTTGCACTGTGGCCCGTCTATCCGCTGTTACAATGCGAGCTATCCGACGATGACCCCGCTCATCCACACGCTGTTGTCCACGGCAGTTGGCCCTTGCAGGGATGCTTTTACCGGATTCGATGTACTCACCGTGCACCCGTGGCACAGTAGCTAGTGAAAATCCCAGTGCCTGCACGACTTCCGAGATGGAGTGACCCATTCGTCGGGCCCCGACAATTTGCCCACGATCAAATGCGCTTAGATCCTTCGTCTTAACCATATTGCGTCCAACTCTTACTGACTCCCGTCGAATCACTCCTTATATTGTCGGATTGCTGCATACGTCATGTCGTTTCCGTTTACAGGGCCACCCACAGCGCCACATTTTCAGAACGCCAGCTGTTTCTAATTCAATTGCTCTTCAGTGTATATGCTAATGAATAATCATTGAACATTAATGATAAATTTAGCCAATGAGCTATCCCGAATGGGACGAGTCTATTTGACGCCCCTCCTTCATCCTCTGTATTTAGAGGTATTTTCTATTTGTATTAATTTAATAAATGTGTGTTATCTCGTGCCAGTCCTGAAGTTGCATGAATAGTTTATGAGTGTTAGCAGAATTCCTTGGTTTTGATTGGCTAAATTGTAGGCTAAATTATTTTCACCAATACATAAGATTTCGGCGATAAAGAGCTCACAAATTATTTTTCGAAATTCTAATGTTTACCTCCGGGTCATCAGCCGCCGCCTGACATCCTGACATTTAAATTCATAAAGCTATTTTTATTCGATAGTGCCGAAAATCCACTGAAGTGCCAAAAATCAAGGGATAGCAGTATGCAAATTTTTTAACTGGTGATGCCGTCGTATAAAGACCTCGACGCACGACACTATTTTTATCAGTTGTGAGGTGTCATCTCGTACGTAAGGTTAAACAACCGCCAGTATACATTATGGCAAGCCGACGTGAATTATCGGAGTTTGAACGAGGCATGGTAGTGGGAGCCAGACAGATGGGAGATTCAATTGCCATAATTGCGCCAACATTCAGCATTCCTCGATCCACGATGTCCCGCGTGTGCCGAGAAAACTTCATGGAAGGCATTACCACCCACCGTGTACAGCGCAGTCGCAGACCACGGGTGCTGAATGACCGTGACCAGCGGCGTCTGACCAGGATTGTCCATGCTAACATACAAGCGTCACTGGCTCAAATAACATCCACATTCAACGCAGGAGGTACCAGGGGGTACCTATCCATCAAGTCAGTGCAGCGCCACATTCAACGCAGGAGGTACCTATCCATCAAGTCAGTGCAGCGTAATTTAGCGTCCATGGGGTATGGCAACAGAAGACGGAACAGAGTGCTTTCGTAAACAACACACCACCGGACACCGCACGTCTTATGGGCTCGTCAACACGGTAATTAGACCCTGGAAGACTGGCAGCATGCCACGTGGTCCGATGAGTTACGCTACAAGTTGTTAAGAGCTGATGGTGGAATTCCGGTGTGGTGTAGACCCCATGAAGCCATGAACCCAAGCTGTATAGATAAGGCACTGTGCAAGCTGGTGGTGGTTCCATACTTCTATGGGGTGCCTTTACGTGGCATGGTTTGCGTCCTCTGGTTCCTGTAGACCCGTCATTAACCAGTAATCTCTTTGTTGCTCTGATGGGTAACCATTTGCAGCACTTCATTGACTTCCTGTAACCCAACAACGATGGGACCTGCGGGCCCAAGTTGTGAAAAATTGGTTCGAGGAGCATTCTGGACAGTTCCGACCGATGGTGTGGTCACGACGCTTGCCCGACATGAACCCAATAGAGCACCTATGGGACGTGGTGGAAAGGTTCATTCTCACCCGAGTTCCTGCATCTACAAATACCAGGTAGGCAGTTGTTCAGACGACATGGCTCAATATCTCTCCAGAAGTCTTCCGGCCACTTGAGGAATCGATGCCACTTCGAGTTGCTGCACTTCGCCGGGGTAATGGAGGCCCTACACGATACTAGGTACGTATCCAATGGCACTTCAGTGTAGTTCCTCTTTATTAATTTGGATACGATTATGCACATTTTTGCAATATAAACATTCATTGTTTCAGGTTTCTGAGTAGGTACGTTTTTCATCAGAAAAGCATTTTTCTTCGGACACCCAAACATTTAAGCGATGAGGTTTCTGAAAACACAAATTTGCCGTTCAAACCGCACCCATATGCCCGGAGCGGAATGCTTCCCTAATTGAGCCACACCGACGGAATTTATCGCTGCGACTTTGCCGTCTTAACATGTGCTTCTCCTCTGTAGTACCTGCTATATATCCCACTTGAGAATGGGCTTTGACGAAATCATAGGTTTCCGGTCAGTAATTTGCGGCGAACCATGCTTAGTTCGCTGAAGATGTAGGAATTCTGATTAATTCCAGAAGACGTGTAGAAGGAGCGTCACACGTTTTTAGAAGCGAAGAAGGAATTCTAATTGGCTCCTGGCGATGCGTGGGATGAGATTCACATTTTTTTTTTCGAAGAATCTAACGGTCAGTAGATCCGTTTGCACAACCGGGCGTCAATGTGAAAACAAAAATTTTCCGGCTGCGGTACTCGAACTCGCCTCCATCTACTCTGCAGCCGAATGCTTTCCCAATTAAGCTACACCGGCGGAATTTGTCGCTGCAACTTTACCGTCTTGGCAGGTGTTCTACCTCTGAAGTACGTCATGGGTTTATGACTGAAGTGCTCTCAAAGGAAACGACGTAATGACGGAAAGAAATGCTGTCATTACCAATGATAAAATCTCGTATTGGTCTCACTTGTCCTCCAATTTGTCATTGTCATGGACTAGGACAAAATAACATCATATGAATTTATATAATAAAAGTTCTTGCTCAGAATTACGTTAGTTCTTCGTTATGAGTTAAACGCATTTTAAGCTTCATGAAACACTGTTGAAGAGATGAAAAGTACTTGGCTGTTAACGTAAGTGTGCAATAACAGATGTCAAGTGTAATAAAAGAGAAGTCAAAAGAGCCAATAAATTTTCCTATAAATTCAAATTTTAAACATTTTATTTTATTCCTCGACGATAGACAACAAATGTTAGTTAAGTAAAGCTAATAAAAATTCAAGCCAGTGGGTTTCCGTTTTATCCAGTTAACAATTTATTCAGCAGTATGGAAACCTCTGTAACACTGGAATCTCCAAAAAGGAATTCATAATTTCCTACTACCCTGTGAACTGCGACGGATCCTGTGCATATCTGCAATTAAAAGAAATATGGATTTTTATTTCCTTACATAGCAAATATATTTTCGTCACTTCTAAGATACTGTATGAAACAGTCTCGTAGAAACATAAAGCATCAAGGAGATTAATGATTCGTTAATAATTCACTAATGACCAATCCATTAAAATTAGTAGAAGTTACAAAGATAGTCTGATATTTCATTCGTTTTCGTCACATCATTACAGAAAAATAATTATTTTCCCCTAATGATGTGGCGAAAACAAATCAAATATCGCATGAAATACATAAAAAAAATATTGGCATTTTTTTCATTAAAAAAATAATGAATGAAATTACATAAAATAATTCATTTGTAATTTCATTCGTTTTATTGATAAAACAAACGAAATTACGGAAAAAATATTATTTTTTTTGACACATCATTAAGGAAGAAAATTGTTTTTCCGTCATGATGTGGAGATAAAAATATTATTTTTCCGTATTTTTTACTACTGGGGTTGTTTTTCCTTTCGCTTGATTATCATCAAGCGAAAGGAAACAACCCCAGTAGTACGAGCCGTATTCAGCAAATAACGTCTCCGCGCAAGTGTCTCGCGCATGACTTGTTGCCTAGCAACCAGTCAGACGGCAAACGATTATTTGTGTCACTAGCTTCAGTTTACTGCGTAACAGAACTCCATACATCTATTTGTTCGTATTTGACTGTGATTAAAATCGATTATTATTTTTCAGCTGCATCGATGGGTGTCAAACAGCGATCAGTTATAGAGTTTTAAACTGAGGGAAATGTATCTTCCAAAGAAATTTACACCAGTTTAGTAACAGTTTATGATTCTGGAACTTTGGAAATAAGCAAAGTTCGTTGTTGGGTAAGGAAATCAAAGGGCAGTAGAGGAATGTTGGCCGTAAAGGATCAACCGCGGAGGGGAAAGCCCGTAATCGTAACTTGCAATTTGAGCAGGCAAAAAGTCGATGAACTCATCAGGGAAAATCGAAGAATAACTTAGAGAACCATGCACAGCAGGTAAGCTGAACATTAATTTGGTAGTGTCTGTAACATTATTAACGTTTTAGGACACAAAGTGTGTGCTCGTTGCGTACATGTCACCTAACGTCTGAAATGGGGACGTAAAGTTTACTTTTGCATCTGCCTTGCGATTTCTCCCGCTGTCTGCCGTCTGTCTCTTCTCGCCTGTAGGAGAATATACCGGTCGTCCGCCGCCGTGGTTGCTCGTAGACGACCATTGCAAAACTCTCGAACAGCTGTTCCTGTCGTTTGAAATGCTCTCCAAGCTCGTGAAACGATGCTGTGAGCGATCCCGAACTCCTTGGCCACACTAGTCACACTTCGACCTTCTTCCAACTTCCCAATGACGCGACCTCGGGTAAAGTCATCCAGAGATCGTCTACTGGATTGCCTGTTGGCCATATCACACGGTGGCAGCAACTCGACGTCGTTCAAACCGATGTACACCGTGCAATATTTTTGACCGAATTGCTGAGCGTACACCGCCCGTGTCCTTTATACGCTTCCGGCACTCCCCCTCCCTACGTCATGCTCATGCTACATATATGCGCATGCCCTACCGTACCGGACCTTAGTCTATCTCCCGAGTGGTCTTTTGGTCCGTTCAGCCTGCTCGTTCCGCTGTTATGCTTTCTCCTCTTCGTCCTTAATTTTTGCACACCAGGGTATATACGAATTGCCACATTCACATGGAATTTGATAAATTCCCCACGAATTTTTGTCTTCAAAATAGTCCTTTGATCCAAAAACGTTCATGTTGTTTATCGGTTTAAAAATCATCTTAAAATTAAAGGTTTTGAGAATTTTTGAAATCTTGAAGGCAATTCACGGGAAAATGGAATATTGGCAATATTCTATCGCAAGGGGCACATCACAGGAGTTAACGTGGAGACAGGTTTCGGTTTCCGAAATTTGTTTGAGCCTTGTCTGTAATAGAAGTGTTGTATCCTGGTTGCACTGCAACACTTTTAAAGAAATAAAGTTCTTTTTCCAAACTGTCTTTATCTGAACATATATGAATCGCACGATATACGCAACTGTAAAGGGCGCTGAATTTTGTTGCCAAGGGTGATTGGACTTGGCGCGTGTAGGTGAGAAAACAGCGAAAGGCTTCCGATAAATTGTGGTTGCGAGAGATCCATTTGAGCGAGTAACCAGGACGCCAAGGAATGGTAGGCATCCGTTATTTTCAAATTCGTAGTTGAATTGAATGTGAGGATCACTCAAATGGATCTCTCGCAACCAAAATTTATCGGTAACTTTTCGCTGTTTTCTCACCTCCACATACCAAGTCCAATCACCCTTGGCAACAAAATTCAGCATCTTTTACAGTTACGTTTATCGCGCGATTCATATATGTTCAGATAAAGACTTTTTGGAAAAAAACTTTATTTCTTTAAAAGTGTTGCAGTACAGCGGGGATACAACCCTTCCATTACAGACAAGGCACTAACAAAATTCCGGAAACCGAAGCCTGTCTCCACGTTAACTACTGTGATGCGCCCATTGCGATAGAATTTTGCCATTATACAAATTTCCCGTGACATTTCCTACAAAATTTCAAAAAATTTCATAACCTTTTAATTTTAAAGTTATTTTTAAACCGGTTAAAAATGTATTTTTTAGGATCAAAGGACTATTTTGAAGACAAAACTCGTGGAGAATTTATCAAATTCCATGTGAATGTGGCGGTTGTTATATAAGACAGACCCGTAGAGCCTTTCGTTTTCGTTTGAAGGAGCAAAAGACCTACTTTCGGAACTGTGACCTAAAGAAATCATCAATGGCTAAGCAGTGTTACTTAAAGAACCATAAATTTCTCTTTGAAGAAGCAAAACTAATTGACAAGCCAGATTCAACTACCAAACTTGATATTTTGGAAGCTTTCTATACATATCAGAAGTCTTTGCAACTTGTTAATGACATGGCATCCACACCATTTCTATCAAGCACGTGGAAGCAACTAACCAAAACCCGTAACTGTAAACGCCTTTTATGATATCATATACAATTTAAATATTTAAGTGCCATTCGTCCTGATGAAGCTAGGTCAATACCCAGCGAAACCATGGTCGACTTGAAAAAATAAATATTTGTGATAAACTACGTTGTATTATCTTAATAAGGTGTGTCGCATAAATATAGAGACAGTCGACTTTGCGCCGTGAACGCAATGCGAATATAGGTAGGAAGCTGAAATGGTACCTAATTAGACATAACCCTAAAACAATGGTTTCGATCAGTCGAGATGACCGGATTGTGTGAAACGAACAAGACAAAGTGAAATAGTATAATTTTAGGTATCTCATAAATATATAGACAACTATGTAAAGTAGCCACATGCAAATGAAATGTACAAATTAGTATGTTGTACACACGCGCATGGCCCGTAATTCGGTCAAGCCTACAAAAGACAGCGGACCTGCCGTCAGACATTCATTTGCCAAAATGCCACGCAACAGTCAACTTTCTGGTGAGGAGGTGCAGAAGATTTGGAGACTGAGAGCAAATGGATTGCTTGTAGCGAAAATTTGTAAAGCCATGGGTAGGAGTAGGGCAGTCATTTATAAGACTTTATCGAAACGCGGTGCGTTAACTGCCAGAAAACGGACTGGAAGGCCTCGAATAACAACCAAACGAGATGATCGTGCCATCATGCGTTTAGTTTCATCCCAAAGGTTATCACTACGTCAAGTTTCTCGGACTGTTGGTGTCGCCGTCTCAAAGAACACAGTTCATCGACGAATCAAGAAAGTCGCAACATTGTGCTCCGTGAAATGCGCCGTTTGCCACACCTCACGCGGCGCCACAAGGAAGCTAGATTGTTATGGGCAAGCAGCCACATGCACTGGACGGACGAGTGGATCACAACTATTTTCTCCGATGAGAAAAAGTTCAACCTCGACTGCCCTGAAGGTTGGAACTGCTATTGGCATGATTTACGACGCGAGCCACGCACCTTCTTTAGCAGACAGAAAGGAGGGGAATCTGTGATGGTCTGGGGAGCTTCTGCGTTCAATGGGACAACGGATATCGCTTTTCTGCAAGGCAGGCAAAACTCCGAAAGTATCAGGACATACTCATCAGCCACCTTCTACCATTTGCCGAAACTCTAGCGGGTGTTGATTATCTGTTCCAGCGAGACAATGCCTCTATCTATCGGTCTGCATCAACGAAAAGCTGGTTTAACACTCATCATGTGACCGTAATAAATTGGACAGCACTCAGTCCAGATCTTAACCCTATCGAGAACCTCTGGGGTATCCTAGCTCGTGATGTGTATGTGAATGGACGTTAGTTCTCAAGTGTGGTGGCATTGAAAGAGCAGTTTTGAACGAAGCTGGTACGCACTCCGTCGAGAGCACTTACATCACTTGGTGGATAGCATGCTCAATTGGGTTTTCAGTGTTATTCGGAACAACGGCTCCACTATTCGTACCGGAGGTGCTCATAACTATAGTTATGAGTACCTCCGGTACGAATAGTTACTATAGTAACAGCGATTTCTGTTTTTTTCTTGTACTTGGCGCTGTAATTGTTGTGTTTCCGTCAAACTATTGTGCAGCTCCGTGTCCTATGCTATTTTCGCTACAAATATGAGGTGTACATTTCAGCTCGTTGTTGTTTCTATTTTATTCGAGAATTTGTTCTGTCTCAATATTTATGCGACGCATTATATATATATTCGATATAAGAGGTTTCTCCAAAACATTTGGTTCGCAATATGCGGTTAAAATAACAAAAAAGGATATTACGAAGTTCAAAGGATCTATAAAAAAATTCGGTTTATGCGGGACTTCGTATTATGTGAGCTCCTTATACGTGAGTTCTACTGTATCAAACGTGCAGTTGGAGTACTACAGTGGTTGATGTTTTTTGGCAGCTTACGTTGTCCATGAAATTTCCGAGATCTTTGTAGTATAATCGCATTTGGGCTACATGTTCACGTTTATCAACCAACTTTTTCCATGGCATTTAGCGTTTCGTAAAATGCTACTCTTTCTTTGAATTTTACTGAAGCAGCACTTTTACAGTTAATATCTCAATTTTAACTCTCACCTTCGTATCTTTCTAAACAGGATAGAAAAATATCAGGTAAACGTTAATGTAAAGTAATGAAATATACAAAACATACTTGTGCCATATGGGATTTTACGGAAGATACGTCATTCGGTAGAACCTTTTCGGAAGCTTCAATGACTGTTACTCCTTTGTGAAGTTTTGCACAAGGTACGTAGAAACGAAGTAAGTTCTGTTTCTTCAGGTGCATCTCAGCAGCTTCGGTGAATGCAGATTTTTCTGCAGCAGTCAGTAGATTTGCAACAGTGTTCATTCTGCTCTCAAAGTCTGGCAGAAGCTCAAGCTGGGTCTTCATCTGCAAAACCAATAACAATTAAAATAGGTGTGTTAAGGGTAAAGCAATTATATGTGCAAGACATCTTGAATTTTGAAGCTATTTTACAGTAATCTTCCGCTTTTTTCATTTACGTATTTAATTTTTTCTTTTCAAATATGAAGTTTAAAAAGTTTAAATATTGCTTTTGACTGAAAAAAGGTTCGATACTGAAGAAGATAAACATTTACACAATTTTTCATCATGCGTATATCACTTAAATATCGTGATTAATATCGTATACAGGTTCTAGGATTCAAATTTGAGCACATACATAAAACCCAATGATTTTCAGTTCATGTCGTGACGATCTTCACGTAGAATTTCAAAAACAATCAGTATGTTATTTCTAAAAAAAAGGGAAAATTCTAAAGGGATAGTTTTAATGTGTTGTCTAATCACGTCTACGAAAGCTATTTTGTATTTAAATACCTGTTCTCCAATTGCTTTTCTCATAAATTTGGAATTTACTAATGCAAAAACATTACTAACATCACTTCTTATTCAGCAATCCTTCACGGTAGAGTCACATTATTGTTACCACCAGCTAATATCCAGAGTAACCGCCGTGTGCAAAGCGGACAGCAGCTAGACGGGCTGGGAGTGACTCAATAAGGTGCTGTAAGGTGTTCACAGGTATGTGGACCCATGCTTATTGCAGTGCATGTGACAGCTGCTGGAGGGTGCTTGGTGGAGGATCCACACGATCGAGGTGGTCCCACAGATGCTGAATTGGGTTTAAGTATGGGGAATTAGGGGGCCGGGGAAGTACTTTGGAGTCTTCATCGTGCTCTTCTAACCACTCACGGACATTTCTAGCTGTGTGACACGTCGCATTGTCGTGCTGGAAAATCCCATCCACCCCAGGGGAGACAATCTGCATGTATGGGTGTACATGGTCTCCACGGATGGATTTATAACGACTTCGGTTCATAGTGACTTCCACAGGTATGAGTGGACCCAAGGAATGCCACGAAAACATTCCCCAGACCATAACGCTACCCACACCAGCTTGTGTTCTTCCATAAATGGTTGAAGAGTGTTTGTTCTCTGATGTTTCTCGCCTTATAAGCCAACGTCTATCCGTTGGATGAAGCAGAAAAACGTGACTCATCGGAGCAATCAGCGGAGGTCCAATTCCCATACGGCCGTTCAAATGTAATCATTTTCTGCCGATGCACCTTCGTTAGCATACGTGCAGAGACCATCCGTCTGGATCGGGGCCCCATACACAGCACGGATCGCTGAACTGTTGCTTTAGACACACTTCCGGTAGCCCCCTGGTTCATTCGGCCAGCGAGTTGCTCCACTGTAGCATGTCGATCTACCCTCACGCACCTTCGACGCCGACGTTCACCTCTCACGTCAATGGCACGTGGTGCTCCGCTGTTTCTACGTCGTTTATTCTCAATGATGCCGTTTCTCCAATCATGATACACTTTATCCACAGCAGCACGCGTACTGTTCACAAACTTCCACAGAAGACACGTGGTAACAACTCTGGATTATATGCAAGTCGGAGCATCAATTTAATATTTATTTTCTCCAAAAAAGAAGAGACAGAACTGGCTATTTGCGGCCTTCCATTATCGTGATGTAACATCAAATTCTTTTTCAGGTGAGGTCGTTTTTTGTGACCTGTTTCTGTAGATTCTGTAACACTGTTTCATTGTAGTAGGCATTTGTCCTGATTTTTGGATGAGCACACCTTGACAACCAAAGAACGCAACCAACATGACCTTTTCCCGCTGGTTTTGATTGATGAACTTTTTCCACTTTTGGCGACCACAGCGATTTACAAACCAACATTCTGCTTCGGTGTGTGCGGATCAAAATGGTTGTGGCCAAGCTTCATCGTCTGTATGGCTTTTGGATCTTCGTTTACCATCTGCTTTAATTGTTGAAAAATGTCAACTTGACGATCCATTTGCTCCTTTGTGAAGAAATAGGGAACCCAAGTTGAACAAACTCATTTTAAGCCCAAATTCCGTGAACTGGTGATTTTCGAATTTGAATAACATCTTCGATATCTCTAATTGAGAGGTGTCTGTCTTCCGGTATAACAACACCTATTGCATTGATGTTTACCTCCGTAACACTCGTTGAAGGTCTTCCTCCATGCGCCATTAAAGCTGCCGACTCACTACCATCCATAAATTCTTTATGCCATCTGTAAATTTTTGATTTTCCTAGACACTCATCTTTATAAGCCTCTTCCATAAGACGAAAAGTCTTTTTGGCGGAATTCTTATGTCGACAGCAAAATTTGATGGCGCATCTTTGTTCCTCTTTCACATCCCTTTTTCGAAAAAACGCAGCGCGAAAACACTTGTTAGGGGTTATAACGTACAAGTTTGTCCGCGCCGGGCATCGAACCCGAGTCCAATCACTTCGGAGCAAGACGCTCTCCCAACTGAGTTACGCGGACATGTAATATCAATGCTATCTGCCATTTTCTCATGTGCGTCCTGCGGGGCAGGTACGCCAGATCTGCCCCCTTCCCTGAGAGAGGGTGAGGGGGGGGCATGTCCCACGGATCAGCCGGGACCATGTGTAGCTGTAGGCCGTCTTCCATGAAGAACGTGCATTTTAGAAATCCCAGACAATTTGGTGTGTGGAACGTAACATCTCACTGATTTATTTTTTCGAAGCACTGAAGAAGGGACTATCATTTTTCCTGCCTCGCTGTGCGGAAAGAACATAACGTCATTGCGAGATACTTAACAGCCGGGTCATTCTGGAAGTTCGGGCACCAATATAGCGAACAAGTTTGTCCGCGTCCCCTCAGTTTGGAGTAAGTCGCTCTCCCAACTGAGCTACACGGACATGTACTCTCACTGCCATTTGTCTTTAACGGCACAGGGTTCACGAAACAATGCTTATTTAACTGAGCAGTACCGACGATGTATGCGTGATAAACAAGTACGGCCCGTTGCTATGGTTACTACAAGGACTACCGTTTTTTTTCTAGACTCGTCCCGAGATCGAACGCAGTATTGCAAATTTTTTTATAAAAACATTCTCAGTTGACTTGGGACACGCTACGTATAAACACAACTCAGATTTCTTTGCAAGTCACATGACCACTTGGAATAAATGATTTCCTTCGTCGATGAAATTTTGATTTCCCGTGCTCGATTACAGAATACGCAAAGTGCAGGAGGCCACACTAAAGAAAGAGAAAATCCATAGTCTAGCCGTGCCCAGCTGGAAGTACAAATTCATATGGGATATCACCGTGTCCGTCCGACACAGGGAGTTGTCCTTTGCAATTTTTTTCAAAGTGCATAATGGACACTGTAAAATACTTTCTCTCTCTTCTTCATGTCTTGCTTTAAAATAATAGAGATTAGAAAAATGTGACATACACCACTAATTTAATCTTCTTTTCGGGTTTCTGTGTTCTCATGTAAATTTGGCCTCTCCTCGTTAAGTATTTTCTAACTTCATACCACAAAGTTTGCCCCCGACGAGTTTTTAAAAAATGGCAGCCTCAGAGTGGGTTAATCCGCAAATAAAAAGTGTTCTGACTTGTGCTGAGGGTAGCGCGAGTTTTGTATGAGCGTTTAGCAGATTGTATTCAGATTTGAGAACGATATCGTAAGAGCTCTGCTAATGCTAAGCGATGCTACAGTGGCTAGAAAAGATAGTGTGCCTTGCGATAATACCTCAACAAGAAGGTTATATTACTGGAGACAAAACTGGCTCTGCCGCTATAGGTCACAGCTAATCTGTGGTGTGACGTCACAAGCAGGCAAAAACGAACTAAATTATACCGTTCATAAAACAGTAAGCTTGTGAATCATTGATAAAGATTATTGAATTACTCATTTTACCTGTTTATACGTTTAGAAGCTTTTGTTCCATTGGTTTCAAAGCAGTTTCTTTTCTGCGGCTGCGTCGTGCCTGCTCATGACGTCATTTGCAGCACAGACGGTGACTTATGGCGGCCAATGCTGCGTGGATAGGAGTGGTGTCTCCAGTAACATAACCTCCTTGTACCTCACTGTTTAACTTTCAGTTCCGTCTTTTCACTAAACCGCTAGATGGCGCTCCTGCGAGCTTCGATGCTATGATACCGAAACGTTAGCATGCTCTTCTACGGAGTGTTTGGAGGATAGCGAGTAAAAAATGAATTTATTTGTTAGATCGTTTATGAAAAGAAGTCATAATAAGAGTGTAACGTTGAGAACGTGTTTTGTACCTGGATGTAACAGTGGTTGCAGATCTCGTAAACAAAAAAGTAACTCTGTTTTTCGTGCGGAAAGATGAGGCAAGAGCGGCAGGAAAGGAGGAAGGCAATTCCTCGTGCTGACAAACAGCTAGAACAGAAATGTGTGGTATGCGAACGTCATTTTGATGAAAGTTTTATGGAAAGAAATTTTAAAACGCTTATAAATGGTGAAATAACATTAACGCTCAGAGCTCGGCCAGTACTTTTAGACAACGCTGTGCCCACAATGTTCCCAAATCTCCCTGCATATTTAAGCAAACGCTTACCAAAGCAACGTAAAATTAAGCATAGCGTTGTGCAACCTGCCAAAAAGATTAATATCAGTGACTTTCATTACTTTTATCTTTTAATCGCCAGCGAGATACGAACGGCACAGCAATTTGAAATCCTTACTGAGCGAGAGATGTTTCCTGGAATGCTCATGTACGATCGAGCGTTCTAAAGGGCATATAAGTGTTAACATTTTACGAAAAAGTAACGTAAATTCAAATGTATAGTTAGACATATAATTACGGAGAAAATTTTTTGTCCAGTAATGTATTTGTACTTACCAGCCTTGTAAGGTGTACATTCAATGCGAGATTACACATTTCCCGATTAAAGTTGACGAAGCTTCCCCAAAACCCCACATTTGGAAGAATATTCACTTATATCTATCTGTCCATGCATGATATTAATAACTTTTAGTATAACTGCAGAATAAAGAAAAATATATTTTTTTGGTAACATTTTAGTAAAATTACTATACTTCACGGAACGAGAAACACGTATATCTATGAACGTAGTTCACAGCAATAGCATCGAAGCTGTCTTCAGCGCCCTCTGTGATTTCATGATTTCAAGAACCCGTCTGCAGGAGCGCACGGCACACTATCTCTTCTAGCCACTGTGGCGATGTTGTGCAAATAAGAACAATCATGTTTTTTTTTTATTGGAGGTTTAACGACCACCATGAGCAACTCAATGGGCTATAAGCAGTCGCCCGTCCCTAATTTAGGGTCACTGGTTCTAGGGAAGGGGAGAGCCAGTGCCTTAAGACAACACACAACATCCATGCCTCACCGGGATTCGAAACCGGACCCCTTTCGGACGAATGATCAGAAGCCATCGCTTAGACCACTGCGCCAATCATGTTTTGAATGCATGGTGTTATATGATGTGTGAAGTTCATTCGTCTTGCTGCAAATAACGAAATGTTTGCTGTCAACTACCTCACGTGCTGGATTATTGAATAAATCTGGAATTGATTTTGTATGTAGTGTCTAACAACTTCCTCTGGCCGTTGTGTAAAAAGTGTTATTCATGCTTAATTAAGACTTCAGCTTGTAACGTACACTCTAATTTTAACCTTCCATTTTATGGTTTCTGTTATTACACAGCACAGAATGTTTCATATAGGTATGTTACAAGTTCGTAGCACTGAAACATCGAGACTTTTCAGATACGTTGCGCAATGTAACAGTAATGTTTCAGAAACCTTACGGTTACGTCAAAATGTTCTCAAACGTTACATAACTTTGAAACATAACCGATACGTTACAGTGAAAGGTCTTTGTAACTTCAACATACCAACTTCACGTTACTGTTACGTATTTGAAAGATATTTGTAACTTCAACATACCAACTTCACGTTACTGTTACGTATTTGAAAGATATTTGTAACTTAGTTACATTACTGTTACGTATTTGAAAGATATTTGTAACTTAGTTACATTACTGTTACGTATTTGAAAGATATTTGGGACATCATCATATTACTGTTGCATATTTGCTACGTTCAACTTTGTAAACTCTTAATAAAAAATATTGCACTCGACATCTGTTTCAAAAGCAACAACAGTAGTATTACGAATTGTTAACGTTTTCACAGGTTCAACGCAGTCCGTTGTCCATTGGAAACAGTGGCAGCGTTTATATATTGATAAAAAAAGAACTAAAATTCGGTCTTAAATGATGGTGTCGAAGTTCTATTATACATGTGGAATAAACTATATTTCAGCGAAAAAAAGAAAGAAAATCAAGTTCGTCATTTCTCTAAATACCTACTAATATGAAATTTCTCAGTTTCAAGTAAAAAAACATGCTGGTATGTAGTATACTAATACAACAACACAGCCATCTACTTAGATTTTATAAAATGCTTTTTAGAATTTGAAAATTATAATAATCAAAAAGTTTAATTTTAGATGATCTTGAATCACAAAAAAGATGAAATATTAAATCAACTGACTAGCGAGTATGCCAGTATCACCAAAAAATATCCCAGTAACACGTCAAAATACGACTACGACAGTGCTACGGTGAAATGGCATAAATTCGCATGCGCATCTACGCCGTTGCCAAACCAAAAATCTTAAATATCGCCAGAATGTAACGTCAAGGTAGCAACTGTGTACAGTGGAAACTATAAAACAGTAGTATCGGTGAATGTTATTTTTAACGCAACCGTAATGTAGAAAGAGTTATGTCCCAAAATAGATGTTGCTGAAACGTAGTTGTAAGATATCTCTGAAAGTGCAACGAAAATGAGAGATTGTAACATGGTTAATACATATCTGAAACGTTTTGTGCTTTATTGGTATTGACCTATTCTCCTTATGCATTATCTAATCTTAATGCTACATTTCTTTCTCTCGGTGAATGATGTTTTGACAACCTATCTAAACCTCTCCCTCTCCCCCCTCTTCTCCTGCTCTCTCTTTCTCTTCCTCGCTCTCTCATAGAATCATAAACAGCCCTACTATCAGTCTCGATCGCATATGGCATTCACTCTTGACCTAGAGTCAAGCTGCCAACCAACATTTTCCGAGCGAGAAAATGTGACGTTAAGTTAAGAAACTGCATGAAGAACTAAACAAAATTTACATAAGATAACGGGAACCGAAAAAAGAAAGTTAAATTAGAGTATACTGCAATACTTCAGTATACTCTAATTAAACTTTCTTTTTTAATTCTATACTCTAATTAAATTTTCTTTTTAATTATTCAATCAGTGTTATTTTGTCGTCCATGCTGCAGCATACAGATTCTGCAAATCCTAGTCTCGGCGCCAATGTTATATCTACAATCCTACGTTTCATGATATTAAAGTTGAATCTTGATAAGGAACAAAAATTTACTTCGGTGGCGTATAAAATAAAAGGTGGCATGCAAAAATTGGCTACGTGATCAATCAGTGTTATTTTGTCGTGGACATGCAATAACTTGCTCTCCAGGATCAGGTCCACTCTCAGCCTGGTTGAGGTGGTAACATGCACCAGTGATAGCCAAAATAGATTCAACCTGAATATATTCACCTCAAAAGAGTCTTTTGTCTTGTGAAAGGCCGTTTTGCCTGGATTTATTCTAAACTGCACTTAAATAGTACACTTCAGGACCTGTATTGACACTCTGGCAGATGACATTTCAGAATTGTGAGTTCGTAACACCTAATGTAGTAGGTAAATGTTGTTGTGAGTAATTTTGGTATTTATACAGCTAGAAAAACTTTGTTAATACCCTCTAACAAGAGATTTTGTTAAGTCCACTCCTATCAGTCTCGATCGCACGCATCATTCACTCTTGACCTGGCTTCCAGTTGCCAACCAACATTTACTGAGAGAGAAAATGTAGCGTTAAGATTAGAAACTGCTTGGACAGAATAAATCAAAATTTACATAATATAAATGGAACTGAAAAAGAAAGTAAAATTAGAATATGCGTTACAAAATGACTGCAATTTCATTATACTTTTAAATGTTTTTGGTAACATTTCACGGATCTGAAGTTTGGATTTACCTGAGTTAGGTCGGAGTCTGAAAGGACGGATAAAAAGTCGCAGAGATCAGATGACTCATAAACGGCAGTATTTTTCTTCTTTTCTTGTTCTGAAGTCGTAAGTGCTTCTATGAAATCCAGGGAACCGTCAATAACGGTGAATGTTTTAATGTTCGGTATCTGGTCTTTCCGACTTTCAGATATAAAGGCCATTTCAAGTGCCAAGTTGACAGATGTGGAAACACTTGCCAGATGGATATCAGTTGTGCCGGAACAAGCATTTCTAATTTGCTGAAAAACAATTTTTCACATTTGTTAGTTCGCTTAATTTAAAAAAATTAGTTAATAAAATGACAGTAAAGTAAACTGACGGAAAATATTGGACAATCTTAATGGAAGAAATATGATTTTAGGGTTTGGCACGTGCTCCACTAAATTCCAAAAATCAAACCTTTTTCAGGCGTTAGTAATTGTCTAAACGTAAAGTGAAAAAGTAATAATTTATACCAAATTCTCATCTGCTATGCGTGATCTTTACAGATTGCCATTAATGTAGTAATCCGTCACAGGGTGGAAACTGGTAGAATAGGGGAAACTGAAGAAACTTTAGTTGAAAGTTAATGATGATTATACAAACACTTCTTTGTTTTGTAAAATAATTCTTCACATAAATTGGCGCCACTGCCCGATGCTCTGTTAGTTAACGTAATACTGTTGTCAAGCTTTAACAAAACTTCGCAACAATTGGTGCGGTAATAGTGACTAACAGATTTATAGGCTAGAAATGAAACGTAGAAGGATGATTCTGGTGGTACGAGTTTTGGCACTTGTAGCTCTTTACGCTTCACGTAAATTAGCGCTACTGCACGATCCGCTGTTTTTTTGTTTGGAGGCTTTTTTTCTTTTCGATTGGAGGTTTAACGGCTACCGTGAGCAACTCAATGGGTTATAAGAGCAGTCGCCCGTCCCTTTTTTTTTTTTTTTTTTTTGATTGGACGTTTAACGACCACCATGAGCAACTCAATGGGCTATAAGCAGTCGCCCGTCCCTAATTTAGGGTCACTGGTTCCAGGGAAGGAAGAGAGCCAGTGCCGTAAGACAAACACAACATCCATGCCTCACCGGAATTCGAACCCGGACCCCTTTTGGACGAATGATCAGAGGCCATCGCTTAGACCACTGCGCCACCGGGGCGGCTGTTTGAAGGTTTAATGACTACCGTAAGAAACTCGAAGGGCTATAAGCAGTAGTCCGTACCTAATTTAGGGTCTCTTGTCCCAGGGAGAGGAGAGAGCCAGTGCCGTAAGACAAACACAACATCCATGCCTTAGCGGGATTCGAACCCCGACCCCTTTCGGAAGAATGATCAGAGGCCATCGCTTAGACCACTGCGCCACCGGGGCGGCTGTTTGGAAGTTTTATGACTACCGTGAAAAACTCACGGTAGTCATTAAAGGTAGTCATTAAAGGGAGGGAGAGAGCCAGTGCCGTAAGACAAACACAACATCCATGCTTTAGCGGGATTCGAACCCGGACCCATTTTGGATGAATGGTCTGAAGCCAGCGCTTAGACCAGTAGGGCGGTTGATTGTCTGTTACGAAACGTGATCCTGCAGAGGAAGTGAACGTAACTGGGTCGCCACGGTGGCGAAGTGGTCTGAGCGATGGCCTCTGATCATTCGTCCGAGAGGGGTCCGGATTCGAATCCCGGTGAGGCATGGATCTTGTGTTTGTCTTACGGCACTGGCTCTCTCTCCGTTCCCTAGAACCAGTGACCCTAAATTAGAGACGGGCGACTGCTTATAGCCCATTGAATTTCTCGCGGTGGTTGTTAAACCTCCTATCAAAAAAGTAAAAATACGGAAAAATAACTGGATGTTGATGGAGTTTTGTAAACAAAACTTAGCAACAATAGGTGCCGTAGTAGTAAACAATAGGTGCCGTAGTATTAAACAATAGAAGTGCGCGCTAGAAATAAGAGTAGTACGCAAATGGATTATTCTGTTAGTGCGATCTTTGGTCATACAAGTTTTTTTCTTTCATCTCTTGTCCGTACCTTAATCGACGAGTTCTTCCATGAATAATTTATTAGCCTCGTTATGTTTTTAAACGCTTTGGTGACATCTTTTTCCATGCGATTTGGCACTTGTAGTTCTTTGCGTTATTATCTGTTCTCTTCTACCATGGTGAAGCCTTAGTCGATGAGTTTTGGCACCTGGAGTCCCTTAGTTACCTTGAGGAAATCTTCGCCCATGAGTTTGACATCAAGAGTCATTTGGGTTCAGGACTTGTTTAAATTGTTTTCCTCAGGTACATGTTGAGAGTATGAAACGCTCTTCTATCTCATAAATATTTCTTAGTTATTCAGAGTCTATTTCTACAGCTACTTGTCTGCAGCGGTCGAACGATCCTTAATTTTCTCAAGCACACCGACCTCTTGCGTTTAATTATTTAATCACATCTTTCTCTGTCACGAGAAGTCCTTTGATTTATTTTAAAAAGAAGATTTTACATAAAATCAGAATAAAATGCCCCACAGGAAGTCGTGTCCAAAATAAGACTCTGAATCAGTCTCTTGATTTAACGAATTTTAAAACTGAGTTAACATTGAACGAACCTTTGCTTCACATTTTGTTTCGTTTGGGGGTTGACTGACTACCATGAGCAACTCCATTGAGCTTACATCTCTAATTCGGAGCCACTGGTTCCAAGGAGAGGAAGGGACAGTACCGTAAGGCAAACACACCATCCGTGTCTTACCAGGGTTCTGGGCTCGACCCTGTCTCGGATGAATGATCTGAATCCAACACTATCTGCCATTCGAAAAGGGGGCTGCTTATAGGTGTTTTTATTGCAACATGTAATTGAAATATGAATAAAAATGAAATGCAAATAGATTTCCCTTTGCATTTCATTTTAAGGTGCTGGTATCTTTATTACGATTACACATGCCAAAATATTAATAGGTATAGAATTTGGTTTTAATTTCATTTCATTCCATTTTAATGTGTAAATTACGTTTATTTTGATTAAAAGAAAAAAGCAAATTGAATTTTTATCAAGATATCGAAATCTTTGTCGACTTCAAATGCGCATATTTTTTTTCAAACTGTGCACGTATTTCTATCAACTGAATGCATGTAAACAACAGAAGTCAAACTTACGGAAAAAGATGCTTTATTCAGGATGTAGCAAACACATCGTAACACAGCATATTGTAGTGAACGCTCCGCACACCACACATTATCACAACACTCCTATCAATAATCAGTTTACAACCCAACGGTATCTCTTACCACACTCTCTCTTACAACGCTCTCTCTTACAACGCTCCCTCTTACAACGCTCTCAAGCAATAGATCAGTCGTCGTTTTTATCTCTTGTTCTTATCAAAACTCAGACCTACGTCACGTTCATTCAACCTCAATTGTGTTGCCAAACGTATTCGTTTGAGAGAAAAGATCTTACGTTAAGAGTGAAGAATACTGAGAATAAACTCAAGATTTACATAGGGAAAGAAACTAAAAAAGGAAAGTTAATCTAGAATATACGTCGCAGATGGTAATACTCAAATTATTCGGAAACTTGAGGCTTGGTTGTTCTGGGATTCGATTCCCGTCTAGGATGACGAAACGTTCTAGTTTTCGGATATTATCTGATTTACCATCCTTGTCATATTTACACCAAAAAACGGATTGTCACTATGAGTAAATTTCGCTTTTTACATTAGGCTTAAATTTGGTTTAAGTCCTTTCCCGCTAAACCCCAACTACACGAACAGACAGCCAAAAAGTCATGTTTACGAAAAACGATGTGAAAAAAACACTTTGCATCGTTGCAAATAGAACTTTTCATTTAGAACTAGTGTTCATCCAGACGATAAAATAAAAAAATTTCGTAGCACTGATAAAAGTGCCATATAAAATATTCTGACATGGAACTACAGGGAGAAATGCGAACGCTCTTGCTAATTTCCGTGAAAAAAATGGTAAATACAGTAAAACATCAATAAAATTTGGGCAAATGGTCCAAACTGACAATAGCAGGATATAAAATCTCGCCTCGATTTTCCTGTCAAATGGGTTAGGTAGTGAAATAGTCCTTACTTCCTATGAGCCGTCATTTAAACAGTTGTATTTGAAAGCTTGCAATGTTGTTAGTTGGCTAATATGTCACTACTTAAGCATTACATTCGTACCATCAGTTGTATCACTGGAACTTCGTACTGCTAAGCATCGGATATCTAGTTCATAAAAAAATCTTAATTACACACTGAGCTGGATCAGGCAACCTAACGGCAGAAGAGTTTTGTAACTATTTACAATAAAACTGTCTTTATTGCTGTCATTTCACGGCACTTCAGAAACACAATTTATCAACAAGCGATCTCATCGTCACAATTCCCAACAGTAATTCTATATGAACTTAGGTTCGGCGTGCTTACATCTAACATACTGATTACAATAATTCGCTACCGTACTTTATCAACAGCACCTCACACCACACCACACTATTTTGCAGCTTTTTTCAACATTATATAGCTCGTTCTTATCATGTCCACAGACATACGTCACGCATTCTGACCTCAAGACTGTTGCCAGATAACATTCAGAGAGTGAGAAAATATAAAGGTAAGGTTGAAACGCTAAAACAAGACAAACTCAAAATTTATATAGAGAAAAGCAACTAAAACGAAAGTTGAATTAGAATATACGTCATAAGTTGCCACTGATTCTGAATCTGTCAGCTATATACACTGAAGTAGCATACTGCCAAAATGGGGACGATTTTAGCTTTTTGAAATAATTGTTGTCCTCCTAGAATCACTGTGTCACGATGCGAGTTTGGTGACATGGCTCATTATTTAGCCCATTAAAGTCCCTCTTGTCCTCCTGGAATCACTGTGTCACGATGCGAGTTCTGTGACATGGCTCATTGTATAGCACGTTAAAGTCACTATTGTCCTCCTGGAATCACTGTGTGACGACGCAAGCTTTGTGACATGGCTGATTATTTAGCTCGTTAAAGTCACTTCACTGTTGTTCTCATGATGTCACTGTGTGATGATGATGTGAGTTTTGGGACATGGCTCATTATTTAGCCCGTTAAAGTCACTCTTGTCCTCCTGGAATCACTGTGTCACGATGCGAGTTTTGTGACATTGCTCTTTATTAAGCCCGTTAAAGTCACTATTGTTCTCCTGGAATCACTGTGTGACGATGCGAGTTCTGTGACATTGCTCATTTTTCAGCACGCTAAAGTCACTGTTGTCCTCCTGGAATCACTATGTGACGATGCGAGTTCTGTGACATGGCTGATTATTTAGCTCGTTAAAGTCACTGTTGTCTTCCTGGAATCAATGTGTGATGACGCAAGTTTTGTGACATGGCTGATTATTTAGCTCGTTAAAGTCACTGTTGTTCTCATGATGTCACTGTGTGATGATGATGCGAGTTTTGTGACATGGCTGATTATTTAGCCCGTTAAAGTCACTCTTGCCTTCCTGGAATCACTCTGTCACGATGCGAGTTTTGTGACATGGCTCTTTATTTAGCCCGTTAAAGTCACTATTGTTCTCCTGGAATCACTGTGTGACGATGCGAGTTCTATGACATTGCTCATTTTTCAGCACGTTAAAGTCACCGTTGTCCTCCTGGAATCACTGTGTGACGATGTGAGTTCTGTGACATGGCTGATTATTTAGCTCGTTAAAGTCACTGTTGTCTTCCTGGAATCAATGTGTGACGATGCGAGTTCTATGACATTGCTCATTTTTCAGCACGTTAAAGTCACTATTGTCCTCCTGGAATCACTGTGTGACGATGCAAGTTCTGTGACATGGCTGATTATTTAGCTCGTTAAAGTCACTGTTGTCTTCCTGGAATCAATGTGTGACGACGCAAGCTTTGTGACATGGCTGATTATTTAGCTCGTTAAAGTCACTTCACTGTTGTTCTCATGATGTCACTGTGTGATGATGATGTGAGTTTTGGGACATGGCTCATTATTTAGCCCGTTAAAGTCACTCTTGTCCTCCTGGAATCACTGTGTCACGATGCGAGTTTTGTGACATTGCTCTTTATTAAGCCCGTTAAAGTCACTATTGTTCTCCTGGAATCACTGTGTGACGATGCGAGTTCTGTGACATTGCTTATTTTTCAGCACGGTAAAGTCACTGTTGTCCTCCTGGAATCACTATGTGACGATGCGAGTTCTGTGACATGGCTGATTATTTAGCTCGTTAAAGTCACTGTTGTCTTCCTGGAATCAATGTGTGATGACGCAAGTTTTGTGACATGGCTGATTATTTAGCTCGTTAAAGTCACTGTTGTTCTCATGATGTCACTGTGTGATGATGATGCGAGTTTTGTGACATGGCTCATTATTTAGCCCGTTAAAGTCACTCTTGCCTTCCTGGAATCACTCTGTCACGATGCGAGGTTTGTGACATGGCTCTTTATTTAGCCCGTTAAAGTCACTATTGTTCTCCTGGAATCACTTTGTGACGATGCGAGTTCTATGACATTGCTCATTTTTCAGCACGTTAAAGTCACCGTTGTCCTCCTGGAATCACTGTGTGACGATGTGAATTCTGTGACATGGCTGATTATTTAGCTCGTTAAAGTCACTGTTGTCTTCCTGGAATCAATGTGTGACGATGCGAGTTCTATGACATTGCTCATTTTTCAGCACGTTAAAGTCACTGTTGTCCTCCTGGAATCACTGTGATACGATGTGAGTTCTGTGACATGGCTGATTATTTAGCTCGTTAAAGTCACTGTTGTCTTCCTGGAATCAATGTGTGACGATGCAAGTTTTGTGACATGGCTGATAATTTAGCTCGTTAAAGTCACTATTGTTCTCATGATGTCACTGTGTGATGATGATGCGAGTTTTGTGACATGGCTCAATATTTAGCCAGTTAAAGTCACTCTTGTCCTCATGGAATCACTGTGTCACGATGCGAGTTTTGTGACATGGCTCATTATATAGCCCGTTAAAGTCACTCTTGTCCTCCTGGAATCACTATGTCACGATGCGAGTTTTGTGACATGGCTCTTTATTTAGCCCGTTAAAGTCACTATTGTTCTCCTGGAATCACTGTGTGACGATGCGAGTTCTGTGACATTGCTCATTTTTCAGCATGTTAAAGTCAGTGTTGTCCTCCTGGAATCACTGTGTAACGATGCAAGTTTTGTGACATGGCTGATTATTTAGCTCGTTAAAGTCACTGTTGTCTTCCTGGAATCAATGTGTGACGATGCAAGTTTTGTGACATGGCATATTATTTTGCCCATCAAAGTCACTCTTGTCCTCCTGGAATCACTGTGTAACCATGCGAGTTTTGTGACATGGCTCATTATTTAGCCCGTTAAAGTCACTACTGTCCTTCTGGAATCATTGTGTGACGATGCGAGTTTTGTGACATGGCTCATTTTTCAGCATGTTAAAGTCACTGTTGTCCTCCTGGAATCACTGTGTGGCGATGCAAGTTTTGTGACATGGCTGATTATTTGGCTCGTTAAAGTCACTGTTGTTCTCTTGATGTCACTGTGTGAGGATGCAAGTTTTGTGACATGGCTCATTATTTAGCCCGCCAAAGTCATTCTTGTCCTCCTGGAATCACTGTGTGACGATACAAGTTTTGTGACATGGCTCATTATTTATCCCGTTAAAGCCACGGTTGTCCTCCTGGAATCGCTGTGGGACGATGCGAGTTTTGTGGCATGGCTCATTATCCTGCTGGAAGTAACTCCCCATCAGGAAACACCACGTACATCTACTGGCAAACCTGGTCCGCAATGATGTTAAGGTACTTCGTTGCACCCAAATGCTTTTTCATAGGTACTAAGAAACACATTGCATGCATTTAACATACACTCCAGACAATTATACCGCCTTCTACAGCTTGTAGAGTTAACGCTACGCAGGTGGAATACATCGATTCGAGATTCCATCGCCATATTGTGGATGGTCCATTAGCGTGTATTAACTGAAAGTGGGATTCATCGGATTGCGTGACATTTCCCCAATCCACAAGACTCCAAGAGAAGAGTGGAACACGAATATGACGACGGCTGTTATAGGCCATCTGCACCAACATGTGGCTAGCTGCGTTTTATGAAATATTCCCAGCTGTTATACTTTACTGTTACGTAACACAGTAGAGTTCGCCTGTTGCTTGGTACAACTATAATACTTTCCGCCCTCAGGAAGATCGCTTACTGCTCGTTTTATTGTTTGTGCACAACTCATTGCATCCTCGATACAGTTGTTCTTGCACAGCCGAGAACGTTTTCCGTTGTTGAGATGACTGCACGTGCCCACCTAGAGTCCACCTTCATGCTTCTTTCAAGGCCGCTTCAAGGTCAAAACCTTTCCCATATTGCAACCTTTAACGCTTTGTGCACGTCTGAATCCTCTGCAGTTCACAAAGTCATTTCAACGTCATAATTACGTAGACAAGTGAGGATAGCACGTGGTTGATTGCTATTGGGAGTTCCTAACAATTTGCTACTTCTGTGAAATAGATAAGTTAGTAGCGCTACAAAACAGGTGATTCATGTTTAAAGTAAACATGAAGCATTCTGAATTCTGTCTGCAAGACTTTATCTTGCTTCGTTTGCCAAGATGGAATGAAGCAATGGTGCCATAATAAACACACCGGACAAAAAAATTACGGTATGTAAACTTTTCCTCCTTAATATGGAGTTATCAGCATGACTCACTATCACATGCTTATCATGTTTATTCCACTCCGTGCTTAAAAGATCCCTTAATTTCGGCAAATTTTCAGGGCGTTGGTTTTTTTCTTCACGGCTCTTCTTAGATATTTTCAGTCGCATTTAGATCGGGTGAATTTGCAGGCCAATTGAGATGCTGAACGTGTCTCTCTCATGTTCTTCAAACCAATACAACACAATTCTAACTTGATGGACACCAGAGTTAGCATCTTGAAGCACAGGATCCACTATGTGTCCTTCTTGTTCCAAAAACTGGAAAATGGCAATAGTGCTTTATTTAAAAGTGGCGCATAATCCATAGATTTCATGCGATTGGACACTTTAACGAATGGTCCAACTCCAGAACTTGAAGTACAGCTCCAAAACATGACACTTCCATCTCCCTTTTGCACAGATCTTTTCCAACATTTCGGGTTAAATGCTTCTCCAGACTTCCGCATCACCCTGGAGCGACGATCATTGGAATACAAGCAGAATTTGGATTTGTCGGAAAGTATTATTTGTCGGCACAATTCAATGGTCCATTGACGATGCTGCTTTGCCCAAGCACGACAATTTTTCTTCTAGAAAGTTGTTAACTTCGGACGCATCCGGGCAACACGACTGAAAATGCCCAATCCATGCGGTTCTCTTCGTAGCGTTCGTTCCAAGACTGGTTTACTAGGTCCAGCATGACGAGTCTGTTCTTGACGAGTCTGAAAACGTTCAACAGCTGCTTATCGTCCCAAACATCTGCGACCTGAATTTGTCATCAGAAATCTTCTACCACAGTTGCTCCGAGTACAGTTACAGCTTCCATACTTTTTCAGCAAGAAATTGATATTACTGACTGCTGACTCGGACAGTCCAACGAACTTCGTCACCTCTTGCAAAGAAGGACCATGTTCACGGCCAAAAGGAATGTCATCCTTTTGCCACTCGGTAACGTAACCTTTACAACCCATAGTTCTCTCTGTAAAAGGAAATACAGAATGCTACATACAGTAGCTTTGACATCGGCAAATCCTAATTCAGCAGTTTCACTTTCCATATGTACAAAGCTCGTTACGTTCACCAACTTCATACTTATGTAAATGTTACAATCAGCATGCAGTAATTTTTTCCAGTGTGTTTAACGAACTAACCATAACTAAAGCTTATTTCCACCGAACTGAACAATACTTATCCTGACAGCTGAAAAAATTAAACATGGATATATTTATTACTGCAACACATCTATTTACAAGCACGCTGAGACAGAAGCTGGCAAAAACTTAAAGTATTTGGATAAGACTACGTATCTCGAGCGACATTTTGGCTTGAAATGGCAAAAACTGTCTATTCGCTCTGAACTACTGCAACACATCTATTTACCAGCATGCTGAAACACAAGCCGGCAAAAACTAAGTGGAGCAGCATTGGTCTAAGCGATGGCCTCTGATCATTCGTCCGAAAGTGGTCCGGGTTCGAATCCTGGTGTGGCATGGATGTTGTGTTTCACTTAGGCACTGGCTCTCTCCATTCCTTGGAACCAGTCACCCTAAATTAGGGGCGGGCGACTGCTTACAGCTCATTGAGTTGCTCACGGTTGTCGTTAAACCTCCAATAAAAAAACAAGTTACTGTATTTAGATTAGCCTACTTGTCTCGAACGACATTTTAGGCTTGAAATGGCAAAAACTGTATAATCGATCGGAACTATTGTAACACATCTATTTGTCAGCATGCTGAAACAGAAGCTGGCAAAAACTTAATGTATTTAGATAAGACTACTTGTCTCGAACGACATTTTGGCTTGAAATGGCAAAAACTGTCTTTTCCCTCTGAACTACTGCAACACACCTACTTACCAGCATGCTGAAACAGAAGCTGGCAAAAACTTAATGTATTTAGATAAGACTACTTGTCTCGAACGACATTTTGGCTTGAAATGGCAAAAACTGCCTTTTCCCTCTGAACTACTGCAACACACCTACTTACCAGCATGCTGAAACAGAAGCTGGCAAAAACTTAATGTATTTAGATAAGACTACTTGTCTCGAGCGACATTTTTGCTTGAAATGGCAAAAACTGTCTATTCGCTGTGAAATGACTGAAAGAATCTAACAGTTAATAATCCCACGGTTAAAATCCGTTCTCTTATCTATAACGTAATGTTCTTTCCACTGTAACTGTACAACTTAGTCCTTAACGTCAGTGATTACGTTATGTGTACTAAAGTCAATTTAATATTATCAGGTACCCATAGGTATTTCAAGAAAGTGGTCAATAGTTGTACTTACAAATACGTTTATTCGGCTTGCATGTACATTATTCCACATTCATATCCGGTTCATTAGCATACTCCATACAATACTAGCGATTTAACATCCAATAACAGTGTAACAGCACGTCTATCATCAATAACATCGATACCCCAAAGCAACCGCTGCATTGCCTTTTAATCTATCGTTCTTATCCGGCCACACATACGCCACTCTTGTTCTGACCTCAGTGTGTTGCCAACATCCTTCTCGTTTGAGGGAATAGACATAACGTTAAGGTTTGAAAATGTCTAAGAAAACGAACTCATATTTGCATAGAAAAAGAAACTCAAAAGGAAAGTTAAAATATAATATACATTACATATCCTCCGAAGTAGTTCCGTTGTTGAGAAGGTTTATATGTATTGTTAAGATAGGCATCTTTCAATCAGTGAAAATTTACGTTATTCGTAAGTTAAGACATAGTTGATCTTCTTTTCCCTCTAAAATGTTAAAAAACTCGGGTGGCTACTCTCGAGAAGTACCGATCAATTTTCGGTAAATTTGGAATAGTGAAACTTCAAAGGCGTGATAGAAATGAATGGGAAGCAAATCCCTGGAAGAATTCAGTCTTGGCAAATACATGACATGCATATACGTATAACTGTCGGCATACAGACGTTTTATTGTTTCTCGTGTAATCGCCCTTCAAAAGACCTATAACGAAGTAAATTTCTCCGTCATTTTTGGTCTACGCCGGGATTCGAACCCGAGGACGCTTATTCCGGAACAAGTCGCTCTACCAACTGAGCTACGCAGACATTTGTTCTGATTCCTATCTGCCTTTATGTCGTGTGCGTCCTGCTGGCAGGTACGTCACAGACCTAAGAATTATATCTCCCTAAAACGGGAAACAAATCCGCATCTCCGGATGTACGTTCTACGTTGCACCACCCAAAGCATCGAAGTTCCAAGGAAGTAAAACTAAGCGGAATCCGTGCATCACGTGACAACTCCAGCGCAATACATTGGGAAAATTATTTTGTTGTTGATGTGGGCTCTCCATTTTCTTACCTTGTGCTTCCAAGTGTCTTAATCAGACACTGTCCATAGTAATTTAAGGAAAAAATTCTTTCAGAGTCGCAGAAGAAAGAAACTCCAGTTTACCGAGAGATATCCTGATTTGCCTTCTATATATGTATAAGCAAAGTGGGAAAGTGCGAGTATTTCAGTCCGCGAATTATCCGATCTCTTCTAAATGATGTAGAAATCTGAAAATTGGTATGCTGATAGCCTGATATAGTGGCGCGCCAAGCGGGGGCTCAATGGGTGCGTAGCACCCGGGCGCCAGATTCCGGGGGCCGCAGGACGCCTTAATCAAATTTTACGGTTGACAAATTAATGTCAGTGATGTGGAGGAAGTTAAAATAACGTTTCTACTGTGACAAATCGTAATGCTGCGGGGAATGTTTATGTTTTTAGTAAACATGTTGGTTATATAATTCAATAGAAAACGACTTGAAATCAAAGAATAATTTTTATTGTTTTGTTAAGCAACGCATGCCGTGAGCAGAGGACTAACAATTTTTTTCTAAATTTTTTTAAAATCTTGAAGATTTTGGTATCATGATATGCGTGGTCAGCGCTATGACAATGGGGCCAATATGACGGAATAACACAGTGGACTTCAAAAAAAATGTTTTTCGATCTAAAAGGCTGATGCATTTTATGTACTTTGAGCGGGTCATACGTTTAATTTGGTCGTAAATAACGATGAAAATTTTTCAGTAGAAATTTTCAGCATTATTCAAGAAATATATGCCTTTTTCTCAGAATTAGCTTACTTTTGGCAAATATTAAAGAAAGAGATTCCAGCTTTGACCGTAAAACCGTGCTCTGAAACAAGGTGAAAAATCGATGGAATAAGGATATCGAGGTTTATAGGGTAAAAAAATTAATATGAAAACCAGCTATCTTGATTCTGTTTTTCGTTTTATACAACTTATTTTTATATGTAAAATATTTTTTAAATACACTGGCGTGCAAACATTAAGGACGAGACGGTTTTTCGAATGTAACGTCGTGCAGAAGTGCTCCACATCGACTCAAATCATACCATAAGATCCCCAAGATGTAAGAATATGGGACAAGTGAGAAAAACCGTCCAAACAAGGAATCCAAAGGATACAAAGGCACTTTATTGAAAAGGTAGCTTCGAGCACAACTGGACAGAAGACAGAAACGTCCATGTGACAGGCGGCTGCCGAGAAAAATCCAGTCTTTAGTAGGGGACATTATCACCCCTGACTGCATTGCAGGATTTACAACGTCTGTCCATGCTGAGGACGAGGTTGTCAAGGAGCTGTTGAGGCATCGCGGCCCATTCCTCTTGTAGCGCAAATCGCAGCTGCGGAATCGTTGCTGGCGGCTGGTGACGTGCTGCCCAGCGTCTCCCGAGAAGGTCACACACGTGTTCGATTGGATTTGGGACCGGGGACCTTGCGGGCCAATCCATGCGTTGAATATCTTCACTCTCCAACAGCTCTGCGACAGCCACTGTACGATGAGGTGTAGCGTTCACGTCCATGAAGAGAAACGCGGGACCCACAGCACCTCTAAACTGACGCACGTGAGGCAGGAGAACCTCGGTACAATAGCGGACACCAGTGACTGAACCTCCGTGGAATTGCGGAAATCAGTTCGGCTACCAAGAATTATACCGCCCCAAACAAGAACTCCGCCACCTCCAAACCGGTCCCTTTCGATGATGTCGGAGGTGTCATTGCGTGTTCTCTGCTCTCTTCAGATGTGTATACGTCCAGAGTCGCTCGTCAGACTAAATCGGCTCTCATCCGTAAAGAGAACTCGACCCCATTGCTGATGTGTCCAGTTCTTGTGTTCCTGGCACCACAGAAACCACCGTCTCAAATGAGCAGGCGTTAAATGCACACATCGAACTGATCGTCGTGCAAATAGACCACCCTTATGCAGCCTCCTGGCCACGGTAAAACGCGATACCTGACGTCCACTTGTCTGTTGCATGTGTCTTGCCATCTCTCCCGCTGTCTGACGTCTGTCTCTTCTCGGCTGTAGGACAATATACCGGTCGCCCACCGCCGTGGTTGCTCGTGGACGACCACTGTTAAACACTCGGACAGCTGTTCCTCTCGTTTAAAATGCTCTCCAAGCTCGTGAAACGATGCTGTGAGCGATCCCGAACTCCTCGGCCACACTAGTCCTACTTCGACCTTCTTTCAACTTCCCAATGACACGCCCTCGGGCAAAGTCATCCAGATGTCGTCTACTGGATGGCCTGTTGGCCATATCACACTGTGGTAGCAACTCGACGTCGTTCAAACCGATATACACCGTGCAATAGCTTTCACCGAATTGCTGAGCGTACATCGCCCGTGTGCGTTATACCCTTCCGACCTCCCCTCTACGTCATGCTGCATATATGCGCATGCCCTACGATACCGGACACTAGTCTATCTCCTGAGTGGTCGCTCGGTCCGTTCTGCCTGCTCGTTCCGCTGTTATGATAATTTCTCCTCTTCGTCCTTAATTTTTGCACATCAGAGTATGAACAACAGTTACTTCGAATTCTGTTTTTAGTTTTAAGCAACTTATTTTTATATGTACCCACTTGAGATATTTTTTGGTTAGTTGGTTAGAATAGTTAAACAGACGCCCGTCATGTTCAATGTTATATATATTATGAAAACTCTGACTTTACGGGAAATAAAGATATTTATTTCATGCAAAAAATGAATAAAAATTGAAAACTATTCTCGTACAAGAAGTAACAAATCTGGGCTTGCACCCTGGCAGTAAATGCCCTTGGCGCGTCCCTGTGCTGATAGGTCTTAACGTCCGTATACGTAGAAAAGTCCGAAATCAAAATGGCGGCTTTGGAACACGGCCTGATTCATTTCTTTCGTGAAATATTCGACCACTTCGATATGATATAGAGATCTGAAAATTGGCATGTCGATAGGCCTTAAAGTCCGGAAACCTAGAAAAGTTCGAAAACTAAAAAAAAATGGTTGCTTTGGAATATTATCTACTTGAATTTTTCTACTACTTCTACACCTGGAGAAGTCTGAAAACCAAATAATTATGCCAGAAACGTTGAAATGCTGTAAAAATTCCGTAAAACTTTGATTTAAAATTAAGAGGCGCCAAACCCTGCTTCCGTTTTACCTCAAACTGTACGCATTGACGTCTCGATCATGTTCTGAATCGTAAAACACTTACGGATCTTAAATTACTTTTTTTTTTTGTCATTAATTTTCCCTTTCTTTAATTATATGTTCAAAAATGATTTTATAGATTCACCTTTCGGAGAACATAAAATAATTTATACCTTTGTATTTAAGGATGTTACTAGCAGACATATTACCTACCTCTAAGCACCACAGAGACATATCTCTGAGAGAGTTCATTGGAGTTTCTTTGGTAATTAGAAGAGCGTAAACAGGAGACGATATTCCTTCAGAAACCTTTTTCAGTTTCTCACATTTAAGGTCATTCCCATGAATTATGAAAAGTGGTGTTCCCTGTTTAACGCTGTTCAGTGAAGCAGTTGATTCTTTGGGTAAGAAACTTGTTCGACTGTTGTTCAAGGTGATGTTTTTGATCTCTCCATCAGGACCAAGTGAGCCTTTATTCTTCTCTTTCTCTTCCATAAGCCTCTTCACATCTCCTAGCTTCATGTCTTGAATCTCTTGTAAACTGAAATTCCCATCAAACGTTGATTCCAGCAATTGCTTCAATTCAACACCAACCATTGAATCTATTCCCATTTCTCCGAACGTCCGGTAAGGATTCATCTGATCGATGTCCGTAATGCCTATAAGCGAAATGTTTTATTAGATTAACATGCAGGTAGCGTTCCAATAAAACATGTTAGCATTCATGCACATCAGTAATAATAAAAGATAACGTCTCTCTGCGTGTCATTATTGGTAGCCTAAACATAGACATATCCTGGTACACTCTTTGAAGTTTAACAGATTGTTTTCCTTTGTTGTTCTAGGTAATAAAACAATAAAGCATGTTCACTGAAAAGCAATATGGGTTGCGTCACTTCAACTTAAATCTTTTTGCTGAATCCTTAGATTTTAATCGAATCAAAGTTGTAGCTGCAGTATGTCAATCTTAACTACACTATATTAACAAAAGTCACAGAACACCCCTTCAAAAGCAGATGAACGGATCCGCTGCGTTGTTAAGACGCGCGGTACAGCTGCAAAATGTATAAAAAACAAGCCTGCAGCTCACTGCGATCGTATCGCACTGTGAGGTTGAGTGAAAATGACGCGGCGGGAAAGAACTGACTTTGAGAAAGGAAAGAGTGTTATGTGTTATATTAGTGGGTTGTCCATAAGAGAAACAGAGAGGCGTATAAACATACATAAGTCAACCGTTTTGGATGGACTGCATAAGTGGAAGACACATGGCGTGCCTGAAGCGGCAAAACGTACCGGCAGCCCAAAGAAAATCAGTGATAGAGGACGTCGAAGCCTCAGGAGAGTCGTTACAGCTAATCAACGGAGTAATGCACAAGACCTCAGTATACAGGCGAGTAAAAATGCTGGAACCTCGGTTTGTACACGTACCATTCGCAGAGAACTTAATTCCATGGGTTACCGTGGTCGTGCGGCTACTCATAAGCATTTCATCTCCACTCGGAATGTCGTTTAGCATGGTGTAAACAACAATTATCATGGACCATAGATCAATGGAAACGGGTTCTATGGACAGATGAATCCAGGTACACGATCCATCAGTCTGATGGCCGTGTGTTGGTATGGCGGCAGTCGGGGGAACGCTATTTATTACCACAGTGTACTGTTCCTACGGTCCAGTTTGGAGCTGGCAGTATATTCGTGTGGAGGTGCTTTTTGTGGAATGGTCCCGGCCCATTGGTTATCGCTGACAAACATGTTAACCAGCACGTCTACCTTTATATTCTGGACAATTATGCCATATCAACTGTGTGGCAATACTATGGAACTGAGCCTAGTTGGTACCAGCAGGATAATGCACCAAGCCATAAAACAAGGTTTCAAAATCGCTTTATTATATTCATCAAAAGAAAACATAAGAGGGAGACGTACAGCATTGGGCGTCTCACTGGGAAATAATACAAACTGTTAAAACACGATGGTATATACACTGCAATGACAATGGGGATGAATAACAGATGCTGCAAGAAAAGCTTATTGCATAAAAATTGCAGAAGTGACAGAGAGAAACACATCGTGTCACATGACATTGGCTGGACATGATTTACAGGATAACACAGGCGAAACAATAGTACACAATTAGAAAAAGAACAGCACAAACACCGCCGTGAAGGTAAAACATTACATACATGAGATAAAAACACAGCGTGCACAATTGTGCAAGTTATTTAACGAGGGCACCAAAGCAACATAATACAGGCGGGGTGAAAGTAATTAATGTACACGAGTAAGCATGAAAATACACTGAGATGACATTAGCATTCACAATTCAACGGTAGCGTGGATTGCACGAGTCGTAGAGTGGAGGAGGGGCACCAGAGTGCCACGGAACTCAGCAAAGGAGGTGTAGAATGTCCTAGGGTACTGATAGGTGTAGAAGTCCAAAATCAACCGCAAACCATGGAGCGGCTGGCGCCCAGGTAGCATAGAAGGTGGCTTCTCGACGACTGGAAGAAGCCGACTGGTACTCCAGGCGGAGTCGAGAAAGCAATCGATCTTGAAAATGGCACAAAAGTGCTGCGCTGGATTGGTGTAAAGAGACCGGCGAGGAAACGCTGCGGAGTTGTTGAAGGTATACGTAAATAACGTGTTTAACCAGCACGAAAAGATAGGCACCTACTGACGGAAATGGCGTAGGTGGATGAGCCCGCAGAAGAAGATATCTGTAGGCAGTTAACGGAAGATCTTGAGAACAAGAGCGACTGGCAATACGGAAAGCCTGGTGGAGGAGAGGCATCAGGATGGGACAGTAAAGGTAGACGTGAGAAACGTCTGTCTCCTGTGTGCAGAAGGAGCAGAGAGGGGAGGAGAGAAGGGACATGCGAAAGAGAAAATACGGAACAGGGAGGCGATTATGCAAAAAGAGCCAGTGGGTATTAATTTCAAGAGGGGCAGATAAGGGTGAGCGGGCAGTAGCCCAGACAAGAGGAAGAGAAGCAGGGGAAACCTCCAGAATAGAAAACGGTGAAGGGGGGGGCAAGGTGCACTAGAAAACGATAAAGAGATTTAGAGGAGAGAGAGGAGAGAGGAAGAACCGAGTTTGTGAGTCGGAGGAAAAACGGCAGTGGAAGAGGGGCAGAAAAGACAGAGACGAGACCGGTGGGGGAGACAAGATCAGGGAAAAGCGAAAGAATTGCAGTTAGCAGAGAGTCATAGACCAAATGGGCGGATGGGGACGAGAGAATAGCAGGGGGAGGCCAGAGAAAGGGCGCCAGGATAGATCCGAGTTAGTGAGGTCTTGTACGGTTACTACACCTGCTTGGAGCCAAGAGGGGAATGAAAAACAGGGGAGATGGGGGTATGAACAAGGGAGTTGAAGAAGAGGGGTTCAGAAAGAAGCTCTAGAGTTGAAGAGGGAGGGGAGCGAATGAGGGGGAGAGAGCGAAGGTGAGTGAGGGCTTCAGAATATGCAGGTGGGAGTTTGGAGGGGGGGGGGAAAGGACAGCAATCCATGAGAACTAAAGAAAGAAAGGAAAAATGTGGGTTACGCAAGGAGGAAAGAACGTCACGTACCTGTATTGCGGAAGCCACTGGAGCCGTGAAAAGGTGAATGAAGTTGATCACTCGGCTTGCTTTGTAGCACAGCGGGACATCAGGAAGGCCAGCACCACCATTGGAGGGAGGAGCACAGAGCTTGTGGACGTTAATCCAGTGATGACCCGCCCACATTACTCGAGTAAGGCAGCGTGTAACCTCCTGGAGACAGAAAAGCGGGGTCGTAGATGCAATCCAAGAATGCTTGCAGATGGACAGAAGGTAAGTCCTGGTGAGATTTGCACGCTGGTAGTAGGACGTACAGAACTGCGCACGACACCAGAATGCAGCTGTGCGGAGGAGGCAAGGATGGAGTTCCGTGCGAGTTGCACTGGATGTATCTTGTGGTGCGCCTAAGTGCACACCTAGGAAGCGCTGGGTAGTGGATGAGCATGTGGCCTTCCATGGAGCATCCAAGCGATTGGACCACGACCCGCACCACAATCCAGTGCTCTTGGACGTATTCAGTTCAGCTGCAGAACATGAATCATATGCGGAGAACAAACGACGAAGCAGTTGGAACTGTGAGTCGCTACGAATGCAAACAGTAATGTCATCTGCATAAGCAGAGTAAATGACTGAGTGATGCTGTGAGCTGGCAACTGGTGGTGGAAGTTGTGCTAGGAGAGATGTTTGCAGAGAGCGTAGAAAAGGCTCGACGGCAATCGCAAACAGTTGACCAGAAAGCGGGCAGCCCTGACGAACTCCCCGCTTGAAGGGAAACATGTGCTGTGAGAAAAGATGCCGTCTTGACATGGAAAACGGCGTCACGGTAGAGGGAGAGAAGAACGGAGACAAATTGTGGAGGAAAGCCAAAGTGTAGCAGGGTTTGTGTTAAATAGGCGTGTGAGATATTATCGAAAGCGGAACGGAGGTCTAAGGAAAGGAGAGCAAGAGGTTCAGAATGAGTCTTGGCAAGATGAATGAGATCGCGAAGAAGTTGAACATTGGTGGAAAGAGAACGGCCAGGAACAGTATAGGTTTGTGAGTCAGCAAGGATGTGAGGGAGGATAGAGTTTAGTCGACGGGAAAGAAGCTTAGTATAGAGTATATAATCTTGATTGAGAAGAGAAATGGGGCGCCAATTTCCCAAGTCAAGAGGGTCACCCCTCTTGGGAAATAGGACCACATGTGCGTCCGTGAAACTCCTCGGGAGGGGGAGCAGTTAAATGCAGCAGAAAAAGCGGAGAGGAGAAAAGGCAACAAAAGAGGCAAGAACGCACGGTAAAAAGGAAAAGAGAGGCCGTCCGGACCCGGAGCGGCATGGGGGTTAAGGGAAGAGAAGGTGTCGGACACCTCCGTGGATGTGGATGAGAGAGACAGGGTGTGAGCAACATGAGACGGAACTTGAGGCAGGTTATTGAGAAGATGGGGGAGAGCAGAGGGAGAAGGGGGATTCCGCTACTCATCTCATGGTGGGCTTGCTATCGGAATACATCAACATTTCCGATCCACCCTCACTGCACTTTCAGTGCATAACTTATGCCGAGATTTACTCCAGCAAGTCTCCTTTACAATTGGCGATGCTCGATTTAACATCTTTAATGTGTATATTCTGTGCACCTCTATTCATTTATCCACCAAACAAGGACTGTTGCGGCGTGTAATTCCGTATAGTGTGTGGAGTGGCCAGCACAGAGCCTGATCTTAATCCTATAGAGCACCTGCGGTATGAATTAGAGCGCAGCATAAGAAGTTTGGAACCAAGGCCTACTACTAAGCAACAGTTAGTGGCAGCATTATGTACTGAATGGAAGCGGATACCTATCGCTGTGTTTCAAAACCTTGTCGAAAGAAGAGTCGAAGGGTCAGTGCATGCATTAAGGCCAAAAGTGGACCGACACGGTACTAATGTATGCCAATAAATGCTATGTTGTGTTTCTCTTCTAGGTGTACGATGACTTTTGTCAATATAGTGTATACACTTATATATCAGTAAATAGCAAACGGTCCAAAGTTAGGAATCAGCAGAATCGATTACTCACCAACTCAATGTACAAGTTTATTCAGCAAATAGTCACATCCAGATGAACAAATTCGGATATACTTCATTCAGCAATACCAAGATGGAGACATAAACACAGCACTTCGTACTGTTAGCTAGCTATTGCCCAACAAGACACAGTTACAAGAATTTTCTCGCTATAACAAAGCGTAATCAATATACATCAATACTGTTAATAAGCTGAAGTACCAAAAAAAAAAAAAAAAACGGGGATACCTTTCTAAGACTGCGTTGGTCCTCTTCGCTATCGGATAACGGCAGCAACGCGACTAAGCATGGACTCTACGAGCTTCCTGTAGTTCTGTGGAGACACTGGACACCATGCTTCCTAAAGAGGGACCCACAATTCCGTGATATTCGTCAAAGGAGGATTCCTGGCATTGATGGCACGTACAAAAGCATCCCAAATGTGTTCGAAGGCTTTTAAATCCGGTGAACGAGGGGGATAAGTCAGGGTGCCGAACTCCGTGGAATGTTCCTCCAGAAATTAACTGTGGACGGATGAGGTAGCGCATTGTCGTGTTGAAAGAAGTCGGAGTGGTTGCATGCCATGAACGGGTGCAAATGATCCCCAAAGATGGTTACGGAGCCTCGACCTGTGAGAGCGGTCTGCAGACGTACGAGGGGTCTTAACGCGTGCCAGATGAAAACACCACACACCATAACAGTACCACCGCCCGTCTATATTGTCCCTTGTAGGCATGTGGGATCCATTGCCTCTTGGGGTTGTCGCCACACTCGCACTCGGCTATCTCCCTGAAACAGTAGGTACAGCGATTCGCAGGAACAAGTTACACGTTTCCAGTCATCTTGCATACAATGACGGTGTTTCCGCTTTGTGTCGTCGGGTCAGCAATGACACCCGGACGAGCCGTCGGCTTTGGAACCCCATAGAACACAGGGAACGTTGTACTGTTCGAACGACCTGTCCCTAACATTGAACTACTCTGCGATGTGGGGCAAAGTTGCACGCCGGGAGGATGCTACGATGCGTGGCAGACGCCGCTGTGCAAGATGGCCCAGAGCTTCACTAAACTGGGCGAACGCAGATGAAAAAGTCACGCTGGGGGATTGGAAAAGAAGGTGGGACGAAGTAGATATGGGGAGAAAAAAGAACCGTGTCTTTCGCAGATTATAGAGAGTGGAGACTGATGGTTTTCTTCACCAGGTATTAACTGGCAATGGCGTATCGCCGGAGTACTTCAGCCATTTTGCCGTCAAAGAAAGGATGGGCCGACACGGTGCCCAGTACCCAGACGTCGCCCACAGAATTCTAGATTGTTTTTCTGTTTCAGCGAAATGACAAGTCCTCACTATGAACTGGAGTAGACGAAGAACCTCTCGATCCTACTCGACTAACTTAGAACGAGACAGGGACTCATCGATATGGTCAAAGACTTCATCACAAGGCACGATGAGCTACTAAAGATGAGAGACGGAAGATACGAAGTGGAGAACGATGACTCCGATCCACAGTCATTACCACAGCACCCTCCCAAGTGCGATGGACTTTGTCTACACTCATCCATCTGCGTAATCACCATTTTTTTCATATCATCTCTGTCAGAGGGCTCATGAAAATAAAGGATTAATTTCCCAATGCATGAGATCTTCAGTGGACTTAATGTGCATGCACCATTTTCATTTTTTAGAATATGCACTAAGAAAAAGACTTCAGTCCCAACATTCATCGTATTGGCGAATGAATTTCCCAGCCAGCCTCGAAATTAAGCACCCCGGCCCATTACCACGTTGCACATGCGGGCTATGGTAAATGGGTGAAAGGTGGTGGTACTGCCGGGGCTGCAGAGTACAACCCGTCTATCGACGGATCCCGTTCGGGTGGAAGGCTTTACGGATCCTGGCAGAATTGCTCACGCAACTCCTTTGCTTAACAAATTTAGAGAAAGTTCTTTTTATTTCTGCGGAATTGACATTTCGAGGGAACAGGTAAAGTCATCAGTTGCTTGCGGCCACACTGTTCTCCCACTCTGGATGTTCCCCAAGTTTGTGTTGTCCAGATACACCCTTGAAGCTTTTGACCTCGTAAATTCAAATTTCGTTGTCATTTCCGAGATGGAGTGGCACATCTCTTGGCAGACGACTATCATACGATGTTAGAAATCGCTTAAGTCCTGATGAGCTGCCGTTTGAACTGCGAATGCTACTACGTGAGCTAGCGGATATATCTGCCTCTCTATATACAGTATATGATGTTTGCGGACGATACTATTTATCGCATGGGTGTGGTGGCATGTAATGAAAATGGTAGTTACCTTACCAGTTTTTTGGCACTCCAGTGTATATCCGTGTATTTATACTGCAATGTTCGCTCTTCTCTCACCTAGTGTGTCACTTACCCCTCTCAGCATCTAGCACCCCTCGAGCCCTTCCATTTATTTACCTTTGACTCACTGTCAGTGATTTCAAATTCGTTGGGAAAAAATAATGTGGCGTTAACTAAGAAAATATTTAACGAGGAGAAACCAAATTCACATGATAACACAGAAACTCAAAAGGAAGGTTAAATTAAAGACATACGTCATTAGACCCAGTGGCCGATTTCAAGTCAAACCTCCAAAAGAAGGAAGGTTAGAATCTTGCTGACCATGCTGTGCTATTTCTACGGAAAACTACACTCACGGACAATGAAATTTGCGCACCTAGAAGAAAACATGCTACAACCGCGAAGCTCTTCAAATAGCTGGAATGAGTGCTGGTAAGCAAATGATCAAAGTTTGGTACGATTTCGAATGACTGCACACCCTGTGGTGGCCCTACCAGCACAAACCAGAGTCTTATAAACCGGCGTGTAGTTGATGCTCCATGAAAGCGCAAAGCATCTGCCGACGCAAGCAAGAGTACAGAGTGATGAGAATGCCGGGTGGATGCCAGAGACGTCGATTTACTCAACTGGAGGACTTTGAGAGAGGCCTGATCATCGGGCTCAAAACCGCAGAGTGGTCGGTTCTCGACCACCCTCTTCACGCGACGTCGTATAGCTCGCCACGTGGATCGTTCTGACCATACCGTCCGACTGTGTTGGAAGCAGTGGACACGTGACGGCACTGACACACGGCGGAGCGGCTCCGGACGGACCAGGAGGACCACCGGTAGAGTGGATCGACGGATCGTGCGCCAGGCACTAACATATTCCACGGCGACCCAGTCCGCTATAGAGCTAGATGTAGCGGCACTTGTGTGCCCACGAACCATTTCACGACACCTAGCTATTCTTGTGTTCTGCACAGAGGAATCGCAAAATACACTATATTGACAAAAGTCAACGGACACGCCTTTAAAAGTAAATGAACGGGTCTGCTGCGTTGTTAAGACGAGCGGTACAGCTGAAAACAGTATAAAAACAAGCGCGATCATATCGCACAGTGAGGTTGAGTGAAAATGTCGCGAACTGACTTTGAGAAAGGAAAGATTGTTGGGTGTTATATTAGTGGGTTGCCCATAAGAGAAATCGAGAGGTGTTTAAACATACCCAAGTCAACTATTTTGGGTGTATTGAATAAGTGGAAGACACATGGCGTGCCTGAAGTAGCGAAACGAAAACCAAAGAAAATCAGTGATAGAGGACGTCGAAGCCTCAGGAGAGTCGTTACAGCTAATCGACGGAGTACTGCACAAGACTTCAGTGTACAGGTGAGTAAAAATGCTGGAACCTCGGTATGTATACGTGCCATTCCATGGGTTACCGTGGTCGTGCGGCTGCTCATAAGCCTTTCATCTAAATTCGGAAGGCTGCTCGTCGTTTTGCTTGGCATAAAGAACATTTATCGTGGACCGTAGATCAATGGAAGCGGGTCCCATGGACTGATGAATCCAAATACACGATCCATCAGTCTGATGAGTGTGTGGGGGTAGGGCGGCTGTAGTGTACTCTTTGTGCGGTCAAGTTTGGAGCTGGCAGTGTACTCATGTGGAATGTTTTTCGTGGTATGGTCCAGACCCATTAGTTATCGTGGACAAACTTGTTAACAGGCACTTCTGCCTCGATATTCTGGACAACTATGCCCTACCAACTCTGTGGCTTTCAAAATTGTTTATTGAGAAAACCTGAGAGAAGGGTACAGAGGGCCTGTATTTACAATGCCAACAGAAACATAATTGACGACATATGTACAGATGCTGATGTGCTATATACAATAGCAATAGAAACATAGTAGATGAGTATCTTCACAGATATAAGTTGAGCTACAGAAGTGACCGACAACAATGGCGCATGAGTAATGCCCGAGAGATACACAGTGAAGAATCAATATCAACAATCCCAGTTGAAATGCGTAACAAAGATAAAGGTATAGTTACAATGCTATGTACAATCTAGTGATGCACTAGGTAGGTGCCTATGAGAGGCTAATATCAAATGAGCAAGAAATATTAATAATATGTACAACATGTGCGGTAATAGAATGGTTGATGTCAAATAGAAAGTGTAAAAGACAATGTGATAACATGAATAAACTTTGTGGCGAATGTCACAGGTAAGAACTTTACAAGATGCAAGTAATACAAGTAAAATTACAAATGGTAAAGTAATGGAGAACAGTTCTCAAAGAAGGAGTTGTACATGTATTGAGGGATCAGTAAGCCAGGTTCGATTTGGTGACCAAACACGGTAAAAGCGATGTTTCTGAGAGTCAGTTGAGGCAAACGCATATGCGAGGCGCAATCGCGACAGTAGCCTGTTGCGAAAGATACAACACGGCGTCCTACAATTCACAACACACGACGTCCTACAATTCACAACACACGACGTCCTACAATTCAAGTTCACTATCTTGAACGGATATGTCAGATGCTGGCTGGATTGTGTCATCTGCTGCTATGCAAAGGAGGTCTAAACGACGAACGAATTTCGTTACCCAGCGCGGATCACCAAAGGTCTCACGAGGCACCGCTTGAAGATGAGAACGGATGATTTGCATTTGTAGAAGAACATCAGGTAGAATTGCAGTATAAGAGGATAAAAAGTTTTTCGACTGTTTGTTTTGACAAGGACCTGAAAAGAAATTATATAGAACATCTCCAGTGACTGGAATTTGAGGAAGAGAAAAAGATTTTAGAAATTGTAGAAATTCATGTGAGAGAACTGGGTCTGCAGGACCAGTATCGGTATCAGTATCAAGTTCAACCGAAGCATCTGATGTAGTGTAGTCGACTGAGTGGTCGCTACGGTAAGAGCGCTCAGTCGTTGTACGGGTTTTCTTGGCACGAGCATTGTGGTTCTTTCGACACTTTCCTCTACACCGAGGGCAGGGGGTGGGGTAGCATCAGGGTTGTCAGGTATTTTGAAATGGCTAGACGCATTGGACCAACCAGAGGAAACAGACGATTGGACTTGAGCATCCCCCAAGTGAGGGGTGAGGGGAGTGAATTAACAAGCGAAGGAGTGTCCGATAGAAGATGTGACGGAGAAGGATACACAGGTCCCGATTCTGCAGGTCGTTGCGAAGTCGCGCGTTGACCAACGACTGTAATGCTACTTTTGTCTGAAGTAGCGCGTTGACAAACGGCTTTAGTGCAACTTTTACTTTTTTCTGAAGTCACGCGTTGACCAAAGGCCGTATTGCTACTTTTGTCTGAGGTAGCTCATTGACCAACGGCTGTAGTGCTACTTTTGCTTTTCGCTTGTGCTGAAGTCGTTGAGGGTACCGCTGAAGCAGACGGTGTTTGGGCTGTCGAAATTGTAGTAAAAGTGTGATGTGGACATAAGGCACGAGGGTGTCCATAACCTTTGCAGATAGAACACATAGTGCTGACAGTAATGGTGATATCGCGGATGTGCGTATCACACCGCATACTGAACTTGGGTGGAACTCGTAGTTTCGCTTCATCAGACGGAAAAACCACTCTTACATTTCGCTGTAGTCCAAGAAGATAACGATATTCCGGCAGGGCTGGGAAAGAGGAGAAGGTGGTTATTGTGCCAACTACACGTCCAAAGTTTTACGCAATGGACAGTAAAAGTTCGTCAGAAATTTCTGGCGGGACTGGTGAAAAACTCAGAACAGTAGGCATGTGGGAGATAGGATCAGGATTAATATGGCGGTCACCAATAGAAAGTCCATGATTTATAATTTGAAGTGCAGATTTGGGATCAGAGAAATATGCGGTTACTTTGCCATTTTTCCGGCCCACGTGTGTGACGGTTGACTTCGGGAAGAGTAAACGAAGTGCTGCGCTGTACACAGTGAGCGTAGTATTGGCAAGGGTAGGGAAGGCAACGCCGAGGTCAACTTTACTAAGGAAGTGTTGACCAGCTGGCGAAGTTGCTGGAAGATCGACGAAGAAGTTGGAGTTTGCATCACACTTCACGTGATAAGGGCCTTTGATAGAAGCCGACGCAGAAGGTGGAGAAGATTTCTTCGAAAGGACGGCTGCATATGGAGTGGCTGGGCAGTGTGATGACGTAAGTAGAGACCACTGAAGAAAGTTGAACGTCCATCGCCTCTTCTGCCACCTGCTGGGAAGGTTGCTGGATTACCACTGAGTGACGTAGAAGTAGAAGTAGGATTAGCTGATAGGGTAGCTGAACTACGCTTAGGAGAGGAGAGGCTTGTCGGAGCAGGCCCGCTATTGGTGGGTGGTGGAAGAGGAGGAAAATCGTTATCAGAAGCAAGAGCTGGGACGTTGCCCTCGCCCGATGTAGCCATCCGCAATGGCGAAGCAGAATTCACGTCTTGGCTGACTCGGCCAAGACAATAAAACGAAGATAACTTAACTAAATGATCACTCACCGACTTGGCAGGGATACGAGCAGAATCGTGGAACCTTCACGGAACTCACGCACACAAAAAATAGATACTCGGAACACGAAAGAGAGCACAAGCAAGACGAAATGTACGGAGTAGAAAAACTGCGTGTCTGTGGCAATATTATGGAACCGTGCCTTGTTGGTACCAGCAGGATAATGCACCGAGCCCTAAAGCATGGACTGTTACGGCGTGGTTTGACGATATTTCGGTATCGTGTGTGGACTGGCCAACACAGAACGCTGATCTAAATCCCTTAGAGCACCTATGGGATGAATTAATAAATTTAAGCCTACTACTAAGCAGCAGTTAGCGTCAGCATTATATACCGAATGGAAGCGCATACCTATTTCTGTGTTCCAAAACCTTGTCGAAAGCATGTCTCGAAGGGTCAGTGCATGCATCAAGGCCAAAGATGAACCGACACCGTACTAATGTATGACAATAAATGCTGTGTTGTGTTTCTCTTCTAGGTGTCCGGTGAATTTTGTCAATATAGTGTATAGGTGGGCAGCTTGACAAGAATATAGGTAAGAATAGTAATGATAATTTCCACCAACATTGATTTGAATATTTTTATGCGGATGTTGCACACATTTTAAAAACGCATTGAAAACACATTTAGTCGTAAAAAAAAATTCCTCATCCTCCCCCAGCCCCCGAAAAAAATATCTGGGCGCGTTACTGCCATCCAGGTCAAATGATTAAAGACCAACTCTTCGTGCTACTTGGCCATCGGACGGCTTCAACGACATTGTGTCAGGCAAAGAATAAGATAGAATTTATAGATATCTTTAAAAAGTGAAATGAACGCAGAAAATCGACGATAAAGAGAATTTAAAATGTTTCTTCTTAGCCGACTTTAAGAGCAAAAAACTTACCGAACAGCAAATTTCAATGAAAGAAGAACATCGTCTACTCGTTAAAAAACAAGGAGAAAAAGAAAATTCTTACTTTTGTTCATAATTCATTAGACGAAATAGCTTGGGCTTCATTTCTGTTATCTAAATGATTTGAAAACAAGTTCCTCGCGGCTGTTAATTTAACACTTTCGAATATTACTTACGTGTTACCGAATGGTAATAAAACCTATATAATAGGCTTTCTACGTCTGTCTTTTCATTTCTTCATTTGATCAGAACTTCTGCCCTCCCAAAAATTTCTTTAATGGACCGAAAAGGTGGTCGTCACTTCGTGACATATCCGCGAGCTGAACGGAGTGTGTGGTACAACGCCCCATCCCAATTCCTCCAATGTTTCCATAGTCACTTTAGCGGTGTGGGGCCTGGAGTTGTCTTGGAGAATGCGTACTCCACTGTTGAGGAGTCCTGGTCTCTTCATTCTAAGTGCTGCCTTAACCCTTTAACCGGCTGGAACAAATTAACCCAGGGTTAACAAAATAAGCTGAAATCAGCTTGAACGAATGTATTTGCTGTCTGAGAACTGGGCCGAATGCAACAGGACGAGTGAATCTGCGCATCAGAAATCGTTACCTACCGTTTCCCATTCTAAGTGGTCATTTGGGGAATATGATTGTCATTACTCCTTCCTGTCTGATTACCTTTTCCGCTAAGAATGCTAAGAAAAGGGCGACGATCCTAAGACAGAAGAAGAAATATGGGTGAGTGAATTGTTTCTAACCAGTGGCATGATGTTCGTGTCCTGGGGAGTACTGTCTCCGAATCATTCCTTGCGTAATGGAACTGAGAATAAAGGACTATAAGGGAATCAGACTACATACTGTAAGACTAAAGACTATACGGGAGCACTTACAACCAGCTACAGATTTATAGTCCATACTTCTAAAAGGAAATAGGGAGAAGAATTGTTTTGCCGTAGCTTTCGTTTAACCCGGTCGCTATGAGAACAATTCCGTTTGAGGAGCGCAGGAAAATTTGGAAAACCTTTAGTCCATGTACACCGACCGTTTAAAGTTCTTGAAGAAATCGCTGTAATAAGCAGCATTGATTTTTTGACTAACTTCGAGGAAACCTGTAAGAATAATACAGTTGATGTTCCAAAACACCGTAGCCATTACTTTCGTGGCTGGCTGATGCCCTGATCTTGAATTGTTTTCGGCGGGGGCGAAGCACTCTGTCTCCACTGCATGCTTGCACGTTTGCTTTCCGGCGTATGGTGATGAATCCAAGTCTCGTTCACTGTCACCACACGTCTGAGAAAGTTGTCTCCTTCTCTCTGATGTCTTCGGAACAACATGTTCGCAATTTGCAACCTGCTAGCTTTCTGCTCGTCGGGCAGCTGCTTCAGTACCCATCTGGAACTTACTTTGCTGAAACGCAGTTTATCGTGGATGATTGTAAGCACGCTGCCGGAGCGGATGTTCAGTTCAGAGCTCATATCACTTACAGTAATCCTCCTGTTGTTCCGTGTGAGCTCAATTACGCGCACAGTCATGGCGTCGTTAACAGCAGTTGCCGGTCGTGCCTCGTGCGGTTCGTTGCCGACGCTTTGTCTGCCTTCCTTGAACACTTTACACCATTCGAAGACGGATGAACGGGACAGACACGAATCACCAAATTATGTTTGAAGTCTCTGGTGAATTTCACTACCACTCGCACCTTCATTGCGAATAAATTTGATAATAATTCTCTGCTGAAACACCTTCACTCGCCATTTCTCTTTCTGCAATGCGGGAGTAGTCATGGCAACGAAAATTAACGAAACAAGTGGCGTTCTGGTAGCATGAGATAGCAGTGTTGCCAAACGCACAATAATAATACACACAATTTTTCAAACAAATGTTACAAACTAAAGTTCAGGTCAAATTTGAACGCCCGTAATTGTTTAGTATATATATTTTACGATTCGTGTTACAAAAATATCAGTTACAGCTTTTTCACCGATGCATGGCACAGGTTATAAGCTAGTATGAGATATTACACATACGGTAAGCGTATTAGAAATTTACAGAACAGGAAGTAAAGCATTCAATAAAACTTCACCGCTAGAAATTTTCTTTTCTACAATACTTACTAAACATCTTAGCCATCTGGGCTAGAATATCATCCGATCTATTTTTCATTCTTGATTTGTCAGCTGTAACAAAACTCATAACCACAGCTTTGTCCTGGAGAAGGAATTTTTCTAAACACTGGAGACAAGATTTGATTTTCTGTGCCATGACACCTGCAATCATTGCGTCGTCACCCATGTGTCTGTGGACCAATCCCACATCGCCGATGATGCCCCACTGAACTGCTAGGCCTGAAATCAATACACAACACATGTAAATTTTGTAAGATACTTGAAAAGATTTTAATTTCATAAAGAATCAGCAATTTTCAAGCAAGCTCAAAGTATTAAATTGAAACTCATTAATGGGCAACACTTACGTCTATAGGTATTAATTTGAAGCTTGGGCTATTGATTTGAAGCTCTTACCATAGGCAACTCTTAGAGCTATGAGCAATCGCCAGTCCATAATTTGCGGCACTGGTTCCAGGGAAATGGCAGAGCCATCAGACAAGCAGCGCCGCTTATTGGTTCATCCGAGATTCGAACCCATGCCCATCTTGGACAAATGGTTAGTGCCTAGAGCATCAGACAACTCGGTTACCGGGACGGCGTAAAGCTCTTCAAAATCAGACATTAAACAGTTTAAATCTCAGTTTTGGTACTTTTTGAAGTCCGTGCCGTTAACTTCAGATTGTTAGCCCTTCCATCTGTAGACACCATATCACCGCGTCTAGTAGTCGGCTTCGAAATATTCACTTTCCACAGATTAGACTGAATTATGAGATGGACTATCTGTAATCTTTGTTCCTTACAGATGCATAATTTTTCTTATAGGAGGCGTAAATAGAGATGGCTAGTAACCTCAACACTCTCTCTCTCTCTCTCTCTCTCTCTTTATCCACATTTTTCTTCCCTTTCCCTCTTGTCACCAGAGCATTTTCCAGTTTACGCGATTGGATGGCAGCGGGCACAGACGTATTATGCCCAGTTTGGCTTTATCCTACAAATTATTAATGGTATTGAGATCTGGACATTGAGATGGCCAGCAAAGCATGGAAAGTCCCCATCATGTTCCGGAAACCACTTCGAGCTCGGCATCGCATCATGGTCCACGGCTCTGCTGGCAACATCAGTGATTTCAGGAGTAGACAGGGACTATGATTAGATGAGCATGATCAACAACGATGTTGATGAAGTTTAGTGTCCGGTTTTGCAGGCTTGGGCTTCCCTCAATAGCTCCTCTCGAATCAAAGGGCCACATTATTGCATAACCAAATGGCACACATTATTACACTGGGTCTTTCCATACTTAGTTCCACTCAAATCAAAGATCCTCATGTCTCCCATGAAAGAATGGCAGACATTATTGCACTGTCTCTTCCACCCTAGTGAGTTGTGATCATGCGGAGTACATTCATGCTCTCAGATTGTTGTCTACAAATCCTCACCACCCCATTGGCTTACAGCAGTTGAACGCGTATAATAGAAGAGGTCTTACGGGTTGTAGAATTATTTTGTTTAAGGCTTAACTCTCCCTAACTACACTGAATCTTAGTGCTTAACTTAGCTGGATGACTTAAATATCAATTTCCCGGGTTATTCAAACTGTTCGCTGAATCTGAAAACTTTGTTAAGCACAAAATCTCTAAGTATGCAATTTAAGTAAACGGCCGGAGTTCAATGAAAACAGAATGCTACTTCAAGGTGCAATTCCTTCTTTATCCATAAGCTAGGTACGAAAATACTCAATAAGCACTTCGCTTCTAACATGACACTGAATAGTATTCACTCAGTGGTTTACTACAATATACGTACATACTTGCGTATCTCTCTGTATATAACTTCACTCATCGTAGAACCTACTTATAACGAGGAGCTCGGGACTAACGGAAATCCTTGATAAATCCGGGACCTCGCTAAATACGTTTTGGGGTGAAAGTACAGTGGTTGGACAAAATAATCTGAACACCCAGGAAAGGAAAGTTTTACGTACCTAATAGGGCGTAGCAGGCTCGGCTAGACCATAGGGACAATCGGGGCGGTTACCCCCGGCCCCGCGTCTTTCTGGAGCCCCGCAGTGTAGAAAATAAGAACAAAATCAAAATTGTTAGAATTTTTTATATTTATTGCTTTCTTTTTTAAGTTTTGGGGCGCGAGACCCTTAACAAGGTAAGTTTATAATGCCTTTTATCCTTTTTGTATTTACAAACCCTTACCACTTTCAAATAGGATACCTCCTTTCGACGTAAAAACATTGAGATTTGCAGATTTCTAATTAATGTTGTACAATGTACTACACTGCTGGACAAATGCTAAGGACGGATCATAAACGGCTATAAAGCGCATAAAAAAGTAAGTGTGGTTGGATGCCAAGTGAAATAAAATAATGTCAGAATGCCAGGATATTACAAGAAAGACAATTTATTGTGCTCTGAAATCCAGAAGGCTTTGGAACGTGTTCGAGGGACAAACAGGCCATTTTGTGCAGAATACGTAAACGTGAAAAAAATGCAATTACCGTCCGCAGGCGTTCCGGCGTAAGATGTCAATACGGGATATGGCCACCATGGAGGGCGATGCAAGATTACACACGTCGTGTCATGCTTTGCACAACATTATCAAGCAGCTGTTGGGGTAATTTATCCCATTTCTCTGTGAGTGCACGGATGAGGGTGTCCTTGTTTATTGGAGGGACTTGGCGACCAGCAAGACTCCTCCCCAAAGCATCCCACACATTTTCAATGGGATTCAGATCTGGAGAACGTGCTGGCCATACAAGGCGTTGAATATCCTTGCTCACAAGACACTCCTGGACAGCGACTGTTCGATCACATGTTGCGTTGTCGTCCATGAAAATGAATCTATCACCGACAGCACCACGGAACATGCGAACATGAGGGGGCAGAACATCATTAATGTATCGTTGGGCAGTCATAGTCCCAGTTGGAAGCACATAGAGGGACGTACGGCCATTGATCACGATGTCAGCCCATACCATGACACTACATGTCGGATATCGGTCCCTTTCCTGTATGCTTGCTGGAAAATATGCAGCACCACTATCACGTCAGATCAGTTGTCGTCGACAATCAGACGATAGACTGTATCTACTCTCATCTGAGAAGAGCACAGCAGACCAGTCGTTATCAGTCCAAATGCGATGTTGATGGCACCATTGCAAACGGGCGGTACGGTGACGTCTGGACAATGGGATGCACACAGCAGGACGGCGGGCGTATAGTCCTCCTTCATGCAAACATCTGGCAACAGTTTTTCGGGAGATCCGCTTGCCAGTAGCAGCCATAAACTTATTTGCTACCTCACTAGCTGTGCTGCGCCGGTGTCTTTTTGTTGATAGCACTATGTACCGATCTTCTGCAGGTGTCGTCCTGCGAACACGACCTCCCACGTGACATTTGCTACACTCTCCATTTGTTTGAATTGATTTCCAAAGCCTTAAAACAACACTGTGGCTGACGTCGAACTCCCTGGCAACATCTGTTATTTTTCGTCCTTCTTCAATCTTGCCAATAATACGGCCACGCGTAAAATCATCCAGGTGATGTCGGGAAGACATAGTGAAAATTGCAAGTTCGTCAATTGATTCTTTCCCTTTCAACTTTGCGTTTGAACAACAACGGTCAATACGCGTCAAATCCTTTGTATCTCTTATCAGCGCTATGACGTCATGAACAAGTTCGGCAATCCAAAATTCGCATACGCACAACACGTCTTACTATATCCTGCACTCATGCTAATTTCCACATTTTCCTGCTTTCCATTTTATGGTTGCTATCGTTGCTATTGTCATCCGTCCTTAGCAATTGTCCGGCAGTGTATAACCGACCTTAACTTTTCCACTATCATGAAACAGCAAATTAGATATCACCATTTTTTAACTCCCTACTGTATGTTCAACAATTTGTGTGCAAATCAGATACTTAAATTTAAGAAACAAAATAAAAGTAACAATATCAAAGCTGTGTTTGGGCCACACATATATATGGAGTCCAACTGTTCAGTGACTTTAAAAATAGTACTGGAAATAGACAAAACGCAATAAAAAATATTATATATATACGTATATATTTGAAGGAGTGACATGGAGGAGACTGGCACAAGACAGACCGTTGTGGAGGAAACTTGGGGAGACCTTCGTCCAGCAGTGGATTGATAATGGTTGACAATGATGATGATGATGATATTTGAAGGGAATATTCCTGAGGATTGGAACAATGCTACAATGATCCTGCTACATACAAAAGGTGACATTGAGGATCTCAGAAACTACAGATCTATCAGCCTCATATCAGTGGTATATAAAATCTTCACTAAAGTTCTTTCACGCTGCTTGAAGGTGACACTGGACATGACTCAACCGTGAAAACAAGCTGGATTCAGGAGTGGCTACAGCACTATAGATCATATCCACGTATTGAGAGAACAAATTGAAAGAGTGAGGGAATATGAACTTCCATTATGCATGGCTTTTATCGATTATGAGAAGGCCTTTAATTCGGTGACACCATCAGCAGTTACAATGGCTTTGAAGTCCTGCGGTATTGAAGATGCATACATTAATATTATTAATAACATCTATGAAAATGTAAGTGCAAAGATTCGGCGATTTGAGAATACAGCACCCATAAAAATTGGAAAGGGAGTGAGACGAGGTGACACTATATCTCCCAAACTCTTTAATGCAACATTAGAAAATGTCTTTCAATCACTGAACAGGGAAAACAAAGGGAAAAAGATTAATGGAGATTATTTAACTCACCTTCGTTTTGCTGATGGCGTAGTCACTTTTTCAACTACCCCATCAGAGCTGCAGATTATGAGCCAGGAACTTGCTGACAAGAGTAAAGAAGTGGGATTAAATATGAACTTTCAGAAGACAAAAGTGATGTACAATGCTTTTACAAAAAATGAAGAAATCGATTGATGGGGAAAAGCTGGAGATAACCAATACCTACATTTATCTTGGACAGCAGATATCAAGTGAGGGTCACATTGATGAAGAAATTAATCGGCATATAAAACTTGCCTGGAGTGCTTTTGGAAGAAACTGTATAATTTTCAAGAGAAATATACCATTGTCTTAAAAGAAAAGTGTTTGATCAATGCATCCTTCCAGTGCTTACGTATTGTACAGAGACGTGGACCTTAACTAAAAGAGACATACAAAGACTACAGACAACTCAAAGTAGCATGAAGAGGTGCATGCTTGGTGTAACCAGGATAGATAAGAAGAGAAACTCGTGAATCAGAAAAATGACAAGAGTGGAAGACATCATGATCAGAGTAAAATCCCTGAAATGGCGATGGGCTGGACATATTGCCAGAAGAACAGACCACCGATGGACAGCCGAAATTTTAGACTGGATTCCAAGGGACAGGAAAAGACCCAGAAGAAGACCACATGTGAGATAGGTGGATGAAATTCGAAAGTATGCGGGAGTAACATGGAGGAGACTGGCACAAGACAGACCGTTGTGGAGAAAACTTGGGGAGACCTTCGTCCAGCAGTGGATTGATAATGGTTGACAATGATGATGAAAGGAATTTACGTATCTGAGAGGGATCCTTTTAATTCGCTTCGCAAAAACGTTTGCTATAAAAAAAATATTTGCTACGCAGGTTAAAGTTGCCTGTTTATCATTTTGTGAGGAAGTTTTTATAGATATCACAATGCAACCTTTCTCTTTGAATTTTCAATCGATTTTTTGTATTTTTCTTAATCTCATAGCAATTTGAGATAGTCATTTTTTGGATGGTGGTTTTCTTGTGTTTTTATTTTAAACGTAACAACTTTATTAAACTATGATAATTTTTTTATAAGGACCGCAATGAAATTTTGCTCCGGACCCAGCGATGAAACTTCACCCCGGGCCCCGCAAAAGTTCCATCCGGCCCTAGGGCGTAGGACCACCTCTGGCATTCAAAACTTCCCGAATCTTCCTTGGAATGGACGCATACAAATCCTGAATGGTGGTTAGTGGGATGTTACACCATTCTTCATGCAGAAACTGCCCCAGGTCCTTGAGAGATGCAGGAGGGGGACAACAGGATCTTACTCTATTTTCGAACACAGACCACAGTGGCTCGATAATGTTTAAGTCTGGTGATTGGGGAGGCCAAGGAAGGTGTGAAAGTCCGTCCTGGTGTTCATCAAACCATGATTGGACATTCTGAGCTCTGTGAATTGGGGAGTTATCATCTTGATAGATGGCACCCCCTGCAGGAAACAATGCCCGAGCAATTGGATAGACTTGGTCGGCCAAAATGGTTTCATACGCCCTGCCAGTCATCCGTACTTTCAAGGTGATCAGGGTATCTGGGGAAAAATTGCGATATGACCGCCCAGACAGAATCGCCACCATGCTGCACTGTTGGGAGCAGAGAGTCTGGGTTTTACGCTTCTGACGTTGTTCACCACACGTAAACACGTTCTGCGGTGGGGAATAGTGTGAATGTGGATTCGTCCGACCACATTACGCACTTCCATGCATCGGCAGTCCACGGCGCATGCTCCTGGCATCACTGCCGTCGCAGTTGTGCATTCACCCTGGTCACCAGAGGTTTTACAATAGCAGCTCTGTCATGAATATCTTGTTTATGATGTTTCTTGCGCACTGTTTTTGTTGATACGGGAGTCTGGAGATGCAGATTGAGCTCCGCATTAATTTTCGGCGCGGTTTTCTTCTTATTAAGGTAACAATCCTCTTTAATGCTCTCCTCTTGTTTTATCCGGCAGCTGTTGTGTGTCGCTGAAGAGTATTTGCCAAGAATTTGGTTTGCTGTCGTGACGCTAGACACAGTGGATCTCGATAGCCCCATTACCCTGGCAACTGTTGTCACGAAGGCACCAACTAGCAAGCCACCAACAATTAGCCCTCTGTCGAAGTCCGTTAGGTCGCTCATTTGGTCGTCACCCTGAAAACCATTTTCCAACAAGAAACTTTAAATGCACTTAAACAGGACCTTAAGGTTCCAAACAAAGCTATTACAACCACAAAATGGTGGATACCCTTGCGTATTGCAACGTACGCAGCTGCATTAAAAGTCACGTCTCTGAGCGTGATGTTCACATTATTCTGTCCAATCCATGTATATGCATAAGTTGTAATACGCATATATGTATGTTTATATTATTTATCCACAACAATTGGATATACTTGAAAGATTTGATTAACTACAGTAATGCAATTGAAATAAAATAAGCACTTCGGTCCATACATAGTTGCAGCGAATCTGTGTAAACAGTCATCCCGTGGAAATATAAAAAAAACTGGTGCATCCATTGTTGTTTGCTTTATTTTATATTTAAGTTCCCCTCATTTTCACAGAAAAACACATACTGCATTAAATACCTCGTTATTGTTGCAGTCTCTTACTTAATAAAAGTTGAGATTTTCCGCCCAATCAGTGGGTGTTGCATACGACGGTGGCCCAGTGTTCTCGTCTTCGCTTTCTTCACTCGCTCTAGCAGTGCTTTTTATCTATTGGGTTACCAGATAAGTTCGTTCGTTTTTTTTCCAATGCTATTTTTTTTTATTGGAGGTTTAGCGACCACCGTTAGCAACTCAATGGGCTATAAGCAGTCTCCCGTCCCTAATTTAATGCCAATGACTCCAGGGAAGGGAGAGAGCCTGTGTCGTAAAACATACACAACATCCATGCCTCACGGGATTCGAACCCGGACCCTTTGGACGAATGTTCAAAGCCTATCGCTTAGACCACTGCGCCAAGGGGGTGGCCAATACTGTTTGAAGGAACACGAATAATATTTTGATCATAGTGTTACATATATTTTTGTAGTGTATTCTTCTTTTACAACTTTTGTTCAACAGTTTCGATATTATATTTGGTGTAATTCTTTTTAGCCATATGAAGAAGGAGTGCCAAGTAGACACAAATGAGCATTTTTGACACCTGCTTCTGTTTGCTTTCAATCAAAGTGCCAAAGCTGCTCGAGACATTTGTGCTGTGGACAGAAAAGGCGGTATTGCTGACACAACTGCAGGGAAATGGTATTCACGCTTCAAGAAGGGGAAATTCGACCTCACAGACTCTCCGCGTTGCCGCAGACATGTTCAGTTCAATGAGGATGGGTTGAATGAGCTCATCCGCGACGATCCGCGCCAATCCACTAAGGAACTGGCCCAGCAGATGGGACGTTCTCATGATACCGTCTCCCGTCACCTTCACTCGATGGGTAAAGTCCAAAAACTCGGTGCATGGGTGCCACATTCTCTGAACGCTAGAGACAAATTCCCGCGCTCTAATATATCCACAAGTTTGATCGCTCGACACCAGGCTACTCGTGGACACAAACAGAGATTTCTTTACCGCATCGTTACCGGCGATGAAAAATGGTGTCTCTATGTCAATATGAAGCAGAGGAAAGAATGGCTAAGTCCTCTCAAGCAAGCAACACCTCGAGCCAAGGCAGAGCTGCGTCTACGCAAGACCATGATCTGCGTTTAGTGGGATTTGGAAGGTGTAATTCACTACGAATTGCTTGAAAAGAACACAACATTCAATGCACAGCTTTACGTTTAGCAAATGCATCGTCTCAACGAGTCAATTCAGCTGAAACGACCGAAACGGCGGCACCGTGTGCTTCTTGAACACGACAACGCTCGCCCCCCCCATGTCGCTAATCTGACCAAAACTGCTATTCAGAATCTCTGTTGGGAAGTTCTACCGCATTCACCGTATTCTCCTGAGCTCGAGCCCTCAGATTATAACTTTTTCCGGTCAGTCTTCCAACAGTCTGAGAGGGTATCGTTTAACAACGACGTCGAGCTGAAACGGTGGCTCGATGCATTCGAGTCAAAAGTCGGGGATTTCTACCGTCGAGGCATTGACAACCTAGTGGAACGTTGGCGAGAGGTCGTGAAAAATGAAGGAGAATATGTTATTGACTGATTTGTGAAAACGTTTTCATGAAAAATAAGGATTCCAATAACTGAAAGAAAAAAACGAACGAACTTATCTGACAACTCAATACCTTGTTCTCTGGCACACCAAGATTCCCTGCGTTACAAATTTTGAAGATGTGAATCCGTTTTTGTTTTTCTGGGTATAAATATGATATGGATGGTAAGTCAAATAATATCCGAAAACTTAAAAATTTCGTCGTCCTGGAGCGGAATCGAACCGGCGTCTCTTATAACCATCACAAAATAAGCTAGTCGAAGCAACCGGCATTTATGTTTAGTTAATCTGGAGGTTAAGAATCTTCTTAAAATGGAATCCTGTATTCCATTCATGATTTATCTGTTTCTCTGGGCAATCATGGGATAGAAGTCTTAACCTCCAGATTCGCTAAAACATGAATGCCGGTTGCTTCGTCTAGCGAATCCTGTTATGGTTATATTCAAATTAATCTGAAACTTGAAACTTGGTCGTTTTAGGAGATGTAGCGGTTAGCATACTTGGACTCTATCCGGGAGACGCGGATTCGAATCCAGATCCAGGTCAACGAATTTTTCAAGTTTTCGGATATTTTCTGACTTTACCATTCATGTCATATTTACACACAAAAAAAAAACAGATTCACATCTTCAAAATTTGTATTGTACGGTGTAATCCCGTATTCCATTCATTCCCCGCGTTGTTTATATTTCGTCCTGTGTGCCACCATTTCTATTTCTCTATTCGAGCAGAGTTCGCAACAGATTTTCTCTGCCTCGTTAAACATGAAATTTTATTAAATTTTGTTACTTTGCCTACAAAAAAAAAAAAAAAAAAAAAAAAAAACATCATCTTAGCTTTTCTCTCCCTCGTTAAATCCAGGAATGTTATAAAATTTGTTTCGCTAAAAACGATCAAATTGGCTTAGAATTTACATTTTTCCAAGCAAAAGAACCCGGTTTCTTCGTTAAATCCGGGATCGCGTTAAATACAGGCTCGTTATAAGCGGGCTCTACTGTAATCCGCTTATCTCAACATTGCACGTATGATCTGTTGTCTGTCACTCGAATATCTGAGTATTGCCCCTGGACACTGCACTCAAAACCTTTTATTTACTTGCCTTTGATTTATTTCTACGCTGCCAACTACAAGCTCGTCGGAAGGAACATTTCCGGCGTTAACTCAGAAAATATTAATGAGAAGAAACCAAATTAATATAAGAACATAGAAACTCAAAAGGAAGGTTAAATTACAGATATACGTGACAAACGCGATTTTCCCGAATACATCTGCCAATAATTTAGGGCTCTCTTGTGGTGCTTTCGAGCCTTCTGAAGAAATTTTCTAGTTCTCGCTGCAGAAAGAATACGGTACGGAAAGTCCTTCCGCTAATTAAAGTCAAAAGAAGCAATGAATGGTTTTGCATAACCCATTTTTAAAATTATCCCTCATTTAATTCACTGTCGCACGCCTTAGACCTCCACTCCCCCTCTCAGACTACAGGTCATAACCTCAAAACCGGTTGTTTGTTGCTTCAACCTCTCCGCATGCATTTATTACTACTGCACTTTCACATTCCAAAAATACGAGGGTTGGAATTTTAATAGTGGCAACACATCTGTAGAATCGAAGCGGAACGCAGCAAATTATTGCTGCTTACGACACGCGTTGGTTGGTTACCTAGCAGATCTCTGTGAAATGAACTCGCCCTCACAACTCCACGCGCATGCGCAGTAACGAGAAGAACATGAGCTGTCGCTACCCGTCTGTCTAGTCAAGATGTTTTTGAAATTGCAGCAGTGGTATTGGATAAAATTTCAAAGTGCCAGAGGTCGTAATGCACTACACTGTCATCAAGGACTTTAGATGCTTGTGGGGAATCTGCATTACCATACAGAACAGTTGCAAGATGGGTAAAAGCCTTCAATGATGGACGCCAAAATGTGAAAGATGAACCTCGGCCAAGTCGTCCCAGTGCAAGTAAAGAATAATTGAGTGCTGTTTCCGCGTTACTGTAGACAGATCGGCGCTTTACGATTCGTCAGTTAGCCAATCAGACAGGAGTCGCATACCACTGTGCGACACATCATGAAGGAACGACTGAGAATGAGAAAAATTGCATCGCGATGGGTTCCTCACGCTCTGATTGAGATCCAGAAATGGCAATGGTACGAGGCTGCTCGTATCCACTTGGACCTCTACGATCGCGAAGGAAAAGGTTTCCTTCGCGATCGTAGAGCTCCAAGTGGATACGAGCAATATTTGGATCACTTTATGCGCTGTCACGAAAGCTGACTGGCATTCAAAGTATAAGACATCGTGCTGCACCGTTTTTGCCATTTACCTGTCAGTTCGTCGATTCCGCTGAGGTACCAGTTGTTGTTCTACGAGGCGAAGAACTTCGCCCCAGCTGCCACCTCCTCCTGCTTGTTGAAGTGCGGCCCGCGAAGTTAGTAGGCCATGGACCGGAACAAGTAATAATCCGACGAGGCAAGATCCGGACTATATGCTGGGTGTGGCATCAGTTCGATGTCCTCAAGTTCCTGGAGTTTTTCCCGGGTCGCTCGCCCGGTATGCAGCCGAGCGTTGTCCTGCTGAAGGAGAGCGCGCTTTCTGTTCACTAGGGTTGGGTACTTCTCCTCCAAAACGGCATACATCCACTCCAACTGTTCAGAGTAGAGGTTGTCGTTGATTGTCCGACCGTCTGGAACAAATTCGTAATGGATTATCCCCTCGAAATTCCACTAGACGCAAAGCATCACCTTGTGCTCGAAGCACCCACGTTTAGGCAACAGGTTCAGGAAGGTGGCCCGGGCTCAACCACTGCCGTTGTGTGTTAGGATTACGAAAATAGACCCACTGTTTATCACACGTAACAATTCTCTTGATGAAACGTACAGCGCGTGGGTTTTCTAGGAGATTCGCGCACACTTCCACTCGGCGGTTTGCTTCAGCTGGCGTCAATTAGTGAGGGACAATGCGGCAGCTCCTGTAGACCTTGCCGAGCTCCTGAAGGTGACGAACCACGGTGGTCAGTGATATGCCCAGCTCGCCTCATAATCGCCGAGTGCTGGGTGTCGGATTTGCCGCTACGTCCTGGTGCACGGCCTTCGAATCCACGGTTCTCGGTCTACCTGACCTTCGCTGATCGTCGAGGTTTCTGTCACCTGAGCTAAATTTCTTGAACGATCTGGTTGCGGTACTGCGGTCCACGGAACCCTTCCCCTTTCGCATGACAAATGTCTCGTGTTGCTAGAGCAGCGTTATGGCCGAGTTCAAACTCGTAGAGCAAAAGTTCCCTAATTAGCCGGTTGTGGCTGTTCATCTTTTAGGCGTCCCAAATACACACAGAACGGCGACATGCTATGCTGTTCACAGCAACAACTACCACGTTATATCCCTTTCGACTGACTGCAGTGCGCGACTTGAACTATTTTAAACACGTGACATACCCACCGCAGCACATGCGTTTATGCAAATATTGAAAAACCCTCGAACTCATCCTCTGTAGTATACAGACATCGTTAAACTTAGCTGAAAAGAGCTTACCTGGTAGTCCATCTATCTTCCTTTGCTCGCATATTCTTTCCATGACGGAATTTGCATAACCGTAGTTGCTCTGTCCGGCGTTTCCTTTTCCGCAGCTGATAGAGGAGAAACAGACAAACATATCTAGCTGCGAACACATATTGCGTGTGAGTGCGTCCAAGTTCTTTGTTCCGAGCGCTTTAGGGGCACACACCTCTTCGAAAGCTTCAGCACTCTGATTTTCAATGAAACCATCTTTTAAGACCTTTTGCAGAGAGAAAGAAATAGTTTCACAGAGTTTCTTCTTCGAGTTATTACCATATCTAAAGTTAAAGATACTATTTATGAAATGAAGTAGACATATTATATTTTTAGATATCATTAACGGACAACTTTCAGCGTTTTGGAGAAGACAGTGGGACATAAATGGTGTTACGAAGCAACACCGCTGCTGGAGCGGAAGCATTTTACCACTTATGAGAGTGGAGGAAGAACATCACAGATATACTACGTGTTGTATAAAGAAGTTTAAAACTCCAACTGGAGCAGAAGTTACATCACATCACCAGGTCCCTGTTTTTGATTTGGGAACAAACGAGACAAGTGAGAGAGGGAAATGTAGGTTAGCTTTCTAAGAGTATACCAGGAAGGAAAGAATAGAGGAACTTAAAGGTTCCTGCACCGCAAGATGCACATGAGATAAAGACAGATAGCAGCGAGACATACGTCCGCGTAGCTCGGTTGGGAGAGCAACTTATTCCCGAATTAGGGGACCCAGGTTCGAAGCCCGGCGTGGACAAAAATAACGAAGAAATTTACTTCGTTATAAGTGGAAGCTGTCATCCTTCGCCCCTGATTAGTGATCACAAAAACTGCAATAATAACACATGAGTACAGATTTTCATTTCCTGGCAACATATATTTAACCGTGAATTTGAATGACAAAGAAGAAAAGAAAGAAAGTTGGTGGGATGATAAACCACTTTTATCATCCCACCAACTTGGAATTTAATGTGTCTGTACAACCTCGGGATAAAACAAAATGTCTAGATTTTTCGGATATATTGAAAAACTAAATAAAGAAGAAATTAAAAGTCGCACTTTCCAGAAATTATCATTGTTCTCTTTTGAATGCAAAATTATTGAATGAAAATATAATGTTCAGCAAAACACTGCAAAGCAGTGATGTTGAATTTATTATGAAATTTACTTACCATCAAGGTTTATTTACAAAACTACATAAAAAATATCGGTCTTTAACTTGCTCCAAGCATAACCATAAAAATCAAAAAATTATTTCTTCCATAAAGCAAAAAGGAAACAACGTCCTACTACAAGAAAGCGTGCTCTATGGTTTAGAATGTAATTGCGGTGGTGATTCTATAGGAAAAGCTATAGGAGACAACTGAGAATCCATGTAACTGGAGTTAAAGCCATCATGAACAAGAAAGATGACAATACTAAAAGATTTCGTGCCGTCAAACATATTTCTTAGCAAACGCCTTCTCTGCACGGTCATAAAAAGATAGGAGTTGAAACTATGATAGTTAAAATAGCGTTTAATTTAAAATCATAGATTAAAAACACCTAAGATCTTTCAAACCCGCTTCGGGTTCATCTCACATTGTTCCATTAAGTGTATATGCACTTGAAGATGAGCCCGAAGCGGGTTTGAAAGATTTTATGTGTTTTTAATCAATGATTTTAAATTAAACGATATTTTAAATATCCTAGTTTTACCTCCTATCTTTTTACGATCGTGGAGAGACGGCGCGGCGTTTGCTAAGAAGAATGAATAAAGATGACACCGAATTCTCGGGTGTAATGACCACGTCTTTTGAATCCTTTCCAAAGCAAAAATATTATTTCATAGCACATTTTTTGAAAAAAAAAGAAAAACAGGGGAAAAGGGAATGCATTCACACCTCCTAGTGAAAATCTGAGTACAATTAGAAAAAAATACATCAAACAGATTTTTTACAGAGTCGATAAAACATCTACAAATAGAAGTATTACATACGGCAACTAGCGGCTTAAATTTGTGTAATCACAAATTGTACACAAAGCATTTCTCGTAAACAGAAATACACTACATTATCAAAAGTACTCGAACACCACAATGTTTGGTGACAAATGGCTTTATTTTCGAAATTAATAGTTAATCGGTCCGCCCTTTACTTGTATGAGAGGGGTAATACATCGAGGCATACTATCAAACAATTTCCGCAAGGTCTCGAGAGGAATGGCTCGCCATTTGTCCTGCAAAGCTACTATCCGAGTGGACAGTGTAGACCAGTGGAGTACATTCGAGGCTAGCTAGGCTAGCTGCGAAGCCCAGAGAATGCACAAATAAAACTGAATGAAATATGCACAAATAAAAGTCAAGTATAAACGGTATTAAAATATGTCGATGCTTTCGCTGCGAGAACAAACGCGTGCGGATCCTCTTCTTTGCCTTATTCTGGCGAGCGAAAATCAACGGCATAACGCAAGCAGCTCTTCCAGAGTCTTCGCAGTTCTGATGCGAAAATCTTCCGTACCATCGCCTGCTAGCGTTTCCATGACAACATGAATCTGCTGGTAAAGAGGAATGCGCCATTGCTTTGGGAAAGAGTTCACTCAGAATAGCGAAGACTTAGACTATCTCAGGCACTCACGTACTCCCGCCCATAAGAGTGTTTCGCGAGAGCTGTTTCAGTTTTTGTGAAGTGTCAATGAATTAAAATCAGAGATATTATATCTCAAATTAGGGGCTTTGTTGGATTCGAACTGTTTTGATAAATTTTGTGAAAGCTTCCCTGAACATCTACTGTCAGAACTTAAAGAACTCTATGCTTCACATTTTGATACAGCTGGACTAAAAATGAACTGAAGGTGTTTTATTCCCTTGATGAATGCAAAAACAAATCAGTAAGAGACATTACGTGTTACATAAAGTTGTATAAATTGAACATAGTGTTTAGTGAGGTGTACAAATTAGCAGACTTCTTATAAAGCTTTCCATCAACAACTGTAACTGCTGAAAGAAGTTTTTCTGCATTAAAAAGAATCAAGATATATCTTAGAGCCACACAAGGACATGCATATTCAAAAACCTCGCTGTTTTGTCAGTAGAGAAAAAACATTCTTTTTAAATATGAAAAAGTACTCGGAAGAAACATTTTAATGAAACGTAACACTCAAGTTCACACAGAAGGAAAGAAGAATGGAGTTCATGTACAAATCAAGTATTCAGAAGAAGAATAGAGTTCATGTACAAATAAGTGTTCAAATCCTAATAATCATAATTACTTGGTATCATGTTAGCAATGACATGTACCTAAAATTTAGAAAACAAAATTACGTCTATTACTTAACAATTAAAAATTAAACTTCCCAATAAAAAAAAACAGGACTGGGGAGGGGAGGGACTGGTGAGACAGCCCATGTCTCAGATCCAAGATACACCACTGGTGTAGACAGTCCTTGTGGTCGATTTTGTATCCGTCGCTCCAGTTCATCCCAGAGGAGTTCAATGGGATTAAGATCAGGGCACTGAGCAGGCCAGTCTAACAATTCCACTTCATTTTCAAGAAACCAGTCCTGCACACGCCAACGGTGCGGCAGGGAGATCGATCGTGTTGGAAGAGACAAAGGTCATTTCCATAATTCTGCCACATTGTTGTTAGGGCAGAAGTATTCAGAACGTTGCGCTACACTTCACAATTCCTTATTTTGGGGTATAATAACCAACGGGCCGAGCCCCGTCCACAAAAAACGACTCCATACCATGGTGGAGCCTCCGCCGAACTTAACATGTGAAAGAACACAGTCTGGCGAAACTCGTTGGCCTGGCTGTCGCCAAATCAAACATGCCTCACAGATTGGAAGAGTGAAAAGCGTGACTCATCAGTACGAAGAACATATTTCCAGTTGCCCACCTCTCTAAGAACGACATAAGATACACCACTCCAAATGGCCCTTCGTATTCACGGTAGTGATGTGTGACTTGCGTGCCACTCTTCTGCCATCATAACTAACACTGTACAAGTCTCTGTGGATAGTTATGGAACTAACCGAGTCATTACAAGCATTTCTTACTGCAGCAGCGATGAAAACGGCAGACGAAAAACGGGATTTCTCAACGTTTCTTACCATGGCTCTTCTGTCACGTTCTATCAGTTTGTGCGTCTTTCCTGAATTTTTTTTTTTTTTTTTTTTGCTGTAGTTGCACCGTCCTGCATCTATCTGTTCACGACATCACTTACAGCAGATTTTGGTATGTTTAGTTTAGCTGCAATGCTCCGTATGGGAACGTTAGTCAAATGACATCATATCACTAGCCCAAGCTGGAATTCGAAAAGTTCACTTCCACGCGACATATCCGGTTCAAAATGATCGATAACACGACAGAACATCTCTGCTTTATATACATACGCACCTGCCCACTTACAGCAAACCTTCCTGTGCAACCGTTCTTTGCACTTATACAAACATTTGACAGTGTGTGGGTACTTCTGATAATATAGTTTATATCCAAGCCGAAGAGGATTTTTCAAGTCTGGTCCTTAAAAAGAAGGATATGATTCCAAGTTTCAAGAAGAAATGAACACTTACACATCCTACTGGGTTGAACTGTGGTACAAACATCGGCAAATAAACCGATGAGCCATTACATTATGACTACCTCCAGCCTAGAGAACTGAGCGCGCCTGGAGATTGAATAGTGGCGCAGGTGAAGTTCATAGCGAAGCATATATACAACCCGAGGACCGGCTTTTGGTTAGTTCAGTGTTCGGAGTCAGAATGGGAAAAACTGCCGATTTATCGAAGTTTGATAAAGGACAAATTCTGATGGCATGGCGCCTCGGAACAACGATTCCGGAAACAGCTCTGCTTGTGGGTTCCTCACGTTCCGCTGTAGTGAGTACATATCAAAAGTGGTGCACAGATCGCCAAACGACGAACCGGCGTCCAGCCGCGAGTCGTCCGCAGCTCACTGATGCCAGAGAGGAGCGGAGACAATCGAGCATTATTCACGGCGATCGCAGGACCACAGTGCGACAAATCACCCGCAGCTACGACACTGGTGCACAGGGCGATGTGTCACAGCGCACAGTTCATCGCAGCCTTCTGAGACAAATCGCCCGCAGCTACAACATTGGTGATCAGCGCGATGTGTCACAGGGCACAGCTCATCGCAGCCTTCTGAGACAAATCTCCCCGCAGCTACAACATTGGTGATCAGGGCGATGTGTCACAGGGCACAGCTCGTCGCAGCTTTCTGAGACAAATCCCCCGCAGCTACAACATTGGTGATCAGGGCGATGTGTCACAGGGCACAGCTCATCGCAGCCTTCTGAGGCAAATCTCCCCGCAGCTACAACATTGGTGATCAGGGCGATGTGTCACAGGGCACAGCTCGTCGCAGCTTTCTGAGACAAATCCCCCGCAGCTACAACATTGGTGATCAGGGCGATGTGTCACAGCGCACAGTTCATCGCAGCCTTCAGGAACAAATCACCCGCAGCTACTACATTGGTGATCAGGGCAATGTGTGACAGCACACAGTTCATCGCAGCCTTCTGTGCATGAACCTGCGGAGCCGAAGACACATCCAGGTCCCAATGTTCACTGCACGGCATCGCCAACAACGCATGAAATGGGCTCAAGATCATCGAGATTGGACTGTCGGTGAATAGAAGAAAGTGGCCTAGTCTGACGAATCAAGATTACTGGTGCATCACGTAGACGGCCTAGCGCAAATACGTCGATTACCAACTGAGCCTATGGCACCTGGATCCACTGCTGGCGGCTGTGTAATGCTGTGGGCTATGTGTCTTGTGACACTTTAAGCCCCATTATCCCAATAGCACAAGCCCTGACAGCTGTCGGGTATCTGAACATCGTTGCGGACCAAGTGCACCCATTCATGGCAGCTGTGTTCCCTGCTGGTGATGGCCATTACCAGAAGGATAATGCGCCATGAAACACCGCCAGAATCGTCAAGGAGTGGTTCGAGGAATATGCTGATGACTTTTTGTTAAAGCCCTGGTTTCCAAATTCATCTGAGATGAACTCAATCGAACATTTGGGATTCGACCTGGAAAAGCTGGTTGGCGCTAAATCACTACCACCCCAAAATGTACAGGAACTGGATGATCTGCTGTTGACATTATGGTAAAAGAAACCCCAGGATACCTATCTCTACCTTTTCGAATCGATGCCTCGCCGATTGGTTGCTGTTTTGAGGTCTAAACGGGGTCCTACAGCTTATTAGTTAGGTGGTCATAATGTAATGACTCATCGGTATATATGGAAAATCTTTCTTTGCAGCAAACACTGTAACTAACAAAAAATATGTTTTAAATCGGACTTTTAGAAGCGGAGAAATCATCATTAAAAAGATTTATATTAGCTTAGCGTTCTCTGGCGGGAAAATTAAATATCATTTTGGGAAAACAAATACTCAAAAATGTTTTCCACGGTCGTTTGATTAAACAAGAATGTTTTAACTTTGAGTTTTAGGAGTGAAGATAGGACTGCAAACATGTTAAATATAGAAATATTCATTTTGTTTCGTAGTGGCTAAATATTTTGTCAAAAAAATATTGTAAATACATGTTGTAACGTACCAGGAGATGTGACGTACCTGCCAGAAGGTCGCACACGACATAAAGGGAGATAGGAATCAGAATAAAACGTCCGCGTAGCTCAATTGGTAGAGTGACTTATTCCGGAATGAGGGGATCCGGGTTCGAATCCTGGCGTGGACAGAAATGACGGAGAAATTTACTTCGTTATAATGGCGCCCGAACTATCCGGATGACCCGACCGTTCAAAATCTCGCAATGGTGTGATGTTATTTCCACACCGCCAGATAAGAAAAATAAGAGAATCCCTTCTCCAGCACTTCGGAAAAAAAAAATTAGGGGAGATGATGTAACGTACCAGGAGATGTGACGTACCTGCCAGAAGGACGCACACGACATAAAGGCAAATAGGAATCAGAATAAAACGTCCGCGTAGCTCAATTGGTAGGGCAACTTATTCCGGAATGAGGGGATCCGGGTTCGAATCCTGGCGTGGACAGAAATGACGGAGAAATTTACTTCGTTATAATGTACAGTATTCAACGTCGTCACCTCATCTGACGAAAAAACAATTCTTTTAAATTTATGTTTCGAAGCAGAAATTGTGGGGGAAAATTCTCAGTATATATTTACGCTTCCTAGCGGTGACGACATGCATTAATTCAAGTAGAAGCTGCAAGTAAAATTGCCTTTTTTATAAAAGGAATCGAACGGTAAAACGTTTTTTGAATCCGTCTTTTTTTTTTGCTTTTTTTTTAGCACAATCGTATAAAAATACATGTTGTATTTAATAGTACGTGGGTTTATCCTACCTAGTTGTGGGATTATGCACAAGATACAGACCAAAACTATGGATCGTTGTCTCCACAGCGCAGGCTTTCGTTTTCAAGAATTTTTCAAATTGGACTAATATTTGCATAGATACGGTGTCGCCAGACGGACAGATCCACAAACATACTAACACCGTAAACACGTATATTTCTGTTTAAATAAAATGCTAAAATATTGAAAACAAATCAGGTGACAGATACGTTCAAAGCGCAAGACATTTCATAAACTGGGTGCAGATCACAATTTTATCTTCGCAGCAGCACAGGTTTCAGCTTGCACAAATTATTTGGAAGGGGCCCGTCTAGCTACCCAAAGTTGTTCTCTCCCCTGCAAAGTGAAGATAAAGCACTAATTTTAGAACAAAATCAGAAAACCTAATTACGTTACTCAAGATGGCGTCCAAAACTTACCACAGCTGAGTTGAATATTCCTCCTACGGGTCCATATTTTGCACTAGTTTCATTTAATAACTTCTTGGCTTCATCCTCCTTCGACACGTTTAATGTTGACACAAGTACTCGGGCCCCAGAATCTTTCCATCGTTTAAGACACAGATGATGATATGGAGTTCTGGCTCCATATCGTGACGTCAGAATAACAGTCCCTGCTCCTTTTCCCACCAGCCACTTGGCCAGCTCTATTCCAAAACCTCCGAGCCCACCAATGATGATGTAGGACTTATTGGCGTACAGATTGAAAGTTTTATTTGCATTCACTTTCAAGGGAGGAGGGACTACAACTTTTTTCGATTCTTCTTCTTCTCGAACCTATAAGAAAAACAAACTGTGTCAAAATTTACCGACAATTTTCTCCTTATACAGACAAGTGTGGCTCAAAAATATTTGCTTTACGGGTGTCAGAGCAATTACATGATAATAAGTGTGGCTATGCATATCTCTCATTTAACCGAAAGATTGCTGAACCGAAAGTCAGTTTATGGAGAGGTTCTTTTACCAAAACATTAATTTCGATGAAAGATACTTTCACCGAAAGATTTGTTTTACCGAAGATTCGTTTTACCAAAAGGTAAACTCCACTAAACTTTCGTTTCACCGAAAAGGAAACTTTAGTGGAATTACCTGGTCGTTTCGGTAAATGGTTCAGCTCACTGAACAGTCGTTTTGCGGAAAGATTAATTTCACTTAATCTTTCCATTAATTTCATTCTCGCGAAACCTCGTTACACGAAAACAGTTCTTTTCATCAAAGAGTCATTTTACCAAAAGATAAATTTCACTGAGATGTCTTTTCACAGAAACACTCATTTTACCGAAATGGTCGTTCTGCCGAAGAGTTCATCTAACAAAATTACTTCACAGATGTAGATCGTTTCATCTAATGGTCATTTCCTTGAGTACTTCATTTCAAAGAAAAGAATCATCGTTGCTCATATGATTCACGCGTCGTGCTTTGCATATGCGACTTCGATGCTTCGGTAGTCCGTATAATTACCTAAGAATACGTTCGAAAACAACAAAAAACAAGAGAGATGACACCGAATTTTCGGGTGTAATAAGCACGTCTTTTGAAACCGTTCTGACGAAAATTAAATTTATCAACGCTATTCAAAATCAATGGAACCGGTATGGAAAACAATAGTATCTGACCGAAGAAAGAAGTTTTTCAATCGGGTTTTTAATCCCTCGGATATTGCTGTAAACGGAATCGTGAGCTTACGCCCTCTGGTTGCAGACTTGAGCGTTAAGAAAAACATGAATTTATATGAGAAACATTTCGTTCCGGAAACACTTTCCAACACCGAAATAATTTTCGAATCGGACTCTTAGAAACAGAGATATCGACAGAAAAAAAAAAAAAAAAAAAAAGATGTGGTTTTACGTATCCTGGTGGGAAAACCATGCATTATTTTTGGAAGAAAGCATTCTCAAAAGATTTTTCCATATGAGCAGTATCTGTCCAAGTAAAAAAATTTAGTCGAGTTTTCAGGATCCCAGATATTACTACAAATACATCAGAAGTAGGAATTAATACTTATGACCCCTGGTGGCCAAACCATTCTTTACCAAACATTAGAAATTACGTGAAAAATATTTTCAATCAGGTCTTGTATGCGATACAGGAAGAATTTTTCAAATCGGAGTTTTAGAAGCAGAAATAACGCAGAAAACGCAATTTATCATTGTGCCCCCTGCGGAAAGTCCATTATTTACTTGAAAAATTTGAATTTATAGGGAAAACATTTTGCATCGGAAATACTATCCGACAAAGAAGGAATTTTTCAAAACGGACTATTGGAAGTAGAGATATTGACAAAAATATGATATACATCTACGCCCAATGGCGTAGAAACCATGCATTATTTCAAAAAGAAAATGTTCCTAAAAGGTTTGTCGACATGAGTAGTATCGGTCAACAAAAGACATTTTTTGCAATAGAGATTTTAGAAGCTCATATTTTGCTAAAATACATCAGAAGCGGAATTTAAGACTTATGCCACCTGGTGACCAAACCATTTTTTCAAAAAATTGAAATTACGTGCAAAGGATTCCACATCAGGAGCTGTATCCGGTGCAGAAAGAATTTTTGAAATCGAAGATTTAGAAGCTGAGATACAGTGGGAAAAGCAATTTACCGCTACGCCCCCTAGCGGAAAGTCTACGAATTACTTGAAAATTTTTAAATTATATGAAAAACATTTCACACTGTAAACACTATCCGACAAAAAAGGAATTTTTTAAATTGGACTCCTAGAAGTAGAGATATTGAAAAAAATATGATGTACATGTACGCCCCCTGGCGTAAAAACCATGCATTATTTTAAGAAGAAAATGTTTCTAAAAGGTTTGTCGACATGAGTAGTATTGGTCTACATAGGACGTTTTTATCTATCGAGAATTTACAAGCTCATATTTTGCTGCAAATGCATCAGAAGCGGAAATTAAGATTGACGCTTCCTGGTGGCCAAACCATTTTTTTACAAAAATTAGAAATTGAGTGCAAACGATTTACCATCAGAAGCTGTATCCGGTGCAGAAAGAATTTTTCAAATCGAAGATTTAGAAGCTGAGATACAGTGGGAAAAGCAATTTACCGCTACGCCCCCTAGCGGAAAGTCTACGAATTACTTGAAAATTTTTAAATTATATGAAAAACATTTCACACTGTAAACACTATCCGACAAAAAAGGAATTTTTTAAATTGGACTCCTAGAAGTAGAGATATTGAAAAAAATATGATGTACATGTACGCCCCCTGGCGTAGAAACCATGCATTATTTTAAGAAGAAAATGTTTCTAAAAGGTTTGTCGACATGAGTAGTATTGGTCTACATAGGACGTTTTTATCTATCGAGAATTTACAAGCTCATATTTTGCTGCAAATGCATCAGAAGCGGAAATTAAGATTGACGCTTCCTGGTGGCCAAACCATTTTTTTTACAAAAATTAGAAATTATGTGCAAATGATTTCCCATCAGAAGCTGTATCCCGTGCAGAAAGAATTTTTGAAATCGAAGATTTAGAAGCAGAGAAATAGGAGGAAATGCAGTTTACCTCTACGCTCATTAGCGGAAAGTCTATGAACTACTTGAAAATTTTGAAATTATATGAAAAATATGTCCCCCTAAAAACACTATCCAACAAAGAAGGAATTTTTCAAATCGGACTCCTAGAAGTAGAGATATTGACAAAAATAAGACATACATCTACGCCCCCTGGCGGAGAAACTGTGGAATATTTTAAGAAGAAAACATTCCGAAAAGGTTTATCGATGTGAGTGGCATCAGTCCACGAAATAATTTTTTCAATCGATATTTTAGAAGCTCAGATTTTATGGAAAATACATTAGAAGCAAAAATTAACCCTTACACCCCCTGGTGATCAAAGTATTTATTACCAAATATTTGAAATTATATGTAAAAGATTTTCCATTAGGAGGTGTATCCGTTGAAGAAAAACTTTTGAAATCGGAGTTTTAGAAGAAGAGTTATCGGGAAAAATGTAATTAACTTTTACGCCCCTAGCGGAAAATCTATGCTTAGTTTGAAAAAGTAACTATATCTGAAATACTTTTCGACATAAATGGAATCGAAAGATAAAATAATTTTTTCAATCGGATGTTTAGAAGCAAATATGTGGAATAAAACGTATTTTTGAATTCGACATCATCTGCATTTACGCCCTGTAGCGGCGAAATTGTACATCGTAAAATAAAACAAAATGAAGGATCATCATTCGCATAATTCAAGCTTCCAAATTCAATAAGAATTTTTCAAATCGGACTAATAGTTACTGAGATATCGTGGGTACAGTCGGACTGACGGACAAACCGATAATATAAGCACGATCTTTTTTTACAAAAGACGTGCTAAAAAGGAGCGGAACGCCCGTTGGTTTCAGCTGCTGATGATAACGTTGAACAAGCGCGCGCGCAATTATTCTGAAAAACGTATGGGTGGCTATCAATCAAATGGCAATTCATATTCAACTCAGTCATGGTTCTAATTAGTAAACGTGGACAACAGACTGAATTTTCATAAAGTTTGAGGAAGATGGGTCGCAAAGCTCTTCAAAGTAGTGCACACAAACACAATCGCATGAACATCCGTCCATGATCTTGGACCGCTGTGATAACGGAGGAGACGCCTCTCCTTAAAGAATTACGATTGGGGACCAAATATGAATTTACTATTTTCAGCTTGAGAATAAACATCGGAATTTGGAATGGAAACATCCCTTATCGCCATCCAAAAAAAAAAAAAAAAAAAAACAGTTCAAACCCCAGCCAACCGCTAGAACGGTGGGACTCGCAGCTTTTCTCAAGGTACAAAAGTTAAGGAGAGAAGCTCAAAACTGAACAGTGCTAGTTACAGCGAAATATTACGCATCAGGCTTAAGCCCGCAATTCTCAGCTAACACCAAATACAACTTCCTCAAAGCATTCTGTCGTTGCAAGACAATACCCATCCGCATGCTACTGTCACGACTACCGAAATCTCCAGAAAAGGAATCTTGGGATATTGGAGCGCCTTCCGTGAAGTCCCCATCCTGGGCCCTTCGGAGTATAGTCGGACTGTAATCCATTTCAAAGCGCCTCAACAGCAGTAGATTTTTCACCGACCAAGAAGTGAAGGAAGAGGTGCATGAGTGGCTTGTCTCTAGCAAAACGAATTATTTTCCAACAGCACAGAGAAGTTCGCGCAACGCTAGGTCAACGGGGTTGAGAAGCGAAGAGACTGTGTTCAAAAATAATTTCGCCGCCCGGTGTGCAGTGATCATTCGTCCATGATCATTTCGCCGCCCGGTGTTCTGATCATTCCTCCGACATGGGCCCAGGTTTGAATTCCAATGAGGCATGGATGTTGCGTTTGTCTTACGGCAGTGGATCTCTCCCTTCCCTGGAATCAGTAGCCCTAAATTAGAAACGGGCGACTGCTTATAGCCCATTGAGTTGCTCACCGTGGTCGTTAAACCATCAATCAAAAAAAAAAAAAAAGATCTCCGTTTAAGTTCCCAAATGATTCTGTAATACACTGGTTTCCATAAATTGAGTGGCCGACCCGGTGGCACAGAACGTATGACCATTCGTCCGTGAAGGGTACGGGTTCGAACTCCGGGGAGGCGTGGATGTTGTGTTTGTCTTACGGCACTGGTTCTCTCCCTTTCCTGGAACCATTGACCCTAAATTAGAGACGGCGACTGCTTATAGCTCATTAAGTTGCTCACGGGGGTCGTTAAACGCCCAATAAAAATAAAGGAAGAAACAGAAAAATCGCGATAACTCAAAATCTACAAGATGTTACGCTTTGAATTTCTTTAAAAACGTGTATCAGTTCGTACGTTAGAGGAAACCCTAAAACATTTTGTAAGAAACACTTCATTCCGGCAAAAATGACCTACAGAGCCATGTGGAAAATACAGTGCCAACGTGAAATAGCTAAAGTCCCCTTAGTATCCCTACTGAGGTACTTTGGCTATTTGTCACCCCTCACAGCGTTGTTCCATTCAGTTGATTAGATGGTAGCAACGAAAAAATTGCCTCCCTTTAAATTGCCTCCATTGGTCAGTATTCTTCACAGACGAGACTAGATTGCTCATTGCTCGTGCAAAACTCGTCTAAGCCCCTTCAGGTTTAGCGTAGGGAATTCACATTAGCAACTCGTCTTACTAAAGCACCCCATACATCCCAGGGCTTGAGAGGAAAGGGCTTAGCACTTCACCCCTGAGACACGCACCCGAGGTTGATGACGTAGCTGCGCTGGCCTTTCCAAAGCCAAGAGCCACGAGAAGCTATGCGGAGCATCATAGGAAAGGCACTTGCAGTCAAGGTTATTACTGTATTTAACAGATTACAATGTGTCATCGATTGCAATGCGCACTCAAATGTTAGAAATGGTCTTTTTCGAAAACAAAAGTTAAGTATTTTGGGTCCTAAAATCAGAAAACGTTGATGTAGTAGTATAAATGCGATAATTTTAAATGAGCAAACTGCTGTCATGCATGTTTTTTATTTAAAAAGTATTTTGCTTAATATACTAACTATATTTTTTATTTTTTCTGATGTCAAAAACTCAGTGCGTATCTTTGTTTTTTTTGTTTTTTTTTGTAATTCCATAGAAAAAGTTTGTGGTTGGTTTAAAACGTTTTCATCCCTGTCACAGACAATAATTATTTAAAACTTTTAAGACACGGCAAATTACTGGGTCCTTCAAACTCCGCAAAAGAAGTTGAAACACTTTGTTAACGTTTAAAATAAAAATTATTTATTTACGTTTTATATCCATCATGATTTCTGAAATTCACTGCGTTTAAAAAGTGGTGAACAAAATTTACTTCGTGAAATAAAGATGTGTTCCTTATTGCAGAAACTGGAAAAATGTTTTCTTCATTGCAGAAAATGTGAAACAGTTTTCTTCATTGCCCAAACGAAAAAAAAAACAACCATAAAAACTTATGTTTTTCTCACTGCGTTTGAGTCAATCCAATTTTACATTTTCTGCAGAGCTTTTCTGCGGGTCACTAATAGCGAATTTCTGTTCAGAAAACGTATTGAATAAATGTTCGGATTCTGCGAAACAGATGAATAGCATCTTTGTTGACAGACGGAAAACGTTTTTCTAGTACATTTATGAGTTCCCGAATAACACCTTTCCCTTTTTTAAAAGTTATGCAGTGATCTGCGCAGAAAATCTGTACAAACTGTTTCACAACATTATTCCAAGAAAATGATAGTACTGTCAAACAGGCAGCAGATATTATTAGTCTTGCACAACTGTCTTGAACAGAATTCGTTTCGGGGAAGTTTTTAGAAATACTATTTCCTAAAGAAGGATCGGAACGCGATAAAGATCCTTCTTATAAACAGGAAACGATGTGGAAGATGATGCACCATCCTTTCGTGTTTATATGTGTATTTCAGCACGTTGCATCGGCACATGACATTTCGTTAAAAAAAAAGGAAATAAAAATTAACACTCAGTGTGCAACTTTAATGAAACACAGTGTGAAACAAATACTATAAACCAAGAAAAGGCGCGGACGTGCAAAAACATAACAGAGGAAAATCGAGTTTTGTTCGAAAGTTGACAAACGTAGCTCGGGAAGCAGGCCAGCGCGATGACGTAGAAACAAGTGGCCAACCCGTTTACTTTCCAACCTTTCAAACACTGGTCGGCAATCATTTCCTCAAAGGGACGGACTAGCCCTTTCCTCTGTAAAGCCCTGATACATCCTTGTGATGATGCGAAAACCATTAGGAAAAAAAGAATTGAAAAAAATGCCAGCGTCGCACAGAAATATAGGAACTGCTGAATGTAAAAAAAAAAAAAAAAGGTAAACGTGGGAAAAATCAGAAATGGGCAAGGGAACGCCATTTTTGAAGTGAAAAGCGAGGAAGGGAGAATGACATCCATCTTGGTGTCCAGTTCACAAGGTCACAACAAGCCCATGAATTCTCGGAACTGGGAGCATGGAATTCTTAGAAGAGCAGCCATCCAGCGGATGTAAACCGTGGGAAGCAGGACGCGGAGAGTGAAGGATGCCCAGCTACGGGGGGGTCGAATGCGTTCTTGTGATTGGCTAAGCGCTCGCTGGGGCTCAGAAAAGTTTGGGGAGAACTCAGGAAGTTAGTTTTTGGCGCTCTCTTCTCGTCTAGTTTTCACCAGAGTAGGACGTCAGGTCATCGCGTGGGATGATTTTGCCGTAAGAACAGCGCTCGGCTGCGGTCGAGTTAGCTAGGTATAGATATCAACTAACTGCGGTTAAGTACAATCTATATTTGTTCCAAGGGATCAGGCCGAGGTCTAGATCTATTATATCTGAGATCGAGTAATCTCATATCTTGTATCAAAAGTGCATAAAAGCATAGTGCTGCTGTGTAACTTATGAATGTATCAATCAAGTACCCAAGAGGAACTGAACGGTGCTAACCAGGAAGCACCATAATTCTGTTGTACTCAGCTCAAGTTCCATTGTCATCTGAAATTATTCTGTATGCAAGGTGTCAAACCAACCTTAATCCTACCCTAAGTGGTGGAGAATAAATTTGTTAGTTATTTATCTTCGGCTCATTTCTACACCAGCTTGGAAATCTTCAAACACGCCTCTGTCTCAAACAAAGTGATCTCCATAAGGCGTCTAGACCTTACCCCAATCTAGACTGGTGGCAGCAAGAAAAAAACAAGTAAGTGCAGCTGATGGTAAGAAATAGAAAATATATACAAAAACGAATAAGACTAAATAAACAACGACATTCAGATCATGACAGATAGACCATGACAATCCTCGATCGGATTAAGGACGGGAGACATGGCTAATTAATCGATACGGAAAATGGTCTCCTGTTGAAGACATTGTTCTACCAGTCTTGCTGGGTGAGAACGAACATTTCCATCTTGTTGAAGAAATGTATCTCCTATACCACCTGCATACATACGGGCAAATATAGAAGTTCAACACATCATCTCTATAGCGTCGTCACGCATTCATGGTTCTTGGCAGGCCACAGAGGTCAGTGCGTCCACCTAAAGTAATGCAATGCCACCACAAACCAGCACGCTAACACCATCAATTTCAAACAGAAGTCATCGCTCTTTCCACGTTAATAAGTGATTCGCGGAAAAATTCTCATCGGCCGCCGCTGGGAATCGAACCCAGGGTCTTTCAGTTACGCGCCGGACATGATACCACTGCGGCCTCGAATTCTCCAGACTCACAAGTGATTAACTGCCAAACCACATGGCAGGTTACTTCATGGAGCTCTGCACAGTGCTGGGGAAACACCAAAGATGGAAAGCAGCAACTGAACAAATAACTAGAAGGCGACTGAATAATTAATTCTGTGCGGGGCTCCATGAAGCAACCTGCCTTGTGGTTCGACAGATAATCACTTGTGAGTCTGGAGAACCCGTGTCTGCTTTAGTGCAGTGGTAGCATGTCCGGCGCGTAACTGGAAGACCCTGGGTTCGATTCCCGGTGGCGGCCGATGAGAATTTTACCGTGACTCATTCATTAACGTGGGAAGAGCGATGACTTCTGTTTGGTGTTCCTGATCCATGTCGAGTATGTGAAATAACCATAAATGTCCCTTTCACGGGTCTTAGAGGGATGATAGCGCATCCTTCGTTCTTCCCAGATCAGAGCACGCCTTGGATCCCCTGCAAAGCAAATCTAGACTCATCTGTGAAAAATACTGAGCTCCATTGATTTTGAGTCGAATTCAAACGTTTCTCCTTGTTACGAGGGTAAGCGGCGCACAGAGTGCTGATCGCCTAACATAAAGACTTTCTTTGGGAAGACTTCTACGCACATTGGAAGCAGATACAACCATTCCTGTAGCCGCATCGAGGGCACATCGCGGTCTTGGTAGGGTAGCCGCCTTGTTCCTTCGCGCAATTTATCGGGGATATCGGTCATCCATGGATGTTGTAGCCCCAGGTGTTTCGTCGCCGTACCATATCGTAGTTGATTGTTAGAAAAATGGTTCCACAGTATGTGCACCAGAGAAGAGTTCACGTGCAGTGATCTTGCAACATCCACCTGACTTTGGCCTGATTTTAGTCATCCAATTTCTCTCCACCTCACTTCATCTCTTGAATGATGTCTCGCTGCCAACAAGGTTAGAATAGATAGAGTAAGGGCTAGACGTTCCCCTCGTGTAATCAAAATGGATACACCGGAATGTCACAACCATGACGTCACAGCCTCAGCCGCCATGTTGGTGAAACACTGGGAATTGAACATAACACTGCAAAAGTACAAGCAACGTCTCAGAGGGCGCGGCCATGAGCTCCGCGTCGTCTGCTCAAAAAGCTTAAAGTTTGTGACGTCATCCATACTCCATTTATTTTAATCACCTTGCTCTCAGCCATTGCAACACATTTGTTGTAATGGCTTCCATTATACACTGCTGGCCATCCAAAATGCAACACCAAGAAGGAAGCATACGATTGACCTGAAATTCGCTGCATGCGTCGCCCGCGAGAGGACATGCAAACGATTAGCATTGCAGGGCATATGCAAATCATGTGCGCCCGGATTCAACCGAGAAGCACTATAAGAAGGGTGCACAGAACGCGAGGTGTAAGTAGTGGAAGTGTGTTGTGCTGCCGGACCTGTGCGTGGGAAGCTTCCTGATGCCTCGTCTCAGAATACGGCAGTCATTCCAGCACGTTTCGGAGTTCGACAGAGGACGAATAGAGGCTTATCGCGACAGCGGTTTATCGTACCGAGACATCGGTGCCCGTGTGAGACGACATCCAGCCACAGTGAGGCGAGTATGGATTCGGTGGGTGCAGGAGGGACGGACGGACCGACGTGAGTGATTACCGCACCCGCGGCACAACCCCGAACGGGAGAACCAGCATGTTGTGCGGCGGGCATTGACGGCTCGCACCGCCACATCACGAACGTTAACGCAGGAATCAGGGTGTGTTGGGCTACAACCTATGTCAGCACGTACCGTTCGACGTCGTCTCCAGGAGCGGGGACTTGTCGCACGGCGCCCATTGCTCCGATTACCATTGACGTTACACCACTGGCGAGTGCGGCGGCAGTAGGCCATTGAACGCCGCACCTGGACTACCGAATTGCCCGACATTGTCTTCTCCGAGGAATACCGCTTCTGCCTGAAACACCACGATGGTCGGATCACGCGTGTGGCGGCACCGCGGCGAGAGACTGTATGACGCCTGTATTATGCATCGCCATACCGGTCCAGCGCCTGGCGTTATGGTTTGGGGCGCGATTGGATAAGACACCGGCACCCCTCTGGTACGCATCGCCGGTACATTTAACAGCCACCGCTACATCTCCGATGTTTTGGAGCCTGTTGTCCTCCCTTACGTGTAGGACCTGTCAGCGGCTACGCGTTTAAACAGGACAATGCACGCCCGCACGTGGCACGCATCGTGCAACAATTCTTCACGGCCCTCTAGGTGTCACTGCTGCCGTGGGCCGCCTGTTCTCCCGATATGCTGCCTATCGAACACGTCTGGTCGCTAATCGGCAACCGAGTGGCCCGGCAAGCACCACCCGTGGCTACGCCTGATGAACTGTGGCAACATGTGGAAGCAGCGTGGACGGACATACCCCAAACCCACATCCAAAGCGTCTTTCGTTCGATGCCGCGGCGTGTAACGGCCGTTATTACCAGCCATGTGGGCCACATGAACTATTGATGTCTGCGTGTTCCGCAAGTCGCACGGGCTTGTAAGCTCAATCGTTTCATCTTTGTATCTGTTGTTATGTGTCCAGTAAATCTGGCTTTGCTATCTTGTGCCCTACTTGGTGTTGCATTTTGGGTGGCCAGCAGTGTACATCGCAAATGACGTAACACACACCTCCGCAAAATCTCTTCCTTTATGCTGAAGCTCATTTGCATTAACCGATGCCATCGCTACACATTTGAATGTAATACTCTGACTCCTCATTACATTTCATGTCATATACCCAAGTTTTGTGCATTTATAACTCTTCTTTCACAATTTGTTGCAAATTTTCTGTTTTTTCCTTTATTTATGTAAACCAGTGTTATTAATAAAATAAACACCCAGATCCACCACTCTGGAACGCTTGACGTCATACCAACGTCTTCATTGTTGTGTCATCACTTATCGGTCAATTCGTGTCTGCTCTCGCGATGTTAAAATGATTCCCTGCTATATAATAGCACGAGATCACTTTCAGATGTCAAGGTGATCGCGTGTTAATTTCAAACATTGGATTATTAATGAGTCGAGCTCTTTTTTTTATGAACTGCAAAATTCGAATTGAATTCCTAATATCACAGCTAGTTGAGTTTGCATGCGATCACCTTGAGATGCCAAGATGATCGCGTGCTAATTTATAAACATTGGATTGTCTGTAATTCGTATTCTATTTATAAGATCTACGAAATTCGAATTAAAATCTTAATAACGCGGCAAGTTGCGTTTGTACATTAATTTAATTCAGTACAATTCGAATATTAATTTGTACGCTTTAATTATTTTTTACTTTTTACTTTAACTAATTTTCCGAGTTTAGTGCTGATTATTTTATACATTTTGCTAAATATCGATCTATCTAAACGCTCTAACCTACAATAAAAACTGAAATCTTGCGATGTCGAAGTGAGCAAGATTGCATCTAAGAGCAGATGTCGCTTCAATTGCACATTGTCGAGAATTTACATAGTTCCGATTTGTAATACCAGATATCGCATTAGTTTGTAGAAAAAGTTTCGGTATGAAGTTTCAAACGTAACTTCGGATAGGACAGTCTAAAACAAGACGTGAGTGGAATAACGTGTGTGCCGGAGAAAAAGTAATTTAACGGGAAAAATCAAAGCAAAGGTTATTAAGGTAAGTTTGCACGAAACAAAACTGGACTACAAGAAAAACTGTTGAACAACAACAAATATTTCGCGCATAATATTTATCGCGAAGTCTTTTGAAAAACAGAAATAAATAGCATATAATTTTCAGTTCTAACATGAATGAGTTCTTACTATATAAGTTTTTACTATATCTCCTAACAAAAAAGCCGGCGTCTATTTGATTTGTTTTCAATCTGCTTCAATTAAAAATTTCACCGTTCTATGACGTAAAACATCACCTATATATTTAATACAGACAACTGACGTGAATTAGGAACATCAAACAGAAGTGATCGCTCTTTCCACGTTTATAAGTGAGTCACGCAAAAATTCTCAATGGTCGCAACCGGGAATTAAACCCAGGGTCTTACAGTTACGCGCCGGACATGCTTCCACTGCACCACAGCGACCTCGAGTTCCTCCAGACTCACATACGACTAACTGTCAAGCCACTTGGCAGGTTGCTTCTTGGAGCCCCGCACAATGCTGGGGATTCACCAAAGATGAGCAGCAGCAACTGAACAAATAACTAGAAGGCGAATGCAACCTTCCAAGAGGCTTGGCAGTTAGTCGTATGTGAGTCTGGAGAAATTCGAGGCAGCTGTGGTGCAGTGGTAGTATGTCCGGCGCGTAACTAGAAGGCCCTGGGTTCAATTCCCGGTGGCGGCCAATGAGAATTTCTCCGTGACCCCCTTATAAACTTGGAAAGAGCGATGACATCTGTTTGACATCACTTATATATTAATAGTTATTTAAAGCTTAAAAACAACCATCTTAGGACTGGCTATAGGCTAATATATTCCATAAATACATTAATGATAATTACTGACTTATCCTTATAAGACGTAATGCCGACGATTAGTTCTCCCACATATTAAACACATCGACAAAGTGAAATACACTGCTGGCCATCCAAAATGCAACGCCAAGAAGGGCACGAGATAGCAAAGCCAGATTTACTGGACACATAACAACAGATACAAAGATGAAACGACTGAGATTACAGGCCCGTGCCACTTGCGGAACACACAGACGTCAATAGTTCGTGTGGCCCTCATGGCTGGCAATAACGGCCGCTACACGCCGCGGCATCGAACGAAAGAGGCTTTGGATGTGGGTTTGGGGTATGTCGGTCCAAGCTGCTTCCACACGTTGCCACAGTTCATCGGGCGTAGCCGCGGGTGGTGCTTGCTGGGCCACTCGGTCGCCGAGCAGCGACGAGACGTGTTCGATGGGCGACATATCGGAAGAACAGGCGGGCCACGGCAGCAGTGACACCTGGTGGGCCGTGAAGAATTGTTGCACGATGCGTGCCCCGTGCTGGCGCGCATTGTCCTGTTTAAACGTGGCGGCTGGCAGGTCCTACACGTAAGGGAGGACTACAGGCTCCAAATCGTCGGAGATGTAGCGGTGGCTGTTGAGTGTACTGGCGAGGCGTACCAGAGGGCTGAAGGTTTCATATCCAATTGTGCCCCAAACTATAACGCCAGGCGACGGACCGGTATGGCGATGCATAATGCAGGCGTCATACAGTCTCTCGCCGCGGTGCCGCCACACGCGTGATCCGACCATCGTGGTGTTTCAGCGAGAAGCGGGATTCGTCCGAGAAGACAATGTCGTGCCATTCGGTAGTCCACGTGCGGCGTTCAACGGCCCATTGCCGCCGCACTCGCCAGTGGTGTAACGTCAATGGTAATCGGAGCAATGGGCACCGTGCGACAAGTCCCCGCTCCTGCAGACGACGTTGAACAGTACGTGCTGACACAGGTTGTTGCGCAACACACCCTGATTCCTGCGCTAACGTTCGTGACGTGGCGGTGCGAGTGTCAATGCCCGCCGCACAACATGTCGGTCCTCTCGTTCAGTGGTGTGCCGCGGCTGCGGCAATCACTCACGTCGGTCCGTCCGTTCCTCCTGCACCCACCGAATCCATACTCGCCTCACTGTGGCTGGATGTCGTCCCACACGGGCGTCGATGTCTCGGTACGATAAACTGCTGTCGCGATAAGCCATTATTCGTCTTCTGTCGAATTCCGGAACGTGCTGGAATGACTGCCGTATTCTGAGACGAGGCATCAGGAAGCTTCCCACGCACAGGTCCGGCAGTACAACACCCTTCCACTACTTACACCCAGCCTTCAGTGCACCCTTCTTGTTTTGCTTTTCGGGGGCGTGCCGGGCGCACATATATTTGCATATGCCGTGCAATGCTAATCATTTGCATGTCCTTTCGCGGGCGACGCATGCTGCGAATTTCAGGCTATTCGGATGCTTCCTTCTTGGTGTTGCATTTTGGGTGGCCAGCAGTGTATTACTTAAATAAAAAGCCATTTGTATCACCAAGTATAGCTATGGGCTTTTACCCACAGGAGACAGTGAACATCAAACAAAAACTCTCTCAGCAGAGCATAAACTCGAAATTTAGCATATGTTTGTTAAAACTGAATTGTTCAGATACATAATAGAAGCTGCTCATAAAAGTTACTATCGCGACTGATCTTTCAGATTGCCACCTAAATACAGTACTAGGACAAGTCGCCAATGGTAACCGGTAACTCGGGTACAGTTGGCAAATTTTGAGCAAAGCTTTTGCAAAACCTGAGCTCATTAAAGGCGTCTATTATAACAAATTCTAAAAAAACGAGTGCGTAAAATTCATGACTTCCAGAACAAAAGTACGAAACATTCTAAAAAAGAAATGACTAAAATGTATCATGGACTACTTTCCTTCATGCCTTCATGTTTAGTTGTAATCAGGTTGCATGTAAACCAAGCGAAAAGACACACTCGGATCGGGAGCTACAGTTTCCATTTGGTGTTGCGAAACACACGCGCGCACACACACACATACACAAACTTCCCTTTATTACCATAGATTAAGCAAGTGTTGAGCTAACAGACGCAGTCTTTCCATTTCTTGGTTTTTCAATTCAAACGATCTTTTTTAAATTAATGTTAGCGATCCGACTTTCGTGAAACGGTTCAAGTAAACGTCCATCTAGTTTTAATTGAAATTCCTCAATGACATGGAATTTCAGAAACCGGTAGGCGTCAAAACCTGACCATGGACGATGTCCAATCTCATGCCAAACATCACGGTGATCGGATGTGTCATATCGTTGCTATGCCCGAACAACTAATTGTGCCGAGTCCCGTGCTCTACGTTGTGAGGTCATAGGGCTTCATTCCTGATCCAGATTATATGTAATCTAACGACGTATTGCCCGTCTCTTGGACTGAACAAGTCTGCCTACTCTCCGCTCTGAGCTCGAACGTCCAGTAGCCGTTGATGACCACAGGCCTTGCCCTCAGACCCAGCTTTTTGACTGGTGGTCCATTCTCTGTGAACTTTAAAAACTGATATCCTCCAGCATTTTACAAGTGCAACCGCTTTTTACTAATGCTCGTACCAACGCTCCGAGCACCCACGATCATTCCAAGTTCAAAGTCCAAGTCCGTTTTGCTAATGCTCGTATCAACGCTTCGAGCACCCACGATCATTCCAAGTTCAAAGTCCAAGTCCGTTTTGCTAATGCTCGTATCAACGCTCCGAGCACCCACGATCATTCCAAGTTCAAAGTCCAAGTCCGTTTTGCTAATGTTCGTATCAACGCTTCGAGCACCCACGATCATTCCAAGTTCAAAGTCCAAGTCCGTTTTGCTAATGCTCGTATCAACGCTTCGAGCACCCACGATCATTCCAAGTTCAAAGTCCAAGTCCGTTTTGCTAATGCTCGTATCAACGCTTCGAGCACCCACGATCATTCCAAGTTCAAAGTCCAAGTCCGTTTTGCTAATGCTCGTATCAACGCTCCGAGCACCCACGATCATTCCAAGTTCAAAGTCCAAGTCCGTTTTGCTAATGTTCGTATCAACGCTTCGAGCACCCACGATCATTCCAAGTTCAAAGTCCAAGTCCGTTTTGCTAATGCTCGTATCAACGCCTCGAGCACCCAAGATCACTCCAAGTTCGAAGTCCGTTTTGCTAATGCTCGCACCAACGCTTCGAGCAACCACAAATACTCCAAATTCAAAGTCCGTTTTGCTAATGTTCGCACCAACACTTCGAGCACCCAAGATCATTAAAAGCTCAAAGTCCGTTTTGCTAATGCTCGCACCAACGCTTCGAGCACCCACGGTCATTAAAAGCTCAAAGTCCGTCAGATCGCGTCTTTTACCCATTATTTCTTGCTCAATGCACTTCATTAGTCTCTGAATGCCTTCAGGGTTCCCTTTCTATACCGATTCAGCCATCTTGCGTCAGCAGCATCTGCGGGATACTTACTTTGCAAAAAATGGCCTGCTGGTCATAATAATTTGGCCACGCAGTGCATATGCTCAAAGTCCGTTCATGCTTCTTTGAGTTGCTTGCAGCCTATACGATCAATAGGTTTCGAGACTAGGCCGATATACAACAAAGTACTTACGCTGCTTAGGTCTGGCTTTGATCTCCCTCTAAGTAGTCTCCTGGAGCAGCGATGCACCGCTGTCAGCGTTTTTGCCACTGTTAAAAATCTCCTTGGAAGTCCTGTTCGCAAATCGTGTCAAGCACCGTCTGCGGTTCGCGCTGGATCTCGTCCACGGTTTTCAAAACGCAGACCCTTGAGCTTCACTTCATCTTCGAGAACAGAAAGAAGTCGGAGGGTGCCAAATCTGGCGCGTAAGATGGGTGAGGAAGGATAGTCATTGCTGTTGCGGCTGCAAAACTGTCGTGTTGCTAACGCTCCGTGAGCTGTTGCATTGTCGTGATGGAGCAGGAAATCGCTCCTGCGCCACATTTCAGGTCGTTTGTGGCAAATGTCCTCCCTAAGACACCCCAGAACAAAACAGTAAAAAAGGCAGTAACGGCCTAGCCCTGGGGGACGATATCACGGTGCACAACCCAACGGATGTCGAAGAACACGATAAGCATGATTTTGGTTGCGCTCCGGACCTTCTTGTGTCGTCGAGATGCCGGGCTCTTCCACAGCGACGACTGTTGTTTGGTCTCCTGGTCGTAACTCTAGACCCAAGTCTCTTCCCCATTGATGACCCACGACAGGAACGTTGGTTCATTCACCACCTGCTGACGAAGATCTTGACAGAGTTCGACACGGATCGCCTTCTGTTCGGGGTTCACAATCTTTGGCACAAACTTTGCAGCAATGCGGTGCATGTACAAAACCGACGTCAGAATTTCTTGCACTGTTCCGTATGACACACTGACGATGGTCGCAATGTCTTGAATGGTTCCCCGACGATCCTCGTGCACCAGTTTCCTAATTGTGCCCACATGTTTGGAGGTTTTGCTCGTGGACGGTCGCGCTAACCTCTCGTCGTCTTCCAGTGCCGTTCTGCCGCTCTTGAAGCGCGAGTGCCACTCAAAACAACTCGCACGACTTATTGCTTTATTGCCATAAGCCTGCCGAACGTAGACGCATTAATTGCGTCTCAGTTCCTCATGCCAAGTTTAACGCAGAATTTGATGTTCGCTTGCTGCTCTAGTTTGCAGTCATACCGAAATCGCGGCTGTGTTCTGCACTTGGTCACCAAATATCTCGCAGCATAGCTCCCGATGTTCACAGAACGACGCTACTCGGTACAATGACTCATGAAGGTCACTGCGCTCGACCGCTGCTCGCGCGTCCGCGTACTGCCGTCTGTTGGCGCGCTACGTACCTAGTGTCAGAACTTTTTGATTGCACTGCGTATAAGTTCTCTTTTAGTTAAAGCCCAGTCTCTGATCCATAAGTAAAATCTGGAAGAGTTCATTCTCATTAAACAATTTTCTCTTATGACATAATGACAAATTGCTCTTGAAATTTTTACTGTTTCTTCCAAATGTTCTACAGCCAAATTTTATGCGCCGATTAATTTCAACTGCGATGTAGGTCTCGCTTGATATTTATTTTCCAAAGTAAGTGCTTTACTTCTGGAAAATTGTTTTTCATCTTTAATTCATTGGTTAACTGTCAACGACTTAGCTATTAATACACATAAAACTAAATTAATAATTTTCTTTTATAAGTTATCCCCCCCCCATTTACACTTACTGAGATCCTGCTGAACACTATTCCTACTGAAGTTGTCCAATCTCATACTTATCTTGGTACCATAATTCAACAGGATCTTAAATCAAACAAAGTTCTAACCAATAAAAAATCAAATGAAGTTCTAACCAGTAAAATATCTCCAAACATGGGAGTAATTGGCAATGTTATGATCAATTTATCTCCAAAATGGATGTTACAATTATATTTCACTTTAGTTCAAATTCACCTTAATTACTATACCTTGACCTAGGGAATAACCTCTAAATATATTACTAAATTACAACGAATACAAAATAAATTCATCACACTTCTAGAGTTGAAACTTCAACACAATTATTATTCGCGAAGCTTGACAACCTGATTAGTCCTACACCCTAATGATTTTCATCTCTTAGCTATTGATCAACTATAAATATACAATCTAGAAATATTAATGTTTAAGAAAATAAAAAATAATCTATATCGGGATTTAATTTCACTAAATTTCACACCCATCAACATTCTACTAGAAACAAAACTAAATTAGTGCCTATGTTTACACAAACAGAATGATGTAGAACACACAGTAATTATGCAATTTTTGGAATACTTTGCATGATAGCTTAATAACCCTAAACAATATTTATTTATTTAGAAAAAAATTAAACAATATCTAATACGATCAGCCCCAGTATAATATAGGTAGTAGGTGCTTTATAAATCAACTGGAAAGTTCTCCGTCTTTTTAAATCCTTAAATTTAACATTTTGTAACAATGATAATGATTGAACAAAACTAAATTAGAGTTTTAAAAAAATTGGATCACTAAACAAACTAATATTTGATAATATCAATCTTAATGCTGAATATAATTGTTTGGGTTTTTTACCAATCTGTTATTATCTTAAGTGGCATGGTTTTAATCAACATTTTTAATATTGAATGATATAGGGTGGAGCTGTTTCGGCAATCAATTTGAAACTATAATGATAACTGTCTCTCAGGGTCGCCTATCACTAGTATGTCTGCTTGACTTGATGTTTGTTTCAGGAACCATTGCTTTGGGGGAAGAGGACTAGTTAGGCCCATTCGGCCTTTTCCCTCTTTTTATCTCTGTTGTTGCATGCCTGTCATAAAATTACTTTCACTTAAGCCATGCAACTTGTATGTGACAATTAAAATGAAATAAATGAAATGAAATAAATATAAATCTGACTCATCAATGTTTAAATCTTCGATTCTTGTAAAACCATTGAACATCAGTTTTGTTTCCGGTTGTATAAGTTGGCCTCCTTATCTTCCCCCATGTTTTAGTTTTCAAATATAATTTCAAGTATCTTTCATCAAACAATACGCATAGACAAGCACAAATGAGTAAATGCATTCTACTGTTCGTCGAAAGCAATGCTTCCGGAATTTCCGAAAGTCGTTGGCAGATAAATAGGCCCTCAGATATTTTTAAAATTCGCACATGCATGAACTTAAGGAAAATAGTTCTGCTTATCAACGGATGCGTCTAACTTCTATAATTGATAAGTTGAATAAAGAAGAAATTAATGTATTCAGCTTCAAAAACTTAGAGATACTCACTTTGAGTAGTACTTTTCCTATGTGCTTTCCACTTCCCATGTAACGGAAAGCACTTTCCGTGTCGTCTATGGAGAACACTGTCCGATTAAGCGGTTGAACAACCCCTCTTCGGATTCCGTCGTACAGTAGTTTATTTACTTCTGCGAACAGTTCTGCTGCTTCCGGAGTCTTTAGGAAGTATGTGTCCAGCTGAACACCATGGAAACTGATGTCTTTCAAAAAGACATGAAGTCCTGAAAACATTAGGAACGAATAAAGACAATAAATGACACAGCACATTCAGGTTTATCGAGCACGTCGTTCGTCGTTTAACCCAACATACTAAAACTAACTATATATCTCAATGGCATGTAAATTCCTTGTAAGGAAGATATATCAGTCCCACAGAAGAAGAAAGTCATATTTCTTGCTTTCTTTTACAATATATTCCTGATCTAACTAAATACATTACAAAACTAATCCTACAGCCATCTGATTTGAAACAAAGTTGGGCAATCCATGATTTTCATTTACAGTGACAAAACGCAATGAAATATTAAATGTAGACTGAAGCAAAAACGGCAAAACAGGCAAAGTTTAAAAAAAATCGTGAAAATTTGCAGTTCGCGCATCAATTTTTGCGATGGGTAATAGTTTTCTAATTTGTTCTCCAGAGAGAGAGAGAGAGAGAGAGAGAGAGAGAGAGAGAGAGAGAGCGAGAGACAGAGCCAGAGAGAGAGAGAGAGAGAGAGAGAGAAAGATCGTTTTTTTTTTTTTGGTGTGACAATCCTAGACAGCGTTAAAATGAAGAAAATGGAATAAACGTTTTTAAATCATTATCTAGCTCGTACTTTTGTAAACTAAAAGTACGAAGGTTATACTGAAAGTAATACAAAAGTGGTCATAACTTTTTTATTAACTGACAGAGGTTGTTGAAATTGCACATGATCGTAGAGTAACTCTTTCTCTATACAAAGGTACTACTCAACATAGTCTCCATCACAAGCGATGCATTTGCGCCATCGTTGAACCCAACTCACGAATCCTCTTCGAAAGAATTCAGGCGCGGGCTGTTTGCACCCACTTCTTCACAATCACTTTCAACTCGTCTGTGACATCAAATTTTCTTCCCCGGAGACTATACTTCATTGTACCGAACATGTGGAAGTCGAAGGGTGCCAGATCTGGGCTGTACAGTGGATGGGGACGCCCGACCCCTTAAATTTGCTGATCGTCTTATATGTTGCCAAAAATGTGTGTGGTCTCGCATTGTCATGGCGAATGTGGACCCTTTCCAGATTCTTTTTCGATCTCTTCCTCCTTATGCATTGTGTCTCAATGTATCGCTCTCTCGTCAAGTTACGGCCACGTTCCAGAAAATCAATTAGAATGACGCCCCTGTGATCCCAAAAAAACTGTCACCAGGACTTTCTGTCCTGATCGTTGGCTCTTGATCTTCTTAGGCCTTGGTGAAGAGATGTGACGTCATTCCATGGATTGTTTCTCCGTTTCCGGATCGTAAATATAGATACGCTCACGTTTCATTCCTTGTCACCAGATCGAAGACAAAAGTGTCTTCATTGGCTTCAAACGCTTCCTGCAGATCAGACCTGACTTCAACCTTCTCTCCTTCAAATCGAGCGTCAACTACCGAGGTACCCACTTTGCACACACTTTCCGATACCCCAATTCTTCCACCATCTTCTGTATGGCATTGTGATCACAGTCCAGTAGTTCAATAAACTCACGGATTGTTACTCGTCTCTCCGCAAGAATCCGTTCAGCCACTCGTTGATGATTCGTGTCAGTGGTCGCAGGTGATGGTCTCCCATTGCGTGAGATGTCTTCTGTGCTGGTTCCTCTTCTTTAAATTTTTTCATCCATCTGTGCAGATTGCTCTTGGGAATGGTGTCATCTCCGTAAACATTCCGTAGCCTTATGTGGATGTCGGACAGCCTGCACCATTCCTTCTTCAAGAACTCAAAGACGAAACGTTGTCTCTGCTTGAAATCCATTATTTAACTACAATGAAGAAGAACGGTTACTATACAGGTAGAGTTACCCTACCAACATGTAGAATTTGAACGACCTCTCTCAGTTAATGAAAAAGTTATGCTCACTTTTGCGTTAATTTCCCTACAACCCTCGTAATATACTTCGTCTTCAAAGCCTTTGTGCTGCCATAATGTCTGAGCCATGGTACGCGTCACTTCATCGTAGGAATTTCTCCTGTTGATGGGATTTCAGAAGTTGCATAAGGTCGTTCTTTGCAACGCATGCATTTCATGCCCTAATTACGTGCAAACATTTTCTCTATGAAAAAAAAAAAAGGAATTATACAAAGAAACAGTTTGTGCTGCAGTTTTCTGCTCGAGCTTGTGCGGTGTGGGTGAGGAGAGCAGATAAGCAGCGAAGAGGTAATAGCACACGCGAAATCTCTAATTGCATCTATCGTTTGGCAGTGGACTCATTGCAGAAGCCAGGAGTCATTTACTTTGTGTCTCGCGTGTTTATTCCCCCTTCGGATAATAGCTTGGTTAACTGCCGTGGATAAACGCGCAGAAATGCGAAAGAGTCAACCAATGAAAAAACAGATTTTCTTTTCACCGTGACCTTGTTTCTGATTTGTCGTCCAGTGCACATCTTTAGAGTGCTAGTTTCTAACACAGTTGGGGAATTGCGTGGCTGCATTTTGTATATTCCTGTCTTTTATGTGTGAAGCTCTAAAAAGCTTCAAGGTAATTTAAACAAACTGCTAGTTCAAAAGCAAAACACGAAAGTGGATCACACGGTTAAAAAATCACAAAATTAAAAAATAAATATTTCGATTCCCTAAGTTTTGTAGAAACTCCCGAATGTGGTATGTGCGTGTAAGCAACGAAAGACCAGCCTCAAACGTAAGTACCTTAATCTCATTGTCAAGTAAGTAGGCAAAACACACAAACGGCATTTCAGTACTTCTATTTACCAAGCAAAATGGATTTTCAGGAAATTTTAAACACCAAGAGCTGTTGTTTTGGCCTTGTTTATTTTCTTGTAATGAAACTGTGAGAAACTGTTTACCCCTTTTCTAAAAACAACAGAAATATATATAAATACATGAAATCAAAAAGTATTTAAAACACATGAAATGTTAATTTTTAATTCACTTATTTTAAAGTGTTCTCCAATCTTCTCTGTTCTGTAACCCTTGATAAGGTAAAGTTCTTTACTCTAGTAGTTACCAAAGTATAATTATCCCCATAACTCCCTATAAAGAAAGTTTATGTATTCAAAAATTGATGACACAAAACGCGCACAGTTTTTAGAAGAGATCTCGAATTTACTCGAAGGAACCTACCTGATTCATTTTGATTTTGAAAGGTTAAAGTGAAGTAAGTATTCTTTAGTCTTTCTCGGAATCAAGCTCGCAAGGTTAAAGTGAAGTAAGGTATTTCTTATTCTTTCTCGGAATCAAGCTGCAAAACACTAAAAATTGTTCAAAGCTTCGTATGAACTCGGTTTGGATAAAAGCATGAGGAGTCGACATACGTAGTCATATTAAATTATAAGAATAAAAATCTGTACTGAAGACTTGGATGTCAAAGTCTACATTGTCTAACAAAGTAACGGGAGAATTAAACGAAACACAATCACTGGATGGAGATCCTGGGATTTTGAAGTATGTTATTTTTATTAATTTATTTATGTTTGCTTGCCTATATACAAAGTTTACGGCATGCCGTGGGATTTAGGCCTGAATATCTTACCGTGTGTGTAGGGGAAGGGGCTTTCTGCCGAGAATCAGGGCGGCGGAGCGGGGTGGCGCTCTGTAGAGCAATGATGCACTTGTTCTTGGTGGGTGTCCTACACAAGCGATCCCAGCTTGCCTTGCTCTCCCTCGCGAAGTGAGGGTTCTGGCATAGGTATAACAGCGATTAGTTTCCGGCTGCCAACCTTCAGGTTGACAGACGGCTGCTGTAATTGCTAAGATATACTCAGCCTGCCGTACCGAGTGGTCAGAGGCGCAGTCGTCCAAAAAGGGCCCTAGTCTCAGATAAGGCATGAGAACCGCGCCTGAGTAATGCACTGCCCTACTCCCTCCTGCACCACTAACCCCAAATTAAAAAACGGGAGACTGCTTAGAGCTCATCATCGTCGCTAAGCCCCCCCCCCCTTTTGCGAAAAACCGTCTTTGTAAACTCTCCTTGCAGATTCTCTAGAGCTCTACGGTTAAATGATGCTGTAGCAAGCAAACCATTTTCACAAGAAAACAGGTACATTGTGACGTACTACAGAGGTGAAAACATGTGTCAACGCGACAAATAAGCAGCGAGACATTCCGTCCGCGTTGCTCAGTTGGGAGAGCGTGTGACGTACTGCAGAGGTGAAAACATGTGTCAAGATGACAAATCTGCAGCGAGACATTCCGTCTGCGTAGCTCAGTTGGGAGAGCGTGTGACATACTACAAAGGTGAAAACATGTGTCAAGACGACAAATCTGCAGCGAGACATTCCGTCCGCGTAGGTCAGTTGGGAGAGCGTGTGACGTACTACAAAGGTGAAAACATGTGTCAAGACGACAAATCTGCAGCGAGACATTCCGTCCGCGTAGGTCAGTTGGGAGAGCGTGTGACGTACTACAGAGGTGAAAACACGTGTCAAGACGACAAATCTGCAGCGAGACATTCCGTCTGCGTAGCTCAGTAGGGAGAGCGTGTGACGTACTACAGAGGTGAAAACATGTGTCAACACGAAAAATCTGCAGCGAGACATTCGGTCCGCGTAGCTCAGTTGGAAGAGCGTGTGACGTACAACAGAGGTGAATGAAAACACGTGTTAACACGACAAATCTGCAGCGAGACATTCCGTCCGCGTAGCTCAGTTGGGAGAGCGTGTGACGTACTACAGAGGTGAAAACACGTGTCAAGACGACAAATCTCCAGCGAGACATTCCGTCCGCGTAGCTCAGTTGGGAGAGCGTGTGACGTACTACATAGGTGAAAGCATGTGTCAAGACGACAAATCTGCAGCGAGACATTCTGTCCGCGTAGCTCAGTTGGGAGAGCGTGTGACGTACTACAGAGGTGAAAACACGTGTCAAGACGACAAATCTGCAGCGAGGCATTCCGTCCGCGTAGCTCAGTTGGGGGAGCGTGTGACCTACTACAGAGGTGAAAACGTCAACACGACAAATATGCAGCGAGACGTTATGCCCGCATTGCTCAGTTGGGAGAGCGACTTACTCCGGAGTGAGGGGGACACGGATTCTATGTCCATTGCGGAAAAGCACACTGGCGCCCGATTGTGGAAAATGAATCCTCTGGCCGTTGGATTCTTCGAAAAATATGCGATCTTTTTGTTTAACACATTGTTCGGAATTATTGAAAAATTCCTACTTCTCTCCAAAATAAATACATAAGTAAAAGGGAGATGATTAGATGTACTACAGAAGTGAAAACAAGTGTCAAGACGATAAATCTGCATCGTGCCATTATGTCCGCATAGCTCAGTTGGGAGAGCGACTTACTCCGGAGTGAGGGAACACGGATGCGATTCTCTTCGCGGATAAGCTTGTGTTTTCACAACATGATGTAAATATAATGCCATTCACTATTATCAGTAAATTTTCTTTTGTAGAGAATGTTTGTATAACACCAACATAGAATCCTTTCATTACCAACAGGAGAATGTTTTTATCGCACCAACATCTACATTTCCCCTATTCTTATTTTATTCTGAATTGGTCTCCCACCTCTCGTTATAGAAAGACAACGTTTTCTCTCTTTTCCAAAACTATTGTACCATACAACAAATCATTTCCGTCATGACAATTCCTACAGATTCACCCTGAAAAGCCGAAGTTTATTTTGGGTTACACGCGTGTTTTCTTGCTGCACTCAAATTCCGCTATAAAGTAATGCTCTATAAATAAGTAAATAAATAAATAAATAAATAAATAAATAAATGCTTATGTTTACAATGAAATGCGAAATAAATTTTCATGGATCGCGAAAACATAACTTGAGCCTGATCACATTTATATGCAGTATCAGCTCCTATGTAGAACAAAGTAAAACTGAAGTGATCTTCTTTGACTAGACTGATAATATTAACAAAACAACTGATCTACAGTTGCATCTCCGTCGTGGGTGAGTAGTTAGAGGTGCAGGATTCTGGCTGGTCGTCTGAGATGGACGTGGACTCGCTTCCCGGATAAGGTACAGGTGGTGCGCGTGCCTTACAGCTCTGGCCTTTCCCTCTACCCAGAACCACTGGCAATTATGGACAACCGAATGTTTATAGCCTTAACATTTGCCCATGGTTACCGCTAAAGCCTGAAAAAAAACAGTAAATCATCTATGACTGCTACCGCATCTGCGAAAAGAAATGCTGTTTTGAATATGTCTCATCCATATAAAAACTGAAAGCATGTACACTGAAGAGCAACTGAATTAGAGATACCTGTCTAGTAACGTGTAGCACCACCTTTCGCCCTGATCACGGCAGCGATTCGTCTCGGCATGGACTCGCCAAGACACCGGAAGCGTTGGGAAGCCATACGGATCCACGACCCCTGAACAAGTTCCCACGGTTCACGAAGATTTGATGGAGGGGGGTCAGAGCCTTGAATATCTCTCTCGATGGAATCCCAGATGTGCTCGATGAGATTGAGTTCAGGTGACTTAGCTGGACAAGGAAGCGAGGTCACGTTGGTGGAGCGTTCATTCAACCATTCGGATACAATTCGATAGCGATGGCACGGTGCATTGTCTTGTTGCAGAATGAGATCCCCAGTGGGATGTTGAAGACGCACAAAAGGGAGCAAATGGTGGTCCAGGATATCCCGGTAACGTTGACTTGTGAGGGACAATGTCACATGTACCAGGGGTCCCATATCAGTTCACGTAAACAATCCCCAGACGAGAATACCACCCTCACCAGCTTGAAGAGTACCCTGCTGGCAAGAAGGATCCATCGCTTCATGTGGTTTGCGCCGTACTCATATCCTGCCATCCTCATGTACCAACGTGAATTTCGACTCATCAGTCCAGGCAACATTTTCCCACATGTCTAGGGTCCAGTGGTGATGTTCCCGCGCCCATGCTAATCTTTACACCCTGTGATGTGCGGTCAACAGCGGTACCCTCGTGGGACGATGGCTTCTGTACCCCATAGCGAGGAGATGGTTCTGAATGGTGTGGCTGCTTACACGTTTTTGTGCACCAGCGTTAAATTGCCGAGTGATTTCTTACACCGTGGTCCGTCTATCCGCTGTTACAATGCAAGCCAGCCGACGATGATACCGCTCATCCACACGCTGTTGTCCACGGCTAGTTGGCCCTTGCATTGATAGTTTTACCGGATTCGATGTACTTACGGTGCACCCGTGACACAGTGGCTCGTGAAAATCCCAGTGCCTGCACGACTTCCGAGGTGGAGTGACAATTTGCCCACGATCAAATGAGCTTAGATCCTTCGTCTTACCCATACTGCGTCCGACTCTTACTGATTCCGTCGTATCACTCCTTTTATTGTCGTGTCGCTGCATACGTCATGTCGTTTCCGTTTACAGGGCCGCCCACAGGGCCACATTTGCATAACGCCAGCTGTCTCTAATTCAATTGCTCTACAGTGTATAGTCCCTTTATTATTACCTGGCAGTTGACAAGGACTCACTTGATTAGTTTTAGGGTAGGTTTGCATTTTAAAAGGCATATCTTGTCCCTATATGAACACTGAGCAATCATGGGCCGGGGTGGAGAGGGGAGTGAATGGGTATTCCTACTAGGGTTGAAGTCTAAAGGGCCTTTCCCTGACGTCCTTCCACCCTTTACCACTTCACCCCTTTCACAACGACTGAATAACGCTTGAACGACTAGGGCCCTGACACCTTGCGACGTTCAGAGTACCATAACGCCCGAAACTGTCTATACCCTTTACCACTTCACTCCCTTCCACAACTTTAACGACCAGGGCCCTGACATCTTGTGACGCTCAGAATGCCATAACGCCAGAAACTTTTTATTTCTCCTTTCAGAATTTGTCCTTCCGATCTATAATCTTGATGTGCATTAACCTTCAGGCATGTCCCGAGGGCTGGGGAAGGGGGGGGGTGCGATCACTGTATAATTCCGCGGAGAAGGCATGCAATATCATGAGAGTAAATAATATCACTCCGAGAGTTACCAACGCCTTCTTTACTTATTTGTTTAGCGACAGCAATGATGACGGAGAATATGCTAATCATGTAGAAGACGTGTACATTCAAAGAATAGGTGGTGGTGTGCGGGTGGGAGAAATCCTACTTACTCTAGACGGGTGTTTTTTGGGCGATAGTGGTACAATGTATCATGTAGAGTGAATGGATTTAAGGACGTTTCGGACGGTCGTGGTATTTTGGATGTAAGGACGATGTGGTCGTTAAAGGGTTTTAACGAGGATCTTCTAAACACCACAGGGAATTAACACTAGAAGGAATCCTCATTCACTCCGTTCTCCATCCCGTCTTCTCATTGATTTGTGTTTAGTTAGGGAAAAAAACTAATTTTACAACGCGAACCTACCCTAAAACTAGTCAAGTGAATCCTTACCAACTACCAGGTAAAAAGGAACGGACGATAATATGGTTTGCAGTAAGGAAATCACTAAGCTAATTGATACAGTACTAAGGCAGAACAATCGCGGAAGATAATTTGAAAATAAAATAGGGTAGGGTTTCGGTCTAGGACGATGCACGAATGGGAGTTGATTCAACAGCGCTGTTTCCGGAGTTCAATGGTAGTACATTAAGGACCGAAGACTCCTTTCAGCCTTATTTGCTCAGAGAGGTTGTTAAATACTGAAACTTACGAAAAGAAAAGTACCTCTTTAGGACGACTTATCAGCATGTTAAGCACAATATTTATGGATATTCTGAGCGTCTTTACTGCTTTTAAGTCATAAATAACATACACTTCCAGAGCTGTGGACTGAGGCAAAGTTAACCCAAATCCAAATGAATGTTGAATGACCAACGGCTGAAGTGTTCGTCGTTCTTCAAGTTTATGCACCATGTTAAAATGAATGTTGAATGACCAACGGCTCAAGTGTTCGTCGTTCTTCAAGTTTATGCACCATGTTAAAATGAATGTTGATTGACCAACGGCTCAAGTGTTGGTCGTTCTTAAAGTTTATGCACCATGTTACAATGAATGTTGAATGACCAACGGCTCAAGTGTTCGTCGTTCTTCAAGTTTATGCACCATGTTAAAATGAATGTTGAATGACCAACGGCTCAAGTGTTGGTCGTTCTTAAAGTTTATGCACCATATTAAAATGAATGTTGAATGACCAACGGCTCAAGTGTTGGTCGTTCTTCAAGTTTATGCACCATGTTAAAATGAATGTTGAATGACCAACGGCTCAAGTGTTCGTCGTTCTTCAAGTTTATGCACCATGTTAAAATGAATGTTGAATGACCAACGGCTCAAGTGTTCGTCGTTCTTCAAGTTTATGCACCATGTTATATCAGCTGGAATGATAAACAAAAACTGAACGTCTTTGATATCGTAATTCGGCAAAGCATGTTGTAAGATTTGATCGGTGTTTATGTATTTCACTGTAAGGAAGTTAAACGGATACTGGGATGACAGGAAAAACGAAGAGCAATATCTCTGTAAAATAAATCAGCGTAACTCAAGATAAAGCAAATTTGTGCAATTAAAAGAAGCACTTGTTGCGATAAGATAAACTACTTGTTGCGATAAGGTAAACTAAAGAAGTCGGAGAACTCACCCAAAGCGTTATCCAGCTGCATGTCGTATTTCCCGATTTCCAAAAAGCGACCATGTTTTGCAAGGCAGCGGACGCTCGCTTGAAATTTATCCTGTGCTAGAGAATTCAGTACTACGTCAACTCCTAAAATAAAAACATCAATAAACAAGTTAGTAAAATCATGCAATGCATTGATTATAATATGCTTTCCAACATACCAGAAATCATTACTCAAGTTATGACGCATAAGGGCAATGGAATGGATCCCGCTCCTATGTCCTGACCTTTGACCCCACTTCACCCATTTTCAATAGGGTTCATTCCCCGGTGGTCCCCTGAAATTTACTAAAATTTCATCAACATCGAACCATATTTACGCAAGTTATGACGCATAAGGATAATGGAATGGATCCCGCTCCTATGCCGTGACCTTTGACCCCACTTTACCCATTTTCAATAGGGTTCATTCCCCGGTGGTCCCCTGAAATTTACTAAAATTTCATCAACATCGAACCATATTTACGCAAGTTATGACGCATAAGGATAATGGAATGGATCCCGCTCCTATGCCGTGACCTTTGACCCCACTTTACCCATTTTCAATAGGGTTCATTCCCAGGTGGTCCCCTACAATATGCTAAATTTTCATCGACATCGAACCATATTTACGCAAGTTAGGACGTATAAGGGCAATGGAATGGATCCCGCTCCTATGTCCTGACCTTTGACCCCACTTCACCCATTTTCAATAGGGTTCATTCCCCGGTGGTCCCCTGAAATTTACTAAAATTTCATCAACATCGAACCATATTTACGCAAGTTATGACGCATAAGGATAATGGAATGGATCCCGCTCCTATGCCGTGACCTTTGACCCCACTTTACCCATTTTCAATAGGGTTCATCCCCAGGTGGTCCCCTACAATATGCTAAATTTTCATCGACATCGAACCATATTTACGCAAGTTAGGACGTATAAGGGCAATGGAATGGATCCCGCTCCTATGTCCTGACCTTTGACCCCACTTCACCTATTTTCAATAGGGTTCATCTCCAGGTGGTCCCCTACAACATGCTGAACGTTCATCGACATCGAACCCTATTTACGCAAGTTATGACGCATAAGGTTAATGAAATGAATCCCGCTCCTATGTCCTGACCTTTGACCCCACTTCACCCATTTTCAATAGAGTTTATTCTTAGGTAGTCCCCTGAAAAATACTAAAATTTCATCGACATCGAACCATATTTACGCAAGTTATGACGCATAAGGGCAATGTAATGGATCCCGCTCCTATGCCGTGACCTTTGACCCCATTTCGTCCATTTTCAATAGGGTTCATCCCCAGGTGGTCCCGTACTACATATTAACATTTCATCGAAATCGAACCATTTTTACGCGAGTTATCGTGACGACAGACGGACGAACAAAGCTGGAGCATATACGCTTCTTCAACCTACGGTTGGAAAGCGTAAAAACAGAAATCATGAAATGTAACACAAAGCTTGATGGTTTTGAAATCCATCTGAAAAAAAATGGGTATGTCGTTAGAAACTCTAGAATCTGTGACATCCATGTCCCTCAGGACACACATGAGATAAAGGCGGATAGCAGTGAGGGTACATGTCCGAGTAGCTCAGTTGGGAGAGCGTCTTACTCCGAAGTGAGGGAACACGGCTTCGATGCTCGGGGAGGACAAACTTGTGCGTTATACTGGCGCCCGTAGTCCCAGGATGACCCAGATGTTAAGTTTCTCGCAATGCTGTGATGTTCTTTCCAAACACGGCGAGACAGGGAAAATGAGAAACCCTTCTTCAATGCTTCGAAAAAAAAATTAGTGTTATGTTACGTTCCACACACCAAACAGTTTGAGATTTCTCAAATGCACGTTCTTCATGGGATGACTGCCTACAGCGACACATTGTTCCGGTTGACCCGTGGGCCATGCCCGCGGTCCCTTTCGGGTGGGTGGGTGTGGGAGTGGGGAGTGACGTGCCTGCCTGTCAGGACGCACATGAGATAAAGGCAGATAGCAGTGAGAGCACATGTCTCCGTAGCTCAGTTGGAAGAGCGACTTACTCCGGAGTGAGGATACCCGGATTCGATGGCCGGCGCAGACAAACTTGTACATTATAAAGGAGGAAAGAATGTATCAGGAAAATGTGACAAGCATTAGACAATTTACATATCAAATAATACACCTAATACAATTATGAAAGCTTTATTCCGTCTTTATATTTATAGGTGTAAACAACAACATAACATTAATTTACCAAGCTTTTGCTTGTCAATAGACGGCTTTCTCAAGGTACGTTACAAACCGAATGCATAGAATTAAACAAACAAAAAATGAACAACGTTCATTCACGTGTTTTTTTCACATGCCATCATATTATAACGTGACTGACGTGTTAAACACCATTTGCTATATGCTCTACCTAGTATAATTTCACATGAAACCTCTCCATACTTGGGGGATATCGTATTAAACATTTTCATTTCATGCGTCATTTCTTCCCATTATCTCCATTGACTCACGTATTGAGGATTCTCTGTTTGTAGTATACTTAGCACTACATTTAGCACCAGGCCATCCAGGTATAGCTGGATGACCTGGTGCTGAATGTATAGTTAAGTTTATTGACACAAGGAGACCTAAATGATTTAGTGCGTGATTTAAATTTATCTAAAAAACAGGCAGAACTTTCGGGATCACCACTAAAAGGGTGGAACCTTCTTGATCGCGGAACTAGGGTATGCTACTTTCGAAATCCTCAAGAAGATTTCAAGGAGTTTTCCTCGCAAGAAGGAGATATAGTGTACTGTAATGATATTTCATCTGTGATGGACACTATAGGACAGGCTCATAACGCACAGGAATGGCATTTGTTTATAGATTCGTCAAAAGTTAGCCTAAAAGCTGTCCTTTTGCACAATGGAAACAAATTCCCATCAGTTCCGCCAGCTCATGCTTTTAATATGAAAGAAACCTTTGAAAATATGAAGATTATTCTAAACAAGACGCAGTATGAAAACTTCATTTGGAGCATATGTGGAGACCTCAAGGTGATCGCTCTGCTCGGGTTACAGTCTGGATACACAACATTTTGCTGTTTTTTGTGCGAGTGGGACATCATGGATCGTAAACGTCATTTCAAAAGGAAGACATGGCCTTCACGTAAATCTCTTACACCTGGTGAAAAAAATGTAATGAATGCTCCTTTAGTTGATCCCGAAAACATCTATCTCCCACCTCTTCACGGCAAATTAGGTTTGATAAAAAATTTTGTGAAAGTCATGGACAGAAACGGAAGTGGTTTTTTGTACTTGGAGGAGAAATCCCCCAAAATTAGCGATGAAAAAATTAAAGGATGAATTTTCATAGGACTAAAAATTAGAGAACTAATGAAAGATGAAACTTTTAAAGGACGTTTGAATGACTTAGAAAAATGCGCATGGGTTCTTTCAAGAATGTAGTGAAAATTGTTTTAGGCAACAAAAAGTTTGACAACTATACGGATGTAGTACATGAGATGCTAAAAGCATATGAAGACTTAGGCTGCAATATGTTTTTGAAGATCCACTTCCTTCACTCTCACTTAGATTTCTTTCCCGAAAACCTGGGCGCCATAAGTGATGAACACGGTGAACGCTCTTATCAGGACATTTCAAGCATCGAGGAAAGATGTAAACGAAAATGGAGTTCAAGTATGTTAGCAGATTACTGCTGGACTCTCAAAATGGACCTTCCTGAGGCAAAGTATTCCAGGAAATCTTCAACTAAATTCTTTTAGGTATGTTGAACATTAATTTCCTTAGTGTACATGTTATTAATGTAAAATATTTAGGTAACTGTCACACAAAAACCTTACGTGATGGAGAAAAATGGTTTTCATTATTGAATTAAGCGCGACAAATACTGTAAAGATTGGCCAATAACATCTTTGGGACAGAAAAAAGCTGTTTTTTTGTAGATCAGTGTAAGATAGAATCATGAACATATGTATTTGTATTCATGTGTGTGTGAGAGCGCTTGTAACTTGACATAAATACTTTTTTTTTAATTTTCTTTTTGTGTGAGGCACCGCTGATCATGCTTCAGGTGAAGCGGTTTTTGGTTCAAAAGTCTTAGAAATTTCATACTATAAGTTTTTGAAATCGGAAATATTTGTAAACTTACCCTTTCCGTTAGTTCGGTTCATAACCATCTCTTCGAAAGTTGTGTCTCTGGAACATCCAATATTTTCGGCTTTCACCTGAGGAAAGTTTTTCAAAATAAAACCCCTCTTCTCCGATGTGCCTAATAGTTTAAAAATAAGGTTATATATATATATATATATATATATATATACATAGGGCAATAAAGGTTATACCTAAATTTACAAAACAGCTTTTGAAATTCTAAAGCGCCAGAGGCTGCATGAAAGAAAAATCATAAAGCAAATACATAAATCACCTCAATGCTGAAAGCTGAATAAACTGATTCGGTGAAATCAAAAGAAGAGATCTAACAACCACAGGGAGAAAAAGACAGAGGCATATAGACTTATGGCAAGCTGTTATCCATGGCTTCATCAAGGGCTAGGGTACAGATAACGCCTCTCATCCTCTATAAAGACCAAAGAAGTGTGGGTTTCTACACCATCCAGTCTGCTACAAGACAGCAAATTGCTAACCGAAAAAACATATAAATATATTATAAAAAATATGTAACATTAAAATATCGTGCACATATGGTTTCAATATATAAGCAGCAGTTCACTATTAATAATTCCTGAAACTATTATGATAGCAAAGATTTTTTCCACAAATACTAGCGAAGACAGGAAACTAAAAACAAAGGTTTCTGTGTTACGAGATCTTTCCACTGCCTCTTATGTTGGATCCACTTGACAGCTCTACCCTATGTTTCGAATGGTAAAAACTTCTGTAAACATTTTCTTCACATTTAATGCATTCACAACGATAATAATTTGCACATCGATAAAAATAACTTTATATTATAGCCCAGTATACTTGCTATGTTCTGAAACTTAGCCATAATTATATAAAAACAAATCAATAACTTTTCCTTTGGTATTGTTAAGACGTGCAATTAGATGGCGCTACCTGTACATGTGACTTGCTAAAAGCAATCACGTAGCATTTTTTTAATTCGATTATTTTATTAATTTTCGGAATGGAGTCAAAATTTTAGTTTATCATTGAGACAGTCTGGAATGTTTAGAATAATTTGAGTCACACAGATTAAATTTCCTGACAACAATTTAGCTGAAAATGTTAACACAACTGTAGGTACTACTGAGTTTTAATTCCGAAAGACACCAGAAAGCTTACTCTGAGACATTTTCAGCTACATTATTGTCAGAAAATTTAATCTGAGATACTCAAATCTTTTCTAAACATTCCTGACTATCGCAGGGTTAGACTCAAATGTTGATTACATTCCAACGATTAATAAAATTATTGAAAAAAAAGCGACGTAATTGCATTATTCAAGTCTAATGGGCATGTGGTTCCTTCTATTTCTAGGTCTCAAAAATACCAAAAGAATAATTACTGATTTTCAATATAAAATTACGGTTGAGTTTAAATAAGTATTAAGTATACTATGCTATAACATACATTTTTTTATCGATGTGCAAATTGTCATCATTGGAAATGCTTTAATTGCGACGAACATGTCCACAGAAGTTCTTGTCATTGGAAATTGGTTCGAGGAGAATTCTGGACAGTTCCGGCGGATGGTGTGGCGAACACGTTCGCCCGACATGAACCCAATAGAGCACTCATGGGATGGGGTGGAAAGGTCCATTCGCACCTAAGATCCTGCTCCTATAATACCAGGGAACTGTGGGCTGTTGTACAGACGGCGTGACTCAACATCTCTATACAAGACTTCCCGCCACTTGCGGAATCGATACCACATCGAGTTGCTACACTTCGCCTGGCTGGAGGAGGTCCCACACGATACTAGGTACGTATCCCATGACTTTTGGCACTTCAGTGTACATTTCTGGAATTTTCTATTTAATATTTTGGGGCAGCGATTGACCACGGGTAACTAAAACCTCTGATAGGCTGTTGTACAGACGGCGTGACTCAACATCTCTATATAAGACTTCTCGCCACTTGCGGAATCGATGCCACATCTAGTTGCTGCACTTTGCCTGGCTGGAGGAGGTCCCACACGATACTAGGTACGTATCCCATGACTTTTGGCACTTCAGTGTACATTTCTGGAATTTTCTATTTAATATTTTGGGGCAGCGATTGACCACGGGTAACTATAACCTCTGATAAAGGGGGAGTATGATATACACTGAGTGGCCACTTTATTATGACCACCCGCTCAGTACTCCGTTGCGCCACCTTTTGCCTTTAATACTGCATCGATTCTTCGTGGCATGGACTCCACGAGATGTTGATAGGTGGTTTGTGGAATCTGATACCGTGCTTGAGGAACAGCACTTTCCAGCAGTGTGAAATTGCAGGGTTGTAGATCCAGCTGTCTGATGGGTCGTTCAACTTCAACCCACAAATTCTCAATGGGGTTGAGATCTGGAGAGTGTGGGGGACACCTAAGCAAAGTAAACTCACCGGCATGTTCCTGAAACCAATCCTGTGCAATACGAACACTATGGCAGGACGCATTATCTTGTTGAAAGTAACCATCGCCATTGGGATAAACCATCCACATGACAGGATGCACTTGGTCCGCAACGATGTTTAGATATGATGTGCCATTCAGACGAATTAAAGGGCCCAAAGCATGCCAGAAAGACATTCCCCAAACCATAACGTTGCCTCCACCAGCTTGAAGGGTTGTAGTAATGCATTTGGGGTTCACGCTTTTGTGCTGCTTTCGCCAAATTCTCACTCGGCTATCGGCATGGTGCAACTGAAAACGTGATTCATCGGACCACGTAATTTGTTTCCAATTATCGACTGTCCAATCCTTGTGCTCCTGTGTGAACTGGAGACGTTTTCTCTTGTTAACTGCAGACAGCAAAGGTTTTCGAACAGGCCTTCGGCTGCCATATCCCATCCGATGCAGTGTACGGCGAACAGTGCGTGTAGAGATCGTTTGAGGGGATCCTTGATTAAGATGACCTGTAATTTGCTGCACTGTTGCCCTTTTGTTGTCTGTTACCAGTCTGGACACTCCCCGTTCCGCCCGAGCAGTCACTAGTCGATGACGACCACACGTTGCACGTAGAGACCCAGTTTTCTGGCTGACAGTATAGTCTTTAAACACCTTAACAACAGCTGCTCTGAAACATTTCACGAATGCGGCAGTTTCGGTGATACTCGCTCCATGGCTCCGAGCTCCTACAATCATTCCACGTTGAAAGTCCATTAAACCGCATTTTTTACCCATCTCGTCACCAAAAAATCACTTCTACCACTATCACAAGCACTAAGCTTTCTCTTTTTATACTAACCTCGCCCTCTGGCGGCAACAGCGTGCAGTCATAGCTTATTTGCTTAAAACTCATAGGTGGTCATAATAAAATGGCCACTCAGTGTATAATTATGTCGTAAAACTTACTGAAATGACTGTATGAAAACGAAAAAAAATCTTCATTCCCAGTAGCGGTATTCTTTTCTCATAGCCCTACGACCACATTTATGCAGTAGAACCTCATTTACACGTTTCTCACGTATACGTTTTTTCTCATTTATACAGTACGTTAATTATTTCCGATCCAGAAATTCTGAATTGTCCTTAATTTTGAACTTTCCCTTTTTCGTTTATATGTTAATTTTTCCTCGTTCCCTGAAAAACGCATACAAATTTAGGTATACTGTATTTACAACTGGATTTATAGCGTGAAGCTTGGGTACTTAATTCGTACACAATAGAGGAAAGTCGGGATGTTAATGGCAGGACGATATACAACTAAGGTTTTTGAGCGTGGCAGACAATTGATTGCACCAAAAGTTGGGGCTGAACATTATACTTTTACACCGACTTTTGTTTAAACTACACTACATCGGTCATCACTTACAGTCAATAGAGTAGAAAGAGCACGGATTGCAAACTTTACTGGTTAAACTCCTTGGTTCATAACAGTCCTTTTTTATACACCGAATTTTGTGCAAGCCCGCAATGCTTGTTCGTATTTTGAGGTACATGTTGGTGGAAAAGTGATGCAAAAAACATAGATTGCGCTTCATTAAAATGAGAACATGATATCATAGGACGTGTCGTATGGTATCAAGAGCAGTAAAGCACACTTCACGTATGCGAACTAAATACCTGTTTATCATATCAATTGTGAGTCGCGCTTTTCATAAAGTAAAGAGCGGATATACACTGCTGGCCACCCAAAATGCAACACCAAGAAGGACACGAGATAGCAAAGCCAGATTCACTGGACACATAACAACAGATACAACGATGAAACGATTGAGCTTACAAGCCCGTGCGACTTGCGGAAAACGCAGACATTAATAGTTTGTGTGGTCCCCATGGATGGCAATAACGGCCGCTACACGCTGCGGCATCGAACGAAAGAGGCTTTGGATGTGGACTTGGGGTATGTCGGTCCAGGCTGCTTCCACACATTGCCACAGTTCATCAGGCGTAGCCACGGGTGGTGCTTGCCGGACCACTCGGTTCCCGATCAGCGACCAGACGTGTTCGATGGCCGACATATCGGGAGAACAGGCGGGCCACGGCAGCAGTGACACCTGGTGGGCAGCGAAGAATTGTTGCCCGATGCGTGCCACGTGCGGGCGCGCATTGTCCTGTTGAAACGTGGCCGCTGGCAGGTCCTGCAGGTAAGGGAGGACTACAGGCTCCAAAACGTCGGAGATGCAGCGGTGGCTGTTGAGTGTACCGGCGCTGAGTACCAGAAGGGTGCGGGTGTCATATCCAATTGCGCCCCAAACCATAACGCCAGGCGTCGGACCGGTATGGAAATACATAATGCAGGCGTAATACAGTCTCTCGCCGCGGTGCCACCACACGCGTGATCCGACCATCGTGGTGTTGCAGGCAGAAGCGGGATTCGTCGGAGAAGACAATGTCGTGCCATTCCATAGTTCAGGTGCGGCGTTCAACTGCCCACTGCCGCCGCACTCGCTGGTGGTGTAACGTCAATGGTAATCGGAGCATTGGGTGCCGTGCGACTAGTCCCCGCTCCTACAGATGACGTCGAACGGTACGTGCTGACACATGTTGTTGCGCAACACACCCTAATTCCTGCGTGCTAACGTTCGTGATGTGGCGGTGCGAGTCGTCAATGCCCGCCGCGCAACATGCCGGTCCTCTTGTATGGTGATGTGCCGCGGCTGCGGCAATCACTCACGTCGGTCCGTCCGTCCCTCCTGCACCCACCGAATCCATACTCACCTCACTGTGGCTGGATGTCGCCCCACACGGGCGCCGATGTTTCGGTACGATAAACCGCTGTCGCAATAAGCCACTATTCGCCCTCTGTCGATTTCCGAATCGTGCTGGAATGACTGCCGTATTCGGCGACGAGGCATCAGGAAGCTTCCCACGCACAGGTCCGGTAGCACAACACACTTCCACTACTTACACCCCGCCTTCTGTGCACCCTTCTTATAGTGCTTCTCGTTGGCGTGCCGGGCGCACATGATATGCAGTTGCCCTGCAATGCTAATCGTTTGCATGTCCTCTCGCGGGCGACGCATACTGCAAATTTCAGACCAATCCAATGCTTCCTTCTTGGTGTTGCATTTTGGGTGTCCAGCAGTGTAGTTTCATAATCGTGCTGGCAAAACTAAATTTAAATTTACGCAACATAGATATGTATAAAAGAGTTACTCAATTAATAGTCTTACCGACAGTAGTGAAGATCTCACAGTTCATGCTGTGAGCTATTCTTATAGCAGCTTGGCCAACACCTCCAGTACCAGAATGGATCAGTATTCTGTCTCCATGCTTAAGATCTCCTTTCTTTATGAGGCCGTAGTAACACGTAGCATACACAACAGGAACAGTGGCAGCTTCCTCCAGAGTCCAGTTGTCTGGCACGTCGTATACATTTAGTGGAGCTCCGATAAACGTGTTACCCATGCAGCCGCCACCAGACATTGCCATCACTCTGCGACCGTTTCTGTCACGACCAGAAAATTCCATTCCGAGAATGAATGCGTCGCCTTTGTGACCACCTTGAGAGACAAAAGAATTCAACAATTACTGTTGAGCGTCAGTTATGTAGCAGACAGAAAACAGATAGGCACTGCGCACAAATGACAATTAATAACTCTGCTTCAGTCGTTGAAATATTAAGAGTATCCAAACGTTCCCGTCGTTTTAAGGAGAAAGGAACAATCAGGAAGCCAGTACACATTTATTCAATGAAATATTGGCCGTTATTATCAATGACCTGTTGCCATTTTTCAGGCAACAAATGAATGCCCCTATGACAGAAAGACTCGGGTTTTGAGCTGAAGAACCCAGTGACGAAATTTTCCACCTCTGGAACTGTGGTGAACCGCTGTTGGACTTTCATCTGTTTCGCTTTATGTTGCATAGAGCGAAACAGATGAAAGTCTGAGGGTGCAGTGTACAGAAATTAAGCCGGGTGGAGTAAATCCTCCAAGTGTAACCGTTCAAGGGTTGATTTTAGTGGTTGCACCGACATGTGGTGTGGCATTATCGTGTAACAGGATGACTCCTTTACCTGTCTATAGACGTTTTTGCTCGATTGCGTAGTTCAGTTTCATCAACTGATCGCCATATCGTTGTGCAGTGACTGTTTCGCCCGGTTTCAACAGTTCGAAGTACAGCACTCCACGCATATCCCAATACACACATAACAGCACCTTTTTTCCCGTGGATATCCTGTTTTGCAGTGGGTGTTGATGGCTGGCCTGGGTCGACTCAGGATCGCTTGCGTACGTGGTTGTCGCAATTGACCCATTTTTCATCCCCGGTGACAACTTCTTAGAAGAAATTCTTCCCTTGGAACTTCTTCAGCAGCGACATGCAGATTCCCAATCGTTGACTAATATTACGCTCCATTAAACTATGCGGAACCCACTTACCAATCTTCTGGATCTTCCCCAAGGCCTGTAGACGCCGTACCACTGTCGAGTTAGCCACTTTCAAACGTTTTGCCAGTTGCGTGGTCGATTGTGTGGCCTCCTCTTGCAACAGAAATTCCAGTTCCTTGTCTGCGAGTTCCTGAGGTCTACCTGCACGTGGCTTGTCTTCCAAACTTGGATCACCTTTCTGGAACATGACAAACCATTCTCGACACGTCCCCTCACACATAATCGTTTCGTCATACGTCTGACATATTGAACTGTATGCTTCACTCGCAGTTTTCTCTAAATTAAACAAGAATAACAAACAGTGCCGCAAGTGAACTTTATCGACCGCCATGCTTGGATTCATGTACGAACTGACAGCATGGGTCTCCGGCCGGTTAGATATCGACAGCGCCCAATAGCGGGGACGGCGGAAACTTTTGCATACCCCTAATACACCACTGAGAGTAGGGGATCATCCCACAGCAGACGGTTACAGTTGGTCATTCCAACTGAGGGCTCTGGAAAAAAGCACTCAGATGGAATTCTGAACCGAACTCTTATTTTTCCTACTCTGACGTACGGCTGGTAATCATACGGAATGCAACTGAGGGCTGTAGAAGAAAGCACTCATTCCAAATTGTTTGGAAAGGTCATTACCAATAAGGTACGAGATCTCACATCAGAAAAGGTATGGGATCTACAGAGCGATTTTATGCCTGGTAAGGGCTGCGCTACCTAAATTTTAGCATTACCTGTCATGAGCGAAAAGCATATGTTTTTTAGTAAGAAAGTTTTTACTGTCTCCGTAGATTTAGAAAAAAAAAGCTTGTGAATGAGTTAATTGGATACTCTGTGGAAGGTTTTCACAAAATCAATATGATGTAACTGGGATTCTGCTTAATAGCGTGAAAGCCATGTATGCTGGCAGTAGAACATGTGTCCGGGTGAATGGTGTTTTATCGAAATCGTTTTCTGTTTCTTTATTTTATGTTTCATGGGTGACTATAATGAACCCAGCGTGAGGGAGTTATAACAATCGTTAAGTATTTATTAATTTTTTCCTTAATCATATTTAAACACGTCTTTTACTCACTTTTACACCATTTGGCTTTTATCGATTATGAAAAGGCCTTTGATTCAGGGAAACCATCAGCAGTTAAAATGGCTTTGAAATCCGGCGGCGTTGAAGATGCATACATTAATATTATTAGTAACATCTATGAAAATGCAAGTGCAAAGATTCGGCTATTTGAGAATACAGCACACATAAGAATTGGGAAGGGAGTGAGACAAGGTGACACCATATCTCCCAAGCTCTTTAATGCCACATTAGAAAATGTCTTTCAATCACTGAACTGGAAAAAAAGGTATAAAGATTAATGGAGATTATCTAACTCACCTTCGTTTTGCTGATGACGTAGTCATTTTTGCAACTATCCCATCAGAGCTGCAGGGTATGATCCAGGAACTTGCTGACAAGAGTAAAGAAGTAGGATTAAAAATGAATTTTCAGAAGACAAAAGTGATGTACAATGCTTTTACAAGAAATGAAGATTTATCGATGGATGGAGAAAAGCTGGAAGTAACAGATGCGTACGTTTATGTTGGACAGCAGATATCAAGTGAGGGTCACATTGATGAAGAAATTAATCGGCGTAAAAAACTTGCCTGGAGAGCTTTTGGAAGGAACAGCATAATTTTCAATAGCAATATGCCATTATGTCTTAAAAGAAAAGTGTTTGATCAATGCATCATTCCAGTGCTTACATATGGTGCTGAGACGTGGACCTTAACTAAAAGAGACATACAAGGCTGCAGACAACTCAAAGAAGCATGGAGAGGTATGTGTAACCAGGAGAGATAAGAAGAGGAACTCGTGGATCAGAAAAATGACAAGACTGGAAGACATCATGATCAGAATAAAATCCCTGAAATGCCAATGGGCTGGACATACTGCCAGAAGGACAGACCATCGAAGGACAGTCGAAATTTTAGATTGGATTCCAAGGGACAGGAAAAGACCCAGAAGAAGACCACATGGACGATGGGTGGATGAAATTCGAAAGTATGCAGGAGTAACATGGAGGAGACTGGCACAAGACAGACCGTTGTGGAAGAAACTTGGGGAGACCTTCGTCCAGCAGTGGATTGATAGTAGTTGACAATGATGGTGATGATGATGATACCATTTACTTAATCTAAAGATACAGCTTATCCGTAATGTCTTTCCCACATTACAAAAATTAATATAAAAAAATCTATGTAAGGTTAAATAAAATGGTTGGCAACATAATATAGCAGTATTCATAAAGTTTTTTTTTCTTTTCTTCAGGTGAGCGCTACTGCTTAATAAGCATTTAATCCATAATGGCTTCCATGCAAGAAAAAGTGGCGTGCGTGATGTGGTTCTATGAGGCCAAATCGACGGGTACTGTCCAGCGTCATTTAAAAGAAGAGTTCAGACGATCACCACCGGACCAAAAAAAAAAAGCATGAAAGCTTGGTATGAAAAGTTTAAAGCGACAGGTAGTGTTGTCGATTTACCCCTAGCGGACCGACCACCGTTTACACAAGAGACATCTACATCTTTTCAGGAAACATTCCTGCAAAGCCCCAGGAAATTTATTTCGACGTGCTTTACCAGAGACTGGAATTTGTCGTGCCACGTTTAACAAAATTTTACACAAACAACTTCATCTGTATGCTTATAGGGTACAACAGATCGCGCATGCTCTTCAGCCTGATGACCAGCTTCGTCGTGCTGCATTTGCAACGGAGATGTTGCAGCGCATAGCTTATGATAGTGATTATCGGCATCTCCACCGTGTCTGTTTCTCAGATGAGGTCATATTCCACGTCTACGTTACAGTAAACAGGCACAATGAGCGAATATGGGAATCAGAAAATCCCTATTATGTCATCGTACAACACAGGGCTTGCCCGAAAGTGAACGTATGGTGCGAACTGATACATGACAGAATCATCGGACCCTTCTTTCTTTCACAGAGCCCACGGTAATGTGTAACTGAACCTGGACATGCAGGAACCTTTTGTAGCACCTCAGTTGCATGTACTCCAACCTTCGGTTATTTTCCAACAAGACTATGCCGCACCACATTGGTCAATAATGGTTCGTGTGTCCCTGAATGCCACATTTCCGAACAGATGGATTCGCCGCGACGTTCTCATAACATGACCACCTCAATCGCCCAGCATAAATCTTCTAGACTTTTTCCTGTAGGGTTATGTGAAACATCACGTTACTCTAGCAGTGTTCCGGATGTCCAGACGTTGAATTGTAGAATAACGGACGTCTTTGGTTCTGTCCCTGCTGAAATTATAAGCAAAACATGGCGTGAAATCGAGTACCGCTTAGATGTCCTCCGGGCCACAAATGGCGCCAATACGGAGGTGTACTGACCTGTACATCATCATTGTCGTGCAATCAATTTTTTGTACCGGTAATGCATTTTTTATATAAATTTTTGTAATGTGGGAAAGACTTTATGCATACCCTGAATACCTAAAAATGCGATATTTATTTAAGCTACTGTTTTGTAGAATAGAGAGGTAAGGAATACGATAATCGTGCTCTTTGTTAAAAAATCAAAGAGCACCGAGTTAAAATATTTCTTACATATATATTATTCAAACTGAATTTTATGTGGATCCAAAAGATAAAATCTCACAATAAGTACCTACACTGAAAAGCAATCGAATTAGAGATACCTGTCTAGTAACGTGTAGCACCACCTTTCGCCCTGATGACGGCGGCGATTCGTCTCGGCATGGACTCAAAAAGACACCGGACGCGTTGGGAAGCCATACGGATCCACGACCCTTGAACAAACTTTCACAGTTCACGAAGATTTGATGGAGGGTGTTCATCTCTCTCGATGACATCCCAGATGTGTTTGATGGCATTGAGGTCAGGTACCCTAGCTGGCCAAGGAAGCGAAGTCACGTCGGTGGAGTGTTCATCCAACCATTCGGATACAATTCGGGAGCTGCATTGTCTTGTTGTAGGATGAAGTCCCCAGTGGGATGTCTAAGACGTAAAAACGGGAGCAAATGGCCGTCCAGGATATTCCGGTTACGTTGACCTGTGAGAGACGATGTCACACGTACCAGGGGTCCCATTTCATTACACGTAAACAGTCCACAGATGAGAATGCCATCCCCACCAGCTTGAAGAGTACCCTGATGGCAAGAAGGATCCATCGCTTCATGTGGTTTACGCCGTACTCCTTATCCTGCCATCCGCATGTACCAACGTGAATCTCGACTCATCAGTCCAGGCAACATTTTTCTCCATGTCTAGGGACCAGTGGCGATGTTCCCACGCCCATGCTAATATTTGCACCCTGTGATGTGCGGTCAGCAGCGGTAGCCTCGTGGGACGATGGCTTCTGTACCCCATAGCGAGTAGATGCTTCTGGATGGTGTGGCTGCTTACACGTTTCTGTGCACCAGCGTTAAATTGCCGAATGATTTCTTGCACTGTGGCCGTCTATCCACTGTTACAATGCGAGCTAGCCCGACTATGACCCCGCTCATCCACACGCTGTTGTCCATGGCAGTTGGCCCTTGCAGGGATTGTTTTACCGGATTCGATGTACTCACGGTGGCTCGTGAAAATCCCAGTGCCTGCACGACTTCCGAGATGGAGTGACCCATTCGTCGGGCCCCGACAATTTGCCCACGATCAAATGCGCTTAGATCCTTCGTCTTACCCATACTGCGTCCGACTCTTAGTGATTCCCGTCGCATCACTCCTTATATTGTCAAATCGCTGCATACGTCATGTCGGTTCCGTTTACAGGGCTGCCCACAGCGCCACATTTGCACAACGCCAGCTGTCTCTAATTCTGTTGCTCTTCAGTGTATAAATAATAGCAATATTCTTCCACATCTTTCATACAGATCTATCAAAACATCTGTGCGGGGAGGGGAGCCCGTCCGGGAAAACCCACCCGGGGCAGGTTTTATGCAATTTATTTCTATTGGGGTCGGAATCAGACAAGAGTGTTTAATACATTTTTGGATGTGTGCGTGTGTGATGCCGAAAAAGGCAATACTGGTTTATGTCTTGATAATATCCGTGAGTGCGGATTGATGAAACAGTCCTGTTGGCAGAAAGCGAAAGTGAGTTGCAAAGTACGTTGTCCCGGATGTACGAAGATTGTGTGAAATTCAAACTGAGTATGCATGAGGGAAATAGTTAACTACCAAAGTTATAGTTTTTAAGCGAGGAACTGGTAGTACTGAATGTACAAGATCAGTATAAATGGCACAGAGATAGGCCAAGTGAATGGATTCGCAAGGCACGTGATGGCTACAGTTGAGTAACATTATTGTAACCTCCTCCTACTTTTGACGTCAACAGCGCGTAGCCAATGAAAGAAAGAACGTGTCATGAGCTGGCTTGGAGGGTATATAAGGTGTGCTGTAGGCATTCTGAAAATATATCACTCGTTGCTGTCATAGATAAAAGGAGCGATTTATCAGATTTGCAAAAAGGGATGATTATCAGCTTTCGGGCCAAGGGTGGCAAAATTTCTGAAACAGCGCAGTTTTGAACTGCTCGCGTTCCGCTGTGGTTAAAGTGTATCGTGATTGGAGAAATGACACAATTCCGAATAACCGACGTGGAAACCGCGGAGCACCACATGCCACTGATGTGAGAGGTAACGTCGGCCTCGGAGGTGAGTGAGGGCCGATCGACACGCTATAGTAGAGCAACTCACTGGCCGAATGAACCATGGGGCTACCGGAAGTGTGTCTAAAACAACAGTCCAGCGAACCCTGCTGTGTATGGGGCTCCGATGGAGACGTTTGGTTACTGAACCTATGCTAACGAAGGTGCATCTGCAGAAAAAGTCTTACATTTGCACGGCAGTATCGGAATTGGACCTCCGCTGATTGGCAAAGGACTGCCTTCTCCGATGAGTCACGTGTTCTGCTTCGTAGAACGGATGAACGTTGGTGTAAAAGGGCGAGAAACATTGGAGAACTAACACTCTTCAACCAATCCTGGAAGAACACAAGCGGGTGGAGGCAGCATTATGGTCTGGAGAATGCTTTCGTGGCATTTTCTGGGACTACTCATACCTGTGAAAGGCACTAAGGACTGAATTCGTTATGAATCCTTCCTTGCAGACCTCGTACACCCATACATGCTGATTGTCTTCTCTGGGGCGGATGGGATCTTACAGAAAGACAATGCGACGTGTCACATAGCTAGAGATGTCCTAGAGCTGTTGGAAGAGCACCATGAAGCCTTCAAAGTACTTCCCTGGCACCCTAATTCCCGGACTAAACCCAACTCAGCATCTATGGGACCACCTTGATAGTGTTGTTAGCTTTATCGATCCTCCACCTCGCACCCTCCAGCAGCTGCCAGATGCAATGCAGTCAGCATGGCTCCACATACCTATGAACACCTTCCAGCACCTTACTGAGTCACTCCCTGCCCGTCTAGCTGATGCCCGCGCTGCACACGGCGATTACTCTGGATATTAGCTGGTGGTAACAATAATGTGACTCGAACGTGTATACGATCTCCAAAGACGGTGGAGGGACATAATGATGTCATAGGCACGTACATGTTTTGAAAAGAAGTGCTAAAAATCAGGTGAGAAAGTGCGTTCGTAATCTGCAGATATACCTAAACGGTCTTAAACTAACGATGTAACCTTTCTTTTCATTTCAAGCAAATAGGCGATGTTGAAGCCTTTTCACTTCAGTATTTTCCTGCTTAATTACCACCTATTTCTTAAGCAACTTACATCACGTGTCATCCCTAAATTTTGACATGTCGTTTTGTGTCCCAAAGATCCACCTCCGAGTTTTCAATAATTGCTAGAGATTCCGGCTCTTTTGCTCGAAGATTAGCCCGAGTATTTTTACGACATATTTAGCGCAAGTATTTTATTGTTGCAACATGAAATTTCTTTTTGCTTTATTAACAAGACTCAATGCAGAAATATAGCTCGAAATATTTAAGGCGCTGTATGCATTCTTTGAAACGGGTATCCACAATCAGTGCAAGAGGTGATCAGCAAAGCCTTACGTGATGAGGCGGTTTCGCCGGAGGGAACGTGGAGTCTCGTGGAGAAAGCACCAGCTATGCGATGAAAGGAGAACGCGTAGAGAACAACGAGGGGTAAGCGTGTGTTAGCTGGACATGTTCCTAGGAGCTGCGAGTGGATATCCCGAGCCAGCGAAGCTGGCGTTGGAATTTACAAATAAATGGTTTTATATAAAAGGGACATCCTGAAAGTAATGCCTCGTCCCTCATAAGATTTGTATTTGTAGCAGCAAAAATGTGAAACTTGTTGGCAAAATACTTGGATATACTGTTAATAATGCTAGCCTATTCAAAGTATTGTTCATCACTTTCTATACATTCCTCCATCTTTGAAACGATTGGTAAAATCAATTTTGGAAAAATTCCTGAGGCTGTCGTTTCACCCATGAGTTCACAGCCAGTTCAACGTCTGTCACATTGTCGAAACGTTCCCCAGGAGGGGTGTTTTTCAAAAGGGCGAACAGGAAAAAGTCTGATGGAGCCAAATCAGGACTGTAAGGGGGTTGGGACATCACTGTCCACCCTATTTTGGCAATAGCCTGTGAAGTCTCCATTGAGGTGTGGGGACGTGCGTTATCATGGTGTAAAACAACACTATGGAGTGAATGTCACGTCTTTTCCTTCTGATATCTTCCTTTAGCTTCTTCAGTGTATGCACATAGTGAGCACTGTTTATTGTTGCAACTCCTGGATGGTAACACGGCGATCCGCTAGGTTGAGGTCTTTCACTCGTTGCCTGTTGGCATCTGTCACTGCAGTTGCGGGTCTTCCACTCTGTTGTTTGTCCGACAATGAACTTTCTCCCTCTCGAAACCGCTTCATGCATCTTCTGACATTAGCGATATCGATTGTGGTATCTCCATACACCGCCAGGAGTCTTCTGTGGATTTCTAGAGCCTCACATCTCTCTTTCTCCAGGAATTCAATTATGGCTCGCTTCTTTTCTCTGTCATTCATGATCTATATTTCCGATTCTGAAAAAATGTTTGTTCCCACATTGGTAACTTATCATAGCACACACACACATGGCAGTGCGGTTTTATTAAAATCACTTCAAAAGTCATTAAGGAGGAGGCATTATTTTCAGGGTGCCCCTTCTATAAAAATATATACGTCCATGTATAATGGAGACTTGGTCTTATCCATAGCAATGCGTTTTCTTGCCTCCCCGGAACATAATATTCAGAAATTAGGTACAGCTTGTGGGTAAAACCTATAGGAGATCTAAGTTGTTACCCATAGTTATGGCGACAGAATTTGTTTTTTGTCGCTGTCTTTGATTTGGGAATCTAAGCCGGTTTGTGATTATCTCCCACCACCAATTTATACAGTTTTATCATGTCGCGCATTTGCTTTACCTTTTGGGTTCAATGCCAGATGCAGGCAAAAGCATTGAAAATATAATTATTGCCTTACTAACAAAAACATAACAAAAAATCTTAAAAAATGCAAGTCTTACTTTCCTTAAAAGTTCCTGCAGCCAGTTTTCCTGTTGCCAGCATGACATCTTTGAAGTTTAGCGCTGAATAATAAATGTGATACAGCTCGTCTGTTCCTTCTCGGGACTGAATGGATTTGGTAGGCCACTCCAACCATTCGAAGGAGGACAAATCTCCCAGTTTGGTGCATTCCACATATGCGTAATCTGTCAGTTGCTTTGGAGTTTCTGAAAGAACATAAACAAGGTATCATCTTTGAATGAACTTTTTTTCAATCATACGAATGCAATAATGACGTCAGGTATGCCCCAGGAGTTAATGTTAGATTTTCCCCCTTTGTTTCTGGGTTTAACGATCACCATGGGCAATCTGAGGGCTATAATGGGTCATCCGTTCCTAGTTCAGGGCCACTGGTTCCAGGAAAGCGATAGAGCCAGCCCCATCGGACAAGCACACAACCCATACGAGGTCTGACAATTAAGTAATGAGATTGATTTTGTCGCGCGCACTGTGGCAACGCTGCAGCCACGTACGTTACATATGTGTGACATTGGTTCTTCCCCCATCCGTAGTCCAAGCGGAAGCACCCTGGAAGGCCTCAGTGTGTAGTAGCTGCTTGGCTCGTGAAGTTGCGTGTGTTCTTCTCGCCAGGAAAATGGACTCGCGGACTATTGCGCAGCGGTATGCCATCTTGTTTTGTGTGAAACTCGGTGGAAATGCGGCGGTAACGTATACGGAAAACTGCAGCAGGATTTCGGCAATGAGGTAATGTCAAGAGCACAAGCCTTCCGTTGGCACAAAATGTTTTGTGTGGGCAGAACCAATGTGGAAGACGAACACCGGAGTGGGCGACTAACAACAACACGGACAGAGGACAACACATCCCGGGTGAATGAAGTTTTACGACGTGATAGGCGATTAACAGGGAGAATGATAGCGGAAGAACTGAACATGAATCGCGAAAGTGTTTGCCGGATGCTGACTGAAGATCTGGGATTGAGAAAAATTTGTGCGAAATTGGTTCCAAACAATTTCACAGAACAACCGCGCGAAGAACGGCGAAACGCAACACTACCGCATCCTCCTTATTCACCCGATATGGCTCCCTACCATTTTTTTAAATTCTCAAAACTGAAATCAGTTGTGAGAGGACGCCATTTTGACGCAGCAGCAGACGTCCAAAAGGCTGTGACGCCGGCCTTGAACAGTGTCTCAGCTGATGAGTTCCACAGCTGCGACCTGCAATGGCAGCACCGTTGGAATAAGTGCGTGCAAGCTCAAGGGAACTACGTCAAAGTTTATCACATTGTAGTTGATTAAAAGTGTAAGTAAATGTTGTTTTTTTACCCAGTCTCATTACTTAATTGTCAGACCTCGTATATTTCCGCCCTGGTGGCGCAGTGGTCTAAGCGCTGGTTTACGACCATTCGTCCGAGAAGGGTCCGGGTTCGAATCCCGGTGAGGAATGGAAGTTATGTTTGTCTTACGGCACTGGTTCTCTCCCTTTCCTGGAACCAGTGACACTAAATTGTTTTTTTTTTTGATTGGAGGTTTAGGACCACCGTGAGCAACACAATGGGCTGTAAGCAGTCGCCCGTCCCTAATTTAGAATAATTGGTTCCAGAAAAGGGAGAGAGCCAGTATCGTAAGACGAACACAACATCCATGCCTCATCGGGATTTGAACCGGGACCGCTTTCGGGCGAATGATCAGAGGCCATCGCTTAGACCACTGCGCCACCGGGGCGGCGACCCTTAATTAGGCATGGACGACTGCTTGTAGCCCACTGAGTTGCTCACGGTGGTCTTTAAACCTTCAATAAAAAAAAACATACCACCCGGATGCATGGTCAGAAGCCAGCGCCACAGACCACTTAGCGACTGGAGCAGCTTAAAATCATTTGAAAACTGCGAAGGCAAAAACTGCGCTTGATATCACATAGCCAATTTACCCGTATTAGTGTCATTCATATGTCTGTGCGTTCTGTGCTATCCACATTTTCTGCATTAACATCTCACGATGTTGAATTTGCATACTTCCTTTTTCTAGTTTTGCTTTGGTGTTTAAAGGAAACCATGATCAACTCTAAGAGCGGTAAGAAGTCGCCGGTCCCTAGTTTAGAGCCACTGGTGGAACGGAAGAGGCAGAGACTGCGACGTTTGTTTTACAACAGCCATGTCTTATCCCGGTCTTGAACACGGATCCAACTTAGATGATTAGTCAGAAACCCAGGCATCCGACCACTAGTCCAACAGGGTGGCATAGACTGTACCTCATCAAGTAGGATCCAGGAAGCATATTGAGTCAAATGCGTTTGAACGGCTGGTTTCTAACTGTTTCTCCGAGATGGATCTGAGTTCATATGGCTGCACCAAACAGAAGTCATCTCTCTTTCCACGTTAATAAGTGAGTCACGGAAAAATTCTCATCTGCCGCCACCGGGATTCGAACACAGAGTCTTCCAGTTCACCAGCATTGTGCGGCGCTCCATGAAGCAACGTGCCATGTGGTTTGGCAGTTAATCACATGTGAGTCTAGAGAATTCGAGGCCGCTGTGGTGCAGTGGTAGCATGCCTGGCGCGTAACTGGAAGACCCTGGGTTTGATTCCCGATGGCGGTCGATGAGAATTTTTCGGACACTCACTTATTAAAGGGGAAAGAGCGATGACTTCTATTTGGTGTTCCTGATCCACGACGAGTGTTTGAATTAATTCGTATGGCTGGTTTGTCTTTCTTACAGCACTGGTCCCCTTCCCTCCGTGAAACCAGTGGTTCTAAATTGAGGATAAGCGACCTCATGGTCCATTTACTACTTGCTCACGATGACCGTTCAATTCCTAGACGAAAACAAAAACTACCTGCGTTTGAAATGTCTTACAGAGAATGGTAACAGATTTTTAGAACGTTTTTGATAAGAAATTACAGAAAATAAAAGAAGTTCAAAGAATTGAAACTGGCAACAGCGAGTTAAATGAACACAAACATTTGCTGCAGCTAAATATTGTCTGCAAAGAAAATGGCGCGCGTAAACAACCTGTGGATACAAGGTTGTGTTCTTCTTTACGAAGACAAATATTCGTATTCTGTAATTAAAAAATGCTGTGAAAATCATGAAATTAGCTTTCTAAATGTAAAATAAGCATAATATATATAAACACTCAGATCTATCTGTGTGTCTGTCTGGAACGCTTGACGTCGCTGCAACGTCTGCATTGTTGCACCATCACGTATCGATCAATTCGTGTGTGCTGTCGAGATGTCAAAGTGATTCCCTGCTATATCATAACACGCGATCACTTTTAGATGTCAAAGTGACCGCGAGCGAATTTAAAAACATTGGATTATCAATTACTCGAGTTATATTTTTCCGACCTACAAAATTCGAAATTAATTCTTAATATCACAGCAAGTTGAGTTTGCACTCGATCACATTGAGATGTCAAGATGATCGCGTGCTAATTTAGAAACATTGGACTATCAATAAATCGAGTTCCATTTATCCGATCTGCAAAATTCGAATTGAAATCTTAATATCAGGGCAAGTTGCGTTTGTATATTAATTTAATTTAGCACAATTCGAATATTAATTTGTACGCTTTAATTATTTTTTACTTTTTTTAATTTACCCAACTTTCCGAGTTTAGCAGTGCTGATTATATTATAGATTTTGCAATAATATCCATCTATCTAAACGCTCTAACCTGCAATAAAAACTGAAATCTTGAGATGTCGAAGTGAGCAAAATTGCATCTAAAAGCAGATGTCGCCCCAATAGCACAAGGTCAAGAATGTACATAGTTCCGAATTTTAATACCAGACATCGCATTATTTTGTACTAAAAGCTTTGGTATGAAGTTTCAAACTAACCGTCGAATAGGACAGTCTAAAACAAGCCGTGAAGGGAATAACAAGTGTGCCGAAGAAAGTCATTTAACGCGTCTTCTGAAAAATGAAAATAAATAGCATATAATGTTTAGTTCTAACATGAATGAGTTCTTACTATATAAGTTTTTCCTATATTTTCTTAGAGAAATCCGGCGTCTATTTGATTTGTTTACTTTCTGTTTCAATTAAAAATTTCACTCCGTCATAAGAGAGGCAACATCCCGTATATATTAATATTTATTTTAAGCTTAAAAACAAAACGTCCTAGGACGGGCTATGGGCTAGTTATTAATAATAGATGGGGAAATTGTCAAGCATTGCTTTTAACAGGATAAAGAATACTAAAGGAATATCCAAAGAAGGTGCGTACATTTATGACTCTTTCAGAAGTAAGTTCTCTGGTCTTAAAAGGAAAACCACTGACACTAAGAGCAATTGCTAGGTCGTTAAAAAATATCTGTATCAACTGTAAACAAGGTAAACAAGAAAGATGACACCGAATTTTCAGGTGCTAAGCACGTCTTTTGAATCCGTTTTGACAAGAATAAAATTTATCGAAGCTATTCAAAGTCAATGGAACCGGTATGGAAAACAATAGTATCTGACCGAAAAAAGAAGTTCTTCAATCCGGTTTTTTAGCACGCAGATATTACTGTAAGCTGAATCGTGAACGTACGCCCTCTGGTTGCATACTTATGAGTTAAAAAAATTTGAATTTATGTGAGAAACATTTCGCAGCGGAAATTCTCTCCAACAAAGAAATAATTTTTCAAATCGGACTTTTCGAAGTAGAGATATAATCAAACATAAGACATGTACTTACATCCCCTAGAGGGAAAACCATGCATTATTATAAGAAGAAAGTATTCTCAAAAGGGTTTTCGATGTGAGAGGTAGTGGTCCAAGAAAACAAATTTAGTCGAGTTTTCAGGAGCTCAGATTTTGCTGCAAATACACCACAAGCAAAAATTAACACTTATGCCCCCTGGTGGCCAAACCATTCTCTACCAAATATTAGGAATTATATGAAAAACATTTTCCATCAGGAGCTGTATGTGATACAGGAAGAAGTTTTCAAATCGGAGTTTTAGAAGCAGAAATATTGGGGAAAACGCAATTTACCCTTGCGCCCCCTAGCGGAAAGTCTATGATATACTTAAAAATTTTTGAATTTATATGACAAACATTTCGCATTGGAAACACATTCCAATAAAAAAGGATTTTTTCAAATCGGACTCTTAGAAATGGATATATTGACAAAAATAAGATATACATCTACGCCCCCTGGCGTATAAACCATGCATTATTTTAAGAAGAAAATATTCCTAAAAGTTTTATCGTCGTGTGTAGTATCGGTCCACAAAAGATTTTTTTTTTCAAACGAGATTTTAGACGCTCAGATTTTGCTGCAAATACATCAGAAGTGGAAATAAGGGCTCACGCCTTCCTAGTGGCCAAACCATGTTTTACCAAAAATTAGAAATTATATGCAAAGGATTTCCACCAGGAGCTGTGTCCAGTGCAGAAAGAATGTTTTAAATAGGAGTTTTAAAAGAAGAGACATCGGGTAAAACGCAATTTACATTTGCGCCCCTAGCGGAAAGTCCATGATTTACTTGAAAATTTTGAAATTACATGGAAAACACGTCACACCAAGGACTCTATACAATAAAGAAAAAAATTTCAAATCAGACCATTAGAAGCAGAGATATTGACAAAAATATGATATACATCTACGCCCCCTGGCGGAGAAACCATGAAATATTTTAAGAAGAAAATATTCCGAAAAAGTTTGTCGACGTGAGTGGTCTAAGAACGAATTTTTTCAATCGAGATTTTAGAAGCTCAGATTTTTTGGCAAACACATCAGAAGCAAAAATTAAGACTTACGCCTCCTGGTGGCCAAAGTATTATTTACCAAAAATTAGATATTATATGCAAAAGAGTTTCTATCAGGAACTGTACCCGCTGAAAAAAAATTTTAATCGGAGTTTTAGAAGAAGAGATATCGGAGAAAACGTAATTTATTTTTACGCACTCTGGCGGAAAATCTATGCGTAACTTGAAAAAGTAACTATACCTAAAATACTCTTCGACATAAATGGAATCGAACGATAATAGCATTTTTTCAATCGGATGATTAGAAGCAGATGTGTGAACATACGCGTATTTTTTAATTCGACATCATCTGCATTTACGCCGTCTAGCGGCGAAATTGTACATCTTTAAAAAAAACGCAATAAAGAATCATCATTCGCATATTCCAAGCTTCCCAATGCAAAAAGAGTTTTTCAAATCGGAACAATAGTTGCAGAGATATCGTATCTACCGACGGACGGACGGACGCAAGGACAAACCGATAACATAAGCACGATCTTTTTTTACAAAAGACGTGCTAAAAGGATCAATTTACTATCGCAAAAGAGCAGAAAAAGACTTATGAACTGTTTCTCGTACAATGGAAAATTAAAGTTAAGAAAAGTCAAAAAGAATGAATGAAATACGGGACTACACCATGGTGCAACATAAATTGGAAGTTGTGAATCAGTTTATAGGTATAAATATAACATGGGTGTTAAGTCAGATGATATCGGAAAACTTGAAAATTTGTTCGTCCTGGAGCAGGAATCGAAACCTCGTCTCCCTGAGCTTCCGAGTATGCTAACCACTACACCACCGAGAATGACAAAGTTTCAAGTTTCCGATTAACTTGAATATAACCATCACAGGATTCGCTAGTCGAAGCCATCGGAATTCATATATAGCAAATCTGGAGCTATAGAATTCATTCCCGTGATTGCCCGGAGGCGCAGAATTTCGCGATTCTGGTTGACACTGTATGTTCGTTTTATCTTCATTAGATGTCTAACCTTTTGAAAGCCAGTGGATCTACATTCGGGAAGGAGCCACTACGGCAATCCTTAGATCATCACTAGGTACGCTAAATGCACAGAAAGTGAAGAACTGTATGCGTGTTTTAGCATTGCTAGCTGTTTTACATGCTGAAAGCCAATGGTCCTAAATTAAGCCGGAAGCAGCTACTCGAAGTCTTGAATATTCACTGGGTACGTTAAACGTACATAGAGCAAGATACTTTATGCTTTTTTACTTAACATCTCTAGCTGTTTAACTTCGCGAAAGCCCGTAAATGAAGAACGGAATCACTACCGTAAGCCTTGGTTGATCACTGGGTGTGGTTGCGTTAAATGTACAAGCAATGAAGAACTATGCTCGTTTTAAGCATCATTAGCTGTCTAACTTGCTGAAAGATAGTGGTTCTGAATTAGCGATAGAGCCATTACGGGATGATACATTAAATCCACAGAAAGTGAAGGACTTTATCACTGTTTCAGCATCACTAGCCGTCTAACTTGCTGAAACTCAGTGGTTTTAAATTAGGGGCAGCACAAATTCTGATCTCAGTAGCCTATGACGGTACTTAGACTTTTATGAAAACCATGTTATACTCACTCTAAGACCAAACGGTTCTCCGGACGATTAAAACAAACTGTTTTCTCACTTCTCCGGAGTCAATGTCCTTAACACGAGCCGTATAATCCTCCTAGCTTTAGATACTCACTTTAAAGGGAGTACGAATCCCTTTAAAAGGTATACACACTTTAAGAGGACCACGAATCCCTTTAAAAAGTATACTCACTTTAAGGGGACCAGGAATCCCTTTAAAAAGTACACTCACTTTAAGGGGACCACTAATCCCTTTAAAATGTATTTTAAGGACCACGAATCCCTTTAAAAAGCATACTCCCCTTAAGAGGACTACGAATCCCTTTAAAAAGTATACTTACTTTAAGGGGACCTCTAATACCTTTAAAATGTATTTTAAGGACTAGGAATCCTTTTAAAAAGCATACTCACTTTAAGAGGACTAAGAATCCCTTGTATACTCACTTTAAAGGAACCACGAATCCCTTTAAAATGCATACTCACCTTAAGGGGACCACGAATCCCTTTAAAAAGTATACTCACTTTAAGGGGACCACGAATCCCTTTAAAAAGTATACTCACTTTAAGGGGACCACTAATCCCTTTAAAATGTATTTTAAAGACCACGAATCCCTTTAAAAAGCATACTCCCGTTAAGAGGACTAAGAATCCCTTGTCTACTCACTTTAAAGGAACCACGAATCCCTTTAAAATGCATACTCACCTTAAGGAGACCACGAATCCCTTTAAAAAGTATACTCACTTTAAGGGGACATGAATCTCTTTAGAAAGTATACTCACTTTAAGGGGACATGAATCTCTTTAAAAAAGTATACTCACTTAAGGAGACCACGAGCCCCTTTAAAAAGTATTACGAGGATCAGAATTGATGCGTCTAGTTTTCTGTAGATGTGATTCCTAGTGTTCTCTTTAAAAAAAAAGAATATTCATCAGTCTCCTTTCCAGATAGTTGGGATATGTAGCATATTTTGATGTTCGGGCACGTGAAAAAATAACTGGTTTTGTTAGTACTCGTGCAACTCTAAATAACATTTAATTTTGCTAATAAAGAATTACGTGTAATCCTTTGTTGAACTTACTTGTGATTTAATGTATTCGATATATTGTACATATTAAAATGTCATGCACGTATATTTTACCGTTGCTTTTTGAAAAATTCGTCATTACAAGAATAAAAGTGCCGGTTTTCTAAACAAAAATCATCTGATTTCTTAAAAGTTGACCAATAAATTTGTTATTCAAATGCAAACTGGTTTATTTAATTTAACTTTACGAAACTAGTAAATGTTTTTTTTTTAATAGGTCTTCCCGATTAATACAATTGCTTCGTTAATATGTCTGCCTGTTATTGAGACACATTTTACAAGCTTCATTATTTAAACAAAAACTGAGAAACATTGTCCTAAGGAACAATCACAAGAGGGCACTATCGAAAGCAACCAAAGCTAAAATAGGAAGACGTACTCGAAGGCAGGCTGATGTGCCTGAATGATCCCCAGCGGCCGTTCAAGTAAACGTTCATGAAAAGGTCCCTTTTTAAGATATCAGCGTAGATGCTGTTAGTCATCTCAAAAGGTGGAGCGCCGTGTTCTGTGAACACACATCTGAAAATATAGGAAAATATGAGTACATAAAATTTTACGCTTCAGAAAACACAAAACAAACTATAAAATCTTTATAATGACAGTCACTGGATAAAGATTATACGGTACGTTAACATTAGTGTCAGCCTGCGGAACACAGTCAAAGGTAACTGCAGTGAAAATTCTCCAAATACGTGGCGTTAGTAAATAAACAAATACATCGCTCTTTCCACGTTCCAGAAACACATAGCAACCGAAAAATTGTTATACGGTCACCGCCGGGGACCGAATAGCAATTTTATAAAAAACGTTATTCGGTCACCGAATTTTATAAATAAATAATTGATATGCGGTACGATATCATTAGTGTCAGCCTGCAATTTTATACTAGTGTCACTAGTGTGTACTAGTGTTAAACTAATGTCAGCCCGCAATTTCATAAATGGACAATTTTATAAATAACAATTTTTTGGTTGCTATGTGTTTCTGGAACGTGGAAAGCAGTGTTACTCTCTGTTTGAACATCAAATATCAGGTCGCTTGGGAAATAATGGCCGATTTTCTGAGGTGCCACATTCAACTCGCTCACAATGCTTACAGGGCAACCCGATCTCAGCGCCATTCGTACGCGTTGAAGGGCGACTCAGACACCACATGCACGCCCTAATCGGATGAGCTGTAGTCGTTGCTACTCATGTGAGAGTGGTCTGTACAACATGTTCGAAAGCAATTAGTTGCGAGTGATTCTCCTAAATGAGTTCAAATTGGGTCGTAATGCGGCACTAACGTACCGCGATGTGGTTGAGGCATGAGGCAAGGAGGCAACATCTGAACGTACTGCTCGTCGGCAGTTTGAAAAATATCGTTCCCGTGAGACAAGCCTCAAGGTGAGGAGGACTAAGGATGACAATCTGTCATTGATAAACACGTTATGAAGGCAAATGTGGAGGCAAATCCTCGCGTCACGGTCTGAAAACTCACCAAATAATATCAGGACATGCCAGAAGTAATGTCGTTTTGCTCAAGCCCAACAGTAGTGAATCTCCTGGCGCCCAAACTATGACGTGGACCACGGTGAGTATAAGAGGGATCACGCGAGCAGACCTTCAAATCAATTGAGACCGCAAAAGTTCTAGGTGCAGTCTTTGTGTACTTAAACCGCACAGGAAATGGTAGTGTCAGAAGACCACATTTGGCACATTATGCTGTATGAGTTCCATCACCGACATTCAGAGACGGTAAAAACACGAAACAACAATGCCGTATATGGGACGGGTACCCTGAAGGTCAGGAAATGTCAAGGCTGGTTTCATAAATTTCGAAGGCAGGACACCATCCTCAAGGATATGCAGCGAACCAGACTGCCTGTTGAGCTGGATAACGACGTGCTGAAAGCTGCTGTTGAGGGACATCCGCAGGCAAAAGTCGAGGAATCGGCCACACTTGTTCGTTTAACCCATTCCCCTGTTCACCGGTATCTGCAGGACCTCGGTTACGAGTCGAAACTGGATACGTGGCTACCCCATGATCTCACTTCACAACAGCTGCAACAGCGTGTGAACATTTACACTTCTTTGCTCTCCCGTGAACAAAGGGAGCCGTTTTTGCACAGAATTATCACGGGCGATAAAAAATGGATTGTTTATCATAACATTAAGCGTAAACAGCAGTGGCTTCCAAAAGTGAATGTGCCTGCAGCAGAGGCGAAACCAAGACGTTTCCTCCAAAAAAGGTTTTGATGTCTGTGTGGTGGGATATGCAAGGCATAATGCATTACGAGCTGCTGCCACCCAACAAAACCATTACAAGGGAAGTCTACTGTTAACAGCTGCAGCGTCTACCCACTGCTTTGCGGAATAAACATCCAGCCCTCGTGAATCGTAAAGGCGTGCGGCTACAGTAGGACAACGCAAAACCACTGTGAAAACAAAGTTTTGTCCACGCCGAGCATGGAAGCCGGGTCCCCTCACTCCGGAGTAAGTCTCTCTACCGAGTGAGCTACGTGGAGATGTGCTCTCATTTCTATCTGCCTTTATCTCGTGTGCGACCTGCGGTGTAGGCCCGTCACATCTCCCCCCTCTCTCAAAGAGGGTCGGAGGCATGGCTCACGGGTTATCCGGGACCATGCGTCGCTGTTGGTTGTCATCCGATGAAGAACGTGCATTTGAGAAATCCCAGACAATTTGATGTGTGGAACGTAACATCACACTGATTTATTTTTTCGAAGCACTGAAGACTGGATTCTCAGTATTTTCCCTGTCTCGCCGTGTGGAAAGAACATCACATTATTGCCAGAAACGTAACAGCCGGGTCATCCTGGAAGTTCGGCGCCCATGTGAAAACACAATTTTTGTTCACGCCGTACATCGAAACCGGGTCCCCTTACTCTGGAGTAAGTCGGTCTCCCAACTGAGCTACGCGGACATGTGCTCTCATTGCCATCTGCCTTTATCTCATGTGCGTCCTGCGGTGCAGGCACGTCACACCACGCACAGCGAGAATGACCAGTGCCACGTTGCAGGACTTCGGATGGGAAGAACTTCCGCGTTCAGCATATTCCCCTGACATCGACCCATCCGACTACCACATCTTTCGCAGGCTGCCAAACCTTCTTGCTGGGACTACACTTCGAAATGTGGAGGAGGTACGGCGAACCCTTTCTGCCTTTATTTCATCGAAACCCATGGAATTCTACAAGTCTGGGCTTCAAAACCTTGTCGATCGATGGGAGAAGGTTGTAACTACCTGGGGCACTTTTTATATGGATTAAAACATCTGTTCCAGATACGTTTTTCTTTCTTTTCTTCACACGTTGAAAAAACGACAGTATTTTTGGGATTACCTTATACAATATGTCGGTGCCAACTATTTCCGAACATCGCCACCAAATTGGTAAGGTCAAGAGCTCGATACGTGGAACCCAGACGAACTGACGGAGCGTCAGAAACAACTGCAGTTTGAGATGTGCAGTAACTTTCTGCTTCGCAACGAAAAGGATCCCCTACTTTATCGTATTGTAATTTGTGATGAAAAGTGGCTGCTATACGACAACCGTAAGCGATCTGGACAGTAGCTGAACCATGGTGAACCACTGAAACAACATTCTAAACACGTCAAAGAAGGTTCTTTTGAGAATGTGGTGGACTATTCACGGTGTAATACACTACAGGTTCTTGAATGCTGGTAAAATACCAAACGCACCAGAAGTTGTGTTCCAAACAGCAATCTTTGGCGAGCAGGACGGGTCCTATACTCCTCCATGATAACCCAAGATAAAACGTGTCGCAAATGACAAAACAGAAACTTCACAAACTGTGGTTCGAAACCCTCCCACATCCAGCCTACTCGCCTGACTTGGCACCTACCGATCTGTTCGTGTATGTTAGCAATCACCTCAAGGACAGGACCTTAAGAAAGAGAGAGGTGGCCCAAATTGCATTCTGGGACTATCATGCATCCAAGAAGCCAGATTTCTTCCGGACTGGGTTTGAAGCCATTGTCACTCGCAGGCGGTGGTTTGTAGATGTTGAAAGCGCCTATTTAAAATAAAACAAGGTTGTGTGTTATAAGGTGTGTCCCTTTCATTATTCCCCTCTAAATCGTTTTTTTTTCAAACGACCTGGTAATTCCTTTCTTTTGGGCTTTTCTGCATGAGTGGAAGTGTATGGGCCATTTTGTTCCTCCAAAGTAAAGTTTCGGCAATTTTTGGATCACATTCATAATGCAGTTTGTTTTTAACTGCGCAGTTATCAGGTAATGCCAAAAACACTATCTTTTTTCAACGTGTGAAGAAAAGAAAGAAAAAGGTATCTGGAACAGATGTTTTAATCCATATAATAAATTGTCCCCGGTAGCTACAACCCTCTCCCATCGATCGACAAGGTTTTGAATCCCAGACTTGTAAAATTCCATGAGATTCGATGCCAAAAAGGCAGAAAGGGTTCGCCGTACCTCCTCCACATTTCGAAGTGTAGTCCGAACAAGATGGTTTTGTGAGACTGCGAAAGAGGTGGTAATCGGATTGGGCGATGTGGAAACGGAAGTTTTTCCCATCCGAAGTCCTGCAACGTGGCACTGGTCATTTTCGCTGTGTGTGGTTTTGTGTTGTCCTACTCCAGCAGCACGCCTTTACGAGTCACGTGTGCTAGACGTTTATCCTGCAAAGCAGTGCGTAGACGCTGCAGATGCTGACAGTAGACTTCACCTGCACTGGTTTTGTTGGGTGGCAGCAGCTCGTAATGGATTATGCCTTGCATATCCCACGGCACAGACATCAAAACCTTTTGTGGGAAACGACTTGGTTTCGCCACTGCTGCGGGCACATTTCCTTTGGGAAGCCACTGTCGTTTACACTTAGTGTTGTGATACACAGTCCATGTTTCATCACCCGTGACAATCCTGTGTAAAAACGGCTCCCTTTTTGCACGGGAGAGCAAAGAAGTTCAAATGTCAACTCGCTGTTGCAGCTGCTGTGGAGTGAGATCATGGGGTACCCACGTATCCAGTTTCGACACTTAACCGAGGTCCTGCAGATGTCAGTAAACAGTGGAATGGGTTAAACGAACAAGTGTGGCCAATTCCTTGACTGTTGCCTGCGGATTTCCCTCAACAGCAGCTTTCAGCACGTCGTTATCCAGCTCAACAGGCCGTCCGGGTTGCTGTATATCCTTGAGGCTGGTGTCCTCTTCTTCGAAATTTTTGGAACCAGCGTTGACATTTCCTGACCTCCAGGGTACGCGGCCCATATACGGCATTGATGTTTCGTGTTGATACCGTCGCTGAATGTCGATGATGGAACTCATACAGCATAATGTGCCAAATGTGGTCTTCTGACACTACCATTTCCTGTGCGGTTTAAGTACACAACAACTGCACCTAGAACTCCCATTTGCGGTCTCAAATGACTTGAAGGTCTGCTCGCGTGATCCCTCTTATACTCACCGTGATCGACGTCATAGTCTTGGAACCAGGGGAATCAGTACTGTTGGGCTTGCGCAAAATGACATTACTTCTGGGATGACGTGATAGTTTGCTTCAAATTCAGGTGTGTGCGACAACAGTTGGTTTAATGGGAAATAAAATAGCTTTTTATTCCGATGCAAGTACAGTGTGATCAGTTTTGTGTCTTCCAGGAGCCCGAATGGTCTTAGGCGGTCGTTCGGACATACGTCCAAGATGCGACCGGGTTCGAGTCTTGAATAACAGATGGGTGGTGCGTCTGTGTGATTATTACCCTCTCCCTGAATCAATGATCCCAAATAAAGACGGACAACTGCTTATAGTCCTCGTAGTTGCACATGGAGATGTTAAATATCAATAAAAAGAAGCAGTTTTGTATTAGTTAGCAAGATCAGTCATACGGAATGGACCACATTTCAATGATTAAAGCGGATCTCCCTTTAAACAAGAGGTATCGTGTATCACTACACAACTTAAGTTTTGAGTTCCTTTTTTAAATTTAATTAGTCCTGGTTAGACATTTTCTGACTTAACGGTACATTACTTTCTCGAGCAGCTTCTACAATTTGTTAATACTGATAGTGAGTCACAGAAAGATGAAATAAAAACATATATTGGATTGTTGCCGTTGAAATTGTCGATTTCATTGGAAAGCTGAAAGTACGCATAAATGCAGAAGCAACATACCTGAAGAATCGAAATAGTCACCATCGGCATCGATACACTTCTGCCAGAAGGTCTCAAGGATGTTCATTTCGGCTCTGAAAAACTCCGGTTTTGTCGAGGCAAGTCTTCAAATGCTTGGTAAATACCTGCAGCATTGACGAAGGTCTTTTTGGACACACAATTATGCAGATGCCGAAAGAAGTGACAGTGTGTTGGTGCAAGGAATGTAATGTAATACTGCGGTATGCACATTCCAGTAAATGCAGAGGGGTGAAGGTACCATACCAAATGATGTAATCTACACGGCGAGGGTAATTTGCAATTGAAGAACCACTAGTGAACATGGGCTTAAGGTATTGGGTTTAGTAGTCTGCAGCTTTGTCGCTACGTATAAGTGCTGTTCAGTAAGTAGTGAGACTCTTTGGCTGAAGTGTGTTTGTGCTTCCTAATTTTGTCAGTGGGTGGCGCTAGTTTACTGGCGATTTAAAGGCCGCATTGCAGCTTGTTTGTTACGGAAGCCGCGCAACATCCTGGACTAGTTTTACTGTTCTCTGGTAGGAGATGAGATACGTTCAAAGTTGCTCAACGTGCTGTTATTCAGTTTTTGGAAACGGAGAAAACGCCAACGAGCGAAATTTTCAAACTAATGTAGGTGGTACTGTATATGCGCCTGCTTGTCTTCCATGCAGTACTGTATTGCGGTGGTGCCAGCTCTTTAGTGATGGACAAACAAGCACTGCACACCAGCCAACATCAGGAGCATAACATCGTGCTGTTTCAGTGACGACATTTACACGTGTGGATACTGCAGTAAAGGCCAACCGAAGAATCACGATCCGAAAGCGAACAGTGCAGGTGTGAGCATCGGAATTGTCAATATGATCATGCATTCGAACCTTGGATTTCGAAAGGTCTCCGCCACTTGGGTACCGAAACATCTGTCCCATGAGACAAGAAATTGAACTATCGTTACACCATCTGTTCCGCTACCATGAAGAAGGTGAAGACTTCCTGCTGCGCATTATTGCTGGGTACGGAAGGTGACGCCAACATTTCGAGCCAGAGTCGAAACGCCAGATCATGCAGTGGGAACTTGCATCATAACCACCGCCAAGGAAATTACAATCCACCATTTCCGCAGGCATGGTGATGTTAACCTTGTTCTTTGACCATCGAGGACCATTGCTTCCTGAATTGCTACCGAAAGGATCAATCATCAAATCCAAACGATATCGTCAAACTTTAATGAATCTTCGACAAGCTATCGAAGACAAAAGACCTGGCAAACTTACTGAGGGTATTGTGCTTCTGCATGATAAAGCCCGGCCACATACGGCAGTTACCACGCAAAGGACATTGCAGCGGTTTAGCTGGGAAGTCTTTCAACATCCGGCGCATAGTCCTGACCTATCGCCCTACAATTTGCACATCTTTGGACCTATGGAAAAATTTCTCAGAGGCAAACGTTTCACTTCGGATGTTCAGATGCGTAAAGCTGTAGACATCTGGTTGCAGCAGCAGCCTGCCTCCTTCCATTCCGCAGGAATACAAAGATTTATGTAATGATGGAACAGTTGTCTAAATGCTGGTGGAGATTATTTTTAGATGTGTCATGTTTTGATTCTTTCAGGCAGGAAGTCTCACTACTTTATAAACAACTCTTATAAAATGTGGAGGTGACAACAGACCAGGACCGTTAAGAAGTGGAGCTAGACGCTCCAGCAGGATAGAACACTTTATTGCCGAAGAACTGGCGCGAAGGATAATTTGCTGATTATTGTAAACAAGAAAGAAGTTAGGACCAGAGGAAACTTCTTAATTTCTCGGAACACCTCGTCGCTTGAACAAATTAAGGATATCGATTTCTTAAGATAGATTTTAAAACATCAAGACAGTGCCAGGTTCGTGTCATAGATTGAAAATGAGGCGATAGCTCATAAAGTGGTTCCCAACACCGTTTAGCATTAAGCAGATGGGAGACTTGAGGAAACACAAATTTGCCGGTAGCGGAGATCGAACACGCATCCCTCTGGTCCGGAGACCCATACTTTCCCAATCAAGCTACGCCGATGAAATTTATCTCTGCGACTTTGCCGGTTTAACGTGCGTTTTACCTCGGTAGTATGTAAGATAAATCCCCCCTCCTTTCGAGAAAGGCGAGGGTACGAAATCGCAGGTTTCGGGTAAGCCACAAATCATGCTTAAAATAACTCTCTGCAGAAGAACGGATTCCAATTCCAGGAGCGATGTGTGGAAGAAGCACCACACATTTTTCGAATCGAAGAAGGAATTATAATTAGAGGATAGGAGGAACAATAATCACACTTGTTCCGAACAACCTAACAGCCATTAGATCCATTTCCGCAATAGTGCGCCAACGTGAAAGCACAACTTTCCTGGCAATGGAGATCAATTCCCAATCTTTCTGCTCCGGCGCCGATTGCTTTCTCAATTAAGCTAAACCGACGGGATCTATCGCTTCAAATTTGCCGTCTTAACAGGTTCTTCATCTCAGTGGCGTATATTGGGTCCGACACCTGGGCTATCCCACCCGTCCCACCACTCCCCCAGTACTGTTTTTTTTTAAATTGCGAAGTTTAATTTTTAATTGTTAAGTAATAGAAGTAACTTTTTCCCTACCTTTTGGGTGCATGCCATTGCTCCATGATACCAAATAATTATAAGGATTAGGATTTGAACACTTATTTGTACATGAAATCCATTCTTCTTTCCTTTTGTGTGAACTTGAGTGTTACGTTTTCATAAAATGTTTGTTCCGAGTACATTTTCATATTTAAAAATAATGTTTTTCTCTATTGACAAAACAGCCAAGTTTTTCGAATGTGCATGTCCTTGTGTGGCTCTAAGATATATCTTGATTCTTTTTAATGCAGAAAAACTTCTTTTGGCAGTTGCAGTTGTTGATGAAAAGCTTAATATGAGGTCTGCTAATCTGTGCACCTCACTTAACACTATGTCCAATTTATTCAAATTTATGTAACACGTAATATATCTTACTGATTTATTTTTGTATTCATCAAGGGAATAAAACACCTTCAGTTCATTTTTTAGTCGAACTTTATCAAAATTTGAAGCATAGTTCTTTAAGTTCTGACAGTGGATGTTCAGGGAAGCTTTCACAAAATTTATCAAAACAGTTCGAATCCAACAAAGCCACGAATTTATGATATAATATACCTAATTTTAATTCATTGACACTTCACAAAAACTGAAACAGCTCTCGCGAAACACTCTTATGGGCGGGAGTACGCGTGCCTGAGATAGTCTAAGTCTTCGCTATTCTGAGTGAACCGTTTCCCAAAGCAATGGCGCATTCCCCTCTACCAGCTGATTGATGTTGTCATGGAAACGCTAGCAGGCGAAGGTACGGAACGTTTTCGCATCAGAACTGCAAAGACTCTGGAAGAGCTGCTTGCGTTATGCCGTTGGGTTTCGTTCGCCAGACTGAGTCAAAGATGCTAATCCGCACACGTTTTTTTTTCGCGGCGAAAGCATCGACATATTTTAATACCGTTGTTAATTGACTTTTATTTGTGTATATTTAATTCAGTTTTATTTGTGCATTCTCTGGGCTTCGCAGCCTCGAATATAAGCCACTGATTCACCTCTGCAGTACGTCACAGACTTTCAAAATCCCACCCGAAATCGGTGAGTCACAGTAAAAATAGTTTCAATCAATAGGAAGTAAGTAGGACGAACAAAAAGGCTGTCCATCACAGAGGTCACGATAGCAAGCACGCGGATATTTGACAAATCACACGGCAAGCAAAGCTTATAAAATTGGAAGATAGCGTGAACCAATATTGTCCAGAGGAATACAAAGTTCGTGGAATTGATCCCTTGAGTAGATTTTGCCCTGGATTTCTCCGGATCGGAGAGTTTTCTTTTGCGGAGAAATGGTGATTTCAGATGAAGGATAGGACACACTGGTTTTAAAGTTTTGAAGGGAAAGATAGGGCACCCTGGTTTTAAAGTTTTGAAGGGAAAGATAGGGCACCCTGGTTTTAAAGTTTTCAAAGGAATATACGTCGTCCTATTTGTAACAAGGAGTCTATCCAAGAGCTTACCAAGAAACTTGAAGAGGGTTCGATGCCATCAATGCTCTCACCCCAGTACTGTAGATCATTCGTGGAAATAGTTTGACATCAACGGGACATGAACCAAGGGACTCCCACACTTAAGAACCGTGCACTAACAATGGAAACAGTCTGCGGAACACGAAATTAGGTACGCACAAACTCAATTATCACGTTAGATAGTTTGACGTCATGTGACGTACCTGTCAGCAGGACGCACGCGACATAAAGGCAGATAGCAGTCAGAATGAACGTACGCGTAACTCATTTGGTAGAGTGACTAATTCCGGAATGAGGGGACCCGGGTTCGAGCCCCGGCGTGGACTAAAAATGACGGAGAAATTTACTTCGTTATAGTCAATATGACACGAACCCAAGAACAGTGGGGTAGCGAAGGCGACTGGCGCCGGGGGATAGAATACATAATTTTCTCCCAGTGGAAAACATAACATAAATGATTGAGAAAGCACAGGGTGTTCCATAAAGGTGTAATCAATTTCAAATAATCATAACAATTTTAATATAAATGATCTCAGTACACAGTTTGTGTTAATTAGCAGAACAGATCATGAAGTTTTATAGACATTCGACATAGTCTAAACGTATTCCAGTTCGTCACCCGAACAATGTCTAAACGTATTCCAGTTCCAACCATATTCGTTCGAGAATGTCCGTATTAACTTTCTGCAGTGCGAGTGCAATCCTCCTCTTTAGCTCAGCAACGTCGGCAACATGGGTGCTGGAAACCTTGGTGAATCCCCATAAAAAAAGTCACAGGGTGTTAAGTCTGGCCAACGTGGGGGCCATGTAATAGGACCACCACGCGCAATCCATCGGGCTAATTTGGTATTCAGAGACCTCCTCACAATCAAAGCCTAATGAGGTGGCACTCCATCTTGGTGGAAAATGGCCTTAGTTGCAAGTTCATCCAACTGGGGATACACAAACTGCTCAATCATGTCAAGGCAATTATCAGCTCTCACGGTCGCTTCCTGAAAGAAAAACTGACCGTGACAATAACACTGTCGACTATTATACCATACCCCTAACATTCACTTTTGGGCTAGCATGTTCATGTTCTATTGTGCAATGCGAGTGTTCAGTTCCCCAAATTCTCACATTCTGTTTATTAACCTTTCCAGAAACATGGAAAGTGCATTCGTCGGAGAAACAGATTTGTCTCAGGAGAGATTCAGCACCTGCAATGTTTTCCAACATCTCTTCAACAAACTGTTTACGTTTCACATAATCATCTGGGGTTATGTGATGGGTTATCTGCAGTTTATACGAGTGCATTTCCATTATCTGACGTAACACTTTGTGCACTGACGACTTGGAGATAGCCAGCTGCCGTGCTGCTTGTCTGATTGATTTTAGAAGGCTACGAGTGAATGTTTGTCTCATAACCTCCTCCCTTTTTGGATCCAGTGACGGTCGTCCAGGGTTTTTCTTTGTAAGTAACCTACCAGTTTCCTTGAACGACTTGTACCTCTTTCTGATGCCGTCACGTATGGGCGGTTTGCTACCATATTTTGTTCTGAAATTCGCTGAACCTTCGTTTCGGATCGGGTTTCAATAAACCACTCCACAATCTGTGCTTTCATCCCAGGATCCATTGGGTACACTTCTAGAAAACTTTAAGGTATTCCTTACCACCTGCAACAAACATAATGCCGATATTAGTTTTGTATCTGAAGTTATCACCATTTGAAATTAGTTACACCTTTTCGGGACACCCAGTATTTTCGGGGACGTGATTCGAATATTGGTTACACCTTTTTGGGACACCCAATATTTTCGGGAGGTGATTCGAAATTGGTTAATGTTTTTGGGACACCCAGTATTTTCGGGAGGTGATTCGAATATTGGTTAGACCTTTTTGGGGCACCTAGTATTTTCGAGGAGGTGATTCGAATATTGGTTACACCTTTTTGAGACACCCAGTATTTTCGGGAGGTGATTCGAATATTGGTTACACCTTTTTGGGACACCCAGTATTTTCGGGAGGTGATTCGAAATTGGTTACATCTTTTTGGGACACCCAGTATTTTTGGGAGGTGATTCGAATATTGGTTAGACCTTTTTGGGGCACCTAGTATTTTCGAGGAGGTGATTCGAATATTGGTTACACCTTTTTGAGACACCCAGTATTTTCGGGAGGTGATTCGAATATTGGTTACACCTTTTTGGGACACCCAGTATTTTCGGGAGGTGATTCGAAATTGGTTACATCTTTTGGGACACCCAGTATTTTTGGGAGGTGATTCGAATATTGGTTACACCTTTTTGGGGCACCCAGTATTTTCGGGGAGGTGATTCGAATATTGGTTACACCTTTTTGAGACACCCAGTATTTTCGGGAGGTGATTCGAATATTGGTTACACCTTTTTGGGACACCCAGTATTTTCGGGGAGGTGATTCAAATATTGGTAAGCGTCTACCCGAGAAATGTTTGTTCTATTTCTATATTGAACATATTCTAAAAGTTCAATCAAAGTTTAAATTCATATCATAATAAGCTTAAAAACATTGACTTTAACCTAAATTAGACAGCGAATGAAAAGAGAATATTTATGAATCAGACCCGGACCGAATCAGAGAGCACCAAAAACCCGCTAACAAAATGGAAAATTAAAAATTAAAATAGAAAATTAATCGCCACCCAGTTGGGTCGGCAGTCAAAGGCACTGAATATTTGCCATTCGTCAGAGATGGATATAGGTTCCAGCAGCGGGTGATGAATGGAATAATGGTGGATTTGTCTAATGGAGCTGGCTGGCTGTTTTCCTTTCCTAGAACCAGTTTCCCTAAATAAGTGATGGGCGGTTGCACATGGCTCTTGGAGTTGCCCATGGAGGTCATTATACTACAAATAAGAAAGCCAACATTAAATTGCAAGGAAACCATTTTAATGTGAAAACTGTATACTATAAATTACATGTCGTGGCGTTTTTCCAACTTTAGGATCAACATTATTCCAACATTTTTAGAGTCCTCGTAGCCTTGCTTCCGGGACTAATGCCCCTCTTAGCTCTCCACCCTCGATGCACCTATGCTTAAGAATCCAAGCACTCAAGTCTCGTGCGCTAACCGTGGAAAGAATTTGAAGCTATCGGATCATCAACCAAGAAAAACTTGAGCTCAGTTCTCGGGGACTTAAAACTGACCCTAGTGGTGCAGTGTTTTAAGCTCTCACTTCTGATAATTCGACCCAGATGGACCCAGGTTCGAATCTCGATGAGGCATGCGTAAGACAAACACGATGTTTGTCTTAAAGCACTGGCTCTCTTGCTTTCCTAGAACCCGTGTCACGGTCGACTGCTTATAGAGCCTCGAGTTGATCACGGTGATCGTTAAAACCACAACCCATCCCATCGGAACCGGAACCATTTTACCTAGGAATGCTATAGTCAAGTCATTCGTACGTCACAAGACAAAAGTGAAAATTAATTCCATAAATCTGGAATTCTAAATCTTTTATTCGCATTTGATTTAATTCACAAAATTAGGTAATTCCGAGAAGGTATCGGAGAGAATGAATAAACGGATGATTATTCAAACACTCTTACCAGTGTTATATATTCGAAAATGCATATATATGTACATGCATACATACAGTGCTATAACTTAGCTGTTCTCTGAGTTTCAGAGGTTAGCTCAACAAAGAAATACAAACTACGAGATAAATTTTTAACTGATTATTTACTTACTGTTGGCGTATCAAACTTCTCCATTTACAGCGATCTTGACATACAACTCGGGATTCAATAACATCCATCACACGACGTACACAGGATCTTCTATACTTCATACTCATAACGCTTTTCTCATGCAGACACTCCTGAATCTGATCCTCCCATGACTTCCTTGACCTTCCTGTGCTTTTCTTCCTGCCACTTGTGCTAAAAAATTTTTAGTAAGAATCTCGTCACTCATTCTTCCAACATAGCCAATCCACCGAAGCATATTAGTCCCCACCTTGCTAACAACATTTTGCTTCACACAACTGCAACACATCTTCATTCCTCACACAATCAGAACGTGTCTTGCCACAAACCCCTTATAAGTAACGCATTTCTCCAGCACACAAACTACTCCTATGTTTCTTCTGTAGTACCCAGCTGTCGCTGCCATACATAAGCGCAGGAAGAATTACACTCTCATACACAGCCATGCAGGACTCTCTTGAGAACCCATCATCCCTGTGAAAACCTCTCAAAGCAGCTATGTCTTTCAATGAAGAATTCACTCATCTACTAATTTCACCACCCAAGTTGTTGTCTCTGTCAAACATGCTTCCTAAATTCACAAACTCATTCACCTGGTCAATCACTGTGCCATTTAATACTGCATTCAGTACTAACAGCTCTTCGCTCAAAAACCATAATTTTGGTTTTTTCCATATTTGTACTCATTTGAATTTAATGCAAACTTCGTACATCCTGGACAACATACTCTGCCAACAGGACTGTGCCATCAGCATATAGCAATCCGTACATATGGACATTACCAGGGCTACTACTTTAATTGCATGAAGTCCGTGTTTGAGATTATTAATTTTAGTCTTTCGTTGTAATTGCGTTTTTGAATGAAATGCATACGAATAATCAGTATAAAATATTATTACTTTCATTAGTCAACCATTGATGAAATTTAAAGAACAGCGGATGTACCTGATTTTATCGCCGCCTGGCTCCTGCTTCAAGCAATTGACCATGCCAATGATACCATTAACATTGGTGTCCTGTGCGACTAAAAATATCTTATCACAGCTTTCTCGTTCCTGAACTGAAACCATAGCTTTCTTGAGGTCTTCGATCCAATGGTCGTATTTCTCATCCAACACTTTCACCACATAGGCTTTTCCGGGCGGAGTATTAGGTCGAGTTTTGCGTAGTAGATACGCATTTATTCCATGGGAGCTTGAATTTCTTGAAACTATTTGCAGATTTTCTTCAAAAAACATATTTTCTATTTCAGCTTCTGATTGCGTTCTGTGTTCTAGTTTTGACAAGACAAACATGAAATGTTCTGGCTGAATGAGTTCATGTTTATGAATTACGATAATAAATCCCCCTTCCTTCACCAAGGAAGAAGTTTTTCTGATGCGAGAAATTAAGTTTTCACTGCTCCCCAACGTAAACGACATCAACCCTATATGGAAAGTATTGGCGACATTAGAAGGGATGTTATTCTTCTCTCCCGTTGATTCTACCTGTATGTTCTTCTTGTTCATATCTGCAAGATCAATTTCTGTTTTCCGAGAGTGAAACACAGTGTAACTTGTTTTTGCTTGACTCACAGATTTAATCATTTCCTGTACAGTTGGGATTAACATGGAATCATTCTCGCACCATTCGGTTACAGAGATTTTCCCCAAGCAGTTCTCCAAGGCTACGTCTATAAGTGACCTCAGAGGCCTCTCACATAGCATAGTTTCAAACAGCATATCTGCACTTAAAATGTCTACAATACCTTTACACATTGCTTCTATTCTATCCACTTTCTTAGGTAAAATGGACATTTGCTTAATATCTTGCAGGGTCTTCAAGAGGAGGTAATTTTCTTCAGGGGATTCCACATATTCTTCAACTATCATATTTTTCTTCAGATTCACACCCTTAAAAATGCTTTGGATCTCACCATTAATGTTGAGATTCGTAAAAATATTTTTCGCTAGATGGCAGCACACTTGTATGTATGAGTAACACTTTTCCGACACCTCAGCAGAAAGAGCTGATTTTTCGTTATAAGGGACAAAACTATATTCTTCCAAAACTGGAACAGTTTCCGCTAAGGATCTATGGGGTGCGGGCTCCAGTCTTAAGTTTCTTATTTCAACTCCTGGCGTTGTACATTTTTTGACATTCGGGTTGTACTTTACTGGGATACCTAGAAAGAAAGAAATGAAGTCAGTTACATGCCACTATTATATAAAAAACATAAAAGCAAAAACATAATTTATTCACTCGTTTTCCAAATGGAAAAATGATAATAAAGAGAGGAGCTTAAAGCAAAAAAAAAACCAGTGTAATCTACACACAGTGTTGGATTGGCCAAATGCGCGGTGGACCTCTTCTGGAACTCTCTTTTTTTTTTCAAATCGCATTATTCGAATTTGGTAAGCAATACATTTTCCCATATTTTTTTTTGTGCCAATGTGTAGTTTCAGACCGTTGGTGAAAGTTTTTCAGGCTGACAGCAATTGGAATTATATTGTTACGACCGGGGCTGCGAATTGGTGGCACTTCTGGTTCTTTTGTGGCTATAGCAGATGAGAGGACTTAATAAATGACTTAGGCCAGTCTAAAGAAAATCGGTAGCGTTTAAAACAAGCACTGACTTTTAATACAGATAATTATTAAAATAAACTCATTGATAGAAAGTAAAATAATTAACATAAGCTATTCCACTTTGTGCTTGGTTGAAATTTTTAAGTAGCGTTGAGCTGGACTTTTGGCTATTTAACATTTCTACTCGGACTCACCAGCCAATCGCCTGAACTTTCGCCCCTGCATTCGAAAAAGTTCAAGATGACAAACAGGACTTACTCGGACTCTTGAAGTTGGTAACAAAACCACAGTTTTGTTTTTCAGCGTTATCTTGGGAAGAGCAGGCTTTTAATGCATTCTTTTCTGCCGCTCCTCCTGAGGACACAAGCTTTGTTTTGCTTTTTGGTTTGGAAGTTTAACGACCACCATGAGCAACTCAATGGGCTATAAGCAGTCGCCCGTTCCTAATTTAGGGTCACTGGTTCCAGGGAAAAGAAAGAGAGTCAGTGCCGTAAGACAAACACAACATCCAGGACTCACCGGGATTCGAACCTGGACCCCTTTCGGATGAATGATCAGAGGCCATCGCTTAGACCACTGAGCCACCGGGGAGGCACACAAGCTTTGTGAGCACACATCTGATGATAATCAGCAATAAACTGATCTTCCAAACGTTGTCACTTCACCGTAATCAAACCTTTCGGTCTCTCGACCGCTCCTCTGTCGGGGAGAAAGAAGAACGGAGGCCATTCTGTGAATAAGATGTCGTCAGTTCCGGAAGCACTAGCAGGACTGAATCAGATGAAACGAGCAGCCACGCTGGGGTCAGTTGACAGCTACTCTCTTGGAGAAATCCGAAGGGGGGGGCTGAATCCTGCTCTTTTGGTTCCTCCTTCCACAGCAGCAATGTCTAGGCGGGGCACTTGATGTTCCTGGAGGGCCTGCGAAGAAGTTGGAAGACTCCGGCAGTAGTTATCCGCATGCTTTCAATGGGTGTCGTCACAGAAATTCGTATCGGGCAAAAACCCTTTTCTTTGATATCTGAACCTTCCTTGTTCCTTCTATATTCTTCTTTCTCTCCCTAATTTTTGGTCCCCATCAGCTCGATACGACTATGAGGCCAGACTCGGCATGTTTTGTCTGTTATGTAGGGGAACCAGCTCTCGTCTGAGTGGTTTCAGCAAGCTCCCTCTCTTTTCTTGGAGGCCTGCCTCTGTCCGACGGTACTCAGAAACAACTAACTCCTTTTTCTTCTCTGCTCTTATCCTCGCTTTCCCTGACCCGTCAAACCAAACCACTTGCGCATTTGTTTATTGGCTTCTGGCCACATCACGTGTTGTCTAGGGACAAAGTTTGGGATGGGTGAAGGGGCGAAAATTGGGGCATTTGTTCGCAGGATGCGTTTCCTTGCGTTAACTGGGCGCTCTTAAAAAGCGTCCCAAAAATACTGCTTTGGCCATATTATTTTCGTAACAATATCATGCCAACCGAGGATTTATGTTACTGTGAATGTGAGATGTTCTTTCACCCCTACATTCCATCACTAAGTTGCTGATGCTCAATATGGAGTTTCACTTCTGATTCTTTCATTCTCATACACTCCACAATATCTGTAGTGGAATGCTGTTATGACTAACTCTCTAACTTACTCACATTACCATTTTTCTATAAATCAGCAGTACCCATCTTAAGGTGCGGTGTCTGCTACCGGCGCCTGACAAGCAAAACTATATGCAAAGACATGGCGCGCGCGATTACGTGATTCATACGTAGGTTAAAGCTCAAACTGCCACGTACGGAAGATTCAATTTTCAATCCGCTGACTCAGCGGCGTCCGGCGTGTGTTGGTGGCAATGGCATATTATGGGTCCGAAGTTCGAAATTTGAATTCGTTTACTTTTGCCACAAGTTTTAGATGATTATTTTTGTCCAAATATGTGCAGGCAGGAGCAGCGGGGTCTATGATTAAATAATTAATAATAAAAATCATATATATACACCGATGAACCATTTCATTATGACCACCCCCTGCCTAAAGAACTGAGAGCGCCTGGAAACCGAACGGGGGTGCAGGTGAAGTTCACAGAGAAGTATATATACAAATCAAGGACCGGCTTTCGGTTAGTAGAGTGCTTGGAGTCAGAATGGAAAAAGCTGCCGATTTATCAGAGTTTGATAAAGGACAAATTATGATGACACTACGCCTCGGAACATCGATCTCTGAAACAGCACGGCTTGTGGGTTATTCTGGTCACGCTGTAGTGAGTACATATCAGAAATGGTTAACAGATGGCCAAACGACGAATCATCGTTTAGCCGTGTGTCGTCTGCAGCTCATTGATGCCAGAGTGGAGCGGAGACTGTCGCGCATTTTTCATAGCGACCACAAGACCACAGTGGGACAAATCACCCGTAGTTACCACAGTGGCGATCAGGGCAATGTGTCCAGCACACGGTTCAACGCAGCCTTCTTCGCATGGGCCTGCGTAGCTGAAGACTCAGCCGTGTCCCCCGTGCTCACTGGCCGTTATCGCAAACAACACATGAAATGGGCCCACGATCATCGAGATTGGACCGTGGATGATAGGAAGAAAGTGGCCTGGTCTGACAAATCAAGTTTCCTGGTGCGTCACGTAGACGGCGAACCTCGGATAGGCTGATTACTAACGGAGACTATGCCACCTGGATGCACCGTTGGGAGGAAACAGTCCGGCAGCGGCGGTGTTATGCGGTGAGCGATGTTTTTGTTGGGACACTTTAGGCCCTATTATCCCAACAGCACAATTCCTGACAGCTGTTAAGTATCTGAACATCGTTGCGGACCAAGTTCACCCATTCATGACAACTGCGTTCCCTGCTGGTGATGGCCATTACCAACAGGATAATGCGCCACGCCACACTGCCAGAATCGTCAAGAAGAGGCTCGAGGAACATGCGGGTAAATTTTCTGTTAATGCCCTAGCCTCCAAATTCACCTGACAAGACCCATTCAAACATTTGTTGTTCGATTTGGAAAAGCGAGTTTGCGCTAAGTCACCACCACCCTGAAATGTACGGGAACTTGAGGACCTGCTGTTGACATTATGGTACCAGATACTCCAGGATACCTATCGCCACCTAATCGAATCGATGTCTCGCCGACTGGCAACTGCATTGCGGGCTAAAGAGGGTTCTACAGCTTATTAGGTAGGTGGTCATAATCTAATGGCTGATCGGTGTAGGTTATTTTAAAAAGGTAGTTTTATGTTGAAATGCAGTGGAAATGCATTAGAAGCAAAACTGAACACTTACGCCCCGTGGTGGCCAAACCATGCTTTATCAAATATCAAAAATTATATGCAAAGCATTTTCCATCAGGAGCTGTATCCGGTGACGAAAAACAATTTCAAATTGGAGTTTTAGAAGCAGAGATATTGGGGAAGCGCAATTTATCTTTACGTCCCCTAGCGGGAACTCTATGAATTAACTGAGAATTTTGAAATTATATGAAAAGTATTTCCTCCCGGAAACTCTATGAAACAAAGGAGGAATTTTTCAAATCGGAGTCTTAGAAGCAAAGATAGTGACAAAAATAAAATATACATCTACGCCCCTGGCGGGGAAACCGTGCATTATTTTAAAAAGGAAATATTCCAGAAAGGTTTATTGACGTGAGTGGCATCGATCCACACGAGGATTTTTAAATCTGGATTTTAGAAGCTCAGATTTTGCTGCAAATGGATCCAAAGAAGAAATTAACATTTACGCCCCCGGTGGCCAAACCATTTTTCACCAAAAATTAGACATTATATGAAAACAATTTCCCATCAGAAGTTGTATCCGGTGCAGAAAGAATTTTTCAAATCCCTGTTTTAGAAGCAGAGATATCGGGAAAACACTAATTCTTTTTACGCCCCCTTGCGAAAAACCTATGTCTAACTTGAAAAAGTGGCTATATCTAAGAATAGCCTTCGACATAAATGCCGTCTGAGGTAGAAGAATTTTTTCAATCGGATGTTTTGAAGCAAATATACGGAATAAAATGTGTTTTGAATTCGACATCATCTACATTTACGCCCCCTAGTGGCGAAATTGTGCATGGTATAAAAAAAATGAAATAAAGGGTCATCATTCGCACGTATCAAACTTCCCAATGCAAAAAGAATTTTTGAAACCGGACTAATAATTGCAGAGATATGATGTCCACAGGAGAACGGACGGACAAACCTATAACATAAGCACGATCTTTGTTGCAGAAGACGTGCTAAAACAACACATTGCGCTCAGCAGTTAATCGGCGAATTATAGAACTCTTCTTTTCAAAAGCTGAGCAGTAAAATAAAATAAATTTATTAATTAGAACTAAACACTATTCCCTGGAAGATGCATCATCAATCAAAAACTTATTTTGTCAGTTTTTGTGTTCTCTCAGTTAAATACTTAACGTATACAATCGTGACCATAAGTCCTGCATCAGATGATCGAAAATCAATTTTTGATGTTTGAAGTCAACTTATACATCGTAACGGTAAATTCAGGAATACATATCATACATCGTTTTAAAGGACATTTTATGCTGAATTCAAATATTTTTACAGAATGTTATTGCCAGTAATAGACGAAAAGTTACAAGCAAACGTACAGCGTTTAGTCATAAAAAGCAAATAGTGGAATTTGTGAAATTAGTGTACAATGCATTTAGCGTAAAAGTACTGTACAGTACATTATGAAAATGTGCAGGACACTTGAAATAACGTACCAACAAGCAAAATACGTTTTAATGTTTAATTGGATAACCACGGTTTCTTAGCAACAAAGTGCACCTTCTTGGCATGGAACTAATGAGCTTCTCTAGTTGTCGATTGGTGATAACACGGTGCCATACGGCCCTTAGAGACTCAATTAATGCCGTTTTAGATGTGGGTCCTTGTTGACGGATCTTTTGCTTCAATCTCACCCACAAATTCCCTATGGGATTAAGATCCAGTGACTATGCCGGCCACTGATGTTTTCTTATAACTTTTCGATTAAACCACTCGTCAACCAACTTTGACCGCTGACATGGCGCGTTATCGTCCTGAAAGATAAAATTCCGCAAACCCATGACTTTTTTTTTTTTTTTTTGATTGGAGGTTTAACGACCACCGTGAGCAACTCAATGGGCTATAAGCAGTCGCCCGTCCCTAATTTAGGGTCACTGGTTCCAGGGAAGGGAGAGAGCCAGTGCCGTAAGACAAACACAACATCCATGCCTCACCGGGATTCGAACCCGGACCCCTTTCGGACGAATGATCAGAGGCCAACGCCTTAGACCACTGCGCCACCGGGGCGGCATCCATGACTTGTGCAGCTGGTAGTAGTTTAAACTCCAAAATATCCACATATTTCGATCCATTCAATGTGACATCAACAATGTGCAAACAGCCAACACCACAGGCTGAAATACAGGACCATAACATCACCGAATGTTGGTTCTCGATTGTTGACTGGGTGCAGCATGCCTTATATCTTAACCAGCCAGACGACGTACATAATTATTTCCATTATTAGCAGAAATAGTTACAGTTGTTTCATCGTTGAAAATAACATTTTTCCATTCATCAACAGTCCAATTCTTGTGTGCCTTGGCCCAAGCAATTCTTTTGAGCCGTTGTTGTTCAGTAAGGAAAGGTTTTCGTGCAGTCAGTCCATTTTCTTGTAGCCTACGACGAACTGTACGTGCAGATGCAATAATGCCTACTTCATTGTCCCACTCATTTCTCAAACCAGTGGCTGTTTTAAACATTGATTTTAAGGAACGTCGAATCAACATGCGATCATCACGTTCACTACACAGCCTTGGTCAACCTGTTCCTTTTCTGTTTCCCGCACATCCAGTTTCTGCAACTCTTTTAATGGTGCGCAAGACAGTGGAATGAGCATAGCCACATTTAACAGCAATTTTATGACTACTGAATCCAAGTTCAAGCAAAGTAATAATTTTTGCCCTGGTTTGAAGGGGCAGGACCCATTTTCGGGTCTTTGACATTACGAAATTCAAATATCACTAGGAATTCTGCATAAACTTCCGTTAAATGACTACAAGCAGCTGTGTTCTAAGTCGGCAGACGATTCTACATCCTTTTATATCTCACTAGCGGACGTTGGAGAAAGCTATAGTGGATTAGAGGGGTGCGAACGTTTGTTCAGAACTGGATTTGTGTTTCCTCACTGGCACATTTTTGCTCACATCAGTTAATGGTAATAACATTCTGTAAAAATATTTAAAAATATTTGAATTCAGCATAGCATTTCCCTTAAAATAATGTATAATATGAATTCCTGACTTTATCATTACGATGCATGAGATGACTTCAAACATCGAAAATTGACTTTCGGTCTAATATTACAGGATTTTTGGCCACGACTGTAGGTACGTATAATACCTAACAAAACGCAGTACGATACGTCTATGTGTAGCATTAAACGATTATACGAACTTAAATTAAAAATATTCTGGAAAAATTACCTTTAGGTTCCTTTTCTTGTAAGCCAGCAACGAAATCCGTTAGAACTTTTGGATCAATCTTTATCGAGAGTGCTCCTGTAGGTAATTGGAAAAAATTGTTTTCGTAAATTATACCGAAGAAAAGTAGCAGAGAGTCCAAGAAAGATATCCATTCTTCATTCCACTTCACAAGGCCGTCAGTCCCTAAGAAGCAGAGGAATAAATAGATGAAGTAAGAATTAAAGATTTAATACGTGAGCATGTTACATGATGTACAGGGGTTTATCAAAATCATTGTAACGCTTACAGTTTGTGGTGTGTTTCTTTATTAACAGGCTGTGTAGGCCCACATCGGTCTTTCAGAACAGAAGCAGTTTGACCTGGAATAGACTTTTACCAATCATACACATACGATAATGGAATTTGGAATTATTATTCTTGTAAAATACAGGGTGACCCAAAAAATGTATACACACTTTGAATGATTATAAAGTCAGTGTTTATTAACATAGTGTTCATTTTCAAAATTTAAAGGAATCTACAGAAATTAATAATTGTTTTGATCAACGTCTGTTTATAAACTGATGACCGTTCTGGTCCAGGCACTGCTGGCAACGCGAAGCAATGGAATCGCAAACATCAAGAATCGTTTTGTTCGGTGTTTATGCACATTCTCGTTCAATGGCTGCTTTCAATTTGTCGACTGTTGCCTGTTTTGTACCGTAAAATTTATCTTTTATATATCCCCATAAAAAAAAAGTTCTAGTGGCGTGAGGTCTGGTGAATGCTGAGGGTATTCTACGGAACTTCTTTGCCCAATCCATCTGTTTGGCAGATTCTAATCAAGGTAGGTCCTTACGTCACGATGGTAGTATGGGGGTGCCCCATCTTGTTGGAAATAAAACTTGAATGCGTGGCATGACAGATTGCTGCAGCAAGTTCAATTTAATGGTGCTAGTCACAGTAGCGTCAAAAAAGAATGGTCAAATTAACCCCTTCGATGATAAGCCGCACCACACTGGAACTCCTGTTAATTTAACGTGTTTTTCCTCCACAATAAGCGGATTCTTAGATCTTCAGTAGGTGCAATTGTGGCAGTTAATTGAGCCATCTATATACATAAAATTGAATGCTTATTTGTTTGTTTGTAAGTCCGCCAAACAAATCTAGAGTTTTCAATTTAGAACCAAAAAATTTGGTATACTATCTCATGGTACTATTCTAAGTTAGACCGTAGACGACTTTTGGAAGGGGTCGGGCTACGGGGTCAAGAAGCCCCCATAAAACTTTTTCGTGAAACCTACAGTTTTCAATTTAGAACCACCAAATTTGGTATATTATCTCATGGACCGTAGACGTTTTTTCGTAAACTATCTAAGTTAGACCGTAGAAGTGTTTTGGAAGGGGTCAAGAGGTCCTCCCCACACAAAATTTACGTAAAATCTACAGTTTTCAAATTAGAACCACAAAATTTGGTGTGCAACTGTCTCATGGCACTCTTACTTAGACCGTAGACGGTTTTCGGGTGGGGTCGGAGTCCGGGGTGAAGGGACCCCACACGAAATTTCCGTGAAATCTACAGTTTTCAATTTAGCACCACCAAATTTGGTATACTGTCTCATGGTACTCTTACACGGTAGACGGTTTTCGGAGGGGCGGGGCCTGGGGTTAAGGGGTCCTCATACAAAATGTTCGAAAAAAGTTCCATTTTTTTCTTTTAAGAACTGCAACGCAATTCAGCACTCCAATACCCGATCTACGGTCTAAGTTAGAGACCGCAGATAAATATAAAGTGCAAAATTACCCGTTTAATGGTGTGTTAAAACACAAATGAATAAACGTTAGCTTTCACCACCAACGGGTGGCTTCATCAAGAAGAAATACAATGTAATGTAAAGTGGTCTAGGCCTGAAAGGTGAGAGAGTTCAGATCACAGAGAAGAGAGGTACAGAGTGTGCATTCTAGAAGATCGTAAAGGAAATTCTCCACTTTGTCCGATGGCAACAGCATAATGTTAAACTCACATAGACGTTGGCGGCCCCACGGCCTGTTAATGAGAACTAAAGGTGACGTCACAACTACGCTCCTCCCACTTGTTTACAAATGTCTCTCTCGACTTTCCTTCCCTGCGAGAGCCGCCATTTTCCTTACTTCCCGAGTTGGTTAGGTTCACTGTAGCGTGATTGACCGAGGAATTTTGCGGTAGGTGTAACGGAATTAGGCGTATATTCTTAATCGTAAGAACAGCACTTTGCAGTCGGGAATTATACTGAGAAATAAAGTACTAACTCTGACTTAAAAGAAACTAATAAATCTGTAGCAGCTTTCGTTCTCAAAATGCAGACCTTCGTCAACGCAACATACTACTGCCGGAATTTGAAAATAAACAACGGAAAATTATCAAAGCAATGGCAAATAAAAAGTAACAAACTGACATAATTGTATCACGAATCAAACATCTGTAAACATCTGCCCGAAGGATCAAATGGAATTACGAAAAACAAAATACAGTAAGGGCTCTACTCTGATATAAATTTTTTTACTTATATCGATTTTTAACAGTTAAAAAATAGACAAAGATTTCCTACATATAAAGATGAAATAATTATCCGCCGAAAATAAATTCTACGAAATAACGAAAAGCGTTGTTATAATCACAGAATCACACAGTGGTAACGGTAGTAATAACAAGCAAAGTAACCAATTTCGAATTATGAGCGTTACAGCAAAGAATATAAACGCTTCGCGTGAAGAAGCTCAACTCTCGTAGAGATAACGTAAAACAGGCGACAGCAGCGCCACGATGTAATGCGGCCGTAGATGCTCTGCGGGAAAGTTAACATTCAGGCGCAAAAAGCGTAGGGGACACGGGATGGGAAGCCTATTTCACGGAAAGGAAGCGAAGCTTTGATCTGCGATTGTTTCCTTCGGTCTCATTGGGTCTACTAAAGCATTTGTTTTTGTTGTTCTTTTCTGAGTATCCCTCCTGTCCCTTCTTTTGGTGAAACAAATTTATACATTAGCAATTAATATTATTTTAAGAAAATTTTAGCAGTTTTATTCTCACTTTAAGCACCATAGTAATACCAGGTTGCTTGGCATGAATTTCATATTTACAATATACCTTAAATGTCAAAAATGCTGAGGTTGGTTTTGAATTTCCATGGGATTCATGGTACTTCGTATTAAAAATTGTTTGCATGGAATTCTCAGTAGCAAAACAAAGGAATGGGTTCCCACAAAACGTAAACATTAGGTACCCAGCAGAAACAGTCTTGCTGGGCCAGCACTGTCTGCCAATTTCCCAGTAGTAGCCATAATAATAAAAAAGAAAAAAAAACAAAGACAACCGCAGTTCCCCAAAGCTACAATTTTTTTTCTACCCTTACGAAGCTTGTAAATTAAACGCACTGCTCTGGGGAAATTTTCTCAACAGATCGGAAAAACACCCGTTCGTATCTGAGTAGGTTTGAACTTGGGCCGTTGGCGTGATAGCTGAGCTCTCTACCGACCGGACTAATTTGCCGCGCGCTAGCGAATGCTTAAAGCTGTCTGTTTGGTATGCAATGTGTAATCGAATGCTTCCCTCTTTCACTTTACAATATTATGAGGTATTTTTCATAAAAGTCAGTTTCATATAATTGATAAATTAATTTTTTCAACGTAACGATAGTTTTTTTTTTTTTAACCTTAAGGGAACTTCACTCATTTTCAAGGCGTCTACATACTTAGAGTCGCTTTCCAAAGTTTTGTACTGTCCTTGCCGTCTTGAAAAGAGATTGTTGAATTAATATATATTTACCCGGGTTCATGTCACATTCTGTTACATTTTTAACGTTGTGTCTTTCCTTTCCGTTGTCCGAAGCTACATTTGTTTTAAAGAGTAAAAGATATTTTATTTTACTTCTCGTTATTTTTAGAAGCGAATTCCTCCCAGTCTTGTGTATTCAACCCATGGATGAGTACACCACATAGCGTTGCTTTTTTTTTTTTTTTTTTCAAATAATTAATAAATTTTGTACGCGTATAATTCTTTTTTTTTTTCCACAAACGTTGTTTTAATGGTTTTCCAGGATATTTGTTTCAAGCGGTTTCAAATTTTTTCTTGTTATTCATCCACTCCATTCCATGAATTGTTATTCATCGGAATGGAGTGGGTGTATTTCATGGCTGTAATATAAACGCAGATCTAGATGAGAACAACAAAACCTTTGAACAAAACGCCAACACAAACAAGCGTTTATATTCTTTGAACACAAACACGCATGCTCAGTCCAACTCAGTCTGCTCCGGCATCAGCCTGTAATGTTGGCTTCTGTGTAGTAATTCTTTGCCGCATAATATAGTGGCGCTAGTTACGTCTCGCTGAGCCTTACCTTCTTATCAGTTAGATATTCTTTGGTTACAGTAGGGACGTTACGTCAGAGAGCACGTGGGGTTTAGTTCCATAAAGCGCCGACGGTGCTCTGCTATCGTTCTTTTTCCCCGCCCACCAATTTCCATAACTCTGGCTTGTGCACGCTCTGTCTCTCCATTCTCTGTGGTTCAGATATTCAAAATTCAGAACGTTAAAGAAAAGGATGATCAATGCTAATGTCAAGTCGCATGCACGCGACATGACATAGGTACATTGCATTTTAGTGTCGCAGGATTCTAAGAAGCGCACGCATGTCTCCTCGAAGGTAAGTACTTCCATTCCTCTTCCTTTCTTTTTTGTTTCGTAAAAGTAAATTATCAATGTTTTTTATTTTTCACATTTGCAGCAATCCAGGCTCCTTTTTTTCTATTACTACATCAGCCAGCTAGTGGCTGGCATTAATTTGGAGGAACCCTGCTTTTCACACGGACAACTCTACGTCGCCTGCTCAAGGGTTGGCAATCCTAAAAATTTCTACATTTTTGCATCCAATGGAAAAACAAAAATTATTGTTTACCAAAGAGCAATAACCTAAATGAATTAAAATACATTTACTGGAAAATTACAGAAATATATTTTTCATTCATTAACTTTCACCGGCTGAACTTGGTGATTCCACGAATAGTAATATTTACCCTGGAAATACCGGATACCCCTGCTAGTTTAATTTAAATGTACCTTCATCCCTCCAAACAATATTTCTTGGAAACTGGGCATCCTCTGCACCTTTTGTCAAGTACCACTCGCAAAACTGCATTCTCCGTTCCGGATCATCTTCATTGAGAGCATGGACTCTTCTTGAAATGCAACTGTTCTGATGCCAGCGCTTCAAAATGCGATGGACACTCGATTTTGAAATTCCTATCTCACGACTCGCTTGCCGGACAGATTTTCTTGAACTCTGGCGATAAGTTTCCATCAACGTTTCTTGCCTTGTAGGGCTCGTTGATGTCCGCGGTCTTCCGGAACAATTTTTGTGGACATTCTGAACAGTTCCATCTGCTTCAAACTTATCTCAGTGATGGTAAGTTGCGTGGGTGGATCTGTTTGAAACTGTCTCCTAAACTGTCTGTGCACATTCAACTGCGTTTTAAAACTTCCAGTAGCACTTTAGGATAAATTTCCTTTGTTGAAAGCTTAGTCTAGCTTCATCCATTATTCAAATAGGTTAAACCTAAAAAGGTGAGAAAATTATGCGCGTTATCAGCTGTTAAACTGTGTATACAGTTTTGGGCCACCCTACATATCTCAATTTCTGCCAGCGATGTTGGAGATGGAGAAGGTGATCTCCCCTTTCGCTCCGAGTACCCACAATTGTTCAATAATATTGAGATCTGGTCATTGAAACGGAGAGAGTAGCTGCTCTGCTTCATCCTCGTACTCTGAAACCAAACTTTTACACGTCTCACTCAATGCAAAGGTACATTACGAGGGGTGAAAAGTTCTCGGCCTAGACCATTTCCTGTAATTGTAGCATTATTTTGTCACTGAAGCTCGAAAGAGTGTTCATTCGTATTGTAAAGTGCCAATTTTCAGACTAATAGCTCTTTCTTTTTTTTTGCAGATGTATTACGTCCTGAACTTAATCATATCAATGCAAAGTGTTGAAATTTCGAATATGGAACTCCGGGCTGTCATGAAATTTCCGTTTCTGCAGAAAACTGTAAACGAAATCTATGAGTGTATGACGCAGCCATTAAGTGACAAATGCGGTTCATGTTCCACTTTGAAGAAATGGTGTGCCTACTTTCAGAGTGGAGACTTAGAGACCGAAGGTGCTGCAAAATTTGGGAGGCCCCCTCCAACAGTGACAACACCCGAAGTTTATTGATCGTGTTTATGACTTGATATTTTCAGATCGGAGAATATCAGCTAAAACGATAGCTGAGACACTGGAAATATCTAGGGAACGTGTTGGGTTCATTATTCATGAGTACTTATATATGCATAAGACGGTAGCGAAGTGCGTGCACAAATGTTTGAACGCCGATGAGAAACGAAAACGAGTGGACACTTCCAAATCGGTTTTGCAGCATTTTGAGGGATCTGGTGATAATTTGTTTGTCACTGTCGATGAAACGTAGTTACATCACTACGATCCAGAGACGAAACAACAGTCACTGCAGTGGCGGCACTCGGGTTCTCCACGGTCAAAGAAATTCCAAGACTCAAAGGTCAGCAGGAAAGGTCATGGCAACGTATATTTTTGGGATTCGGAAGGCGTTTTACTGACTGACTATCTCCCGAAGGGCCAAACAATAAATGCTGAATACTATTCCAACTTGCTGTGCTAATTAAAGGAAGCGTTGAAGGAAAAAAGGGGAGGAAAACTTCGGAAAGGTGTTTGATTTTCGCGGGACAATGCGTCGGCTCATAAGGCTGGAAAGACAATGAATGTTTTGAGGGATCTGGGGTTAAAGAGCATAGACCGTCCACCCTACTCACCAGACCTTTCTCCATCGGACTATTTCCTGTTCCCAAACCATAAAAAATGTTTGAAAGGGAAGCATTTTTCGAATGATTCGGACGTTATATCAACAGCATAGCAGTATTTGAGTGATCAGGCTTCAGAACTTTTTTGGAAGGAATAAAGAAACTCCAGAAACCCTGTGCTTAGTGCGTTGGACTTCGGGGTGAATATGTGGAATAGTCTGTAAGTTCCATGGCTCTAGTCCATTTCCTTCTTTGTGTGGCCTAGAACTTATCACCATCCCTTCGTATCTGCTTGAAACCAGTATAACGAAGTAAATGTCTCCGTCATTTTTGTCCTCACCGGGGCTCGAACCCTAATCCGCTCACTCCGGAATAAGTCACTCTATCAATTGAGCTACGCGGACGTTCGTTGTCACTGACCATCTGCCTTTATGTCGTGTGCGTCCTGCTGGCAGGCACGTCACATCTCTCCACCCCCCACCCCCGACAGAAGGCCGGGGGCATGGCCCACGGGTCAGCCATGACCATGAATCGTTGCAGGCAGCCATCCGCTGTAGAACGTGCACTTGGGAACTCCCGGTCAATGTAGTGTGTGGAATGCAACGTCACACCCATTTATTTTTTTGAAACGCTGGAGAAGGGATTCTCTGATTTTTCCTATCTCGCGGTGTGGAAAGAACATCACACCATAGCGAGATCTTGAACGGCCGTGTCATCCGGAGAGTTCGGGCGCCATTTAAACGAAGTAGATTTCTCCGTCATTTTTGTTCACGCCGGGGCTCGAACCCGGATCCGCTCACTCCGGAATAAGTCACTCTACCAATTGAGCTATGCGGACGTTCGTTCTGACTGCTATCTGCCTTTATGTCGTGTGCGTCCTGCTGGCAGGTACGTCACACCAGGGACGGTCATTAAGAAACGATGCCCGCGACGTTGGTTACAGAAGAACCGATTTCTACGTTTCAGATATGACACGACTCTACAGAATAACCAATGGTCCAAAGGAATGCCATTATGTGCCACCCCACCACAGGTCAGGGATCCACCTCCGTGTTTGACAGTCGAAAACAAACAGTCGGATTGGTTCGCTTCTGCAGGTTTTCGGGAAACGTACACTCTATCAGTGATGGGAAACAATGCGAAGCACGATTCATTAGACCAGATGACACCTTACCCGTTTTTATGTGCATTGCACGACCTTACACGTTTAGTTGCATTGATATTGGTAATCCTAGGTTTGTGGATTGGTGCACGGCCATAAATACCTGCACGATGGAGTTCTCGAGGAACTGCTATCACGGAAACAGGATCATTCCGACTAGTATTCAACTCTGCTGCTGTTTGAGGTGGCGTGATTGTATTCTTCCGTCGCACTATCCGTGCTAACGTTCGTCTATCTCTAGTTGACATCTTTTTATGGCGAGCACAATTTAGACGTTTGAAGGCAACGCCGCCGTGTCCTTTTTCATAAGTAGTTATAATGTTCGATACAGTTCCTCGTGTTGCACCTACTACAGGGTGAGTCAAAAAGGTGAGTCAAAATTTGGGTAAGTCTACAGGTTGAGTCAAAAGTCGCAGGACACCCTTGTATTTACGAAATGGGAGGGAAAATGAAATACCTGAATACTCCAGCAAAGAACCGGTTAAGGAGCCTGTCTTTTAGGCTATTTCCGGAACATGGCCGCCATCTTGAAATCCTCCATATTGGATTAAGGTCAAATTTTTGCAAATGGTAAGTGGGTCATGTTGCATATCAAACAAGACCAGAATTTTCTCAAAAATTGATTGCCGTAAACATATTTGACATACACTATATTGATAAAAGTCACCGGACACCTAGAAGAAAAACAGAACATAGCATTTATTGATATACATTAGAACGGTGTCGGTCCTCCTTTGGCCTTAATGCCTGCACTGACCCTTCGAGACAGGCTTTCCACAAGGTTTTGGAACACAGCGTTAGGTACGCGCTTCCATTCGGAACACAATGGTGCCGCTAACTGTTGCTTAGTAGAAAGCCTTGGTCCTAAACTTCTTATGCGGCGCTCTAATTCATCCCATAGGTACTCTATGGGATTAGGATCACGGCTCTGTGCTCGCCAGTCCACACAAGATTATAGTGAAACCACGCCGTAACAATCCTTGCTTTAAGGATCGATGCATTATCCTGCTTGTACCAACAAAGCTCGGGTCCATAGTATTGCCACCGAGTTGGTAGCGCATAATTGTCCAGAATATCGTGGTAGATGTACAGGTTAACAGGTTTGTCCACGATAATCAATGGTTGCGACCATACCGCGAAAAACAGCCCCACACGAGTATACTGTCAGCTCCAAACTTGACCCTAGGAACCGTACACTGTGATAAACAGCGTTCCCGGTTGCCATCATACCCACACACAGCCATCAGACTGATGGATGTAACGTATACTCTAGATTCAGTTTCTTTTTGATTTTACTCTCTTGTTATTTTATTTTCCTATGCAAATTATCTTCTCACTTAACGAGATGTTGTTTCTCCCGCTGAATTATATGTGGCAACGAGTGCAAGTCATGACGTGGTGGTATGCAGTATATATAGGCGCGCTCAAGTATACCAAAGAGCTTCGTTTTATATGTGATAGGTTCTTCCTGATTATTGATATGCGATTTACCTACTTTTCTACGATATTACGATAGTACGAAAGTTCGGGCTATCAGTAGTTGTGTTATTTTGGAGTGTGTATTTGAGTAATACCAGGAGCTCCCCAATAAAAGGTTAAAAGTGAGTACGTTTTCTTATTTCATTTTATTGTCAGACCTCTGTCTGGCCGTTAAGTCTATTTCATTGAGTGTTTACGTTACGTTCAGGGTATATTGTGTTTACCGCTCTAATAAGGAGCCTTCAAGGTACTAATGTACTAAAACCGAAGTTATATTACTGATATTCAAGATAATGAGGAACGCTGAGTAAAAATAAATTCCATATTCTTGGAATTTATTGCACGTGCGTGTCTTACCTAAACAAACTCTAGCACTTTGAAGATTAAGCACACTTTAGCTACGTCAAGTAACCTTTCAATAACCCTAACGTGACTTAACGTAAGCTTTCCTGCACTACACGTCCAGCCGGAGAATTTTATTCATTATAGATCGTGTATCTGGATTCATCAGTCCATATGACCCGTTTCCATTGATCTACGGTCCACGAAAAATGTTCTTTACACCATGCTAAACGACGATTTGCGTTCCGAGTGGAGGTGAAAGGCTTATAAGCAGCCGCACGACCACGGTAACCCATGGAATGAAGTTCTCTGAGAATGATGCATGTACATACCGAGGTTCTAGCATTTTTACTCACCTGTACACTGAAGTCTTGTGCAGTACTCCATTGATTAGCTGTAACGACTCTCCTGAGGCTTCGACGTCCTCTATCACTGATTTTCTTTGGTCTGCCGATACGTTTTGCTGCTTCAAGCACGCCATGTGTCTTCCACTTATTCAGTACATCCAAAACAGTTGACTTGGGTATGTTTAAACGCCTCTCGCTTTTTCTTATGGACATCCCACTAATATAACACCCAACAATCTTTCCTTTCTCAACGTCAGTTCCGCGACATTTTCACTCAACCTCACAGTGCGTTATGATCGCAGTCAGCTGCAGGCTTGTTTTTATACCGTTTGCAGCTGTACCGTTCATCTTAACAACGCAGCGGATGTTTTGAAGATCATGATGCGTTGTTAAGATGAGATTGCTTTTGAAGGGGTGTCCGGTGACTTTTGTCAATATAGTGCATGTTACACAATTTTAAGTGTAATTTCGTATTAAAGTGGTGCAACGATTAGGATTGCGTAATTTCTTTCCTCAACTGCATGGGCTGAACATTTAGAGCGAATGTGAATGCAGGTTTGCAGCTACTTTTACAAAGCTACCATATCTTTTGGAGAACACCAAAGGATCTGTTTCGTTTAAAAATCATCCCTCCCATCCCCTCCCCCTACACTCACACATACACCACAGATGCAAACGGGTCACCGGCCACCTGGTCGAGAATTTCTTTTGGGTCAAACGGATCGGGTTAAGGTATTCCTGACCAGATTTCGACTGGGTTTCATTACCGTTTTATTTTTGAAAAGAAAAAAAATATTTCAAAGAACCCTTCAAAGGTCTTTGAAATAATATTTCAGAACTGCAGAGTACGATCCAGGAACTGGCTGACAAGAGTCAAGAAGTGTGAGTAAAAATTAACTTTCAGAAGACAGAACTGATGTATAATGCTTTCACAAGACATGAAGATTTATCGATTGATGGGGAAAAGATGGAGATATTCAATACCTGCATTTACCTTGAACAGCAGATATCAAGCAAATTGATGAAGAAAGTAATCGACATATAAAACTTAGTTGGAGTGCTTTTGGAATAACCAGTAAAATTTTTAAGAGCAATAGGCCATTATGTCTTAAAAGAAAAGTGTTTAATCAATGCATTCTTCCAGTGTTTACGTATGGAGCATAGATGTGGAACTTAACTAGAAAAGACCCACAAAGACGGCAGACAACGGAAGGAAGCCTGGAGAGATGCATTTTTGGTGTAACCAAGAAAGATAAAAAGAGCAACTAGTGGATAAAGAAAATGACAAGAGTGCAAGACATCATGATCAGAGTAAAATCTCTGAAATGGAAATAGGCTGGACATATTGCCAGAAGAACAGACCACCGATGAACAACCGAAATTCTAGACTGTATTCCAAGGGACAGGAAAAGACCCAGAAGGAAACCACGTGGGAGATGGGTGGACGGCGGAGACTTGCCCAAGCTAGTCCGTTGTGGAGAAAACTTGGGGAGACCTTGATCCATCAGTGGATTCATAATGATTGACATTGATGAGATTGATGATATACTCATATATTCGAATTTATAGTTCAAAGCAGACTTGTCCAGGTCAGGCCAATTATGTGACAGCTGGGACCGGGTCGGGTCCGGTTCCAAAACGTTTTGACCTTTTTCCAACTCTGACACCAACACACACACACACACACACACACACACACACACACACACACAGGGATGTAGAAAAGCCTTAGCGCGGCTTAGCGGCGCTAAGGCATTATTTTTTCAGGCATAGCGGCGCTAAGGCATTATTTTTCTAGGCACAGAGGCGGTAAAGCATTATTTTTCTAGGCATAGCGGCGCTAAGGCATTAATTTTCTAGGCACAGAGGCGGTAAAGCATTATTATTCTAGGCATAGCGGCGCTAAGGCATTATTTTTCTAGGCACAGAGGCGGTAAAGCATTATTTTTCTAGGCATAGCGGCGCTAAGGCATTAATTTTCTAGGCTTAGCGGCGCTATGGCATTATTTTTTCTAGGCATAGCGGCGCTAAGGCATTATTTTTTTAGGCATAGTGGCACTAAGGCATTATTTTTCCATGTTTATCAGCGCTAAGGCATTATTTTTCTAGGCATAGCGGCGCTAAGGCATTTTTCTATGCTTAGCGGCGCTAAGGCATTATTTTTCTAGGCATAGCGTCGCTAAGGTACTTTTCGTAGTTAGGTGGTTGCAGAAGATGGGTAAAGAAATGTTTTAGATGATCATGTATTCGAAAACAACGAATACTGTGTTTTATATGCAATCATACCCGAAATATTCGTATTGCAAGGATGAAGTTATACCGTCGAATCACACAACAGGACATCTCACGGATCATAAAGGTAAAGAGAATGCTGTTTGCGTCGGGTATAACTTTCACCGTGAGCTGCTATTAGGGCTATATGCCGTAGACAGTCCCTGTTTGGGGAGGGGGAGGCCCACCACACATGCTTCATTCGCAGCACAGACAACTAACCAGAAACCTAAACCTCTCACCAGGATGGCGTAAAGAGAATACAAAGTCCATTATCTAGACGACACTTCTGAAAATTATTACACTTCTCGCAGAAAAAACTGTACAGAAAAATTAAGTAGCCATTATGCTTTAGTGATACGAGTTTTATGCGTGCGAAAAATATTTTTGCTAAACTACACTTTATTTGATTTCTTAACGATAACACAACAGATATCTCTTTTATTTGCCTCAGAATCTTAGGAAAAAGGCGTATTAATCACACTAAATAGATGTGACAGTATTAATTACATTTACTGTTATTCAGCGTGACTATATTACGTGATTACATCTATTCATGTGACTGAAATAATAATCACATTGAACATTTGAAATCGTGTGAAATGACCGAGTGTTACTTAAAAAACACTACGTATCTTCAGGATATAACTAAAAAACAACGTTTCTTTCCTTCATTAAAAATTGCTCAAATCAAGTGATTTAAATAAAGGTAATTAGAAATAACAGTTTTATTAAATATACTGGACAATAAAAATAGCAAATCAGAAACCTTTGAGTCCTCTTCCTAGATCTTTTTTTACCTAACCAGTTTACCATTAAGGCACGTTTTTTACGCTTTCCAACCGTAGGTTGAAGAAGCGTATATGCTCCAGCGTTTTCCGTCCGTCTGTCGGCACGATAACTCACGTAAAAATTGTTCGATTTCGATGAAATTTTAGTATATGGTAGGGGACCACCAGCGGACGAACCCTATTGAAAATGGGTGAAGTGGGGACAAAGGTCACGCCATAAGAGCGGGATCCATTCATGTGTCCTTATGCGTCATAACTTGCGTAAATATGGTTCGATTTCAATGAAATTTTAGTATGTGGTAGGGAACCACCTAGGAACAAACCCTATTGAAAATAAATGAAATGGGGTCAAAGGTCAGGACATAAGAGCGGGATTTGTTCCATTGCCTTTATGCGTCATAACTTGCGTAAAAATGGTTCGATTTCGATGAAATTTTAGTATGTGGTAGGGAGCCACTGGGGACGAACCCTATTGAAAATGGGCGAAATGGGGTCAAAGCTCGGGACACTGGAGTGGGATCCATTCCATTGCCATTGTGCATCATAACTTACCTAAAAATGTTTCGATTGCGACAAAACGTTATCATGTTGTTCCGGAGGTATAGTGAACCGGTTCTGTTGAATATCAACGGAATGGGGTCAAAGGTCATTGCACAAAAGCAAGATTTATTCCACAGTCATTATTCTCATAACTTGCGTAAAACTGCTTCTATTGCGACAAAACTTTAGTATGTTATTCTTGAGGTATACTGAACCGGTTATGTTGAATATCTTCGAAATGGGGTCAAAGGTCAGGACACAGCAGCGAGATTTATTCCACATCCATTATCCTCATAACTTGAGTAATAATTTCTGGTATGTTGGAAAGCGTATCATGATCAATGCATTGCATGATTTTACTAACTTGTTTTAGTTAGAACTACATCACTGCGCACACACACAGAGAGAGAGAGAGAGAGAGAGAGAGAGAGAGAGAGAGACGCGCGTTCCCTCGCACTCTCGCAATCTTTCATAAATAAGAAAAAACTCCGGCAAAAAAATTTGTCTGTAGTTCAAATGCAAATTTTCATTTGTACAAACACTTTTTTTACGCTTGTTTTAGCATTTCATGAAAAAGAAAAGAATTTGAATGCGGTATACCATCCAAATTGACTTCCAAAAGGCCTTGGAATGCTGGTCCATATTCGTAGCCGTGGATTTTCAGTTCATTGTACATGTCTGCACCAGGAACAATGACGGAATCTTTGCTCGGCTCATAATTATGAACTTCATTTCCAAACATCGGTTTCGACGGAGATGATATCTTCCCGGTTGCCACAATGGAACCTCCCTCAGAGATCTCGAAATCCCCTTTTATGTTGAGTATGCTCACTTCAAAAGTTTTGTCATCTGTGAAATGAAACAAAAAAAAAAAAATTCGCTTTGAAGTGAGAGCAGTTCCTCAGCTTCATATTCCAAATATTTCTCTTCAGGAATGAGAAACACAAAATAAATAAACTTATTCTGAAAGAAAAGCCCTTCAGATCTTGCATTTTAAACGACAGAAAATTAAATATTATACTCATAATAAACACCACAAGATTACTTAAACCTCCTTTAAATTGTGCTAAACAATAATCTCTCGCAATGAAATAGTTTTCATAACGGGAAATTGTAAACTCTAATCCACAGCATACGCCGATGAGCACCTACCTAATGAGTTGTCTGCCCCCTTTAGACCGTAAAACAGCGGCCACTCGGCGAGGAATCGATTCGATGAGGTGGCGATAGGTATCCTAGAGTATCTGGTACCATAATGTCAACAGCAGGTCCTCCAGTTCCCGTACATTTAATCGGTCACGCCCAGCTCGAGCTCCTGATTTTCTGCTTCATACTGATGGAATAGGATCGTCTTACCTCGTGTGAGTGCTTTGACCCAGCTCATGAACTTCGTTTGCTTCGTTTTAGCGACTCGCATTGCCCAATAAGGGCGAATATATTTCATATTCGTCGTAATTTCTTGTTTCGTGTTTTAACCAAGCCTGAACTGGATCCTATGAGGCTGTAACATTACCGTTGAAGACAATAGACTTTTGGTGAAAAAAAGTTGAAAAAAACCCCAAATACGTGGCGACAAGTAAATAAATAAATACATCGCTCTTAACCACGTTCTAGAAACACACAGCAACCGAAAAATTATTTTTCAGCCGCCGCTGTGGAATTGAACCAACAGAACTCCCGATATCTAGCCGAGTGCGTTACATATACGCCACGGTGGCCAACAATCCACGGCGCTATGTGTACTTTTAAGTCAGCTTCTGACAACATAAATCCGTAAGATGGGCTCAGCTACTGAGACGTCTCCATCTGGTGGGCATTAACGGCACTAGCTATATATATATTATAGCAATAAAAACAAAGGGCGAGATACAAGTTGAAAAGTCTATAATATAATATATATATATAGCTAGTGTCGTTAATGCTCACCAGATGGAGACGTCTCAGTAGCTGAGCCCATCTTACGGATTTATGTTGTCAGAAGCTGACTTAAAAGTACACATACCACCGTGGATTGTTGGCCACCGTGGCGTATATGTAACGCACTCGGCTAGATATCGAGAGTTCTGTTGGTTCTATTCCACAGCGGCGGCTGAAAAACAATTTTTCGGTTGCTGTGTGTTTCTAGAACGTGGTTAAGAGCGATGTATTTATTTATTTAGACTTTTGGTGATTGGCCAGGGGGCGTTAGGGACGATTTCAGCCGTTAGATGGCATTGCGTTCCCAGGTATAAACACCTCAGTTCCTGAGTTTTTTGAATTGCGGGATTGTGTATGTTCGTCGTTTTTTCTTGTTTCTTTTAAAAAAAAACCTTCTAGTTTTAAAACCAAACTGTTGTTTTCACAACAAAATCCAACCCATTTTCAAAATGGTTTACTGCTGTGTGCCGATGTGCACATCTTCTAAGAAGAAAAACGTGGGATTTTCATTCCATGAGTTTCCCTCAAATAAGAAATTAAAGCAACTGTTGCTGAAAGAAATATCTCGTCAGGAATTTACTCCAAATGCAAGTTACCTACAACTGTTGTTTGTGGTAAGCATTTTCATTCTGATAATTACGTACCTAATTCAATTTTAGAAAAGAAACCTCAGCAATATAAACTCATATTAAGTAAAATAGTAGGTAAATGTGTAGATTTGCGTTTTAAATTATTTCGTCGGAAAAATATTACTACTTCGGAAAAGTGCGACGTACAGGTTTTAGATTGTGAAAATTAATGGCAAATGGTGGAGAAATTTTCTGTTTCAAATGTCTTTTAAAGATTTTTATCGTAACATTTACCTGTACGTTCGATACGTTAAGCCTACGGCAGCGTCTCTTCACAGCATCGAACTTGCAGGTAAATGTTACGATAAAAATCTTTAAAAACATTTAAAATACGAAATTTCTGCACCATTTGCCATTAATTTCCGTACTCTAAAATCTGTACGTCGCACTTTTTCCAGGTACTAACATTTTTCCGACGAAATAAATTAAGACGCTAATCTACACATTTGCCAAAATTTCGGCCCTAGATCGTTGAAGAATAAAGGAGGAATGAGATTTACACATGAATTACACCAGTTCCTACAGAAAAATTCTCTTGCCCAAGTACTACGAATTCAGAATACAAATACCCATCTGTTAATGTGAAAGTGAATATAAATAAAATCTCAAATGTAAATAATGATACGGAATCAGTTTGTTAATGCGAACAACGTCAATAGATGGCGCAGCGTCCCAACTCATCTTTTCTGTCGTCGCTGTTTTTGCTTAATGTTACAGCCTGATAGGATCGAGTTCAGCCTTGGTTTAACCCTGGTCGTTTACTCCGGTAGACATTGTGACTCGACTTGACTATCTCTTGTTTCCTGCATTCTGTGCTACTATTCTTGTGTTTATCTATGTACCTCCCGTAACATGTCATATTTTGTTAGTGGTCCGTGAGTGACGTCATCTACTCTTCTGTTGTGCACCACCCGTTCACAGCAGCTCTTCGTATGACGTCATCGCTTCGTCTTCTGTCATCGTTCAGCTTTTCATCGTGTCTTCGCCACTTTCATTGCCGTCCCTTCTTGTTGATGTGTTTCACTATTCGGCTGCTCATGGCTTCTGCTACACTTACTGATTATCCGTCACCATTGACACCACTATTCCGCTGCTCATGGCTACTGTCACCATTGACACCTCCTCCAGACGTTCTGCTTCAAGATCAGCTTCTTCCCTCTTCGCCCACCACACTTACCATACATTCCGATCTACAGTCATCCTCCTAGGACGTCCGTATTTCTCGTCTTAGCTCAGTTTTAACCGCCCATATTCCTGAGTCGTCACCATGAGGTAAGTCTTTTCTTGCGCCTTTAGCCCTAGGTGTTAAATATCTTGCATTACGGAATACCAAACTTACAGCTTATGCTTCAGCTCTTCGTCTGATTGTTCCACCTGATGCTATTACGCACGTTGCACGGAAAACCTGCTTAATGATTATTTATTTTTCCAGTCCTGCTCGAGTTGCGCAAGTCATGTCTACTCCCATTTTAGTGGGCGCCCAGAGTCTATACGCCATTCCTCTTGCACAACGCTCAACACTCGTCAGTATGTCTCCAGTTCTTCCATAAATTTCAAATGACTTACTGATTGACTTCCTTTCTCAATGTGGTTCAGCTATTGGTCATATTCGTACCCTGCCTGCTGCTTCTGAAGATCAAGGGGAACGTCCTTACTTCAGTTTTCGCTGGCAAGCTCTCGTCGTCTTCCCTTATGAACAGTGTGTTGCATCTTGCCCGACCACCTTCAAAGTCGTCTGTAGTCGTCATACCCGCATAGCGCATGTTTTCAGCGTCCTTAATTGTTTCCATTGCAAATCGCCTGATCATCATAGTTCGTCCTGCCCAGCTCGAGACACCGATCGTCTTCCATTGACGTCCTTGGTACGTCTGCTCCAGCCAGCTCGTCTGCAGTGCCTTCATCGTCTCCGTCCTCGCCGTCTCATCCTTCTACGTCATCACATCTTCCTGCTGCCGGCGGGTTGTTTCCGTCCTCTGATACTTCCTCTTTGCTTGTTTCTGTTGAAACCGTCTTCCCGCTTCACCTGTTACCATCCTCTCTCCTGGATGTTACTTCATCTGCCACCCGTATGCCAATGTTTTCACCTCCTTCCAGTCCATATTCCGTTAGGACTACAATAAAGCGTTCCGGATCCTCTTCACAGTCCTCTCCCACTGCTATTCTTCGTTTACCTTTTTCTTCGACCAATGTATCTCCGCCTGTAGTTCCGTCCTCTGGCGCTCGCGATGCATTTCTACCCACAGACGTTCCTGTTACACCACAACTTAACTCTACTTTGCCAGACATTTCTGCTCGCTCTCAGCTCGACTTGTCTGTTATCTCGTCTATGGAACTTGCTTCCCCCAGTCTCCAGTGTGATGCTCTATCTTCATCAGTGCTATCATCTGCCATTACACCTTCTGGTGTCTTCCCGGCATCTCCCGACACTGTTCCTGATTCTTCGTTTTCACCTCTTAGTGATCCATTGTCCATGCACGTTGATGCTTCATTGTCCCATCTTCAGCTTTCCTCTGCTGATATTTCCCAGACTCGTTCATCTCAGCCTCCGCGTCGACGGCGTAAACCGTTTTCTGCTGATCCTCTTCCATCATCTGACGTTGACTCTCATGAACGTTACGTCCGTGCCTATACTCTTTGGTTTACCCGTATGAAATACGGGTTTGGTTATCTTCCACCTCACATCCTTTGTACTGGCGAAATTTCCCGGTGGGTGAGCTCACAACCTTCTATATGAGTATCTCCTGTTATATTTTGTCCTGTGTTTTTTGTATTCTTTGTTCTTTCCCTGATCATTTGTATTTTCCATATCACACATGGTGTGGCCTGCGTGCCCAGGTTTTCTGTATGTTCTTGCTTCCGGGATGTTTACTCCACGATTGTTCTGTATCGCTCCTTGTAATGTGCTCATGCCTTGCTCTGTGTCCAATTAATGTATTTTGACCTACTTTCCATGTACCATATAGTTTCCCATTTCTATGTTTATTTAGCTCACGATACTTGTCCTGCATTATTCAATGTATTTGCTCACGACTGTCTATGTATTTCTGCCCTGTATTTGTTCACGTTCCATGTATCTATTAGTCTTTTAATGAAGCGATTATGAAACTTATAGTTCCCGTACACTTCGGGGTAGTGGTGATTTAGCGCGAACCCGCTGTTCCAACTCGAACCACAAATGATCGATTGGATTCATGTCAGGTTAATTTGGAACCAGGACATTAACGGAAAGTCACCAGCATGTTCCTCGAACCACTCCTTGACGATTCTGGTAGTGTGGCATGGCGCATTATCCTGTTAGTAATGCCTATCAATAGCAGGGAACACAGTTGCTTTGAATGGGTGAACTTAGTCCGCAACAATGTTTAGATAACTGACAGCTATCAGGGATTGTAGTATTGGGAAAATGGGGTCTAAAGTGACTCCAGAAAATATCGCCCACATCATAACACGGCCACTGCTGGCCTGTTTCCGTCTAACAGTGCATCCAGGTGCCATAGCCTCCGTTGGTAATCGGCGTATCCGAGCTTGGCCGTCTACGTGAGGCACAGGAATCTTGATTCGTCAGACCAGGCCACTTTATCTAATCCTCCATAGTCCAATCTCGATGATCTTGGGCCCATTTCATGTGTTGTTGGCGATGACGTTCAGTGACTAGGGAAACCGCCTGGGTCTTTGACTACTCAGGTCCATGCGCAGAAAACTGTGATGAACTGTATACTGTGACATATTGCCCTGATCACCACTATTGTAGCTGCTGGTGATTTGTCGCACTGTGGCCCTGCGGTCGCTGTGAACAATGCGCGATAATCTCCGCTCCCCCTTTGGCATCAATGAGTTGCGGACAATACGCGGCTGGATGACGGTTCGTTGTTTGGCCATATGTGTACCACTTTTGATACGTACTCACTACAGAGGCACGTGAACAACCCACAAGCCCCGCCGTTTCTACGCTCGTAGTGCCGAAACGCCGTGCCAGCACAATTTGTCTTTTATCAGACTCCGATAAATCAGCAGCTTTTCTAATTCTGACTCCGAACACTCTACTAACCGAAAGCCGGTACTCGGGTTGTCTATATACTGCTCTGTGAACTTCACCTACGTCGTCGTTCGGTTTACAGGCGCGCTCATTTCTCTATAGGGTGGGAGTGGTCATAATACCTGATTGGTGTAATCTCCCAACGTTTCTTAAAGATATTGACTTTTTTACACTTATCTAGCTTCTAAAGTTTTCATCATTCTCATCTTTCAGTTTTACCACATTAGGCTGTTTTTAATTACTATACCACGCTTTTAAGATATATTTCTTTTTTGGTCTTGTGTCTGGCGCTCTTTGGCCAAACATGGCCATTGCGCCATAAAAATCTACCAACCAACCAACCAACCAACCAACCAACCACCGTAATCTTTCAAAGCTAAATGATCTTTTTTCTTTCAGAAATTTTACAACTCCCCTTATATCTTATTCTGTGAATTTCACGAATATAGATTATGCACGATCACATGATCAAAGTTCCTCAAGGACGTTTACATGTGCGATATAAAAACCTGCTTGAGGAATTTACTACTAGTGAGTACACAAATCGTCAAGAGTTCTGTCTGTTCACAGCCAAAAAAGTTTGCTACCAAAGTACAAATCGTTGTTTGCTATAACCCTTTATCAATGTTCCACCGGAGTCACCACGGCGGTACCAACAGAAAATAAAAGAAAAAACAAAAAAGGAAATCTCTGATGCCAGATTCCGCCACTGAAGAGAAGTTTTTTGGATTTTTTTTTTTAGGTTTAACAACCACCGTGAGCAACTCAATGGGCTATAAGCAGTCGCCCGTCCCTAATTTAGGGCCACTGGTTCCAGGGAAGGGAGAGAGCCAGTGCCATAAGACAAACACAACATCCATGCCTCACCGGGATTCGAACCCGGACCCCGTTCGGACGAATGATCAGAGGCCATCGCTTAGATCACTGCGCCACCGGGGCGGCAGTAATGTTTCCAATTCATATGAAAAATCATTTTGTTAGTATTCATTTATTTACTTTTTCGATTAAAGGTTAAACGATCACCATGAGCAACTCAGTGAGCTATAATCAGTCGCCCGTCCCTAATTTAGGGTCACTTGTTCAAGGGAAGGGAGAGTGCCGGTGCAGTAAGACAAACCCAACATCCATGCCTACCAGGATTCAAACCTGGACCCCATCTCGGACGACCTTTTTACCACTATCTCGAAAAGCAGACGAATGGGCCGTTTCGGTGGAGCAGTGGTCTATGCGATGGTTTCTGATCATTCCTCCGAGATGGGGTCCTGGTTCGAATCCCGGTGCGTCATGGATGTTGTGCTTGCTTTACTCTACTCGCAATCTCCCTTAACCGGCACTCGTGGCCCTAAATCAGTACATTCAGCTGCTCAAGGTGGTCTTTAAATCCTCAATTAAAACGAAAAAGCAGCCGAATGCGAAAATATGGTCATATTAATCACGTTTTCCATTTATTTTGCACCACAAAAATAAACAAAAACTGTTGATGAAAAATCTACTAGGGGCATCCTGAAAGTAATGCCTTGTCCCTCATAAGGTTTTTATTTGCAACAGCAAAAATGATAAAGTTGGTGGCAAAATACTTGGATATATTGTTAATAATGCTAGCCTATTCAAAGTATTGTCCATCACTTTCTATTCATTTCCGTCATCTTTGAACCCATTGGTAAAATCCATTTGGGAAAAATTCCTGAGACTGTTGTTTTCCCATGAGTTCACAGCCAGTTTAACGTCTGTCACATCGTCGAAATATTCCTCACGAAGGGTGTTTTTGAAAGGGGCAAACAGGAGAAAGTCCGAGGGAGCCAAATCAGGACTGTTGGAGGTTTGGGGCATCACCGTCCACCCCATTTTGGCAATAGCCTGTGGAGTCTCTATTGAGGTGTGGGGACGTGCATTATCATGGTGGAAAACAACACTATGAAATGGAATGTCACGACCTTTCCTTTTAATAGCTTCCTTTAGTTTCTTCAATGTTTGCACATAGTGAGCACTGCTTACTGTTGCACTTCGTTAAAGGAAATCAGTCAAAATGACACCACGTTTGTCCCAGAAAATTGTCACCATCACTTTCCCTGCGGAAAGAGTTGCTTTCACCTTTTTCTGTCGAGGTGAAAATGCGCGGTGCCATTCCATTAACGCACGTTTTGTTTCTGGGCCATGAAAGAACACCCAGGTTTCATCCTTCGTCACAACATTAGAGAAAAACACCTCACCCTCTCTCTCATAACAGTCTAAGAGGTTTCGGCACATGTCCACCCTTAGCTCACATTGTTCATGGGTTAGGTTTCTTCGGATCCACTTTTAAAAAATTCTCTGCAGTTTTTTATTGGAGGTTTAATGACCACCGTGAGCAACTCAATAGTCTATAAGCAGTCGCCCGTCCCTAATTTAGGGCCACTGGTTCCAAGGAATCGAGAGAGCCAGGGCCGTAAGACAAACACAACAGCCATGCCGCACCGGGATTCGAACGCGGACCCCTTTCGGGCGAATGATCAGAAGCCATCGCTCAGACCACTGCGCCACCCTGCTTCTCTGCATTTCAGATCACTAATTAATGCTTCCGTAGCACTATGACAACTGTGAATTGCATCCCACAACTCCTGGATGTTGACACGACGATCAGCTATGATGAGGTCTTTCACTCGTTGCCTGTTGGCATCTGTCACTGCAGTTGCGGGTCTTCCACTCCGTTGTCTGTCTGACACTGAAATTTCTCCCTCTCAAAACCTCTTCATCGATCTTTGGACATGACTGATATCGATTACTGATATTAATTGCAGAAGCTCCATACACCGCAAGGAGTCTACTGTGAATTTCTGGAGCCTCGCATTCCTCTTTTTCCAGGAATTCACCTATGTCTCGCTGCTTTTCTCTGTCATTCATGATCTTTATTTCAGGTTCTGAAGAAAAATGTGTTCCCGTATTGGTAACATATCATAGTTCATATCAGTGCAGTTTCTTTAAAATCACTTCAAAAGTTATTAAGGAGGAGGCATTACTCTCAGGATGCCGCATTATATCTATCAATATCTAGTTGTTGAAAACCTTAGAGAAATTACAAAACTTTTATCGCCAGTGCTTTGCTATGCGTTCAGAGGACTGCTATTTGCAGTGTTTGAAAATTTGAGCACAAATCAAAACGACCTATAGGTAACATGTGACACAGTTATCATTCCAAGAAGAATGGTTAGAATTTTGTTTTTAATTCCAATTTGGGCGCTAGATGGCGCGATAAGTTAGCTTAGCGGTGTTTCTGTCTGGAAGAAACGAAATCTCCTCTCATTCCTGTCTGATATTTTTAATTACCTAGGTCAAATGGAAATAATTAAATGGAACCAAAATTGTTACTGGAATTTTGTCTCCCATAAATCATCTTAAATCCTACTGTACGCTCATTTTTTGAAGAGAAATTTTTTACATTCGCAGAGAACCCCTGGAATTGAGCTATAGAAACTCTACCTACTAAGCTCCACCCAAAAATAACGTCATTGGTTAAAACGCAACAGCGCATATTTTGCCTTTTCATTGTGGAGCCAACGAGATGCTGCTTTCATTCGGAATATGGCGAGGTCTGCAGTGATTCGCTGACGCCAACTTCTGAGACAGTCCCTCAAGAAATAAAAGCCATGCCCAATGAGTGATTTTTTGCGCCATCTATCGTAGAAAATTAATCCTAATACTCATTAAAAAACAGCCTTAACAAGATGCACCAATAGAAAATTCATTCACTTACCTCTTGAACTTAGAATTGTGGCCCTCAGTATTTTGAAATTCTCTATGCAAACTGGCAATGATTCCATAGGTTTGTTTAAGGTTTCACCGAGGGTTTTCCATGCTAAATAGATGTAGCCTGTAGCTGGGAATAACGACCTTCCTTCGATGCAATGATCCAGAAGAAAGCTCTCAGTAGTTTTTGTTTTGACTTCCAATTTGCTCTTTCCTACCATCTTTTGTATGAACTTCGGTACTCTGAAACTGTGCGAATGATTCCATTGGATGAGAGGAGAAATCATTGGTGTACCACGGGGAACAGGATACGATACTGGAGGATACAAGTTTTCCACTTGGGGGTTAAGTCCCAAATTGTACAGCCTGCAAAGGAAAGGAATAAATAAGAATATATGAAATGCACCAACATGTTTATAACATTCTATTTTTTGCTGGTTGCGGGATTAAAGCACACGTCCTCCTGTATCGGAGCGGCTGTTCCCCCAAATGAAATATGCCGCCTGACTTATCGCTACAACACTGCCTAGGACAATTTTTTTTGTTTTTAAATCATTTTCTGGAGTTTGGGGCATTTCTTTATATATTTTCTGAGCATTTTGTCTGTGTTTTAAGTCATTTTTTTAAATAAATTTTCGTAAGGATTATGCTTTCAAAATGGCCTCTGATCATTCGTCAGAAAATGGTCCGAGGCATAGATGTTCTGTTTGTCTTATGGCACTGGTTCTCTACCTTCTTTGGAACCAGTAACTCTAATTTAGGGACGGCCGACTGCTTATAGCCCATTGAACTGCTCACGGTGGTCGTTAAACCTCCAATAGCCGCCCTTCGGCGCAGTGGTCTAAGCGATGACCTCTGATCATTCATCCGAAAAGGGTCTGGGTTCGAATCCCGGTAAGGCATAGATGTTGTTTGTCTTACGGCACTGGCTCTCTCCTTTCCCTGGAACCAGTGGCTCTACATTAGGGACGGGCGACTGTTTATAGCCCATTGATTTGCTCACGGTGATCATTAAACCTCCAATCAAAATAAAAACAAAACAAGTTAGTAAAATCATGCAATGCATTGATTATGATACGCTTTCCAGCATACAAGAAATCATTACTCAAGTTATTACTCGTGTTATGAGGATAATGGCTGTGGAATAAATCTCGCCCCCTGTGTCCTGCCCTTTGACCCCATTTCGATTATATTCAACAGAACCGGTTCAGTATACCTCCGGAACAATATACTGAAGTTTTGTCGCCATCGAAGCAATTATACGTACGTTATGATACATAAGGGCCATGGAATGGATTCTACTCGTATGTCCTGACCTTTGACCCCATGTCGTCTATTTTCAATAGTGTTCGTCCCCAGTTGTCCCCTACCAAATGCTAAAATTTCATCGAAAGTGAACCATTTTTACGCAAGTTATGAAGCATAAGGGCAATGGAATTGATCCCGCTCCTATATCCTGACCTTTGACCCCATTTTGTCCATTTTCAAAAGGGTTAATCCCCAGGTGGTCCTCTGCCACATACTGAAATTTCTCCGAAATCGAACCATTTTAACGCGAGTTATCGTGAGGACGGACAGACAGACAGACGGACAAAGCTGGAGCTTATACGCTTCTTCAACCTACGGTTGGAAAGCGTAAAAAACTAGGTTTTCCAGATGACAAAAGCAAAAAACTTCAAAAGTAGCTCATTCTAGCAGCTTTGTTCAAGATATTCTTTAGTGCTATTCAGTTTTAGGGAAAGAGAATATCCATTATACACTTTTGAAAGGTGTTTTGGGGGTGGGCTGTGAACAAAAAAAAATCAAATTCAGAGCTTCTTATCTTATAACTCTTGCTGACATTCCAAACCCTTTATGAACTACCTGACAGGTATTTACTTTCTTTTTCTTTTCTTCTGAGGTTTAATAGTGCATTTTATAAGAAAAGCCAAAACTATGAATTGTCTACGATTTACGTTATTCATTTTATAATTTTGAAAAAATACAATATTGGGTGCGTGCGTAAGTTCTACCCGTTTTTGTAGGCTACAAAGAAAGGAGAAAATCACAATAAATAATGTACGTAGGATTTCACATAATTGCCATCATTCTGTATGACCTCTTGCCATCTGTCTATGAGTAGGTGAATCCCACGCCGGAAAAACTCCTGCGCTTCAGAGTCACAAAAGTCATGTAATGCCGTTTTCTTCACATCGTCCACATCATGGAAGGTTTAGAGAACGAAAGCATTCTGTAACGATCGAAAAAGGTGGTGGTAGTCCGTAGGGGAATACGTCCGGTGAGGTAACACTTCCCAACCAAAGTCCAGTAATTTTTGCCGTGTAATCAAAGCAGCACGAGGTCTGGCGTTATCATGATGAAGGATCGCGCCTTTGCGATTGACGAGTGTTGGCCGCTTCGATGTCAGTTGTTCTCGCAATCTGTCCAACTGTTGGCAGTACAGGTCAGCAATTATCGTTTGGTTAGTGCCAACACCTTCCAATGAATTATTCCCTGGACATCCCAACAAACACACAAAAAAACCTTTATGGGATGCAGTCCTCCTTTTGAGGTCGATAAAGTAGTCCCCGCGCCTTGGCGCACAGTCCGTCGACGCTTTACATTACGGTAAAGTACCCATTTCTCAATAACCGTTACAATTCCTCCCCAAAATGGTTCATTTCTGTGACGAGAAAGCAAAGCAACACAGGTACGAATTCTCTCCTCTCGTTGCTTTGCAGAAAGCAGGTGCGAACCCAGTTATCTAATTTGGTGATGAACCCAAGCGTATGTATCTGTCTTTCGACTGTTGTTCTGTGTACCGACAACGTTTCCGCTAATTTCTGAATGGTTCGATGTGGGTCATTTGTTATAGCTTGGTCTACATCCTCGTCAGAAACTCCGGATGGACGTCCAGGACGTGGTTGATATTTACAGCTTCTGTCTCCGTCCCGGAGTTTCCGAAACCAAAGGCGACATTTACTATCATCAACTGCATTCTCCCCATATACTTGAAAGATGTTGCGGCAAGCCGCAACTGCAGTACGCCCTTTATCGAACTCGTACAGTAAACACTGTCTAATGTGCTCCCAATCGCATGCCATGTTACACCGTCCTGGATTTTCGTTACGAATGACTTACTCGGACAAAGCTAGTGCCTTAATATTCTCTACTGCTCCACGCTTTACTGGCCGAAAATTCGCCATCGCAGCGTCATCTGTGACGTAACTACTCCGATCGCAATTTGCATCTATTACAAAAAAACGGGTAGAACTTTTGTACACACCCTTGTACTGAGAGATTTTTTCTTCAAATTTTATATGCATTTTTTAAATTTCAGGGTATTGTTTAGGAATTTTTAGGTCATCAACATCCGGGCCCTGGTCATCATCTACGTCATGTTAAGTATTACGTTGAATGTTGTTATTTGAAAAATGCTGATTTGATCTCTGAAGTCCATGACATAATTTATCCTGTTTATGATAAATATTCCTTCCACATCATATATTAAGAATAGATTATTTGGTCAACAAAGAGTTCCAATGATTTCAAGTTTGCAGGACACACTTAGAACATTAATATCAGGAACAAAAGTTATTTTGACAAAAAAAGATCCGAAGATGGGAACGACCTCTTCCTGTAATACTCCCGGTTGATCATCACAAACAGTATAATTTCCTTTGTCTGAACGTTTGAACGTTTGCCCCTCTTTGGTGGCGCAGTGGAAACAGCGCTTGCCTGTTTTAATTGTTGAATTCGTGCCTCAACCAGTATACATTTTTTTTAATATTCATGAAACATACTTTCACGTTTGAAACACATCTGTTTCACTTTGACGAAACAGTGCTTCCGATTCTGTATCAGAATGACTAACAATAAATACAAAATATCTAACTTAATGAACTATAAAGGGTATGTAGTATCCTTTGCACGCTCCACTCTTTTCACCCATCTTGGTTGACTGATACGTTGGTCCAGGGTCGCAAATCTCTTTTAACCCTCCAGGTGGCAAGAACGCATATATACGTTCGAAGATTTCTGTGATCAAAGCGGCAACGACGCAATAATACGTTAATTGAAAATCTGTTCAAAAGCGGGGAGAACGCAATATTGCGTCGAAAACATTTCCGGCTCCGGCTCATAGTAGCGAGAACGTATATATGCGCACCTTATCTGCGACGAATACCACAGAGAAAAAAGACGCTTTTAGGGAAGTCTCCTGTTGTACATGTCAACAAAATTGCGCATTGTCTCTTTCAAATCTCCTGCCACCTGGAGGAGTAAGCTGATTGTGGCTTTAAGGGACCCTACTTTTCAAGCTTCCCCATGCATTCTGACAATTCCAATGCTTCCTAATCTTTTCTTTTCAGCTGAAATAGCACGCACATCATGGGATCCAATCTTCATATTGCTTTGCAAAGCGCTGCTACGAAGCGTAAGAAAACAATGGTATAAGCATTTCATCTTTGTCCTCTGTTTAACAGAGAGATCACAGTACTCAATCACTGTGATTACGACAGCTAAATATTTCCTTTATAGTTACAGAGAGATCTCAATATTCAATCACTGAGATTAACAATTTAGACTGGGTGGACAAAGAGCCTGAAACACCTGCCTAAATAGCACCCCACGTGTCACGCCGCTATACGAGCTACCTGGTGGCCAGCCTACACCTATTTCGCATTCGATCAGCAAAATCGGAGTGTGAAGGTCGCATTATCAGATCAGTAGCACGGCTAGACGTCAAAAAGTGCGATCCACACAACAGAATGGGAGACATATCCGAGATTCAAAAAGGGCATATTGTTGGTGCGCGTCTCGCCGATGCATCTGTGTCCAAGACAGCAAGTTTTTGTGATGTTTTACAAGCCACGGTATACAAGGGCATGTCCGGATACCAGAAAGAGCAAAGAACGATATCCAATGGGTGTAACCTTTGAGTTAAGAAGAAGCAGTCTGAAAGGGACATCTGGGTGCTAACACAGATGGTAGCCAAAAAACATAAAACCACGGCTGTCCAACTCACCGCGGATTTGAAAACGCATCGCAGATTTGAAAACACACCGCGGCTAACCTGTTTCCACCAAAACTGTTCGTTGGGAGCTTCATCGGGTCAACATTCACGGTCGTGTTGCTATCGCCAACCCCGGATCACCAGTAGGAGCGCCACACATCAGTTGCAATGGTTCCAGCAGCGCCAATCGTGGACGTTGGACAACGTGAAATATGTATTGTTCTCCAAGGAATCGTCCTTCACTGTCTTTCCTACAACCGGGAGTGTTTACGTGTGGATACATCTTTCATAGGCTTACCACCCGGACTGTTAATTGCCCACAGTGAAGCACGGAGGTGGATCGGTGATGGTTAGGGCCGCAGTATCGTGGCAGTCTATAGGCCCACTGATTGTCCTTTAGGGGCAGATCACTGCCAAGGACTATCGGACAATTCTGGAGGACCAGGTGCACCCAGTGGTACATTGTATCCTGACAGTGGTGTCTTGTTCTAGAATGATAACGCACCGAAACACAGAGCCAAACTGGTGGAAGAGTGGTTTACGGAGCATGAAAGTGAGGTTGAACATCTGTCGTGGCCTGCACAGTAACCCTATTTGAACATTATTGATCCGCTTTGGAGTGCTCTGTAGGAGCGAGTCAGAAAACGTTTTCTTCTACCAGCATCACGTCTTGAACTAGCCACTTTTCTGCAAGAGAAATGGCTTCAAATCCCTCTGGGGTACAGGACTTGCATCGGTCCTTCCCACAACGAATTGCATCTCTACTGGCCTCCAAAGGAGGCCCTACACCGTACTAATAAATTGTTGTGTAATAAACCCATGTGTTTCCGTTTCGTTATCCACCCCCTGTAGGTTATCACTGATATGAAATAAAATTAATTTATGCTATTCCTGACATATCAAGTCATTACAGTAATTAAGCGCCGAACTGAAAATAAATGAATTTAAAAGAAATAAAGTTCAGAATATGAGATTCAGCTTTTTATCATACTTAGCATTTAGCCAAACGCAATCTTACACTCTACCTCTAATTTTTCATTACTTTTACTTTAAAGCTTTACTATCTGAACAACTGTTTATTCTTACTTTCAAGACGGTTCGACATACGGCCACACGTCTTTTCCCGTCCTTCAATATTCGGTTCAATTGCGTACTGGCGACTAAATCTTTTAAGGGAACCGAAGATTGCAGTCAAAGTGACAGAAGCTTCGCTTCAGAATTTTGAATCTTCGATTCTTGATCTGTATATAATTAGCTATAAATCATCATCATTAACCATTATCAATCCACTCCTGGATGAAGGTCTCCCCAAATTTCTTCCACAGTTGTCTGCCTTCAGCCTGTCTCCTTCATGTCCCTCCAGCAAACTTTCGAATTCCATCCATCTATCTCCCATAGGGGTCTTCTTCTGGTTTTTTTCCTGTTCTCGGAATCCAGTATAAAATGTCGGTTGTCCATCGGTGATACGTTCCTTCTAGCAACTTGTCCAGCCTATTGCCATTTCAGTGATTTCACTCTGGTCAGGATGTCGTCCACTCCTGTCATTTCGCTCATCCACTGGTTCCTCTTCTTGTCTTTCCTGGTTAAACCAAGCATGCATCTCTCCATGCGTCTTTGAGTTGTCTGCAGTCTTTTTATGTCTGTTTTAGTTAAGGTCCACGTATCTGCTCCATACGTAAGCACTTGCAGGATGCATTGATTAAACACTTTTTTTAAGACATAATGGCGTACTGCCCTTAAAAATTGTACTGTTTCTTCCAAAAGCTCTCCATCCAAGTTTTATACGCCGATTAATTTCTACATCAATGTGACCCTCACTTGATATCTGCAGCCCAAGATAAATGTAGTTATCGGTTGTCTCAAGCTTTTCTCCATCAATCGATAAATCTTCGTTTCTTGTAAAAGCATTATACATCATTTTTGTCTTCTGAAAATTCATTTTTAATCCAACTTCTTTACTTTTCTCAACAAGTTCTTGGATCATACTCTGCAGCTCTGAAGGGGTAGTTGCAAAGATTACTACGTCATCAGCAAAACGAAGGTGAGTTAAGTAATCTCCATTAACCTTTATCCCTTTGTTTTTCCAGTTCAATGACTGAAAGACATTTTGCAATGTGGCATTAAAGAGCTTGGGAGATATGGTGTCACCTTGTCTCACTCCCTTTCCAATTGTTATTTGTGCTGTATCCTCAAATATTCGAACCTTTACACTTGCATTTTCATAGATGTTATTAATAATGCTAATGTATGCATCTTCAATACCGCAGGATTTCAAAGCCATTGTTACCGCTGATGGTTTCACAGAATCGAAGACCTTTTCGTAATCAATAAAAGCCATGCATAATGGGAGTTCATATTATCTTGTTCTTTCAATTAGTTCTCTCAGTATATGGATATGATCTATTGTGCTGTAGCCACTCCTGAATCCAGCTTGTAATTAGCTATAAATAGGGCACTCTATATCAAAGTAAGATTTTCGATGATGAAAGAACGTTCGCGAAAAATGTGGTGATCAAAGGAATACTCAATAAAAAATATGATTTAAAAAATTGCTCTCCATATCTTATTTTCCCCGTCATTACTGACAGGCTTCCCGCTAGTATTTGAAAAGAACGGCATATAACCACCAAAGACCACACGTCTTTTGTGGTTATTATTTTCGGGAACCGTGTGACCACTCTGTGCCCCACTGTTCCCGTCAAATGATTTTGGAAAAGAAATTAATTTGATCACGTATTTATTTAGGATGAAGACATTCACTTCATCAGTTGACAATGCCACCAAATAATGTTTGGGAAAACTGCACGCAATTTGAAAACCAAAAACAGAATTAAAAAATCATCTAGTTTCTTCGAGGGCACAACTTCAAGATCCATTTTAGCACTTATGTGATTTGATTCCAGAAAATTCGAATGGACTCATTCAGTTAGCAAAAAGACAGTTAGAATAAAGAACTTCTCAAGGACAAGTCCTCAGAAATTCAGAATGCTTGCAGGAGGGTCTAAACCTCCGTTAAAAACCTGATTTGATTTTTTTCTGGAAAAGCTCCATCGACTCTCTCACGCTGAGATGAGGAAAGAAAGAGGACTTAAAATGAATGTCGCATCTTCGCATTTAACACAGTTTGGATAGGTAAAATGCTTCTCAAGAGAACATTGTTTGGTGTCTTGATCTCTTACTGCACGTTTCTGTTCGTTTAAGCAGATGGATAGGTTTCTTCGTGTTTGGCCAACATATAATTCATTCCATACACGAGGTATAGTGTGAACTCCAGCTCTATCGCAACCAAGATCGGAGGTTTAGCAAACTGGAATTGAAATTTTAACAATCAGGAATCGGAGTTTTGATGTACGACGTACAATCCATTAATTTTTAACAGGGATTCGCAATGTTTTCTCCAAACGTATAAAATAAACAAAATTGTGTCCTAAAATCCCACAAAAAAAAAAAAAATTGTCTTCCATCATCTAAAACTACTGCGTAATTCAAAACATCGTCGTTTCCAGCCAGCATTCTTTGACTATGTTTAATTGAAGATCATGTGCACTGAGATTTCTTCCGTCTCTGATACAGGTTATCCAAAAGTGGTAGCAGGCAAGAATGAAGAACCAGGAGGAAAACCCAAAAAGCGAGCCCCAACTAGCAAGTAACACAAAATAAACTTTAACCACGCTGTGTGAACCGTGGATTATTTTCAATTACTTTTCACCCCCTTGCAAGAATAGATTTTCAGTGGAGACTGAAGGCAGAGGCGGAGCTAAGGAGCTGGGGCACGTGCCCCGGGCGCCGGTGATTAGAGGGCGCAGAGCCGGGCTACATTCAGAGACGGACCGCAGACGATCATAAACCCCTTACGTGCTTTTAAATTACATTTCAAATTTCATAATGTAGTTTTTTTTTAATCAAAAGCGAGTAATGGCTCGAGCGCAGTTGTCGTAAACTTTGGTAAAATATACAGCCTTCACAACTGTACGAGTAAGATCACTGAGCTTATTCGTACAATAAAGTAAAGGCATCTGAGTTTATACTGTAAGTCTTACACTCCGCTCTATGGACGGGACATCTTGAAGACGATTGTTGCCACCCCAGGTGGAGCTGTGATCTAAGCGCTGACTTCGGACCATTCGTCCGTGAAAGGTCCGGGTTCGAATCCCGACGAGGCATGGACGCTGTGTTTGTCTTAAGGCACTGGCTCTCTCCCTGCGCTTGAACCAGTGGTCCTAAATTAGGGACCGACGACTGCTCATAGTCTATTGATACTACGGTAGTCATTAAACCTTCAATCAAAAAATAAACTGACAATTTTTTTTAATAAATCGTTTGTGCTCAATATCACAAAAGCCGCCCCGGTGGCGCAATGGTCTAAGCGATGGCTTCTGATCATTCGTCCGAAAGGGGTGCGGGTTCGAATCCCGGTGAGGCATGGATGTTGTGTTTGTCTTACGGCCCTGGCTCTCTCCCTTCCCTGGAACCAGTGGCGCTAAATTAGGGACGGGCGACCCCCATTGATTTGCTCACGGTGGTCGTTAAACCTCCAATAAAAAAAATACCCCAAAAACCTATGGATATTAATAAACGAGTTTTTTCAAATTTTGAACCTCGAAAAAAAAACCGCGAATCAGGTGCAATTGTAAAATTTAACGAAATGCTAGCAGATGTAATCACATGACGCCCCGGTGGCGCAGTGGTCTAAGGCGTTGGCCTCTGATCATTCGTCCGTAAGGGGTCCGGGTTCGAATCCCGGTCAGGCATGGATGTTGTGTTTGTCTTACGGCACTGGCTCTCTCCCTTCCCTGGAACCAGTGACCCTAAATTAGGGACGGGCGACTGCTTATAGCCCATTGAGTTGCTCACGGTGGTCGTTAAACCTCCAATAAAAAAAAAAAAAAAAAAAAAAGATGTAATCACAAAATTTTAAAAATAAATTTTAGTTATTATGTTGTTGATATTGGAAAGGTAAGTGGAGTAGGAGGCTCCAAACTCTGCTTTGCCCCTGGTGAAAGGAATCCGAGCCCTGCCTCTGCTAAATGTTAGTAGTTTATGTGAATTTAGTATAGAAAAGAGAAAGGTACCTTCAGAGTGAAATAATTCAGTCACATTGGCCATAGGAGTATTTGTCAAAAAATGAAGTCTTACTTTCCGATCGACGACAGTAGGAAATCAACATTGTTTTCATTTCTCTTCATGAGTCCAATATAAGCTGCTTTATTTCCTATGGATCTCCTGAGAATAGATTGCAGAAGGAAATGTGGCCCGATCTCGATTGTGATGGCGTCAGCAGGAATGTGATGCAATGCCTCTTTGAAATGCACTTGAGATTCCAGGTTATGGCAAAAGTAGTTGTTATTGATGGTCTGGCATTCGGGCTTGTGCCATTCATGTTCGCAGAACGAAGTGCTGAGCCATCGTTTCGTTCGCTGTTTGGGATCTGGATACACCTAAATGATAGCATAACAAAATTAATACACTCAGGCTGAAAGATTGAACAGAATATGCTTTTATTAGCGACGCGATAGTCACTAATATGTCAGTTTGTTAGTTTTTGGAGAGAGATTGACTGGCAAACGTAATGCTAGCTGTTCTGAAACGACGGACATTAATTGAACTTGCAGCGCCATCTATGAATGGGTGGAGTTGGAAAGCAAAAGTTTTTGATTCAATTCATAATGTATTGTAGAAATTACGTAGAAAGACGAAATTGCGTATTCATAATGTACTGCAGAAATACTAAATCAAATTGTTATTAGCAAGTGCTCATATCAGAGAAACGCCGCCCCGGTGGCGCAGTGGTTTAAGCAATGGCCTCTGATCATTCGTCCGAACGGGGTCCGGGTTCGAATCCCGGTGAGGCATGGATGTTGTGTTTGTCTTACGGCACTGGCTCTCTCCCTTCCCTGGAACCAGTGACCCTAAATTAGGGACGGGCGACTGCTTATAGCCCATTGAGTTGCTCACGGTGGTCGTTAAACCTTCAATCAAAAAAATATATATATATCAGAGAAAACAAACAAACAGGAAAATTTGAGGCTGTATTGTGGCCGGTCATATGCATAGAGCACAAAAAAAAAAGAAGAAGAAGAAGAAAGAAAAAGAAAGAAAACTACTAAGCAGGAAAATTTCGCGTCACATACACTTAAATCTTAAAGATATATCAAAATCTTAAAGATTTTAGAGCTAAAGTACTCTCGGAAACACGTCAACAAACTAGTTACTCCCTACAATGGCGGCTTTCTATATATGCCGGAAGTAGCATGTTCTTTGCCAGTCAATTCACCTCCAATGTCTTCGGTTACACCTGTCCTCGTCTCAAAAATGGCTCACTCCAAAACTCAATACCGCATGTGAGCTCGGTGTGCGACATACACCATACACACCAGCACATAAAGCATAAGTTAGGATTCCATTAAGAATTGGAATGGTCAAAACGAGTTATCTGAGCGACTTTGAATGAGGCATGATAGTCAGCGAAAGGCGTGACGGTTCGTCACAAGCGCCCGTTCTCCGGAATTTTCACGCGCATTAGTTTATCGTGAGAGATGCTCCCCGAGAAACACTTCCAGCAATAGGCGTAAACGGCTGGAGAATCATGAGAGACAAACTAACCTGAAAGAAGTCGAGCTACGACTTTGATTTTTACAGGATATGCTAACTATCACCGTAATGATTAGGATTTCAGCTTCATAGGTGTATGGGTACTACGTCTAGGCAAAGTAGATCGCGTAACGTCACAGACGGGAAACCGGCAGTTCTTCTGTTATATAAACTCCCCGTAGCTTGGACATCATGTCAGTGCTTGGTCAGCTGTGGGTCAGGATGCCGGCTCGCCATGGTAGACAGTCGTACAGTTAATCAGCGAATTCAACAGAGGCCGCATTATTGACATCAGAAACTGCGATGTTTCCCTACGGGAGATTGCCTATTGTGTGGAGCGCGGTGTGTCCATCGTGGCAAGAGTGTGCAAGGAATGGTGGGAAGAAGGGTGTAGGACACGGAGAAAAGGTTCCGGACGTCGTACGTGACAACCGTAATCTCATGAGGATGTCTTTGATTGTCCGTTCTGCATCATCAACGTCGTTGACGCAGCAGTGGAAAGCTGTAATTTTTTGTTCCGGTTGAGGGTCTAACCAGTAACATGAGCAACTCCGAGCTCAAAGGTCCCTAATTGGGACCACTGGTTCCAGGGACGGAAGAGAGCCAGTACCGTAAAACGAATACAACATCTATGCCTCACCGGGATTCGAACCCGGACCCACTTGGACGAACGGTCATAAGGCAGTGCTTAGACCACAGCACCATCGGGGCGGCGTGATGCATTCCGCTACGACATCTTGTGAAAACACAAGTTTGTCCGCGACGGGCATCAAACCTGAGTCACCTCACTCCGGAGTAAGTCGCTCTGCCCACTGAGCTACGCGGGCAGAATGTCTCGCTGCAGATTTGTCGTCTTGACACGTGTTTCACCTCTACAGTACTCCACATCATCTCCCTCTTAATTTTTTTTTTCATTTGCAGCAAAGTATGAATTTTTCATTAATTCCAGACGATGTGTGGAACAAACATCACACATTTTTCGAAGAACCCAACGACCAGTTCATCCATTTTTACGTTCGGGCGCCAATGCGAAAACGCAAGTTTTTCAGTGTCCTTTCACTCCGGAGTAAGTCGCTCTCCCACTGAGCTACGCGGACAGAATGTCTCGCTGCAGATTTGTCATCTTGACACGAGTTTCACATCTACAGTACTCCACAATCTGTAACAGTACGTCTCCGGTTACTACAGTACGGACTACAGTCTCGTTGACCCGTCCTCACGGTACGTTTGATACCGCGGCAACGACATGCTAGGCTGCAATAGTGCAGCGAACAGAGGAAATAGCGCGACAAATGGCCAAATATCGTGTTCTCCTACGAAACACGCTTAGTTTTAAGTGACAATAATACCCGCATCTGTGTGTGGGTGCCGACAACAGGAGGAGAGGCGTCGGAAAGAGTGTATTTGCACCAGACATACCGCACCAACACTAGGTACTATGGTTTAGGGTTTAAACGGGTATGAAAGCAGATCACCTCTCGTGAGAGTCCGTACCAGAGAATGAGCGGCTGTAGAACGTCAATGACATTCTACAGCCACTCATTCCTCCGTACTTGCTGGCCGTTTCCTGGGCCATATTTCAGCAGGACAGTGTCACACCGCATGTTGCAGCGACAATACGTGCCTTCTTGAGGGATAACAACGTTCCACTTCTGCCGTGCCCGGCTAGACCGCCGGATATTTCACCAATAGAAAATCTAAACACGGCATCCGTTCCTCACAGGGCTTCGAAACGGGACCCATCTCGGACGAATCTTCAGAAGCCAGGTTATGGACCACTGCGCCACCGGGACGGTTCGTTGTTTTCACTACCTTGCCCATTGTATTTAATGGATAAGACCCACATAATACATGTTGGTGGGGCCGCCCCGGTGGCGCAGTGGTCTAAGGTGCTGGCCTCTGACCATTCGTCCGTAAGGGGTCCGGGTTCGAATCCCGTTCAGGCATGGATGTTGTGTTTGTCTTACGACACTGGCTCTCTCCCTTCCCTGGAACCAGTGACCCTAAATTAGGGACGGGCGACTGCTTATAGCCCATTGAGTTGCTCACGGTGGTCGTTAAACCTCCAATCCAAAAAAAAAAAAAAAATGTTGGTGGGTAATCTAATGCAATATTTTAGATTTGATTCCATCTTTTATTCAAATTACTTCATTTGTGCGCCGCAACGTCTCGTTCTCAGGCCGCATGTAGCCCGAGTGCCACCACTTTTTTTTTTTTTTTTTTTTTTTTTGATTGGAGGTTTAACGACCACCGTGAGCAACTCAATGGGCTATAAGCAGTCGCCCGTCCCTAATTTAGGGTCACTGGTTCCAGGGAAGGGAGAGAGCCAATGCCGTAAGACAAACACAACATCCATGCCCCGCCGGGATTCGAACCCGGAGCCCTTGCGGACGAATGATCAGAGGCCAACGCCTTAGACCACTGCGCCACCGGGGCGGCGGCCACCACTTGGACAGCACCTCTCTAGTTAACCATATTCGCAAAAACGAAAGGAAACACTGACTAGTTGCGTATGTGAAATTGTATCATAGTTTACAATTCCGCATAGGCACCTACTCCCTCCCTAACACTGGAATCATAAAATGGACCTGTATTTGCCGGACAGCAGTGTATAGAGTGTATTCGAACCAGACATACTGCACCAACACGAGATAGTATGGTTTGGAATCGAGGGTACCCCTGATACAGGAAGAGGAATACCAAACACAGCGTCTATGTCCCACCTGGTATTATGAAATTTCAAAGAACATCAACAGGGATCAGTATCTCATCAATAAATAAGGATCATATCTCATCAATCAGGATCCGAAATCAGAAAGTTCTGTATGTTGATTTTGAAAACAAACCTTTTTTTTTTTTATCTAGAAACGACATTCATTCTGCATTTTTTCATTCGTCAATCGAAGCGGGAAAGAATCTCATATAGTAGCATTCTGGTGCGAAATATAGAATCATAGACATGAGGGTATAATACGAGGATTGTACCGAAAGTAATGCAAAAGTGGCCATAACGTTTCTATAAACTGTCAGAGATCGTTCAAATTGCACATGTTGGTAGAGTAACCCTTCCTCTATAGTAACCCTTCTTCTTCATTGCAGGTAAATACGAGGGTTGTACCGAAAGTAATGAAAAAGTGGGCATAACATTTTTATAAACTGTCAGAGATCGTTCAAATTGCACATGTTGGTAGCTCTTCCTCTGTAATAACCCTTCTTCTTTATTGCAGGTAAATAATGGATTCCAAGCAGAAGCAGCGTGCCGTCATCGAGCTCTTGACGATAAAAGAGTGCAGGCTTTCCGACATCCACATAAGGCTACAGAATGTTTACGAAGATGACATCATTGACAAGAGCAATGTGCGCAGATGGATCAAGAAGTTTAAAGAAAGGGAAGCCAGCATCGAAGTCAAACCACGCCGTGAGAGACCATCATCTGCGACCACTGACAGGAATCGTCAGCGAGTGGATGAATAGATTCGCGCGGAGAGAAGAGTCACAATCCGTGAGCTTGTTGCACAACTGGAATGTGGTCACAATTCCATACAGAAGATGACGGAAGACTTAGGGTATCGGAAAGTGTGCAAAGTGGGTACCTCGGCAGTTGACACCCGATTTCAAGGAGAGAAAGGTGGAATTCTACTCTGATCTTCTGGAAGCGTTTTAAACCAATGAAAACACGTTTGTTTTTCAATCTGGTGCGCCCTCCGACTTGCACCTGTTTGGTCCAATAGAGAGTAGTGTTCGGGGACAACGATTTGATGGCACAGGTGAGGTGAAAGTGGCTGTGAAGAAGTGAATACAACAGTCTACACCTGAACCATTTCAAAGAGGATTCGAGAGTTGGATTCAACGATGGCGCAAATGCATCGCTTGTTATGCAGACTATGTTGAGTAGTACCTTTGTATAGAGGAAAAGTTACTCTACCAACATGTGCCATTTGAATGACCTCTGTCATTTAATAAAAACGTTATGCCCACTTTCTGTATTAACCTCTTATTTTGAAGCCCAAACAGCCCCCACCCGGTGGCGCAGTGGTCTAAGCGATGGCTTCTCATCATTTGTCCGAGATGTGTCCGGGTTCGGATCCCGATGAGGTATAGATGTGGCGTTTGTCTTACGGCAGTGGCTCGCTCCCTTTCCTGGAGTCAGTGGTCCTGAATTTGGGACGGGCGACTGCTTGTAGCCTATTGAGAAGCTCACGGTGGTCGTTAAACCCTTCATCAATTAAAAAAGCCCAAACCATGGAGGTTAGAATAGATGAAGCAAGGATGACGTGACATTTGAGGGTCCGGGTTCGAATCCTGGTGAGGCATGGTTGTTGCGTTTGTCTCACGGCGTTGGCTCTCTCCCTTCCCTGGAGTCAATGGCATTAAATTAGGAACGGCGACTGCTTATAGCCTGTCTAGTTACTCACGGTGGTCAATCAAAACAAAAAAAGCCCGAACCATGGAGGTTAGAATAGATGAAGCAAGGATGACGTCACATTTGAGCAGACGAGGCGGAGCCGATGACCACGCCCAGTGAGGCCTTTCTTGTACTTTTTCACTGTCATGTTTAATTATCAATTGTCTCACCGACATCGTGGCAGACGCTGTGATTGGCTGTGCCGTCATGGTCGTGACGTTTTGGTATCTTCATTTTGATTACACGATAGGAACGGCTGGCCCTTATTCCATCTATTCTAACCTCCTTGTCTCAAATGTCGATGGAAAGCGTGAGGGTGAGAAGGGCTAACAGCCCCTATGAAATTTCCTTCAAAGAAACCTGGCACACCACTTTGGAAGAACTCAACAGAAAACAGTAGTGACGGTTTCTTGAAGAAATATACACATATCGGCCACTATATTAGCGGTTTGGGAGTTCCGACTCCATTATTGGGAAAATGGGTTAAACGCGGCAGCAGTATCGGGCAAATGAGGGTGAGGAAATAGTGGGCAGCAGCACTGCATGGAAATGGTTCCGGTGTTTCAGTGCTCGAGAAACCAGTCTTGAAGACAAGCCAAGGTCAGATCATCCAACCAGCACTAATAGTGGCACCCTGGTGTTTCAGCAAACCAAGGTACCAAGTGCACAAAAGTTGATAGCTGAGATGGGGTCTTCCCAGTCCGCCAACATTCCTCAGCTGCACGAGCTTGGTGTCTCCTCTTGGCACCAACGAATGGTTCCCAATGAATTGACACACTAAGAGGCAAAACATCGTGTCGCTCTCTGTCGCAATATGCTGTCAAATTCAAGTGCAGTAGATTTTGACGTCGTATTGTCACAAGTGATATAAAGGGATATTCTTATGTTATCCTACCGATGGAAACTACTGGCTAAGGCAACACTAGAAAGCACGTCCTGTGGTGCGAAGAAGCAGGTTCAGAGGATAGTACAGCATTTCGTGGAACTCCTAGGTACTGGGAACTCATGTCAGATGGTCATGGTGAGGAAGGGAGCTCCATTGGCGAGCAATTGCAGCTGGTTCATAATGCTCTTTGCAAACGCTTCTCAATGCTCATTAATAAAAAGTGGCCGTTGCTTCAAGTAGATAATGCCCCAAGACACATCTCCACAGTGGTCCGCCGACAACTAAGGAATTTAGAAATGGTCGAGATCCTAACCCATTCTGCATACAGTCCGGACCATGCCTCTTCCAACTACCAACCATTTCGCTCCATGGCCCATTTTCTATAAGGACGGCACTTTGCTTAGGTGGTGAATGTTGAAATCTGGCATCAGAGAGTTTCTATCCTCGAAACCTGCTGAGTGGTACTGCCGCGAAATCGTGGCACTGGAGGAAAGCAACGGCGTGTTATTTGCAGAATGATGTGAGCGTGTGTGGCTTTCTTGCGTCATTAAACTTCTCAGTTGGAAATCCGACGAACTTTGGACTCACCCTGATAAAAAGTGAGCTATGTTCTCGTGACACTACAACTGAAATAATTTCAGTTGAGTTATAACGGACATCTTCAGAAGGTAGTGATATACAGTTCTGGTGACGGTCCATTCCACAAGAAGAAATAAAGGTAAATAGGGACCGATGACAATGCCAATGATCAAATAACACCAGGCATTCGCTTTTGGGATATCGCGAACATAATCACGCAGTGAATCACCAGCCAAACGTAAGCATGTGGAATTCTTAAAACTCCCTATGAGCAAGCTACGCCGGTTTACCTTTAGCGACGTATGAAATATTGCTTCATCGCGCTGAAGGAAACATTCTTCAAATAACCAACATACTGATTTGCAAAACGCCGAATAAGGTCAGTAGCCTCTAATGTCTGCAGATATTGCATTTCATAGGTGAGAAAAGTTTGCCTTTTGTGCAAAATATCACAGACAGTTGACTTCTGTAATGGGAAACCCATTACGACAGTTCTGACCGATTTTCGTGTGGACTTCTTGCGAGCGCTTCAATTAAATTTTTGGTCATTTCCTGTGAAGTCGAGGAGAAACCATATCCCTTTACATGTTTCCGATATCCTTAAACTTTTTCATCCATACGTAAATACTAGCTTTATTTGAGTGGAAGCTTCTCCATAAATAGGGTGATTATCCTATTTATGCCGCCCCGGTGGCGCAGTGGTCTAAGGCGTTGGCCTCTGATCATTCGTCCGTAAGGGGTCCGGGTTCGAATCCCGGTCAGGCATGGATGTTGTGTTTGTCTTACGGCACTGGCTCTCTCCCTTACCTGGAACCAGTGACCCAAAATTAGGGACGGGCGACTGCTTATAGCCCATTGAGTTGCTCACGGTGGTCGTTAAACCTCCAATCAAAAAAAAAAAAAATATCCTATTTATTTTTTTTGAATGGGAAGATTATATGTCCCACAAAGCAAGCTGAGATCGCTCCAATATTATCATTCAACACGTTTGGAGGGACAAACCAAGGTCGTCTATAAGTTACAAGGCCATGGTATCAGAGAGATGAGTTTCCTCCGTTTGTGACGTCACTCTAATATTACACTGCTTGATACGTGGGTGCCGTGTTTGACGTCATACACGAGAGTGTTGGAAACCAATCGGAAACCTTTGCCTCCACGTGACTTCCCCAAAAGAGGGAACTCATTTCTGTAGTGCTATGGTTTTGCATTTCTTAGAGTGCCATTGAGAAACACCATAAGTGGTGCCATCTGCCGGCCACAAATGATACATAAAAACGGCTTTTCTTGTCTGATGTACTTTTCTTGCAACTGTTGGGATTCTATGCTTCTTGTTCATATTTTATTCATTTTTGAAACATTTTTTGGATATCTAATATAACATGAATACATCCGGTCAAATTTTCAGAAGCCTACAATAAAGTTCTATTAAAAAATAAAAATGCTTACATTTTGCAGGGAGTGCCTCATCTTTTCGGAGACTATTGATATGGTTTCGCAGTGGAAAGCATATCCATAAGCGTTGACAACACGGGCGAAAATGTTTTCCGACTTGAGTTGCTCAACAAATTTCTCAACGGCGTCCTTCAATCCAGAAATAGTTACAGAGTCTTCTGCGTTGTCGCATGCTGGGTAAACTCCCTTTGGACACCTCTTTATAGCTTCTTCCCATGTGAGACCTGAGGGATACGAACAGAAATATAACTAACCAAAAATCGTTTTCCAGGTAAAAGGCAACTCTTCTGGCTATTACGTTTTAGCTTTACACATTGCATAATTATACACGTTGGTAAAGGTAACAGAAAGGTGGAGTATACATGAGTTGAGAAAAAATGTAATGGCAACGCTCCTGTCGATTACTCACAAATCTTTCTTAATGTATTGTAATAGTCCATGTCCCGAGTGCTATCTATGACTTGCACAAGGGCAGAATAGAAGAGGGAACGACACGAATCCACGACAGTTTCCTCTTTTCCAAAGATTACTGTAAGATATGTTTCCAAAAGTGGAACACACAGCTCCAGGATTCAATGAAGTTGGCTCATGACTGTAATAGAAGGTACTGGTGGCACGAAGATGCTTCATCCTATCGCACTGTTGCATTGTGTGCGCAAGAGCGGGACAATGCCGATCTCAGTCTCTGTGCCACCAGAGATGGATTTATAGGGAGGCAAAAGGGGCAATTGTTCCGGGCCCCCCAATCGAAGGAGCCCCCTTTACACGAAAAATGTAATAATTAAAATTTATAAGACAACTTTATCTTATGAAAATGAAAAAAAAATTGTGACAAACAATTTTTAACAATGACCTACTTTTTAATTCTAGTTCCTAATGCAGTTAACAACACGACATTTATCATTTAGCTCCGCTTTTTATACACGGCTGGCCACCCAAAATTCAACACCAAGAAGAACATGAGATAGCAAAGCCAGATTTACTGGACTCATAACAACAGATATAAAGATGGAACGATTGAGCTTACAGGCCCGTGAGACTTGCGGAAAACGCAGACAGCAGTAGTTCGTGTGGCCCCCATGGCTGGCAATAACGGCCGCTACACGCCGCGGCATTGAACGAAAGAGGCTTTGGATGTGGGCTTGGGGTATGTCAGTCCAAGCTGCTTCCACACGTTGCCACAGTTCATCAGGCGTAGTCGCGGGTGGTGCTTGCCGGGCCACTCGGTTGCCGATCAGCGACCAGACGTGTTCGATGGGAGACATATCGGGAGAACAGTTAGGCCACGGCAGCAATGACACCTGGTGGGCCGTGAAGAATTGTTGCATGATACGTGCCACGTGCGGGCGCGCATTGTTCTGTTAAAACGTGACCGCTGGCAGGTCCTGCAGGTAAGGGAGGACTACAGGCTCCAAAACGTCGGAGATGTTGCGGTGGCTGTTGAGTGTACCGATGATGCGTACCAGAGGGGTGCGGGTGTCATATCCAATTGCACCCCAAACTATAACGCCAGGCTACGGACCGGTATGGCGATGCATAATGCAGGCGTCATACAATGTCTTGCCGCGGTGCCGCTACACGCGGATGCGACCATCGTGGTGTTGCTGGCAGAAGCGTGATTCGTCAGAAAAGACAATGTCGTGTCATTCCGTAGTCCAGGTACGGCGTTCAACGGCCCACTGCCGCCGCACTTGCCGGTGGTGTAACGTCAATGGTAATCTGAGCAATGGGCCCCATGTGATAAGTCCCCGCTCCTGCAGACGACGTCGAACGGTACGTGTTGACACAGGTTGTTGCGCAACACACCCTAATTCCTGCGCTAACGTTCGTGACGTGACGGTGCGAGCCGTCAATGTCCGCCGCACAACATACCGGTCCTCTCGTTCGGTGGTGTGCCGCGGCTACGGCAATCGCTCACGTCGATCCGTCCGTCCCTCCTGCACCCACCGAATCCATACTCGCCTCACTGTGGCTGGATGTCGCCCCACAAGGGCGCCGATGTCTCGGTACGATAAACCGCTGTCGCGATGAGCCACTATATGTCCTCTGTCGAACACCGAAACGTGCTGGATAGACTGCCGTATTCTGCGACGAGGCGTCAGAAAACTTCCCACGCACAGGTCCGGCAGAACAACACATTTCCACTACTTACACCCTTCCTTCTGTGCTCCCATCTTATAGGGCTTCTCGGTGGCGGGCCGGGAGCACATGATTTGCATATGCCCTGCAATGCTAATCGTTTGCATGTTCTCTCGCGAGCGACGCATGCTGCGAATTTCAGGCCAATCGGATGCTTCCTTCTTGGTGTTGCATTTTGGGTGGCCAGCAGTGTATATTCATGTAATCATTTTGCTTTGGAAAAAATCGGGGATCCGATTGTGGGAGTTCCCATCGAATTTTTTTATTTTGCTGTGCAGCTTCGTACCTCAGTTTATGTATGAGAAAGTCCAGTGATGGCCACTGCAGATTTTTGTTACACTAATATAATAGTGATCTACATGTTTCAGATATTATATCATTTTAATACTTAGGTGAGGTCAGGAGAGAGATCATTCAGCAAACTGGCACTGATTAAAAATTATTTGAGAACCACGATGACTCATGAAAGAGGAAGTCCTCTGTGCCCACTGAATGTAGAGAGCAGTGTTTAAGATGATAGAGGTTGAGGAATTCATTAAAGATTTTTTAGATGCCAAGTGTAGAAACAAAGACTTTCTGTAAGTATTCGAGAGACTGTTTCCCTGTATAATGTTCCTTCCTAGGTATGTATAATTTGTCAGTTTTAATTACAATCAGTACATTGGCTGTGATGTGCAAATTTGGTGAATTCTCCTTTCTGCTGTTTATTTTAATTTCCGAATTCCAGGGGCCCCCGAAACTGAAGTGCCCCGGGGCCCCCCAAGTTCTAAATCCGCCCCTGTGTGCAAAGCGTGCACAGACAGAAGTTTCAGGAGCACAGAATACAATACAATGAGCTGCGGAAGATGGAAGTAATCTTTAGTGTGCTTAGAATTGTAGTGCAATGAGTCCAATCCGATCTTACGAAAATGCCTTTAGTGTTCCCTTGAAAACCCACAGCACCATATTTTTTGGGGGGGGGGTGGGGGGTGGACGAAGTCACAAATTTCTTGACGCTTTCATTTTTACTCAAGAATGATGTAACGAAGCCGGAAAGCAGTTACAAAATTCTTTGCCGCTTTCGTTTTTTCCCAAAAAATGAAGTACGCAACAAATTAATTAAGTTCTCTCCGTCTTATTTTTTCCCCGAAAAGTAAATCACGAAGTCGGGAAAAGAGCAGTTACGAAATTATAGTCGCTTTCATTTGTTCCCGGAAATAAAGTCACAAAGCCGAGCAAAGGACAGTTGCGAAAGTTTCGTTTATTTGATTCCGAAAATGTAGTCACAAACGCGAGAAGAGAACAAATTCACGAAAGTCTTTCCGTCTTAATTTGTTTCCTGAAAATGAGGTCACGATGTCGGGAACACAGAAACGTCATGCAGGTCTTACCGCTTTGATGTGTTCCCAAAAATGAAGTAGTCGAGAATAAAACAATGTCACAAAGTTCTTGCCGCTCTGATATGTTCCCCAAAAAAATAAAGTTACGAAGCCAGGAGCAAAACAGTCACGAAATTTTTGCCGAGTTTATCTTCCCCAGAAGTGATGTCACAATGACCGAAAAACAACAAATTTATGAAATTCTTCCACCTTTCATTTGTTCGTGAAGCTGAGAACAAAAGAAAAGTCGAGATCAAAACACGAAGTTTTCGTCGTTTTGATTTGTTCCCGATTAAGAAGTCGGGAATAAAACAGTCACGGAACTCTCGCGGCTTTCATTTTTCCAGGAGAATGAAGTCATGAAGCCGAGAACAAACCGAAAACATGAAGTTCTTGTAGTTTTGATTTGTTCCCGATAACGAAGTTGGGAACATTGTTTTCTTAGTCACGAAATTTGTCGCTTTGATTTTTCCTCGAAAATGAAGACTCCGTTTGAATAATGCAGCTTCACATCCTGATGTCGTGTTGAGGGAAGCAAGAACTCTTGATCTCAAAGACTACTATCTTGTGACGATTTATTTATACACTGACGGAAAAAAATTCCAACACCACGAAAAAATAGTTGTACAGGAATGAAATGGCGGCAATACATTTGTATAGGTAACATATTTAATCGATTAAGGTTTCAAGATCACAGCTTATTGTAAGCGCGAGAAGAGCCATTTTAACTGTAAAATGCTGGTACATTAATTACCGGTGTAACCGCCAGAATGTTGAATGCAAGCACGCAAACGTTCATGCATTGTGTCGTACACGTGCTGGATGTCAGTTTGCGGGATGGAGTTCCATGCCTGTTGCACTTGGTCGATCAATACAGGGACGGTTAATGCTAGTTGGGGGTGACGCTGGAGTTGTCGTCTAATGTTGTCCCATACGTGCTTGCTTGGAGAAAGATCTGGTGATCTAGCAAGCCACGGCAACATGTCGAAACTCTGTAGAGCATGTTGGGTTACAACAGCGGTATGCGGGCGAGCGTTATCCTATTGGAAAACACCCCCTGGAATGCTGTTCATGAATTGCAGCACAACAGGTTGAATCACCAGACCGACGTACAACAGTGCCAACAGGGTGCGTGGGATAACCGCGAGAGTGCTCCTGCTGTCATAGGAAATTGCTCCCCAGACCATAACTCCAGGTGTAGGTCCAGTGTGTCTCGGCCGCAGACAGGTTGGTTGCAGGCGCTCACCTGGCCTCCTTCTAACCAACACACGGACATCACTGGCACCCAGGCAGAACCGGCTTTCATCAGAAAACACAACAGATCTCCACTCCGTCATCCAATGAGCTCTAGCTTGACACCACGGACGTCGCAAACGGCAGTAGTTTGGAGTAAGTGGAATGCACGCTACACGGCGTCTGGCTCGGAGCTGTCCTTCAAGTAACCGATTTGACACAGTTCGTTGTGTCACTGTGGTGGCAACTGCAGCTCGAATTGCTGCAGCAGACGCGGTACGATGCGCCACGGTCATACGCCGTACACGGCGGTCTTCCCTCTCAGTAGTGCCACGTGGCCGGCCGGAACCGGATCTTCTTGAGGCAGTACCTTCCGTTGACCACCGCTGCCAACAATCATGCACGGTGGCTACATTCCTGCCAAGTCGTTCTGCAATATTGCGGAAAGAGAATCCACCTTCTCGTAGCCCTATTACACGACCTCGTTCAAACTCCGTGAGCTGTTGATAATGGCTTCTTCGTCTTCTTAAAGGCATTCTTAACTAACATCAACACACTACGTCGAATCTCAACGATAACTAACGCTCACGAACGTTACAGTGCGTATTTACAGCAAACCTGCTTTGCATGTTCCGAGGGGCGCTACTAGCGCCACACGCATGCGCCGAGCGCGAAATTTGCATAGACGTCTTCTTACAGATGTACTCTCACCGCCTACCAACTCTCGTTTATCTAACACAACCCCTTTTTGGTGTTGGGATTTTTTTCCGTCAGTGTATATTAAAATTATACAACGTATTTTGTCACAAATATATTTTTTTCAAGCCGACCATGGTTTCGCTGGGTATTGATCTGGCTTCATCAGTACGAATGGCCATTCGTCCTGATGAACGTTGTATTATTTTAATATATATATGGAAGCAAGGATGTTCACCACAGTAATCAGTGATCATCACCGTGAGTAGTATATGTCCCATACTATGGGACACATCATATACTACAAAAAACCTCAAAATCAGGCGTTTTTGATTTTCAGACCTCAATAATCACGAACATTTTAAGGCTTTTTATGAACAAAAACACCATATTTTCATTAAAAATCATTGATTTTTTAGCATAAAATAGTCAAAAACATCAGATTTTTGAAAATTGAAGTTTTTACTCTGTTTTTCATCAAACTAGAACATCATAAAAACACACATTTTAAGTCATTTTTGTGAACATTTTTGAACAATTGCAATCATTTTGAACTTTGAATAGCTTTGATTTTAAAAGTGATGAAATGATGGTTTCAGTGATGAAAATCAATAGAAAAGTTGTAAAACAAACTACTTTGAATTGGTACTTTGCAAAGTCCTTTTTAAAAATGCATTAAAAAAGGGGTACCCAAAACGGATACCCCTTATAGGAAGATAAAAAGTGTAGGAAGATTAAAAAATATTTAAATTTTATGACATATCTTTGCAAGTAGATACACAACAAGTTTTTTATAGTTTACATTTATAAAATCATCAGAGAATTTTCTATTGATAACAATATCACACCAGTTAATTTTATCTTTATATTTCATAATAAAATCTTCTGTTAATTCTTGATTTCTTGTAACTTCTTTCCAATCAATAAAATCACTAAGAAAATCTATAGTTTCTTCACTTAATTTTTGTTTTATTGGAATTACTGACATGTCTAAGAATCGAAAGTTTTCTTTTATAAAATCATTACTTAATTTCTGATACATAGAAATTCTTCTCATATCTAATTTATCAATATTCATTAATATAAAACCCTCAGAAAGTGTTTGATATTGAGAAATCAAAGACCAGTTTAATTCATTGTTATTCATAAAATATTCAGAAAGAATCTGATATTGAGAAATTTTATCCCAGTTCACTTTATCACGAAATTCTGAAATAAAATCTTCAGATAATTTTTGATATTCTGATATTAAATCCCAATTTACTGCATCTTTTACACTTCTAATTATATCTTCTGAAAGTTCATTATCTTTAGAAAATGAATCCCAATTAATACTGCTCCTAATTAGTCTATCCATTTACATAGAATGTATTTTTATAAATGGAATGTTATTTTTTCAATTTCTAAGTAAGGTTTAAAAATGTTTAATTCTAAATAAGACATGACTTGTATACTTAATTCATCATTCTGTTTTCCTGATGCAAAGAGTATTAAAGGTTTATCGGTGTAGGCATCACCATTAAATAATATATTCTCCCCAAGTGTAATTAAAACTTCTGATTTCCCATTAGTATAATTAGGACGTAAATAAAATGTAATTTTCATATCCATATTTTCACTCAGTTTCATATTTCTGTCAAGGAGATTGCTACTAAATTTCATAAAAACGACTGTTTCCCAGTAACGCATAGCACCAAGAGTATTATATGCTTTTTTATCTTCTTGAATTGTTGCATAACATTTTTGATTATCCACGTAATTTTTATTAACTGCGTCATACATATCCTGAGGAGATGGAATATTCACTAGTCTTTTATTTTGAACATCAAACTTTTCATCTTTTAAAATTAAAACATTGTTTTCTAAATACCTCTTATTCACTGCATTCTTATCTGCTGTAGGATCAGCAACATTTCCTATTCTTTTACCTTTTGCATTAATTACATTCCCATCTTGAATATGTAAATATTTTTGATCCAAATTACTTAATTCACCTTTAAGTACAGCATCTAAATCTCTTATTCTTACAGCAGTTTCTTGAACAAAATCTGAAAAACTACCATTAATATTTTTTTCTATTTCACTTTTAACTTCCAGATTATTCTCTCTCATTTGTTTTAAAACATATTCTCTTGTAGTAACATCATGTTCATCTATAGGTTCTTTACAATTTTTAAATTTTTTTCTTCCATATCATAATTACCATCATCTGTTAATTTAAATCCATTTCCAGGAGGTCCAGATGGTCCAATTCCAAATTCTTCATAAGACGAACCAAAAGGGTACCAATTCATTTATTTAATCTAAAGTTTTCAAAGTTTTAAATTCCTTATTAGCCATATTAAGTGATCCTCTTTTTCTTTCATTCACGATGAAATAAAATCTATATAGTTTACCTGGATTCGATCCTAATCTCCAGTTAAATTCTAGTCTTAAATTCGAAATATTAGTATACTCTGGATGATTAGATAAATTAAAATAAAAGATTGGATACAATCTCGCATAATTTACATAACTTATAAGACATCCACTTTCAGTATTATGAGTATTTAATCCAGCTGCTAATAATTCAGAATAACATCTATTATAATCTAACTGCCCATCTTTAAAATTCGTTTTATAAATTTCTTCTGGAACTTTTTTATTATTACATAATATCCAGCATTCAAGGAGATCTAAATTATCAAAAACCATATTGTTCTGATTTTGATTGCTTTCTTTTTCTACATACTGTGGAATGACAAGAACACTTAACACCTCATCAGATGTAGTTCTTATATGACATGCACCACTTGATGTTGTTTGCTGATTACTTTTCTCAATTGAAGCAGAACACCAAGTAATTTCAATAGGTGTAGAATTCAAAGCTATACTTTTTAAATTCAGCCTCAATGGATGGGTACAACTCTACATAAGGTAACCATAATTGAATATCAGATATAATAACTTTATAATTAGGATTTGCAACATCTGTGTATAACATATCATTATGACTATTTCTTTGAAATTCAAATGTAACTTTTATATCAGAAATTAATCTTCTAAAATCGTTGAGGAACCCAAAAAGTTGTCTTAAAGGAATCCAAAATTTTATTACATTACTGTTTTTTGTTAAAAGCCATCTCTGTCTAAATCCTTTATTATAAGAGGCATTTTCTTTTAATTTGATATCTGATCCTTTCTTTACATCTTTATTAGGATCATCTATTACTATTTTATCTTTATCAGCTGATTCTGATGTATCAACATAATACATCATATTTGTAGCCTCTGAAGTGGAATAATCTTTTGTGAAATTTATAAGTCCATTAATTTGATGAATTAATGAAGCACATTCAATATTAGAATCAGTTTGTTCTTTTCCTATAGTTAATGAAGCGGATCTAAACAGATTCCCACCATTTACAAATGTAACATTATCAGCTCCTATAGTATCATTATTATTTTTTACTATTTTACTTTCTAAGCATATATAACCGTTACTATATAATATAGGTGAATTTGTATCTTTAATAGTAAACTTATATTGATCAGATTCTTTTACATTAGTACTATCTTCATTATGTTTTATATATTCATACTTAGCAATTTTATTACTATAATAATCTGGAATAGATTTTAAGTCCCAAAGTTTTTCCATTTATTAGGATAAAAAACTCATTTATACCGTTTCAAACCAGATCCATATCGATCCTGAATTTTCTTCTTAGCTAATATATCATTAACAGTTACAGAGGGTTTAGATAATATATCATTAACAGTTACAGAGGGTTTAGATAATATATTTTCAAGTTTATTTTGAATAACTTTTTTAGTTTTATCTTCAATTGATTTACCTAAAACTTCTAATATTTTTTTCCCAACAGTTTTGATTCCTTCAGTGAAGATATTACCACCATATCGTTTTGCATATAATCTATGTTTGTTATAATTCATTTATTAAGCTGAAAAGCCTGCGCTTAAGCTAAAATTAATCTATATAAAACTCTCATATTATTCAAGTCTATCAGTTCATTATCTTGATTCGTGATATACATTCGAATTCTATGAATATAATTTCGTCTATTAACAGGTAAAAATAAAGGATTTATTTCATCAATTTTTATTAAACTACCAGGAGGATTAGATGGCGTAAAAGAATATAAAATATCTGAATTAATATTATTATATAAAGTTCCTGTAATTACATCACAATGAATATGTATGTCATCAACTCCTCTAGAAATGTTTGCCATATATTTTCCTTCTTGATGATTATCTTCATATATTTCTGATTCAAATCCTAAAATTTCATGTAATTTACTCTCTCTAAGATCAATTTTATATTCATCTTTTAATTCAATTATAAAGCGCTGTGTAGCAAAATTAGCTTTAAATTTAATTGGTGGTTCATCTCCAAATCGTTTTATTAAAAAGTTATTTAACTCCCTTAATGTGTAATTTCCATTATCTAAAGTTATTTCATGCCATAAACTACCATCAAAATACTTAAATGTATTATTTTCTTCATCAATATTGTTCCATGAAACCCACATAGACATAGATTTTAAAGCTATTTTTGAATTTTCATTAACAGGAATAGGAGGGACATATTCAATTGTAAAATCTTCTGATTTCTCAAAATTTTTTGAATCTAAAATTAACATTTATTAAGCACAAAATCTTCATTATAACCACTTGGTTCTTGGGTAAAAGAATATAAAACTTCAACAGGTGATTTACCTTTATTCCTTTGAGTTATGTATTTCATACAATAAAAACCACATTTAACAGATGTTGGTTCTTGTAAAAAACTCGAATTATATCTAATTCCTTTATTAGATGTTTCAAGATATTTTACAATATTTTTAGGTATGAAAATGTTATTCAATTTAATGTCTTTATATTTATATTCTCCAAATGGATCAAAATATTCCACAAAATTATATTTAGGATCATTATAATAACACACCCAATGAGTCCCAGGTCCTGTAGATATATCTAAATTAACAATTCCACTTTCAAATATCTTAATCTTTTTAGGTAATAAATCTGATGTAAATACACCCCTGAATCCTTTTACATCTTTCATATTTTGTTCTATCGTTTTATTGGATATACCTCGTAATTCTGAAGAACTCCCTTTCCAGAATGTTTTTTTTAAGGTTACAACCTGATCCAGTTACTTTACTTAAAGCTTTATTCACACCCCAACCTGCAGCACCAGATAGAGCTCCTGTTGCTAAACTAGTAAGAATAGGAATTAGAAAGGGTAGAAATCCACCGTTCTTCTTTAACTGTGTCTTACTTATAGTTATTCGTTTACCGTTTTTTAATTTGATTAATTTGAGTTTTTGTTAAATACATATCATGATTAGCACTTTTAGTTTTATCAATTTGCAATGTAATTTCTTCACCTTTCTTTAATGCTGATTTTAATTTATTTTTCTGACCTTCACTCAAATGAACTCTAGCTTTAATATAATTACTCATTTATTAAGATAGAAATTTTGAATAATATTGTTTTACTTGCTCATTAGTCATTTTACCCTCTTTCAATAATATATCTAGTATTTGAACTACTTGGTTATATACTTTCTTATTTTTAGTTCCCTTACATATTTTATCTGTTAATTTATCTAAAATATTAAGACCCTCACCCATATAGTAATTCCCCATTTTGAGAGCTTCTAATGCTGTAATATATTTTCGAACCTCAGCCATTTTATAATCGAAACGATCAATTTTTTTCTGTAATTTTTTCTTTTTTTCTTCATCTTTAGTATTATTAAATGCTTTTACTTGAGGACCTTTTAGACGTCCGATTTCGCTGTTTTTTTCATTTGCTTGATTTATTATTTCATCAATCTCTTCATCAGATTTATTGACTAATTCTGAAGGTAAATCAAATCCCAACTTTCTTTTAATAAGTGATATATTCAAGTTTTTGTTTAAGTTAATTTTATGAATTCCTGCTTCTCTCTCATACATTTCTTTAGCATCTGAAATAGGTTCTTCAACATCTTCTAAGGCAGGAATTCTTGAAGATTCTCCAATTGGTTGAAATGAAAGTTCTTCAATTGCATCTTGAATAGCTTTTAAATTTTCTTTTCTAGATACATCTTGATATTCTAATTTTTCAACTATAGGTTTATGAAATTTTGTGATTGCCTCTTCATATCCTAAATCTTCTAATTGCTTTTCCTTATTTCGTTTTCTTAGTTCAGCATTTACTTTTGCTAATTTTAATAAATCTTGTATCACTTTACTCATTTATTTAACTGAAAATTTGCTTCCAAGCAAATTATTTTACTTCCAAGCAAATTATTTTACTTCCAAGCAAATTATTTTACTTCCAAGCAAATTATTTTACTTCCAAGCAAATTATTTTACTTATATAAATGGAAGATTTTGAACAAATTGAAGAATATTTATCTTTTGCTGAAATGGCATTATATCTAGCTGAATGTTATTTATCTCAAGGAATACCAGCTGAAGACTTATTATTTGAAGCTGAAATGTTTATTGAAGATGCTGAATTTCTATTAAATAAATATGATTAAGCCTTGCAGCATTAAAATAAAAGATTATTCCGAACCAGAAGAATTTATAGATCCAAATCAAAATCCAATGTTACCTATTCATCCTTTTAAACTTTTAATAACAGGATCTTCAGGATGTGGAAAAACAAATTTACTATTAAATTTAATATATGATCATTTAAATTTTGATGCATTATTCATATGTGCAAAAGATATTAACGAACCTAAATACTCTAAATTAAAAGAAAATTACTCAGTGTTTGATGATATAGAAGAGGAAGACATTTTAAAAATAAAGGGAAAGAATAAAAATAAGTTATTAAAATTATTTAAAAAGTTTAAGAAAGAAACATTATTTAGTTCAGACATAAATGAATTTATTACTGTAGATGACTTAGATCCTTCATTAAAAAATCTAGTTATTTTTGATGACTGTGTAAAAGAAAAAGATCAAAACGAAATTGAAAAATTTTTTATAAGAGGAAGGAAGAAAAATGCATCCATTATTTATTTATCACAGACCTATTATTCAACACCTATTGATATAAGAAACAACTGTGATTACTTTATATTTTTAAACTTCAGCACAGAGAAATTAAACAAATTATTAGAGAAATTGATGGTGATTTTAATATAGATCCTTATCAAAAAAGTATTAAAAAACCTTATGATTTCTTCATGTTAGATTTGAAAAATCCTCATATGAGATACAGACATAACTTTGATCCTATATAAATGGAAGAATATTTAGAAAAGAAAATGTATGTATACAGAAAAAGTTTTAATTACTATAATAAAATTAGTATATCATTATCAGTAGGCAAATTTATATTTAGTGCTTCAGGTTTATCAGCTTTGCATTTATTCCTTTAGCAGCACTTTCTTTAGGAGCAGGAGTCATTGAAGTTGTCGATAAAACTCTAAATATTTCAGAAAGAAAAGAAGAATATAAACAAGCTTACAAATTTTATAAACAGATATTAAATTTAATAAACGCTAATTCAATTTCAGAACAGGATGCTTACGTTAGAGAAGAGGATTTTATAAAAAATATGAAGTATTTTCCTTTAGAGAAATATGTAAAACAAACGCAACTAAATGGTTATAGATATGTAAAATAGATTTACACTTAAATAAATGGAATTACAAGGAGGTGATATAGTAGGATGGTTACAAGATAAATTAAATCCGCCTGAAATGCATATACCTGGTTACCAGTATTGTGGTCCATTTACAAAATTAGAAAAGAGATTAAAAGAGAGGTGATCCAGGAATTAACAGAGTTGATAAAGCTTGTAAAAAACATGATGTAGCTTATAGTAAAACTAAAGATACTAAACAGAGACATATTGCTGATCAAGAACTCTTAAACGATTTAGATTCAATTGAAAATACTACAAGTGGATTCTATCCATTAGGAGAGAAACAAGCTAAAGCTGTTATAAAACCAATTATAAAAGCAAAGAAAACATTTGGTTTAGGAATTTCATCCTATATGTATTGCTTAAAGTGCAAACAGAAAACTGAAACTAAAGATATTCAAGAAACAGTAGCTAAAAATGGAAGACCGATGGCAAAAGGAAAGTGTAAAGTTTGTGGAACTAAAAAGAGTGTTTTTTTAAAGACGTAGACCTTAAAAATATTTATTATACACCAGAAACTGGTTATTGTGGTATTAATGAATTACAAAGAAAAACTAAATTACCCAGGAAAGATATAGAAGAGTTTTTACATCAACAAGATGTATATACAAAACATAAACCACTTATTCATAGATTTAAAGAAGAAGAATTTATGTTTCTCATGTCAATGACCAATTTCAAGCTGACCTTATAGATATGCAAGAATTTAAATCCTTTAATAATGACACAAATTATATTTTATCAGTGATTGATATATTCAGTAAATATGCTTGGACAATTCCGATTAAAAGAAAAACAGGTGAAGAGGTAACTAGAGCATTTAAAAAAATATTTAAAGAAAGAAAACCAGAAAAACTTCAAACAGATAAGGGTACAGAGTTTATAAATAAACAAACTCAAAAGTTATTCAAGGATGAAAATATTCACTGGTTTACAACTGAAAATATTGAGATTAAATGTGCTGTTATTGAAAGATTCAATAGAACTTTAAAGACTAAAATGTGGAAGTATTTCACAGCAAATAATACTAGAAAGTGGATAAATGTACTAGATAAATTAATTAAGAATTATAATAATTCTTATCATAGATCCATTAAAATGACACCTATAGAAGCAAGTAAGGAAGAAAATGAATTAAAAGTTTATAATAATTTGCATAAAGAAAAAGAGAAAAATAAACCAAAATATCAAAAAGGAGATAAAATAAGAATTTCAAAATATAAAAGAGAATTTAAGAAAGGTTATCTTCCAACATTTACAGAAGAAATATTTATAATTTCCGATATATTGAACACAGATCCTCCGACATATAAAATAAAAGATTTAAATAATGAAGAAATTACAGGAACATTTTATGAAAAGGAACTGGTTAAATATGATAAGAAAGATGAGGTTTATAAGATTGAAAAAATTATTAGAAAGAAAGGAAATAAATACTTAGTTAAATGGTTGGGATATCCTGATGAATTTAACAGTTGGGTTGACGCTGTAATTTGAAAAATTTTTGCAAAACGCCCTTTCGGTGGAGGGTCTATGCTTCATTTTTTTATTTATTTGTACCTGGCCAGCCAGGTGGGCGTTAACTCTTTCGACCCTCCACCGCACACACTCTCTACCATCAGATGTTATTCACGCACACGCTCTACCATGAACCAAACTTATTTTCAAAGTTTGAACAGGGAGCCATTCTACCGTATCGAGTTTCGAACCTGAGACCTTTTGCATGCATGCCTGACTCGCTACCACTCGGCCAACACAGGCCGATGAATTCTTGCTTGAAACATATATTTATGTCGAAGCTTGGCTATGATCCAAAGTTGTTACGTAACGAAGAACTGCTTTTTCCGAGGACACGTTACGTAATCGCGCGCCGCGGAGAATATTGGCAGCGATTCAACTTATGTAAACATTTTCGCTCGCAGCTTATCAGTGTTATGTAATGACTGTTTTTTGCAACTAAGAAAGAAAAGAGATAATGCCTTGTGCTGACATCTATATGTGAAAGAAAAAACTGTTATATGAAAATAATGAATACTGACGATATTAAAAGAATAAAATGATATCTAATAAATGGCTTCATTAAAAGATGTATGTTATGAAAATATTAAAGATAATTATTATTATGGTCTCTTTGGAGATTTTAAATTAATAATAGATAAAAATACTGGATATTTTAAACTTTGTAAAGATGGAGGTAAGAGATTTAAAAAATGGCTTCAGAAGATTTAATTAAAGATATTTCCACGGCTGGAATTCCAACCATGGGAAAAAATGATGTAATATATGAAATTAAAGGTGGTTTAACTGAAAAGTATAATGTAAATGGTTCTTATGTGTCTGATGATAAAAATTGTGGTGGCCCGAATTCGGGCCGCCATAAAAATGATCAATTTGGTTAAGAATTTAGACGGCCCGAATTCGGGCCGTGAAAATATACATGAAATAAGAGGTAAAACAGCAATAAAATATAACTTTAATGGTACATATGTCAGTGAAGATTTAATTACAAATATAGCTTGTTGGGTTTCAAATGATTTTTATGATAAAGTTAACAAGATTGTTAAAGATTATTATGTTAAAAAATTAAAAAGTTTTTAATAAAATGATATCTAATAAATGAATTATTTTAATGAAGAAACTAATTACTTTTCTTCTTCAGAAGAAGAACAAATTGAAATTCCTGAAAATTTTAAAAAAAGTAATGAAACAAATAAAGAAAATGAAATATGATGAAGAGGAAGACTGTTATTATATAGATTATAATAAATATTTAAAAAGTAGATATGTTAGTAGAATAAGATATTTTAATCAGTTTAAAAGAAAAAGTAACCTTAAATTTAATAAGGAAGCAGAAGATTTATTTTTAAAATTACTAGATTTTATGTACTATGAGAAAAATTTAAAATATACATATTTTATTAAAAAAATTTGTGACTATTGTAATATATCAAATGATATTAAAATTAATATAAATCCAAATAATGAAAAGATCTGGGAAGACTTTAAAGCAGCAAACTTTTCAGCTTAAGTATTTATAAAATTTGTTTCCTAATAAATGGAAGACAAAACATGCACAAGTTGTAAACAAACAAAACCTATTGATGAATTTTATGTTCAACATCGTTATGGTAAAGTTGATAGACAGCATTTTTGCAAATCTTGTCAGTGCATAATTTTATATAGAAAAATAAATTGTGATTGTGGTAAACAATATACTTATACTCATAAACAAAGACATTTAAGAAGTAAATTGCACAAACGTCGTTTAGCTTTATCACTTTTTGATTTCGAAAATCCCTTTATAAATTTACTCCCTAATAAATGGATAAAACTTTGAAGCCAATTATTGTGCATCTTAAAAGTGCTCTGAATGCTATTAGTGTTCAGAAACTTAGAAATGTTTTAAAAGATTAAATATCAAAAAACGAAATGTAAAAAAAGATGATTTAATTAAATCGTTGATAAAATATATTAGAAAGACAGGTGATTATAAGTCTGTTTTAGTAGATATCCTTGGATTAGATACATCAGAATATTTAGATAGAAAAAGAAAAATATTTATTAATCATCCAGAGAGAAGAAATAGAATTAAAAAATTATTTGATTCTTTTAACTTGAAATTCAAAGATAACAAACTGAAACCAAGAAAAGAAAAGAAAATTAAAACAGCTGTAAATCTTGAAAAATTATTTAAACCTGATTATGAAATTATTGAAACAAAAGGAAAATATATTAAAAAATATATGGTACATAGAAAGAATTATAGAGTAGCTGGAGTAAACATTAAACCTGAACAATATTTCAATATTTTACAAGATATATTTAGAAAAGCAATTGGTAAAATTCATGGAAAAGTAGATATAATAGTATACAGTCCTAATCTCAATAAACCATTTCATGATAAAATGATGTCAACAAATGATGCTTATGAATATTATATATATAAATTATCTGATCAAATAGAATATAAAGAATTAGATATTACAGACTGTATATTTGATTTTAATGTGGTTGAATTACCTGAAGGAGGAAAACATTTAATAATAGTTAAAGAAGACGATATTGTAAATAAAAGAAGTATATGCCAAATAAAAAATAATGATAATATTTGTTTAGCTAGATCAATTGTAACAGCATTAGCAATTCAAAATCCTGAGGTGTTATGTAATAAATTAAACCATGAAAAAATATCAAAGAATGATATAACATATATTAGAAAAGGTAGAGTTTTACAAAAATCATTAGCTGTAAAATTACATGAACTATGCAATATTCCATTAGAAATATGTTGTTTAGAAGAGGTTAAAATATTTGAAGAATTCTTAGATATTCAAATTAATATATTTTGTAGAGAGAATTTTAACGAAAGAATATATAGTGGTGCTTATAAACCTACATGTATCTATATATTTAAAAATAGAAATCATTTTGATGTTATTACTTCTATTAAAGGATTTTTAGGTAGAAGAAATTATTGTGATTACTGTCAAATAAGTTATGATAAAAAAGATAAACATAAATGTCCTCTTAAATGTGATAGATGTTTTACAACAGATAGCAAATATTGTAATAGTGATGAAATATTTTGTAAAAATGTAATAGATTATTTAAAGGTAAAGAGTGTTTTATATACCATGAAATGAAAGATAAAAAAAGGTATAAGTGTTTGTAATAGTTTATGGAAATGTTTAAACTGTAAACGAATTATTAATCAATATGAGAGGAAATCAAAAGAACATAGATGTGGTGAAAAACGATGTAAAAACTGCTGGCAATGGGTTCTAAATGATCATAAATGTTTTATGAAACGTAAAGATACAAAAGGTGGTAAATGTATAAAAGACTGTGTTGAAAATATTCCATTTAAAGATAAATGGTGTGAAAAATGTAAATATGAATATACTGAAAAATATTTCTTTTTTGATGTTGAAACGAAACAAGAAACAGGAATTCATGAAGTAAATCTAGTTATAAATCATGGTTTTAAAGGAGATGAAAATATATTTAAAAATGAAGATGAATATTGTGAATGGTTATTTGATAAAAAACATTACGGCTATACAGTATTAGCACATTATGGAAAAGGATTTGATTTTCAATTCTTAGCTAAGTATTGTTTTAAAAATAAAATTGAAGTATTCACTATATATAATGGAAATAAACTTAATTATATG